>CM056049.1:602440822-603172910 GCA_029574335.1 Rana kukunoris
ATGAGCACATTAGACTTGACTACTACATGACCATGGGCAGAAGGTTAGAAGCATGCTGCTTTCATAAAACAACCACGCTTTAGGTGATTGTAGCCGTTTAAAAATGTGGATGTTACTGCAAATAAAATAAGTATCATGGACAGTACTCACTTGATTTTATAAAACAACCACATCATGTAAAAGAGTCTTTGGGGCAGATTCACAAAGACGTAATATTCCGCTGCGTAATCGAAATACGGTACGCTGCCGTATTTCACCAGACTCTACACCGAATTCAGGTAGTTTTTTTGCGCGTACGCTATTGTGTCGTATTTTTTTTCCGCCGCGCAATCGAAATACGTGATTAGGGGGCGTGAAGCATTTAAATTAAGCGCGTCCCCGCGACGATCGAACTGCGCATGCTCTGTTCAGGAATTTCCCGCCGTGCATTGCGCGAAATCACGTCGTGACGTCATTCGTTGTTTGAGTAGCGGCGTTTACGAACATTCCTATTCCCGGACGACTTACGTTAAAAATAATAAAAGACATCGGAAAACGTTGAAATTCGACGCGGGAACGACGGCCATACTTAACATGGGCTGTCTAATATTAGACCAGCAAAAAGCAGGTATAGTGAAACGGAAAAAAAAGATGACTAAAGGTGCCGTAAGAGATTGCGTTGAAAGTGCGAAATTTTGTGGATTGCAGGCAAAAGCTCATTAGCATACCCTGACGGTGAAAAACAACAGGAAGTCCGCCCAGTGGCCGCAATTTTCTGGCAGCGTAGATCTGAAGGCGTACTAACACGTAATACAGTCGAAATGAAGCCCGCAGGTGTCTTTTCATGGTTTGAGGATTTCGACTAGCGTAAAAACGCCCGTAAGTCGAAATTACTCCAGTCTAACAACATTTACACAGGCGTAATCGCTTTGTGAATCTAGGCCTTTAAATCCACATTCATGCTTGTACATGGGTTTCAATGCATGTCATGACATGGTACATTGTATGCTGCAGATGTATGAGGACACCTACCAATCACTACCCTTCATCTCTCGAATTCTAATGCCGCGTGCACGACCGTTTTTCATGACGAGAAAAATGCAATTTTTTTAATTAGTCATTAAAAACGATTGTGTGTATGCTCCAGAGCATTTTTCTCAATGTGAAAAATGGGCATTAAAAATTTAGAACATGCTCTATTTTTTCTCAACGTTTGTCACATCGTCGTTTTTCTCAACGTTTGTCACATCGTCGTTTTTCTCAACGTTTGTCACATCGTCGTTTTTCGTGGCAAATTACTGAAGAAAACAAGTTAAATCTAAGGCCCCGTACACAAGCAAATAAATCTGTTCAAATTGGTTTGACAGACCGATTTGATCAGATTTGTCTGCTGGGCTGTTTTGGTTTGATCGCTGTACACACGATCAAACCAAAATCCCCCCTGGCAGACAGCGCGGTGACGTGGCGATGACGTTGATGCCGCCACGTCACCGCACCAGGAAGTAAAACACTTCCGCGCATGCGTCAAATCCATTCGACGCATGTGCGGGCAGATATGTCTGCTGGTTAGCGTACTAACCAGCAGACATATCGGACGGACGGATTCCCAGCAGACAGATTTTAACCACTTGACCACTGGGCACTTAAACACCCTTCCTAACCAGACCAATTTTCAGCTTTCGGTGCTCTCACAATTTGAATGACAATTACTCAGTCATACAACATTGTACCCATTTGAAATTTGTGTCCTTTTTTTCACACAAATAGAGCTTTCTTTTGGTGGTATTTGATCACCTCTGGGTTTTTTATTTTTTGCGCTATAAAAGAAAAACTACTGAAAATTCTGTAAAAAAAAATAAAAAAATCTTGTTTCTGTCATATTAGCGGGTTATTTCTTACACACAGCATATGCATACCACAAATTACACCCCAAGACACATTCTGCTATTCCTCCCGAGTATGGCGATACCCCATGTGTGAGACTTTTACACAGCGTGGCCACATACAGAGGCCCAATATGCAGGGAACGCCATCAGGTGTTCTGGAACACCCAGGCCAATTCTGACATTTCTCTCCTACATGGAAAAATCATCATTTATTTGCTAGAAAATTACATAGAACCCCAAAACATTATATATGCATTTTTAGCAAAGACCCTAGAGAATACAATGGCGGCCGTTACAACTTTTTATCTTGCACGGTATTTTCGTAGAAATTTTTTGAACACGTGTTTTTTTTTAAAAACTGTTTTGTGCTAAAAAAATAAAAAAAACAGTAAAGTTAGCCCAATTTTTTTTCATAATGTGAAAGATGACGTTACGCCGAGTAAATAGATACCCAACATGTCACACTTCAAAATTGCGCACGCTCATGGAATGGTGCCAAACTTCGCTACCTAAAAATCCCCATAGGCGATAGTATTTGGGTATTGCAGAGTATTTGGGTATTGCAGAGTATTTGGGTATTGCAGGGTATCGCACAGGGTATTGCGGTATTGGGGTACTGGAGTATTGGGGTACTGGAGTACTGCAGAGTATTGGGGTACTGGAGTACTGCAGAGTATTGGGGTACTGGGGTACTGCAGAGTATTGGGGTACTGGGGTACTGCAGAGTATTGGGGTACTGGGGTACTGCAGAGTATTGGGGTACTGGGGTATTGCAGAGTATTGGGGTACTGGGGTATTGCAGAGTATTGGGGTACTGGGGTATTGCCGAGTATTGGGGTACTGGGGTATTGCAGCGTTTTGGGGTACTGGGGCATTGCAGAGTATTGGGGTATTGGGGTACTGGGGTATTGTGGGGTACTGGGGTAATGCAGGGTACTGGGGTAATGCATGGTACTGGGGGATTGCAGAGTACTGGGGGATTGCAGAGCTGGGATGGATTGAGGGGTGGCTGGATCTGTGACTGCATTTGTCACAGATCCAGCCACAGCTCAGCTGCTGACACCCCGCTCCCCCCCTCTCCTCGCACACTGTACCGAACGGTACAGAGAGCAGAGGGAGGAGAGGGAGGAACCGGCGTCATCAAATGACGCCGGTTTGTTTACAAGTGATCGCGCCGTCATTTGACTGCGCGATCACGTGGTAAACAGCTGCTATCAGTGGCAATTTACCGTGATCCGTGATGCGCCGGGTCTTCTAGACCCGGCGATCACGGACACTTTCGCGAGCGCGTTCCAGGGGACGCGCAATCGCGGAAGTGAAGGACGACGTCCCAGGGACGTCGTGTCAAAACTACTCGACCGCGCTGTAGCAGTATTTTCGCTATAGCGCGGTCGGCAAGTGGTTAAAGCATGCTTTAAAATCTGTCTGCTGGCAAAATCTGTCTGTCCGCCCGTACACACGATCGAATCTGTCTGCTGAGACGGTCTGTCAGACCGTTTCCAGCAGATAGATTTGATCGTGTGTACGCGGCCTAAGAGGTTCACCTAA
This sequence comes from Rana kukunoris, assembly GCA_029574335.1. NCBI lineage: Eukaryota > Metazoa > Chordata > Amphibia > Anura > Ranidae > Rana > Rana kukunoris. The sequence continues at coordinate 602,444,236 of CM056049.1, forward strand.
TTTTCCATTTGAAAAATGGTCGTGTGTAGGCCTTAACGATGGGGAAAAAAACGTGCATTCTCAGAAGCAAGTTGTGAGAAGGTAAAATTGCATAATCAAGCCCAAATGGTGGCGTCAGCGCGCTTTGCTCTAGCATTTTTTTTTCACGATCGTGTGTATGCAAGGCAGGCTTGAGAGGAATCACGTCAAGAAAAACTAAGTTTTTTTCCATGACATGAATAACGGTCGTGTGTACGCGGCATCACACTTCTGGCATTTTTACATCTGCAGCCAGTCATTAGATCGGCTCTGATTTTCATTGCCATCTGTGTGTGTAATGTTTGTTCCTTAGCGTGTCAGCACGGCAATGAATAGCTACTATTTTAAACCAGCCCTGATGAAGGATGGTGTGTTTTAAACCCCAAAACATGTTGGTTTGTTATATGATTTATTAATCAATTTATTAGTTTAAATTGGATGACTTTTTTTTTTTTTGCAGTTCCTAGCACACAGGTATTGAAAGAACAAGGGCCTCCAGTGTGAAACATCAGCAGTGTGACTCAATAAGAAAGCTCCACTAGATATAAAATATTATTTTACAATCGAATCAGTAAACTAAAATAACAATCTTGACAGCTATTACTGAAAGCATGTGTTTATTGGACATCCATACTACACTAATGTATATTGCTAGCTATGTGTGGTAAGTGAGTGAGTGAGTGAGTGAGTGAGTGAGTGAGTGAGTTAGTGAGTGAAAAACTTATATAGCGCAACACATGCGAACTGAATCACCTCTGGGCACTTAGGCCCAGATTCACAGAGCGATTACGCCTGCGCAACTGCTGTTGCGCGTGCATAAGTCTAAATGTGCGCGTGCGTATAGTTGGACGCGATTCACAAAACAATATACGCCAGAAATCTACGTTTTTTGGTCCGGCGTAATTGAGTTAGACCTTCGCTTCCCTTCGCGCAAAACTGCGCTAGACACACCATTGATTTGCTAGTCAAATATGCTAATGAGGGAGTTACGGGGATTCACAAAAAAACGCAGTTGCTGCGCAGGCTACGCGATGTGCGCAACTGCAAAATGTTCTGTCTAAAGTTAGAGGACCTAAAAGCTGGTCTAAATTTTGAAAAAAAGTCTAATTGTCAGATAAAGCAACACTGTTAGTGAGGAGTTCAGCAGTCACACGTGTTGCCCAACAATCTGTATGCCAACATGCCAGGGGCATCGTCGCGCATAGCTATACTACTGACTTTAGATGAACAAAGAAGGATGAGGGCACGGAGGATGGCACTAAGGAGGGCACGGGAGATGTTTTATTTTTTAATTTTTTGGCTTATATAAAATTTACAATTTAATCTAATCTAATACAATATTCTTATCTGATACAAGCCCCTCACTCTTCACTTGATATATCACACACGCATAGACATCTTTGGCATGAGAGATTCTGAGGTGTCTCGCATCTTCAGATTCACCCCTCATGCCATCGTGGAATTACCACAACCTTGCAGGAGGACATCAGCAGCCCAACACATGGCACTACCCATGACACCCATGACAGCTACATATACAATCAGAGCCCCATCCCCACAGATTGCGAACAGAACATGTATGGGGACAGCTGGCTGGTTGGTGAGTGACATGGGAGTCAGGCATGACTATCCCCTCCCGTGATGCACACCTCACAAGTGGCACATGCATGACTAACATCCACCTGTCTTTTCCCTTCAAGGTGACTCTGCATATGAACTGGAACCCCATCTCATGACCCCATCTCATGCCAGCTCACATTATGCATCTTTGCATGTTAAACACACACATTAATCATGGCACAATGAGAATGCATGCATGCACACCACTATGGTCCCTAGCACACACACCCCACATCCTCATCAAATTGGATTGGCACCAGTCCACCATGCAAGACTGGTGAGCAGTAACGCCACGTCAAGGCTCCAATTATGTCACTGTACATTCATACACCATTCACACGGACCTGGGAATCACTTCTCCCTGGTCCTGGGGAACCCTTCTCCCCCCAAATTGAGGATGACACCCCTTTTCCAGCAGGAATGTCACCCCCACATTCAAACATCATTCACAACCCAAAAAATGCCAAAAATGTCAGCAAAAAAAAAACCAACAAAAAAATGCATAGAAAAAAAAAAAAGCAGAGAACAAAAATAAACATGCTTTCAACCAAAAAAAGGGGGAAAAAAAAATTAATGCCCTCTGCCTGAGCCACGCCTGGGGCGCCCCCGGCCACGGCCCCGGACCCTCAGGGGAGACACATGGGGGAGGGGAAAAGCCGGGGAAGGAGGAGCAGCCCCTGAGATCTGCCCACCTGGCGGCCTGCCCTCCAAGGCCACGGCTATTCTGTCCAGGGCAGCACCAAGTGTTGCCGTGTTGCCCTGGATAGCCTGGGTAAGGGCCCTCACATCCTGCCCAACGCCTGCTGCTGTAGTTTGCAGGTCATTTAGGCAGGTTGTGGAGGCCCGGGAGTGGGAGTCCAGGTTACCCAGCCTATCGTTGATGGAGGACAGGCTCTGATCCACCCGCCCCATAGTCTGGCAGAGCTGTCTCAGAAGGCGGGTCTGGGTGGCCAGGTTCCTTCTCAGACTGGCGGGCAGGAGATTGGGCGCCCCCCTGGTGCTCTGGGATGACCTCCTGGCTCTTGCTGATGGTTGTGTCCGGGGAGAAGGGGAGGCCCTTGTGAGGGGAGCCATGTTGGGGGAGGAGGGGGGGGGGCTCACCCTTAGGGAGGGCATGCTTCTTGCAGCCAGAGGGGAAGAGTCCGCAGAAACCAAACGGCCAGTGCCTGCCATGGACTCCTCCTCCTCATGATTCTCCTCCTCCTCATGATCGTCCTCCGCATGATCCTCCTCCTCCTCTTGTTCCTCCTCCGCGGACTCTGGCCTTGTTGGGGGGGCCTCATTAGGCTGCTGTCCTGGCGTTGGAGCGGTCTGGCCAGATGGCCCTGCACCCTCCTGCACATCTGTGGATGACACAAACCATTCACAGGTTGGAGGATCCACACACTTGCCACATATTCCCTTTCACCCCCTCCCCCACACATGCTACACACTTGAGAGAAATAAAAACCTTACCTGGCACCGCGGGGACCGGACTTGTGTCAAAGCCTGGCAGGCCCTCCACTTCATGCCGGTGAAAGGTCAGGGCCACCACACGCTCCGTCGCTGTAAATCTAACCCGGCATGGTGGGCCCCCTCCTGTGCCCCTGGCATGGGCATTTATTGCGGCCAGTTTTTTTTTCACCTCACGCCGGAGGTCATTTATTTTCTTTTCAATCCCAGAGGGTCCGTGTCTCCCCCTCCCCGATGAATTGACCTGCTCCGTGATCATATCCAATATCTCCCTCCTCCTGGCCGGGGTGGTGGTGGCACTCTGCGGGCCGTGGAGAAAACGCCCATAGTCGGTAATGGCCGGGCAAGAATTCTTTTTTCCCCCACTGTAAAATTAAGCTTTCTTTTTCTCTCAGTCATACTTCCAAACAAACTCACTAGCAGTCACCAAAAATCTGTCACAAATACAAGCACAACCAATCAGACAAGAACACACACAAAGAGAAAAAGAACACCCAAAAATCACACTAGCACTCTGCAAGAAACAGACACAAAAAAATCAGATGAAAAAATAAAGCAAGAAAACAAACGCTCAGAAATCTATCAATCAAACAAACAGTCAAAAAACACTTATCAAAACACACTTTCACAAAACTACCAACAAGCACTAGATCACACAGAACACTAATCTGACAACTACAAAACACACTCTAACGAACAACAGAGCAAAAGCACTTGATTCAATGGGAAGGGACACAAAGGGATGTACTTTTGCAATGGAAGTGCGTTTGTGTGTGTCTATTTATGCTGTCTGCATAGTTCACAACATTGCCCTAGTCCATGTCCAATTTCACTGATTGCGCCGCTCCCGAGTTGTGAGCATGCGCACAACGGAGCTGACATGGTTTCCTTCACGCGCGCATGCGCGAGTCGGCCGGCCCTTCATTTGCATGGGGTCACGGCTCATTTCAATGTAACACGCCCACGTCCCTCCCAATTTGTATTACTCCTCCTTACGCCTCCGGAAAAAACCTTACGCTTGCGCAAGCTCTTGCGCAAAAGCTTCGTGAATCGCGGGATTACGCGGCTAGATTACACAAGTCTAACGGAAAAGTGGTGCGCTACGCCGGTCCAATAATGCGCCGATGTACGTGAATCTGGGCCTTAGTATCTTTTCCCTACTGTACTTTTGCCCTCAGAAAAGATGGGCTTTGAGTTTTTTTATGAAGGCCAGGTGATTCACTTCTAACCGGATGCTGGTTGGTAGACCGTTCCATAGTCTAGGTCCTTGGATTCAAAATCTTCGTTCTCCTTTGGACTTGTATCTGGCTTTGGGTATCTGGAGTAGATTTTGGTTGGTGGATCGCAGAACGCGATTGGGGTTGTGACATTTTAATTTTTCGTATAGATATTGGGGGCATTTCCTTGAACACACTTATGCGTCAGACAGAGTGCCTTAAAAGTGATTCTGTCTTTTACTGGCAACCAATGAAGGGATCTCATGGTAGGCGTGTCACATAATGATGGCATAAAAGAGCAGGTGTTGGTCAACAACAGTGCTCTCCAAACTGTGGCCCTTTGCTAGCCGTTATTTGGCACTATTCCACCGACTGACATCAATGATTGGGAACTATTCCACCAACTGACATCAATGATGGGGCACCATGTACACAAAAATAGGTGAACCTCTTGGAATTAACTTGTTTTCTACAGTAATTTGCCATTAGATGTGATCTGATCCTTACCTAAATCACAAAAATAGACAAACACAACATGCTTAAGCTTAATAACACACTCATTTATTGTGTCTTTATTGAAAACACCCATTGAAAATTCACAGTGCTGGAGCAAAAAGTAAGCAAACCCTTTGTGTTAATAGGTGGTCAAACCTCATTTGGCAGTAATTTTCGGTAGCTCTGAATCAGATATGCACAACGTTCAGGAGGAATTTTTGACTATTTCTCTTTACAAAGCTGCTTCAGCTCAGACACATTTGTAGGATGGCTGCTGTGAATGGCTTTCTTGAGGTCATTCCATAGCATCTCTATAGGGTTAAGGTCGGGGCTCTGACTGAGCCACTACAAAAGGTGCATTTTATTTTCTAAAGATAGCCTGTGGTGAATTTACTTTAATGCTTAGGGTCACTGTCCTGCTGCATCACCCAACCTCCACTGAGCTTCAGCTGGTGGACGGCCACCATAATATTATCCTGTAGGATATCCTGTAGGATATTTTGGTAAACTTCAAAATTCATTTTCCCCTTAATGATGGCAAGTGGTCCAGGCCCAGAGGTGCCAGAACGTAAGCCCAAATCATGATGTTCCCTCCGCCATACTTTACCCTGGGGATTACGTTTTGATGTTTATAATCTAAGCCCTTTTTGTACCATACATAGTGGAGAGTATTCTTCCCAAAGAATTAAACTTTAGTTTCATCAGTCCAAAAAACATTTTCCCAGAAGCACTGCAATTTACCAAGGTGTTCTTTGGCAAACTTAGACGCGCAGCAATTTTTTTTTTTTAAGAGCAGCGGCTTCCTCTATGGAGTTCTGCCATGGACAACCTACCTGTTCAAAAGCCTGATGCATGGTATACTCATGAACAATGATGTATGCCAGTTCCAGTGATGTCTTCAAGCCTTTAGCTGTTACGTGTTCTTCTTTACCTCATTGAAGATTCTGAGTTGGGCGTCATCTTTGCTGGGCAGTCACTTCTAGTGAGTTTAGTCACAATACTTAACATTCTCTATTTATACAAAATTTCTCTAATGCCACGTACACACGACCTTTTTTCGGGTTCTTAAAAATGCCGTTTTTTTTTTTTTTTTATGTCATTAAAAACTAACGTGTGTGGGCTTCAGAGCATTTTTCGGGTTATGAAAAACGGCACAATTTTTTTTCGAACATGCTCTATTTTTTCACGACATTTTTCGGGTTGTAAACAATGGTCGTGTGTGGGCTTTAATGACGTGAAAAATCCGCGCATGCTCAGAAGCAAGTTATGAGACGGGAGCGATCGTTCTGGTAAAACTACCGTTCATAATGGAGTAAGCACATTCATCACGCTGTGACAGACAGAAAAGCGCTAAATGGTCTTTTACTAACACAAAGCTAAAGCAGCCCAAAGGGTGGCGCCATCCGAATGGAACTTCCCCTTTATAGTGCCGTCGTACGTGTTGTCCGTCACCACAGTTTGCTAGAGCATTTTTTTTTCACGATCGTGTGTAGACAAGTTGAAAAAAACGTTGTTTATTCAAGAGCCTGAAAAACTTAGTTTTTTACAACCTGAAAAATTATCGTGTTTACGCGGCATAACTGTCAACTGGTAGGTTGCCTAAACACATATATAGTGCAGCACATGCGAACTGAATCGCCTTTGAGATTTGCTTTGTATACCCTTTCAGCCTTATGCAGATCAACTACACTTGATCATGTGTCTTCAGGGAGCTCCTTTTTGCTAATCATGGTTCACATCAACTGATCCTTCTTATGAACTCCAATATTACAGCAACAGCAAAATAGCTCTAAACCGCACCTCCAAACTCATTTCATTAATTGGACTCCAGGTGTGCAAACTTCTGACTCCAATTAGCTATAAATTAATTAGTCTATGGGTTCACTTACTTTTTTATCCGCCATTGTGAATGTTTATTGGGTTTGTTCATAAAGACATAGGAAATTAGATTTGTTTGTGTTATCAGATGAAAGTGGTTGTAAAGGCAGAATGATTATTATGTGTGCAGAAGTCCCCCTCAGCCACCCTAACACTTACTTGAGCCCATTTGGATCCAGTGATCTTGCAGGAGTGTCTCGGTTGCTATTGTCAATCGTTGAATGCCTTATGGAAGACATCACATTATTTGTCCCAATATGGATAATAAAGAGAAAAAAATAAAGTTAAAGGATATATTGTATAAACACATTAAATGTTATCTTTTCAGGTGTTTTCCTTTATTATCCACTGGTGATCCTGCCAGTAACACACTTCCTGTCCTAGGGTAACAACGCCCACTTTCAGTACTGTGTCTATGGAGGAGCAATGTTGTCATCCTCAGAGAGGAAGTGTGCTAACACTACAAAATAACCTCCTTTTCTTAACATAGCATTGAGACATTCTGTAGTCCACAGAGAATACTGGAAGTGAAGACAACTGATGCTTACCAGTTCTTAATTGTGGTAGCTGCAATTGTTTTCATTGTACAGGCTGAAAACATTGTCTGCAAGAATAGAAAATACCTATTGACCTTTCTAGGAGTGCCATGTCCTGAACTGAAATCACAAACAAAGAAAGAATACCCCCAGAGTGGGACTTTTAAGGCCAGACTCCGAAATTGGTTGAAAAAAATGTTTATTATGTGGACCAAACAAAATTAGGTTGACACTTGTTCACAAAATAGACCTTGAAAATCAAGGTGTAGATGCACTGGAGCAGGTACAACTATAATGCCGCGTACACACGGTCGTTTTTTGCGATGAAAAAAAAAACGACGTTTTCTGTGAAGTAAAAAACGACGTTTTTGAAACGTCACTTTTCAAAGACAATTTTGCATACACACCATCGTTTTTTCGCAAAAAGCGAGGTTTACGTTCACACACTCTTTTCCATGAAGCTCGCTTCATAACTAGCTCTGGGGCATGCTGCGCGGGTGTGAAAAACGTCGTTTTGAACGACGTTTTTGCTACACACGGTGACTTTTTGTGAAACAAAAAATGACGTTTTGAAAAACGACACAAAAAATTCAAACATGTTTCTGGTCTTGTGAACAAACAGAAGACCATCATCAGGGGCCACAGGAATACATGGTTGTAGGTTCTCGATATAAAATTAATAAAACAACAACATAGAGCACGAAATCAGAAACCTGTATATTAGTACATCTGTCCATTGTAGTGCCTGTATTAGTTCAGAAACACATACCGTTTACTGTCCCTGGTGTTATTCATCTGTATATTTGTCTAATAGTTGTACCTGCTCCAGTGCATCTACACCTTGATTTTCAAGGTCTATTTTGTGAACAAGTGTCAACCTAATTTTGTTTGGTCCACATAATAAACATTTTTTTCATCCAATTCAGAGTCTGGCCTTAAAAGTCCCACTCTGGGGGTATTCTTTCTTTCTTTACACTACCAGGCATGTGGCCATTCCTCTAGTTCATGGATCTATGAACTCCCTTCTAGAAATCACAAACAATGTTATCTCCCTACCAACTTAACTTTTGTCATCTATGCGTAATGGAGAGGAGGTGAGGAAGAGGTGCTAGTAGTCCAAAGCAGGGGAGCAGTATTACTTCCATTCCTAAATAAAAAAATATATATATATATATTTGCTTTAAAGCAATTTTTTTAAATAAAAATAAATATATTAATGATATTTACAGAGGGATATCCCAACCTGTTGTTGATCTGATAGCAGTCACTCACTTCCAATTATTAAACAGTGCTCATTACTGCACCTCTACACACAGCGATCTTAGTAAACAAAACTCAAATTGGTCGCTTCACTTGTTTTTATTGGGCGATATATGACCAGCCTAAGAAGCTTTACAGCAGCAGTTGTTGGTTTTTTAGCATCGCAGGCGCTATTTGTAATTTAAAGGAGATTCCAGACAGCTCTAATCCCTCTAAAAAAAATGTAAAGTGCTGTGTATGTTTTCAGCTCCCGGGATATAGTGATAGAATCCTCTGAGCCGTTCAAACAGCTGCTGTCTGTCTGGGTACAATAGAGTTGGCACGCTGCACTTGTTACAAACTGACATTGCCACATTTAGCTCCAACATTCAAACTCTTAAGTTTATAACATTTAAATGGGCACTTTAACATCACATATTACTTCAATTCCTAAATAATATATATATTTTTTTTTTTCAAGGTAAGGAACGCAGGAAAAAAGTACATCCACATTATCCTTCTGTCTGCTAAACACTCCTCCCTCTGTTGTTCCTCCTCACAAACTTCATATCCAAGTCCCCGCTGCCTTGGAAATTAATTATGGTTCGAATTTTCTTGTTCGGGCTGATCAAGATGCCTCACATGCGGTGCTGCAAATTATGAAGTGTAAATTAGGGCACCATTGTGGAGGAAAACAAGTCCCAGGAAACCAATTTAAGAAACCCCCCTAGGATTTTGTGGCACCTCAAAACACTCCCGAATTGAAACCATGTCAGAGAGAGAGAATAGAGAGGAGCGGCTTCATATTAAAAATGGAAAACAAGCTTCACAATCACAAGTGAGGAGAGCTGGGTTCAGGAAAATAATAACACGAGGAACAGATGATGAGATTTTTAATTAGCCTTGTTTTCTCTGTTATTTTTAGCAATTAAAGGAACACAGGAGTTTTGTAGAGAGAGGGAGAGAGAATGATTGCTCTTTTTTTTCTTTTTACAACTATCATGTAAACACTTTATATATGTGCAGATATATATATAGATATATAGATAGATATATCTATATATATATATATATAGATATATCTATCTATATATATATAGATAGATAGATAGATAGATAGATAGATAGATAGATAGATAGATAGATAGATAGATATAGATATCTATATATATCTATATATATATATATATATATATATATATATATATATATATATATATATATATATATATATATATAGATAGATAGATAGATAGATAGATAGATAGATAGATAGATAGATAGATAGATAGATAGATAGATAGATAGATAGATAGATATATATATATATATATATATATATATATATAGATATATATATATATATATATATAGATATATATATATATATAGATATATATATAGATATATATATATATATAGATAGATATATAATAGATAGATATAGATATCTATATCTATCTATCTATCTATCTATCTATCTATCTATCTATCTATATATATATATATATATATATATATATATATATATATATATGTGTGTGTGTGTGTGTGTGTGTGTTGTGTGTGTGTGTGTGTGTGTGTGTGTGTGTATATATATATATATATATATACACAGGGCTTTTTTTCCAGGGGGAACTGGGTGGAACTCAGTTCCACTACCTCTGGCTCAGACCCTTGAGGGGGGGGCTGCTCACCACAATCACTTGTAAACACAGAAGTCTGGTTTCTGTGTTTACAAGTGACAGCTCTGCACTCTGTGTGTAACCCCCCCTGAACTCTGCACTCTGTATGTAATGCATTAATGGTAGTTAATGCCCCTTTAAGACCCTTCTACTGTTCCTGAAATTTGAGTGACCACACCCACTATTTGATGGGAATTGGAGGGTGTGTGTGGGTGGAGGGGTTTTGGGGGGTCGTGGCTGAGTTCCAGCTCCTATTGTTTGAGAAAAAAAAGCCCTGTAGATAGATAGATAGATAGATAGATAGATAGATAGATAGATAGATAGATAGATAGATAGATAGATAGATAGATAGATAGATAGATAGATAGATAGATAGATAGATAGATTTTTTATTATTATTATACATTTTTAATCTGAAGATAGCATTTTTACTAGCAAAGTGAAAAGCAGGAGTGAAACGTTATCCTACCTTAAACATATGTAGTATATCTGCACAGTTGCTAGGATTCTGAAAGATCTTCTTCGCTCTTGGTGCTTCACCCTAGTGATAGGCAAGGTTCAAAAATACACACAGGTGTTGTTAAGAGGATGTAATTATTAGAATGCTGAATATTAATTTACAAAACATTCTATTTTTAAAATATATGTGAGTGCAAAATAAAAACATATACATCTTTGCGATCATAGGTGTGCGCACAGGGTGTGCCAGGTGTGCCTGAGCACACCCTAATCACCCTGTGTGGTGCACATTGTACCGAAAAATACTACATTAAACTGGCACTAACGCACAGAAAAATACAGCATTGAACGGCACATAACACACCAAAATATACTTTCTTTCTCGTACATCACGGGACACAGAGCGGCATATTCATTACTATATGGGTTATATGGAGTACCTTCAGGTGTGGACACTGGCAATCTCAAACAGGAAGTCCCCTCCCTATATAACCCCCTCCCCTAGAGGGAGTCCCTCAGTTTTTTCGCCAGTGTCTTAGGTGTTGGTCACGGAATAGCTTTGCTCCACATCCTTGGGATTAAGGGCGGGCTAACCGGATCTGTCCAAGGAGCCTCAGTGCCAAAGTGGACAGTACCCGGGCCCCAAACCGTGGGGTTTTGCCTATAATGCTCCTCTTTGGAGGGCTGGACCCTGGGCCCAGGACTTGGAGTTTGTAAAAACCATAAGTGCCTGTTTGCCAGGGTGCTATATAGGTCCAGGACAGTGGGTACCTTCATAGGACCCCAGGGCCTGAAGGTCTACTACGCTACCCACGGAGATGGGAGAAGATTGGATCGTTTTGCTGGACAAACATCCTGCAGCATGGAGCAGGTAAGGGGGAGCCTGCGGGACTTGGTTCGACAGCAGGCTCTCCGGGGTAACCTAAAAGGGGGGATAGCCTAAGTATGCTCTGCATTGGCAACCTTGCTCACTATGTCTGAGAAAGACAGGATGACCCCTTTTTTCCCCCATCACTAGGTTCCCCTGTCTAAGAATGTGTTGCTAGCTAACCTGCTACTTTCTTCCTAGGACTAGTAAGGATCCCTATGGGCCTTTTGGAGAGTCCTACCTGGCCGGGGGTTTGAATCTGCCGCCTGATACTGCAGTCCTGGGTCTCCAGCAGCGCGGCTCCTCCATGTTCCTCCTGTTCCGGCATACGCGCGCGCGCGCGCGCGCGCGCACGTCTTATAGACGTTTTTTCGCGCCGTTCAGAGAGGAGGGCGGGGGGGGCGTGCCTGCGGCGTCATACAGGGGCGCGCCTTGTGCTGTTATAGATCAGCAGGCATTGTCAGTGCTCAGTCTGAGGCTGATTTCAGAAGGAGAGGACGCAGAGCGGCAGAACAGTGACTCTCGGTGGCGGAAGAGGGGTAGTACATGCTGGACTTTGTTCCAATGCCTTTTTTGTTAAGCCAAAAAATTCCCCTTTTTGCAGCAGGTTGGAGGCTGGCAAACTAAGTTTGGGGTCACTGTATGTTTTAAAAAAAAAAATATATATATATATAATATATATTTAAAAAAAAAAAAAAAAAAAAGAAATATATAATATATATTAAAAAAAAAAACAAAAAAAAAAAAACATACGGGGCCCCATCAGTTTTTGGGCATTAGTGATCTATTGTCCCCTAAGCTCTGGTTTTGTACTCCTGGCCACTACAGTCTGTTGTTGTTGGCGGAGTCCCTCGATTTTGTATTATGGCTTCCAAAGGTTCGGGGTCAAAGGGTACAAAAAAGACCAAAAAACAAAGGGGTTCCCCCTCTGATTCTGATGATATGCCGATACTTTCCCCGCAACTTATTAACATAAAGGGCGCCTTGGATGAGCCATTAGGGGGATCTGGTGCGGAGGCTGGCCCAGATCAGCCCAGCCCTGTGTTTATCACAGAGGAGATGCTAGCCGTATCCCTAGGGGGGCTAGAAGAGAGAATAGCAGCATTGATCGCTAGAGCTATTCCTGGTAAGAAACGGGTTAGATCCCCATCACCAAGAGGTGTATCCTCAGATGCTGAGATTCTCTCTCCAGAGGAATTGGAATCACAGGAGGATCAACTAGACCTGAACCAAGAGGGTTCAGGGATTGAGGGATCTGCCTCTGAGGAACCATTTTCAGACTCCCAGACAGAAAGACTGTGGGTACAGTCTTTGACAGACATGGTCCGCTCGGCATTTAGTTTACCATTGCCAGAGCCTCAGGTTCCTCCGGTATCCTCTCTGGGCTCTTTGAAAGCTCCGTTAAGCAACTCAGTTTTTCCGGTCCATCCTCTCTTGGAGGTATTGATCTTTCGGGATTGGGTACGGCCGGACAGGATTTTTCTGCCACCGAAAAGATTTGCGGTCATTTACCCCATGGAGGAAAAATTCTCCAAGAGGTGGAGGCTCCCAGTAGTGGATGCAGCCATCTCATGTGTGAATAAATCACTAACTTGCCCGGTGGAAAACATACATATGTTTAAAGATCCGGTTGATAAACGGTTAGAGACACTTTTAAAAGCATCCTTTGCTACGGCAGGAGCAGTGGTACAGCCAGCTGTGGCTGCAATTGGAGTTTGTCAGGCGTTAAAAGACCAGACAAAAGAAATGTTAAAGGACATGCCTACCCAACAAGCAGAAGAGTTTTCTGACATTCCCAGAGCTCTGTGTTTTGCTGTAGATGCTATAAAAGATTCCATCCAGCAGGCCTCTCGTTTATCACTATTTTTTGGTGCACATGAGAAGGCTCTTATGGTTGAAGAACTGGGCGGCGGAGCCCCATGCAAAAAGCTTCTGGCAGGGTTTCCCTTCCATGGAGGACGACTCTTCGGAGAGGATCTGGATAAATATATTCAGACTATTTCAAGTGGCAAGAGTACCCTTTTACCGGTCAAAAAGACATTCCGGGGTCCTACATTTAAAAGGCAGCTCTTTCCTGTCTCGGGGCCCTCAAATTCCAGGCAGTATCGACGGCCGCCTGCACGATCCAACGTTAACAGTAGATCGCAGGGACAGGCCCCTGGGGGTAAGAGGCCATGGTATCGCAAGCCGACAAAGACAGCCCCTAAGTCTGCCTTATGAAGGGGCGCCCCCACTCTCGCGGGTGGGGGGAAGGCTTCGTTTCTTCTCAGAAGTTTGGGAAGCCAAGATCCCCGACAAATGGGTCCGGGCATCTGTAACCACAGGCTACAGACTGGAGTTTCTAAGGTGTCCTCCGCCTCATTTTCAAGAATCAAGGCTACCAAAGGATCCAGCAAGGAAGGCCTCATTGCTGGCAGCTTTGGATCACCTGCTTTGCCAGGACGTAATAATAGAGGTGCCAGCCCAAGAGCAAGGGCTAGGTTTCTATTCCAATCTCTTTGTCATACCAAAGCCCAACGGCGATGTCAGGCCAATCTTGGACCTAAAGAGGTTAAAACGGTTACCTAAGGGTTCGTTCCTTCCGGATGGAATCCATCCGGTCAGCAGCCGCCGCGCTTCAGAGGGACGATTTTCTGGCCTCCATAGACATAAAGGATGCTTACCTTCATGTACCAATTTTTCAGTCGCATCAAAGATTTTTACGCTTCGCGGTGGGGCAGCGACACTTCCAATTCAGGGCGCTCCCCTTCGGGCTGGCCACGGCCCCCCGGGTATTCACGAAGATCCTAGCCCCAGTTCTGGCCAATTTAAGGATCCAAGGGGTCACAGTCCTAGCATACTTGGACGACCTTTTAATCATAGATCACTCACGGCCGGGTCTGCAACAGGCAGTAAACCTCACGGTTCGGTACCTCGAAGGATTCGGCTGGGTCCTAAACCGGGGAAAGTCAGCGTTCCAGCCTACAAAGCAGTTGGAATACCTCGGCATGAGGTTAGACACAGAACAGCAAAGGGTGTTCCTGCCCCTTGTAAAGATCGAGGCTATCAAGGGGTTGGTTCAGTTGGTTCTAAACAAGAAAAAACCAACTATTCGCCTGTGTATGCGAGTACTAGGCAAGCTAGTGTACGAACGAGGCAGTACCATACGCTCAGATCCACACTCGCGTCCTACAGGCAGCCATTCTAGCAGCCTGGGGCAAGAGGGCACATGCCTTAGAGTCCCCTTTGACGCTATCATCAAGGGTCCGACAAAGCCTGGCCTGGTGGTTGAACCCCCAGAATCTTCTAAAGGGAAAATCCTTCAGCCCTGTTGTCTGGAAGGTAGTTACCACAGACGCCAGCCTGGCAGGCTGGGGGGCGGTCTTCGAGGGGTTCTCTCGCCAGGGAACTTGGGTGAAAGCAGAGAGGCAGCTCCCATCAATATCTTGGAGATCAGAGCTGCTCGCCTAGCCCTTCTGGCATGGACCTCCAGATTAAAGGGGTTCCCGGTGAGAATCCAGTCAGACAATGCCACGGCGGTGGCATACATAAACCACCACGGGGGAACCAGGAGTCAGGCCGCTCAGAGGGAGGTGAGCTTGATTTTTCAGTGGGCAGAGGTTCATGTACCCTGCATTTCGGCGATATTCATTCCCGGAGTGGACAACCTGCAGGCAGACTTCTTAAGTCGCCAGAGTCTGTTGCCAGGGGAGTGGTCTCTGCATCCCCAGGTCTTTCAGACAATCTGCCAGAGGTGGAGAATGCCGGACGTAGATATAATGGCATCCAGGTTCAACAAGAAACTAGACAGGTTCGTGTCTCGAGCGAGGGATCCTATGGCCTGCGGAACCGATGCGTTGGTTTGCCCTTGGCATCAATTCAAACTTCTATATGCATTCCCTCCGCTACAGTTACTCCCTCGCCTGTTGCGCAGGATCAGAGTGGAGCACAAGCCAGTCATTCTAGTAGCTCCGGCTTGGCCCCGGAGGACTTGGTACTCACTAGTCCTGAAGATGGCAGTGGGAGACCCTTGGACTCTTCCTCTACAACCAGACCTACTCTCACAAGGCCCGATCCTCCACCCTACATTACAGCGTCTAAATTTGACGGCCTGGAGGCTGAATCCCTGATTCTCAGGGGTAGAGGTCTGTCTAGGCAGGTAATTCCTACCCTGATTAGGGCTAGAAAGCCGGTCTCCAGGGTGATTTATTACAGGGTGTGGAGGAACTACGTAGGCTGGTGTGAATCCAAAAGATGGAATTCCCGCAAATATACTATTGATAGGGTGTTAAGTTTTCTCCAGCTAGGAGTGGATAAAGGCCTGGCATTAAGCACAATCAAGGGACAGATTTCAGCTCTGTCAGTGTGGTTTCAGAGGCCGCTGGCCACCCACTCGCTGGTAAAGACCTTCTTACAGGGGGTCTTGCGTATTAATCCTCCTGTCAAGTCACCAATTTGTCCATGGGACTTAAATCTTGTCCTGTCCACTCTACAGAAACAACCCTTTGAGCCGTTGGCTGAGATTCCTTTAGTCTTACTGACAAGAAAGTTGGTTTTCTTGGTCGCCATAGTTTCGGCTAGGAGAGTGTCAGAATTAGCAGCCTTATCGTGTAAGGAACCATATCTCGTTCTGCATAAGGACAGGGCAGTTCTCCGGCCCCATCCTTCCTTTCTACCAAAGGTTATATCCAAATTTCACTTGAACCAGGATTTGGTACTTCCATCCTTCTTTCCAAGACCCACATCTAGAAAGGAGGGGTTGCTGCATACCTTGGATATTGTCCGGGCCATGAAGGCCTATCTTAAAGCTACAGAAAAGATCCGGAAGACAGATGTGTTATTCGTTCTACCAGATGGCCCCAAGAAGGGGCAGGCAGCTGCAAAATCCACCATCTCGAGATGGATTAGACAATTAATCATTCAAGCCTACGGTTTGAAGAGGTTCAATCTATAGTACTACTAAAATGGCCCTCTAATGTAGTCCAACTCTGCGCTTAGGATAATAACTCAAAAATCTCTGTACAGATACCTCTGATAAACAATAATATATATATAAAAAAGCAGCTGCTAAAAGAAAATAACAATCATATAAAGCAGAAAAAACTTTCAGACTAGTATACAGTCCAATCTCAATTCTGCAGCAGCGCTGCAAACCTTAAGTTTGTAAAAGACACAGTAAGTTGACCGTCCGGGATTGCTTGAAAATTGTGCTTCCAATCACCAACACTGTTCACCACGTGGGGGAGAAAGAAAGTCCCCTTTGGGGAAACACTTACCAGATGGTAATGATCAGAGAGCCCATCAATACATTTCCTTTAGTCACCGTCTCGATCTTATTACTCTCCAGGTATATTGGATCAAAAATTCGCAAGTGTGTAGGGAAAGAAAAAATATCTACATAGAGCAGTATCGTTTGATATCTTTTAATAGCCCAAAAATAGATCCCCCTTACAAGTGCATGCGTACCATAGTTAAATAAGTTTCAGGCAAATTACTGATACTTAAAATCAGTCTGTGTGTGTGTGAACTCTTCACTGGATACCTGAGGACCGCTTGGAAGGACTTCCTGCAGTTTCCTGGTTTCCTCCGTGTGGAGCGCACGCGTCACTTCCGGGTTAGGTGCTGAACAACCACGCTCTGACGTTTCGTCGTTTAGGACTTCTTCTGAGAGCGTGATTTGTTCAGTGCACCCCCCGGGATTAAATAGGCTACAGACCGTCCCTTATTGGGTACACGTCATTTGCGTCACTTCTCTTCCCTGGCCGTGATTCGCTCAAACTTCGGCAACTCAGGGCGGAAGTGTTGCCGTCTGTGTTGTACAACGCCACTGTTGCCAGTCACTGTTCCCACCATACTGCTGCGCATAAGATTCATGTTAGACCCGCAGCTAGTACGAGGGACAGCGCATCAGTAGCCTTCTCATATATTGCACCCCAGACCCTCCGTGACAAATTTCAAAATAGGCATTCAATGCCAGAAGTCTGCTACACAGGGGAATTTGATCTGCAGTGCAATAAATATTATATTCAATACCTATAAAGCGATACCATTTTAAAATATAACATTTAAAAATAACAATTTAAAAAATTACATTTTAAAATTATATAACAATTTAAAAACTTGAGATTATACATACATGATATATCCTAAATATCCGTTAAAAACGTTATATAGGAAAACTGCTATATCCCAGTATGGGAACTGTTGTGAACAACTGTAAACAAGTATAAATCAATAAAACTACTGTGGATAAGTGTAAATAAAACATATATATATATATATATATATATATATATATACATATATATAGCAAATTTGTTAAAATCTTAATAAAACATTGTTCAAATATCGTTACCATATTCAACACGTGAGATGTATACACTGAGTCAATATAATTGGTATTCAGCATGTTTCATCATATTTCATTCAGCACATTAAATGCTGGGGATAAGTCCTAGTGCACATCCCAGTGATAGGGAAACCATATGCATAAACGATTAAAAATTATTATTATTATAGTAATATATGCACCTAAAACATCAGACTATATAAACATTTAAATATAAATGAAAATGAATAAATAAATAAGTCTATATATATGGGTGTAGGCAGAGTTACACCCTTTGGACATCTATCATGAAAATAATTATAATTATACCCATATCCGGAGCTCAAAATTATCTTATTGGATAAAACTTGGCATGTATACATTATGTACTCAAGGATTATTTCTCTTCGTTGCTGCCATAGAATAAACCGGCCAGGATATGAGTGTGTTTAATGATCTAGGATATCCTCCTGTTCTATATATACATATATTATTTACATGATATGGGCATTGTGCATCATATTATAGTATCTCTTTCTTCCGGATAGATTTGAAAAAAAATATATATATATATATATATGCAAAAATGCTAATTATAGACCCATTGTGTGAACAATGGGCATTAGTTCATTTGTGTGACCAATGTCAATATATGCACGGGTTTTCAAGTGAGATTTTTTTGTGTTGTCGTTCCTCATTCTCACGTTAAGTGTCACTGATAAAACAATTAATGTCTAGTTCGACGTTCAAACCTTTAGGCGTTAAAACGTCTGTTAAAAAGATCCATTTCGTTTCGCATTTCGATAGCTCCCGAATTCGATGTGAACCTCTCCAATGTGCCTCCATGTGTTCAATACCCCAAAACTGTAATCCTGATGGATCTTGGTTATGTTTGATTTTGAAGTGTAAAGACACATTGTGATCCTCAAATCCAAGTTTAATATTCTTTATGTGCTCTGCAATTCTAATTCTTAATAATCTTTTGGTTCGACCAATATATAATAGGCCGCATGGACACCTCAGAGCATATACAACAAACATACTGTTACAGGTGATAAACTGTTTAATTTCGAACTCCCGGTTGTTTACTGGTGATGTAAATTGATCTAAACCACGTTGTAGTATTTTAACTTCCCTACATGGTTTACACCTTCTACATGAAAAGAATCCATTTTTGTCCCAGAAGCTTTGTGGTTTCACTGGTAGATCAAGAATTTTCTTGACTACTACATCACCGTGGTTTGAGGCCTTTTTATACAGAAATTGTGGTTCCTGGGGAATTACTGGGCCGAGTTTTTTATCTAAAAGAAGGATATGCCAATGTTGCCTAAAGATGGCTTCCACCTCTCTGTATTGGCTATGGAACTGGGATAGGAATCCCCATTCTTTTGTTTTGGTAATAGGCATCCCCTGTTCCACTTTTCCGTCTTTTTCTCTCAAGCACATATCTCTAGATGTCATTCCAACTTCTTCCACAATTTTTTCAAGAACCTGTGGGTTATACCCCTTTGCCTCGAATCTCTTTGTTAAAATCCTAGATTGAGTCAAGAAATTATCCATTTCTGAACAGTTTCGTTTGACTCGCATTATTTGACCTTTTGGGATGTTTTTTAACCACTGTGGGTGGTGTCCACTGGTAGTTGGTAGAAAACTATTCCTATCTGTTTGTTTAAAAAATACTTTCGTTTCTAATGTATTATTCTGCCGATAAATTGTTACGTCCAAGAAATTAATAATTTCATTGCTCCATTCTGATGTTAGTCTGATATTGTTTTCATTCATATTTAAAATGTTTAAAAACTTTCTTAGAGAATCCTCAGATCCTTCCCAGATGAAGAATATATCATCAATGAAGCGTTTATAGAAGATCAGTTCAGGCTTTCTTTCTTTAAAAATGGATTTGTCTTCCCACTCCGCCATAAATAAGTTCGCGATGCTTGGAGCAAATTTCGCCCCCATTGCGACACCCCTTTTCTGTGTGTAGAACTTATTGTTGTACCAAAAATAGTTGTGGGACAGACAAAAATTAAGTGCATGACCAATAAACACTTTTTGACTGTGGGGTAGGTCTTCCCTTTGACATAGAGCCCAATTGAGGGCTAGGGTGGCATCGTCATGCTGTATGATGGAGTATAATGAAGCCACATCAGCGGTTACAAGAAAAATTGATTGATCGTCTCTCAAGGTCACGTTTTTCAAACAATTGAGGAAGTCTTTGGTATCTTTCAGGTAAGATTTGGTCTTTTGTACACTTTTTTGAAGGAAATTATCAAGATATTGCCCCATTCTTGCAGTTATAGAATCTATACTGTTGACAATCGGTCGAGCTGGGGGGTTTGTTGGGTTTTTATGTATTTTGGGGAACAATACATAAAGGATAGGATAACTATAAGAAGCTTGAGATGGGAGGTCACACCCCAGGATGGATTGGAAGACCCCAATTCCATCCGTGAGTGGTTTGACTTTTTTAATGGAGTAGCATTCAAGTTACAAGATTTAATACTCTTAAGAAAACGACGAAAAATGAGTATTTTGGAAAATAAAATAAATGAATTACAAGTACAACTAGACCCCATTAAAGACACACAATCAATTATAGATTTCAACAATAGGATTAACAAAAGGTTAGAGAAAGTGGACAAAGATACACAAAAAAAGAAAATCAAGAAGTATCACAGAGATATGGGTGATTATAATGTCAATAATTTATATGCATGGCAATCACTGCTACCCGACAAAATTAATCTGATCATCAAACCATTAGGTGATGAACAGGTGATAAATGCTATCAACACCAATGACACGCCATGTCTGGATAGAAGATTAGATGACAGAAGTGAAGATGAAATAGATATCGACTCCCCAGCACAATTCTCCACTCCAGTGAGACGAGGGAAAAGTAAATCCAGAGGTAGAGGTAGAGGTGCTAATTCAAATCAACAACCTACATATTACCCTACCCCGATATACAATTATTACCAACCATTGGCCACCCAACATAATACACAAAATGATGCCCCACCTCCACGTCCTTTTTTAGGGAGAGGAAGGGGACCACCCAGAAGGGGGAGAGGCCACTACCCCCAGACCAGGGGGAGACCACAACAATACCCACACCAAGAATACAGAGATCAGGAATGGAGGGATCATCAACCGCCCACCCAATGGACGAGAGATCAAGCACAATACACACAGCCAAGGTACCCTACATCAGAGGATGCAGGGCAGGAAGGAGGGTCCAGAAAAAGAAGTCGGCACCAGTAACCGATGGAATATTCAATCTAAGCGCTGTAGAACTAACGCACAAAGAATTGAATATCCTAAACATGGGTCTGAAATGTGGTATAAAAAAACCCATTAATAAATTTGATGTCTACATCGATGTACATAAATACATTAGAAAATTGAATATGAAGAAATACTTTGTGGGCCTCAACACCCAAACAATTCCTATGAACAACCATCAAGGGGTGGTTAACAGTGGATTGAAGAATAAATCTTTATTCAATCCACCAAATAACCCCAATCACCAGGTTGAGGTGTTTAAAGGACTAATTCTGCGTGATCTAGGTAACTTGAAACCCAAAAGAAACGTGTGTTTAAAACATATTCAGGAAGGGATCAAACTATTGGAAAAACGCAAAGACATCATTGTCAGACCAGCTGATAAAGGAGGGGGAGTTGTTGTTCTCTCTAAGGAGTTCTATCATGAACAAATAGTCGATATGTTATCAGATACGGCAACTTATGGCCTACTAGACGATAATCCCACACAATCATATAGAGACCAACTGGGCATCCTGGTACAAATAGGTTCTTCTTCAGGAGTACTCTCTAAAAAAGAAAAGTTATACCTACTACCGGCCAGCAGCAAGATCCCCACTATTTATACTCTCCCCAAAATACATAAAAACCCAACAAACCCCCCAGCTCGACCGATTGTCAACAGTATAGATTCTATAACTGCAAGAATGGGGCAATATCTTGATAATTTCCTTCAAAAAAGTGTACAAAAGACCAAATCTTACCTGAAAGATACCAAAGACTTCCTCAATTGTTTGAAAAACGTGACCTTGAGAGACGATCAATCAATTTTTCTTGTAACCGCTGATGTGGCTTCATTATACTCCATCATACAGCATGACGATGCCACCCTAGCCCTCAATTGGGCTCTATGTCAAAGGGAAGACCTACCCCACAGTCAAAAAGTGTTTATTGGTCATGCACTTAATTTTTGTCTGTCCCACAACTATTTTTGGTACAACAATAAGTTCTACACACAGAAAAGGGGTGTCGCAATGGGGGCGAAATTTGCTCCAAGCATCGCGAACTTATTTATGGCGGAGTGGGAAGACAAATCCATTTTTAAAGAAAGAAAGCCTGAACTGATCTTCTATAAACGCTTCATTGATGATATATTCTTCATCTGGGAAGGATCTGAGGATTCTCTAAAAAAGTTTTTAAACATTTTAAATATGAATGAAAACAATATCAGACTAACATCAGAATGGAGCAATGAAATTATTAATTTCTTGGACGTAACAATTTATCGGCAGAATAATACATTAGAAACGAAAGTATTTTTTAAACAAACAGATAGGAATAGTTTTCTACCAACTACCAGTGGACACCACCCACAGTGGTTAAAAAACATCCCAAAAGGTCAAATAATGCGAGTCAAACGAAACTGTTCAGAAATGGATAATTTCTTGACTCAATCTAGGATTTTAACAAAGAGATTCGAGGCAAAGGGGTATAACCCACAGGTTCTTGAAAAAATTGTGGAAGAAGTTGGAATGACATCTAGAGATATGTGCTTGAGAGAAAAAGACGGAAAAGTGGAACAGGGGATGCCTATTACCAAAACAAAAGAATGGGGATTCCTATCCCAGTTCCATAGCCAATACAGAGAGGTGGAAGCCATCTTTAGGCAACATTGGCATATCCTTCTTTTAGATAAAAAACTCGGCCCAGTAATTCCCCAGGAACCACAATTTCTGTATAAAAAGGCCTCAAACCACGGTGATGTAGTAGTCAAGAAAATTCTTGATCTACCAGTGAAACCACAAAGCTTCTGGGACAAAAATGGATTCTTTTCATGTAGAAGGTGTAAACCATGTAGGGAAGTTAAAATACTACAACGTGGTTTAGATCAATTTACATCACCAGTAAACAACCGGGAGTTCGAAATTAAACAGTTTATCACCTGTAACAGTATGTTTGTTGTATATGCTCTGAGGTGTCCATGCGGCCTATTATATATTGGTCGAACCAAAAGATTATTAAGAATTAGAATTGCAGAGCACATAAAGAATATTAAACTTGGATTTGAGGATCACAATGTGTCTTTACACTTCAAAATCAAACATAACCAAGATCCATCAGGATTACAGTTTTGGGGTATTGAACACATGGAGGCACATTGGAGAGGTTCACATCGAATTCGGGAGCTATCGAAATGCGAAACGAAATGGATCTTTTTAACAGACGTTTTAACGCCTAAAGGTTTGAACGTCGAACTAGACATTAATTGTTTTATCAGTGACACTTAACGTGAGAATGAGGAACGACAACACAAAAAAATCTCACTTGAAAACCCGTGCATATATTGACATTGGTCACACAAATGAACTAATGCCCATTGTTCACACAATGGGTCTATAATTAGCATTTTTGCATATATATATATATATATATTTTTTTCAAATCTATCCGGAAGAAAGAGATACTATAATATGATGCACAATGCCCATATCATGTAAATAATATATGTATATATAGAACAGGAGGATATCCTAGATCATTAAACACACTCATATCCTGGCCGGTTTATTCTATGGCAGCAACGAAGAGAAATAATCCTTGAGTACATAATGTATACATGCCAAGTTTTATCCAATAAGATAATTTTGAGCTCCGGATATGGGTATAATTATAATTATTTTCATGATAGATGTCCAAAGGGTGTAACTCTGCCTACACCCATATATATAGACTTATTTATTTATTCATTTTCATTTATATTTAAATGTTTATATAGTCTGATGTTTTAGGTGCATATATTACTATAATAATAATAATTTTTAATCGTTTATGCATATGGTTTCCCTATCACTGGGATGTGCACTAGGACTTATCCCCAGCATTTAATGTGCTGAATGAAATATGATGAAACATGCTGAATACCAATTATATTGACTCAGTGTATACATCTCACGTGTTGAATATGGTAACGATATTTGAACAATGTTTTATTAAGATTTTAACAAATTTGCTATATATATGTATATATATATATATATATATATATATATGTTTTATTTACACTTATCCACAGTAGTTTTATTGATTTATACTTGTTTACAGTTGTTCACAACAGTTCCCATACTGGGATATAGCAGTTTTCCTATATAACGTTTTTAACGGATATTTAGGATATATCATGTATGTATAATCTCAAGTTTTTAAATTGTTATATAATTTTAAAATGTAATTTTTTAAATTGTTATTTTTAAATGTTATATTTTAAAATGGTATCGCTTTATAGGTATTGAATATAATATTTATTGCACTGCAGATCAAATTCCCCTGTGTAGCAGACTTCTGGCATTGAATGCCTATTTTGAAATTTGTCACGGAGGGTCTGGGGTGCAATATATGAGAAGGCTACTGATGCGCTGTCCCTCGTACTAGCTGCGGGTCTAACATGAATCTTATGCGCAGCAGTATGGTGGGAACAGTGACTGGCAACAGTGGCGTTGTACAACACAGACGGCAACACTTCCGCCCTGAGTTGCCGAAGTTTGAGCGAATCACGGCCAGGGAAGAGAAGTGACGCAAATGACGTGTACCCAATAAGGGACGGTCTGTAGCCTATTTAATCCCGGGGGGTGCACTGAACAAATCACGCTCTCAGAAGAAGTCCTAAACGACGAAACGTCAGAGCGTGGTTGTTCAGCACCTAACCCGGAAGTGACGCGTGCGCTCCACACGGAGGAAACCAGGAAACTGCAGGAAGTCCTTCCAAGCGGTCCTCAGGTATCCAGTGAAGAGTTCACACACACACAGACTGATTTTAAGTATCAGTAATTTGCCTGAAACTTATTTAACTATGGTACGCATGCACTTGTAAGGGGGATCTATTTTTGGGCTATTAAAAGATATCAAACGATACTGCTCTATGTAGATATTTTTTCTTTCCCTACACACTTGCGAATTTTTGATCCAATATACCTGGAGAGTAATAAGATCGAGACGGTGACTAAAGGAAATGTATTGATGGGCTCTCTGATCATTACCATCTGGTAAGTGTTTCCCCAAAGGGGACTTTCTTTCTCCCCCCACGTGGTGAACAGTGTTGGTGATTGGAAGCACAATTTTCAAGCAATCCCGGACGGTCAACTTACTGTGTCTTTTACAAACTTAAGGTTTGCAGCGCTGCTGCAGAATTGAGATTGGACTGTATACTAGTCTGAAAGTTTTTTCTGCTTTATATGATAGGTTTGAAGAGGTTGCCTCCTCCTTTGTCGGTAAAGGCCCATTCTACCAGGGCCATGGGCGCCTCCTGGGCAGCACACCATCAGATCTCTATGGCTCAGATATGCAAGGCGGCGACGTGGTCATCAGTCCACACGTTTACAAAGTTTTATCAACTAGACGTGAGAAGGAATGCGGATTCTGCCTTTGGACAGGCAGTACTACAGGCTGCAGTTTAAGATCCTCGGGATCAGAAGCACCCTTGGTTGTAAAAAAAAAAAAAAAAAAAAGTTTTTTCTTGACTAAGTTGGAATTATTATTATTATTTGAGTATACCTCTAAATTGAATCCTTCTTTGGAAGATGTCTCCCTCCCCTCATTAAAGCATTGCTTTCGGACATCCCATATAGTAATGAATATGCCGCTCTGTGTCCCGTGATGTACGAGAAAGAAAAAGGGATTTTTAAATACAGCTTACCTGTAAAATCCTTTTCTTGGAGTACATCACGGGACACAGAGCTCCCACCCCTCTTTTGGGGAAACATTTTGGGAGGCATACTGCTTGCTACAAAACTGAGGGACTCCCTCTAGGGGAGGGGGTTATATAGGGAGGGGACTTCCTGTTTGAGATTGCCAGTGTCCACACCTGAAGGTACTCCATATAACCCATATAGTAATGAATATGCCGCTCTGTGTCCCGTGATGTACTCCAAGAAAAGGATTTTACAGGTAAGCTGTATTTAACCACTTAAGACCCGGACACTTACGCTGCTAAATGACCCAAGGTGTTTTTACAATTCGGCGCTGCGTCGCTTTAACAGACAATTGCGCGGTCGTGCGACGTGGCTCCCAAACAAAATTTGCGTCCTTTTCTTCCCACAAATAGAGCTTTCTTTCGGTGGTATTTGATCGCCTCTGCGATTTTTATTTTTTGCGCTATAAACTAAAATAGAGCGACAATTTTGAAAAAAATCACTATTTTTTTACTATTTGTTATAAAAAAAATCAAATAAACTAAATTTTAGTAAAACATTTAGGCCAAAATTTATTTAGCCACATGTCTTTAGTAAAAAAAAAAAATCGTAATAAAAAAAATAGCTACCTAGCGGGAACAGCGACACTAATACAGCGATCAGAAAAATGATCGCTTAGTGACGCTGGCAATAGGGAGTGAAAGGGTTAACTAGGGCGGTGATCAGGGGGTTAAAACTTTATTAGGGGGGGTGGGGGGGGCTATCCTGAACCTAACACTAACTGTTTTTTACAGTGCCTGTCACACTGACACTAAATGCAGTGATTAAATCACTGCATTCAGTGACACTGTGACAGGGGGGTGGGGGGGGGGGGGGCGATCACAAGGGGTTAATATGCCTATGTGAGTGTGTGTCAGTGTTGTGTTGGTGCACACTTACTGTGGATGTCTTCTCTCATCAGCAGCGCTGGGAAACAGCGCTGCGATGAGAGATTACATCATTTCCTCCTTCCTGTGTAAACACAGGAGAAGGAAGTGACAGGCTGGGAGCGCGCTCCCATTGGCTGGGAGCGATCGCGGGGGGGGCGGAAAACACGGACATCCGCCCGCTCGTCGGCGATCGCTCCCAGAGCCAGGGGGACCGCCGCACGCCGCGGAGGGGGTCCCGATGGGACCCCCGAACCGCACTAAGGCGAGGACGTAAATTTACGCCCTTGTGCCTGTACGAGCCATGTTGTGGACGTACATAGGCGTGCGGGGGTCCTTAACTGGTTAAAAATCCCTTTACTTTAAACGTGCAATATGCTGTATTAAACATGCAGTAACACACTGGAATATAGTGCGTTAAACATGCAGTAATGCACAGAAATATACAACCAATATTTCACCAAAGCTCCCTAATGGGGCTCCTAAAAAAAAAAAAAAAAACGACTGACACTGTCCTCTGCCCTACTGACACCATCCACCACTCTGCTGACACCATCAGTATACTGTATATACACATGCAAATATGTTTGAGCTTTGGGGTGCACACCCTAATGCAATAGGCTGCACACACCTATGTTTGCGATACATGCTATACCTGTCTCTTCAAAGACCTTATAAGTACAAAAAAATACCTGTTGATCTGCCATTAAAATCCAAAGTCTGGTTGTGGATTGGAAACAGACTTTTTGTGGACTATGTGGTGTCAGCCCTGCCCCGTTTTCCTTTGCTAAACTACTCAGCCCCGGCCACCATTGTGTTCTTCACAACATAAAAACGACTATTGACTGTGTCACACGAGTGGTCTGATGGGATCGGCCTGTTCATTTTCAATCAAAATCGATTGGACCCTCTATTCTCTTGAATGGAGCAGCAAATGTAAATGGACATAGCCAAACACTTTTCAAGAAGATACAGCTATTTTTTTTTTTCCTTTTGGGATAACGGTTTTACATAAATAAACAAATATTATCTAACCATTGGAAGTACTCCTGTCAGTGTTAAACGGTTAGTCTAATTTCTCTGACTGCCACATTTGGGTTGTTAAAGGAAGCTGGAAAACAATAGACTTACTGGCTGGATCATTAGGTAACATACTATGTAAAAGGGTGACTCAGAAAAACACTGCTGTGTTAATACTACTGACAGACTAACTCACATTTTTTGATTTTAGTCATAGTTACACTTTAACCACTTGCCGACTGCACTATAGCAGAATGATGGCTACAGAACACCAGGCTAGTTCTGGGGGGGCGTCATATGACATCTTCCTGTGATCTTGCTTACCGTGTGCCCGCTGTAGGGTGTAGGCGGGCGCTCTGTGATCGCAGTGTCCTCTGGGGTAAAGTAAAGCTTTTTACTATGTGATCAGCTGTGTCCAATCACAGCTGATCATGAATGTAAACAGAGAGGATAAGAGAGCTGATAACCAGCTTGTGTTAAAGGGATATGTACACTGATATTCAGGGTACTGATTATTAGTGTCCTGATTATCAGTGCGGTCCCACCAGTGCCCATCAGTGTTGCCAATCAGTGCCCATCAGTGCCAACTATCAGTGCCTACCAATGCCCATAATTGCCATCTATCAGTGCCGCCCATCAGTGCCACCTATCAGTGCCTCCTCATCAGTGCCCACCAGTGCCACCTCATCAGTGCCCATCAGTGCACATCAGTGCAGGAGTCAAATTACCTGTTTGCAAAATTTTAAAAACAATGAAAGTTTTTGTTTTTTTCAAAATTTTCAGGCTTTTTTCATTAGTTTAGCAACAAATAAGAAAGCCAGTGGTGATTAATCACAACCAAAAGAAAGCTCTGTCTGTGTGAAAAAAAATGATAAAAATGTTGTATGGGTATAGTGTTGCATGACTGCGCAATTGTTATTCAGAGTGTGACAGCGCTGAATGCTGAAAATCATCATGGGTAGTAAGGGAGTGAACGTGTCCAGTAGTCAAGTGGTTAAGTGACAGCTTTTTTCATCCAAATCTATTACAGACACATGGCTGAAATAAAAATCCTTATACTGGCGCTAAAGCTTTGTGAATAGGGCCTATGTAAACTTACCTCCTGTAGCCATTGTATATGTAACCCCTGTTTCATCTGCAGTATGACTTGATCACTGTGTTACACCCAGGAGTCCCTGCTCACCCATACACCCTCCTTGGGAAGAAGCAGCAGACTTGTATTTTATTCAATAGCTTGTAAAGTTTTATTATTCCCATTGATAAAGTAAAACATGAGTACAAATATTCAGACAACTGAAACTCTTATGTTATGCTTTTTCATTCTTGTTCGCTCTTCCATGCCATCTGATCTGAAACTTTATTCCCCCAGAAGTCCTGTGCAAATTTCAACTAAAAGTCAAAACCTGCATATAGCAAAGCAAACCCTCTACGCTCCTGTGTCACAGTGTATGGGCTTGGTGACTGGCATCACAGGTACTGAATGCTGAAGTATGGAAGGCAGAAAGAGTGTCACATGATTCCATATACTCAAAAGCACGGTTCTTTGGAGGACGCTACAGTTGTAAATAAAAGTAATGAGATTAAGTTGGAGGTGATGTCTTTGGCCACGTACACGCGATCAGACCGGTCCAAAGAAACTGGTCCAATGAACCGTTTTCATCGGGCCAGGCTGAAGTGGTCTGATGGTCTGATGTGTGTACACACCATCGGACCAAAAATCCGATCAGACCAGAACGTGGTGACGTAGAACACAACGACGTGCTGAAAAAACAAAGCTTAATTATTCCAAGCATGCGTCGACTTGATTTTGAGCATGCGCGGGTTTTTGTTTTTTGATGCTTTTGCGTATTAACTATCGAATCTGTCCAATGGACAGATTTTAAAGCAGACCAGTTTCATCGGACCGGTCTGATCGTGTGTACGCGGCCTTATGGTGCAGGCTGCCAAACTGGAGGGTGCTTTTTTGGTTTTTAATAGAAGTTTTCTTTTAACAAACTTTTAACTGACACCATAAAACACTAATGCCGCGTACACACGATCATTTTTCGGCATTAAAAAAAACTTTGTTTTTCAGCATGTAGAAAAAAACAAGTTTTTCCAACTTCATCATTAAAAACGATGTTGCCCACACACCATCGTTTAAAAAAAATGATGAGCAAAGCGCGGTGACGTACAACACATACGACGGCACTCTAAAGGGGAAGTTCCATTCAAGCTCCCGCCTCATAACTTGCTTCTGAGCATGCGCGGGTTTAAAACGTTGTTTTTAACGTCGTTTTAGCCCACACATGATCAGTTTTTACAACCCAAAAAAATTTTTTTTTTAAAACGACGTTAAAAAATGCAGCATGCTCAAGTTTTTTTTTTTTATTTTGTCGTTTTTTTAGAAGATGAAAAACAAAGTGAAGCCCACACATAATCATTTTAAATGACGTTTTTAAAAACGTCGTTTTTTTTAATGCTGAAAAATGATCGTGTGTTTACGCGGCATTACTAATGTATTACTGAATTGCACAAGGAGATATTTATACTTGTTGGAATAGAGATTAATCGTCATTATTCTTTGGTGAAGAATGAAGTATCAGAAGTAGAATGCATATACTGCTATGTGGAGCAAGTAATGCCTTGGCTACCAGGTCTCCATAGTTGAATGGAACGACAGATATCTCCATCAAAAATAAATAAAAAAATGCCTGTCCATCTCTGGCTAATCTAATTCAAACAAAATATTACAATCTAAACCGGTGGTCAGCAACATGTCAATAGCAGCCATGTTACAAGTGGATTATGCCATGCAAGCTCCTGACCCCTCCGACCAATTCCCAGACCTCTGATCAGAGTGACATAGCCCAGATAGACCTGGGGTGGCCCTTCCAGGAATTGCTGCAAATGAGGTCTGTGAGTGAATTTCAGAGAGAGAGAGTTAAGTGAGAATTTGTGCTCAGGTCTGATTGGAGGTGTCTGTACTGGAGAGAAGGTATTTTTGTCTATGTGTGGATTTGGTGAGTTACTCCTGACCTCTGCACAGTGTTATACAGACAGCAAGGAATTGAGCTGCAAGTTTGAAAATGACTTGCTAAGCTATTGCTAGCCTTGCCAGGCTTCACAAGTTAGTTGCACAATTGCAGCAAGTCCGCATTGCATTATTATTATTATTCTTGTTATACAGGATTTATATAGCGCCAACAGTTTACACAGCGCTTTACAATATAAAAAGGGAGACAATACAGTTATAATACAATAAAATACAAGAGGATTAAGAGGGCCCTGCTCAGCAGAGCTTACAATTGGGGTTGATTTACTAAAGGCAATCCACTACAAGTGCACTTGGAAGTGCAGTCACTTTAGATCTGAGGGGAAGATCTGAAATTAGGGGAAGCTCTGCTAATTTTATCATCCAATCATGCAAACATTTTGGCCCAGATTCACATACAATTAGATTCGCGTAGAGTATCAGAAATACACTACGCCGCCGTATTTTACCTGGCTCTACGTGGAATCCCGGTAGATTTTGTCCAGTAAACTATGGCGGCGTAGTGTATTTCTCCCTGCGCAAGCCATCTACGCGAGTAGGGGGCGTGAAGCATTTAAAATAGGCACGTTCCCACGGCGATCGAACTGCGCATGCTCCGTTCAGAAATTTCCCGCCGTGCATTGCGCAAAATCACGTCGTTACATCATTCGTTGTTTGAGTAGCGTCGTTTACGGACATTCCCGAACAAGTTACGTAAAAAAAAAAAAAAAAATTAAATTCGACGCGGGAACGACGGCCATACTTAACATGGGCTACGCACCGTTAGACCAGCAAATAGCTGGTCTAACAGTACGTAGCAAAATAATTACGTAAGCGATTGCGAAGACCACTCGTATCTTCGTGGATTGCCGTAAAAAGTCATTTGCATATCCCGACGCTGAAAACGACGCGGACTCCTCCAAGCGGCCGCAAAAATATCGCAGCGTAGATCCGAAGTCTTACGAAGACGTAAGACTCTCGGATCGAAGCCCGAAGCCGCCGTATCATGGTTTGAGGATTCAAACTAGTGATACGGCGCGCAAAATTTGAAATTACTCCTGTCTAACACCAGTTAGACAGGCGTAATTGCTCTGTGAATCTGGGCCTTTGTTTTTTATTTTCCTTGCATGTCCCAGTTAGATCTACAGCGACTGCACTTCCAAGTGCACTTGTAGTGCAAAGTGGATTTGCCCTTAGTAAATAAACCCCATTGTGTAGTCCTATACAAAGATTACACATGATGAGTTCATAAATATAAGTATCCTTAGAGAAACAAACAGTATGAGGACCCTGCAATATCTGTGATATGATGCTAGATGCAAAAGGCGTGCTTTTCCACGTTTGCTCCAGTTTTCCTCATTCTGCTTCAGAAGTTGGCCCCTTTTTTATTATTTGGCCTCTTTTTAAACTGTTTTGAAAACAGCAATACAAGTAAACTTCAGTGATTTCATTTGTACTGAGCTTGTATACAAGCCTTAGGGGTGCAAACAAAATTAAATATCTGGACTACAAAATTATGGGACTTCTAGAACTGTGTTTTGTCTTTCATCAATGAAGTGACTCAACCTCACTTTACATTCTGTTGCCGATTTCAAAGTCTGGATGCAAATTCCACAGTCTGATTAATCACCAAGTCAAAAAGCCATTTCTTATGATCAGCAGCCGCTCGAGATTTTCATTTACTTGTCTTAATTTCTGTCTTCTTTGTTTGTGTGTTTAAGATGTATGACAACAGTCTTCCATTGAAATATATCCTATACTCTGCTTTTCTTATGCAATGCCTTATATATGATATGTCATATGAGCTAAGCTTTCCTACTCAGCATGCCTTCCTTAGATGTATTGCTTTATTCTAGCTTTATATCCCTTAATCAATGCAAAAGTTCTTTTCATTATACTATCAATTATCATTAAGGCAAATCTATCCTACCACATATCTACTGGCATATACCCTGCTCTTGATTAGGTCTTACTAAAGCCACTGCTTATTCCATATGATGGAAGCCAGCCCTCAATGAATAAGAGTGTCCAACTCAAACCAACAAGGGAAGCGGACAGATTTTCTCTAATAAATGTAATTCTAGGTTTGAAGTTTCATGATTTTCATTTTCTTTGACATACTTTCTCGTGATATAACTTAACGACTTGCACATGTGAATCTTTGGCATTCTCGTCGCCAGTATCGGGAACCACCGACATCGGAGCACTATAGCTATATTAGTCAAGCAGCCAGGATGAGATAGGTTCTGTTCCATTTTTTTCATCTGTAAATTTAAGCTGAGAGTTTAGGAAACTTTCCCTCCTTTAATGGAACAAACAAATAGAATAGAAAGCTTGGACTTTATAGGCACAACCCGAAAAAGATAATAGGATGAGACAGGGTCCGTTCCAATTTTCTCATCTGTAAATTTAAGCTGAGAGTTTAGGAAACTTCCCCTCCTTTAATGGAACAAAAAATAGAATAGAAGGCTTGGACTTTATAGGCACAACCCGGAAAAGTAATACTTAATATAAAAAGTTTATTATACATTTAAAATATCCACATTTAAAAAGTCAGTACAGAAAAGTTATATAATTCACACTGTACCACTGGAAAACTGTGTGAAAACTTGGAGATGAACGACAACCATTCCATAATCATATTTGAATCCAGAATTGAGGCTGAGTAGCAGATTATGATGAATATCATATCATAGGCTCTACATGTTGTGTGCTTTGGGCTTCTTCAGGAGCAAAAATAAATAAATAAATGGGAAAACAAGCAATAAAATCAGACTGACTCAACATACAATATAAAAAACATATAAAACATTATCGTATTGGTGACAGCCTATTTAGAATGTCCCCCCCCAGACAGACACGGGATCAACCGGTGACATCACGAGGAGGATGCAAACAAAATTAAATATGTGGACTAAACAATTATGGGATTTCTAGAACTGTGTTTTGTCTTTCATCAATGAAGTGACTCAACCTCACTTTACAAACACTCTACAAACGAGATTGATGCTGGCCATACACTCCACGAAAAATCGTCTGGACATAAAAAAAAAAAAGGGTTCCTTTTTTTTACATATACCTAGTGCAGAAAGTTCGGACGGGAAACACATTAACCTTCTGATTTATCATTTGTTCGGCAGAAAATTTCCAAACTTGTCCTTCGTTTTTTCGGCTCAAAAACGTCCAAACGAGTTTCGATTTTGTGCCCATTAACTGGCCGAAAAATGAAAGATCTTTCTTAACGACCGATTTTCGGCCAAATTTTCGTATAGTGTATGGCCAGCATTAGTTTGGGTTTGTATCGCTATACAAGTTACTAATTCATTCATTCATTCAGGATAGGCCAGACTGCCAGTACATTATGGGGACGTATAAAACATTGTAGCCATAGTATTTACTAGCTTGTCATGATTAAAGCCATGGTTAGCTAGCAATATTTGAGGTGTGTCAAAGGAAAGGTTTTGACCGATCGGTAGGCGTCCATCGGTCCAATTTTAAAGCAATTTCAAAATTTTTGGACTGAAGGACAACTGACTGATGGGGCGTACACACGGTCGGTTTGGACCGATGAAAACTGAACTTCAGTCCGCTTTCATCGGTTTGGACCGATCGTGTGTACGCAGCCTTAGTCTTGCAAAGCCTCATGGGATTTATAGTTTCATAACAGTTCCCGGGCCGCCAGTTTGAGACCCCTGCCCTAGACTCTGGTTGTGGATAGTTTGTAAAGTTTTGGCAGAGCAGCAATAAGCTCCATTACCATTGGTTCCCTACAGGTTTATTTTAATATATCTTTTCGATTGCCAAAATTGAGTTGAAGGAACTTCTTCCACTTCAGAACTGCCCAAGTGATGATGTATAAATAATACTGTACATGGCTAGATGGAAGCTTGAGGCCGGGTTCACACCTATGCAAATTGAATGCACGTTTCCCCGCATTCAATTCGCATAGCAGGAGAATGTGACTATCTCCCTACGGAGCTGGTTCACATATCTCTGCAGCGGGTCCGGTGAGGTGTGGCGGAAAAACGGGTACCTTTTTTGGTGCATTTTAGGTTCAATTTCAGCCCAAAATTCGGGTTGAACCGAACCGGTGAACCGGTGAACCAACACGCACCGGACTGCACCGGACCCCTGCTGTGTGGCGCTTGCAGCAGTGGTGTGAACCTGGCCTCACGTAGTTATCATATGTTATTGGTGCATTTTAGGTTCAATTTCAGCCCAAAATTCGGGTTGAACCGAACCGGTGAACCGGTGAACCAACACGCACCGGACTGCACCGGACCCCTGCTGTGTGGCGCTTGCAGCAGTGGTGTGAACCTGGCCTCACGTAGTTATCATATGTTATTGGTGCATTTTAGGTTCAATTTCAGTCCAAAATTCTGGTTGAACCGAACCGGTGAACCGGTGAACCAACACGCACCGGACTGCACCGGACCCCTGCTGTGTGGCGCTTGCAGCAGTGGTGTGAACCTGGCCTCACGTAGTTATCATATGTTATGTTATATGCATATATCACAGCATATAAATCAAAAAGAGGGGTGAGGGAGCAAAATGTGTACAATATTGCAAATGATACTGAACAAAATGCAAGGTTTCCAGTATAGGATAATTAAACTAAAATGTTGCTTCTTTACTAATTGCTTGCTTCAGGTTTGAACAGCTTATTCATGATTTTTATGCCGTTCAAGCCTAAGCACACTTCTCCAGCAATCATCTAAGGCAGCATGCTGGATACTGTAATTTCTAAATAGTTATCAGGTTATACAATCTTGACTGTAGCTATCAATGAGAAAGACTTATGCGCATTATGAATGAATGCACTGAAGTCTCATAAAACATAGTGAGCAAAATAGAGAACCTCGGGAGTCCAGCATTAATAATAGATCACACAGATTGGAACATTTTGTCTGATTCCCCATTATTCTTTATTGATAGTGCAGAAATAATACAACTCTGTGGTCCACTACTGCCTGGGAGTTCACCCAATGTAATAAACGATGCATGTGAAAGTTAAGTGAAAATAGGTTCCCTGAGAGTCTAATCATTTACAGACAACAATTCTTCAGCGTAGGGCTAAGTCTAGAAAGCAAAAATATTTAGTAATGCGGCCACCAATCCCAATGCCTGCTGTCCAGATATATAATGAAAACAACTTTATTTTACCGTTCTATCAGTTTATAATAGGTTTTGGAAACCCTGTTGCAATATTCCTTAACATCCCACCAGCTGTCTCCTTCAATATTTGAGCTCAGTAGCAGCCTAGAGCCTTGCCATAGATAATTAGTTCTTCCTTGCTGTTTGCAGGCACTTGCTTGTTTCTCAAGGTGACTACAGAATAGAAAATGATAATAATTTTGTTTTCAAAAGGCTTTGCATCCCAGGCTATAGTCATAATGCTCCTACACTCCTTCACTGTTATCAGCTCAGTGGATGCAACAATATTTGCAATTTTTTGGACTAAAAAAAAAAGTAAAAAAAATAAGCCACAAGGTATGTGGCATAGGAGATTTTTGTTCCCCTTTTTTTTATTCCTGAGCTGTCCCTCAAGAAGATCATGGAAAAAATGTGCTTACTTTGCACACGGGCATACTTCCTTTGCTTGCAGTAGAATGCATTAAACATGAATTTTGCTCTCCTGTTCCCTGTCTTATCTAGCTAAGTTCTATTACTGCAGGAGCTATCAATGACCCAGAACAATGTACATTTTTTTTTTCTTCCAGTTTACATTTATAAGAGCATTCATGTGCTAAAACAAAAACATATGGAAATAGGAGTGAAAATCCTGTAGATAAATAAAGCTTTCAATATTTGCTCGGGCATGTTTTACATGCCTGACTGCATCAAATCTGCCACCGTTTCCTTTGGTTGTCAGACGACTTTATTCTAAAATCAAATAAAGAAGGGTTGCTTAAAATAAAAGCTATGAATAGGGAATAAGGTTACAGACGATGCTTCAGCTATGATTCATTTCAGGTGCTGGAAGACGAAGAGGACATTGGTTTTTACTTTGTATGACCTTTTTTTTTCTCTTTCCTTAAAATTACTTAACAATGAGACTAGAATATTATGTTTAAGGCTGTGTCTTTTTCTTATCAAGCCTCCAGTTAAAAAAAAAAAAACTAGGTGAGAGGAATTGCAACCCTTACATTTCATTGCTGTTTATGGGTCAGTTGACGTACAGAAAGAGGCATATTGAAGCGTGTAGCTACTGCAACCCAAGTTTACATGATGTCTCCTCTGGGACCTTGCCACATTCTGTGCTTCTGTCACAAACAGCATTTTGATTTCTAGGTAACCAACTTAGCAGGCTGGCTTCTGCTCCGGCTCATTCTGAGAACATATTTAACTATTTATAAGTTAGTTTATAATCTGTTTTAGGAGAATGGTCTGGGAAATGTAAGTTATTCATCTTACTGGGAGGTATAGAGATATGTTCTACTAAAGAAAAGTAACTCCAAGACCATTGCTGCTCTTTATCTATATATCTATCTATCTATCTATCTATCTATCTATCTATCTATCTATCTATCTATCTATCTATCTATCTATCTATCTATCTATCTATCTATCTATCTATCTATCTTTCTTTCTTTCTTTCTTTCTTTCTTTCTTTCTTTCTTTCTATCTATCTATCTATCTATCTTTTTCTTTCTTTCTTTCTTTCTTTCTTTCTTTCTTTCTTTCTTTCTTTCTTTCTTTCTTTCTTTCTTTCTTTCTTTCTTTCTTTCTTTCTTTCTATCTATCTATCTATCTATCTATCTATCTATCTATCTATCCATCTTTCTTTCTTTTTTTGATCTATCTATCTATCTATCTATCTATCTATCTATCTATCTATCTATCTTTCTTTCTTTTTTTCTATCTATCTATCTATCTATCTATCTATCTATCTATCTATCTATCTATCTATCTATCTATCTATCTATCTATCTATCTATCTATCTATCTATCTATCTATCTATCTATCTATCTTTTTTTATCTATCTATCTATCTATCTATCTATCTATCTTTCTTTCTTTCTTTTTTTTGATCTATCTATCTATCTATCTATCTATCTATCTATCTATCTATCTATCTATCTATCTATCTTTCTTTTCTTTTTATCTATCTATCTATCTATCTATCTATCTATCTATCTATCTATCTATCTATCTATCTATCTATCTTTCTTTTTTTTATCTATCTATCTATCTATCTATCTATCTATCTATCTATCTATCTATCTATCTATCTATCTATCTATCTATCTATCTATCTATCTATCTATCTATCTATCTATCTATCTATCTATCTATCTATCTATCTATCTATCTTTCTTTTTATCTGTCTATCAATCTATCTGTCTATCTATCTATCTATCTATCTATCTATCTATCTATCTATCTATCTATCTATCTATCTATCTATCTATCTATCTATCTATCTATCTATCCATGTAGTAGATTTAGCAAAAGCAAACAGGCAGTTCAGCTTTCATTGGAATTTAAATCTTGTACACACAACCAGTTTTCCCTACAGGAAGACTGCCGGGAAAAATAGAGAACCTGCTCTCTATTTTCCCGTCGGGATTCCCAGCAGAGTGTTTCCTGCTGAGAAAACCAGTCGTCTGTATGCTTACCTGCCCGAGGTAAACCCGCACATGCTCGATAAGATTTTGATGCATGCGCAGTAGCATACAAGGTTAGTGTGGGGTGTAGCAAGATGGCGGTGAAGCCATTGAATGTGAAAAATGCCGGTTCGTCATAGTCATTTTTTTCCTGATGGGATTCCCGGCCGTGTGTACAGGGCTTTAGTTTAGTAAAAGAGGTCTTCAGATCTCCAATATCCAATCATGTGCAATCATAAATATTGCTGTTCTTTTTTTCCTTGTGATTAATTGGCTATAGGAAATTCTCTGGCAAGGTTAAAGGGGTTGTAATCCCTCATGTTTTTTCACCTTAACGCACCTTAGTGAAAAAACACCTTGCGGTGTCCAGCCCCCCCTCCCTTTTACTTACCTGAGCCCTGAATTTCGGTGGAAGCGATCCAGCGTCGCTCTCTCCACGTCTTCTCTGCTCTTCATTGGATAGATTGATAGCAGTGCAGCTATTTGCTCCCACTGCTGTCAATCAAATCCAATGATGTGGTCGCTGGGTGGGCGGGGCCAAGTCTATGGACCCCAAGTGTATGACACAGGAGCGCGCCCGCAAGGTAACCCCTAGGGGGTTATCTAATGCGGGGAGGAGCCACAAACCCCAGAAGAGGTAAGTATGATATGTTTGTTATTTAAAAAAAATAGAAACTTAAACTTTTAATATCACTTTAACAGCCTATTTGCCTTTGGTAAATCAACCCTTATACTTTTTACCATACATCCACAAAAAATCAACTAAAGAAAAGTAAATCCAAACCCAATGGTTTGTCTGTCTGTCTATTTATCTATCTATCTAGCTATCTATCTATCTATCTATCTATCTATCTATCTATCTATCTATCCAACCATCCTTCCATGCATTTTTTTTTTTCAAAACACTTTTTTTGCTTCAGTCCCTTGTTAGGAGCATTTAAGGACTTTTCATAATGTGTTTTTTTTTTTTTTTTGTGTGTGTAACTCCAAATTATAACATGCATTATTTTCTGGGGAGAACAAAGTCCAAAAAAAAAAATTCTGCTCAAATTGTCACTGTGCCAGTGCTTTAAGAATGGTAAGTGTTGGTTTTGTGTAATGCATTACATTTCTACAGACCATAGCTAAGTGCCAAAGCTAAGCTCTTCAAGCCCAACATAAGTCTTGTATTTGAGATCGGCGTGTACTTTTGAGTGTTTTTTACTAACTTAACAGCAAACCCAAACCACAATACTTCTGTCTTTCAAAGCAGACTTAGGAAACCCTGGATTGCCAGCTGTAGAAATAAAATCTGAGATTTTCTCTGCCGGCTATAAACGTGCTGGAGTTTACAGTTCCACCAAAGTTGACATGCCAATTGCTGCTTTAACAATAGAAAATACTGTATATTATAACTTTAACAGCTTTATTTTTATAGGGTTATAATTCAGTATGGAAAGTTTTTTTGCATGCCTTTTTCTAGTCTAGAGAACAATGGCTTTGGGAATATAGAATATTTCTAATAGTATATAGATTGCTATGGATTAAAGCAACTCTGTACCTTAAAACCAAATTTCAACTTTCTTTTCACTAGAACTGAATGAAATGATCAATCAAAGCATAGATCATACCTCCGTATCATGTTGCTCAGTTGTCTGCAGACCCCCTAATATTCAGGGTTTAGTTGTGGCTTTGTATAATGTGACACTCTGTTATCCTGATGATGGACTCTGTCCCTTCCACAGCCACTTCCTGCAGCAGCTAGAGTCTGTAACACACCCCTTTGTAGTCTTTCGGACTCTGTGAATGATGAAACTTCCTTCAAGGCTGTGATGGTGGGTGAGATTGAATACAACCTTTATAGCATTCACTCCCGCCTAGTCATACCTACAGGAAGAGACCAAAACTCCCAAGTCCCACCTCACAGATCACAGCATTATTCAAGAAGGAAACCCCTTCATACACCTTCATACACAGACTGTTGGATCACAATTAGAATTAAATACTGCCCAGTTAAATTTGCTGTCCAGTGTGAACAGGGAGAATCCCACCCCTCTGATCCCACCCTCCCAAAGCCCTGCTTTCTGTGAAGATATTAATCTACATATGAAGGAAACCCCTTCATATTAACCTCCCATAGCCCTTTCTCTATAGCCTTGCAGTAAGCCATTGTTCTTTGGCATGCTGCAAGACAGGAATGACACAAGAGGAGGTATGTCACATTTACTCACTTCACCACCCACACGAAGGCCCATAAACACCCACATTAACCCGAGGACCTACCCAGAATGGGTACAAGTGGCTCCCATAGCCTGCCCTAAAGCTACAAATGCTCAAAGGATCATGGAAGATATAGTATCAGGACTGGTAAAAGTAGGAAACAGGAAGTCAAAGGACTTTGAAATTCAGCCATGAGGAGGAGTGACATCACAGAAACCAGCTTTATACAGGAGGTAAGTTACATACAAACTGACAGTGGGGTTCTGATTAATTTACACACACAATGCATCTGTTGTTTTGGGGAGGAAAAGCTGGAGTTTTTAAATACTTACCTGTGCTGTTTGCACCACAGAATACTTCTTTATTAAAAATAAATCACCTGGAGAAGGTAACTTAGAAAATAACATGATCAGTGATCTCCCCCCTGCGTTTAGTGGTTCTTCCTGCCAACACCTATGCCAAGTCCTATAGTGATATGGTTGTCAGAAGGTGGATATGATGGTGCATATGGATGAACAGTACTGCATGTAAAACATGTCTAAAGTGTATTTTATTACATGAAAACTGCATAAATGTGAATGGATCTCATACCCTCTAAAGTCTATGCAGGGTAGACAAGAAGTAAACAATATTTACACCTAAGAAACCTTGGAATTTAGCTAAAATTTGTTTAAAAATCATTTATTATCAAGCAATTATTAAAGCGGTTATAAAAGTAATTTTTTTTTTTGAGTATTAGAGGCCCCCCAATTTTTTTTCCTGCAACCACGGGTTACAGGAAAGAAGATCGCTCAATTCTCCCATCAACAACCCAGTGAGCTATTGTGTTCTCCTGGCAGGGGGTGTGAGGAGCCATCTCTACTGGGAGAACAAAATGATTATTGCTAGAGGCTATAGCCACTGGCAATAATCGCATGCCAAAATCTGACATGCTGGTTGCGCCCAAGTCAATCAATAGATCAACTTGGATACATTCAGCCTGCCCATAGATGGTTTGATTTGAGTCACCTATGGCCAGCTTTACTGAAAGCTTAAATTTAATTCTAAAAGCCTCATCATGTGGCTCAGTTGTGCACATAAGTAAACAATTTGTGTTGTCTTGTATATATGCCTAAAAATTCTTGTATTATTTTATTTATAGAAAATTCTATTTGAGGTATTGGGCATATGTTTTGAACTGGACACCACTATTTGGGGTCTTCTTGGTGGCAGGTCAATGAGGGGAATAAAGGAATTGTTTTCTGTGTATGAACCTTTCTGTCAATCCTATGTCATGAAAAGAGCAGTAGCTGGAAATAGTTAATCTATTGTGACAAGAATTGTATTTTCTAAATGCTCTAATAAAAGATGGATGCAGCAATCTTTGTTCTTGGAGACGGCGAGGATGATTAGCTGCAATCAAATTATTGATTGCTGATTTATGGCTAGAGAGCACGGCTTTCAGCTAAACGTGTTAGTTTGTCACCTAGGTAGTGTGAATTGAACACATAAATCCTAGCAATGAGAAATGGGAGGGACTCCCCTCCAATTAGTCCTAAATTGCATGTTAGCAGCCAGGATATCAGTGTTATTAAGGTGTTGGAGCCTGCTAAGCAATACTGAATGAAGACTGTGTATTTTACATGCTATACCTCCAATGGGCTAGTTAAATGCCATAAGCCCCATCAGCACAAGAATAAATGTGGAATCTAAAGGTCATATACACTAAAAATGATTACATTTAAACTAACGATCATTTGACACTGTTTCTTTATCTTTTCCAATCCAATGAGTTATACCGCCTGCGCAAGAATAGTTATGTAGCACAAAACAGAATAATATTATAAAATCAAAACATATGTTCCTTAAGACCTGAATTTAAAGGAAGGACGCCCTTGTAAAATACTAACAACAGCAAAAACATTTTTTGCCTTGTAAAGTTGTGTATATAGGTCAGTAATTACTTATTTTTGGCAAAGTTGCAAATAAATCCCTGATACAACAGTGTGTCCATTCACACATAACGTTTTGTTGAAGTGGGCTAATGAATGCTCATTAACGAGAAAGTAAACCCTGATGGGTTTTACTTCCTCTTTTGTTTCCAGCAAACCTTGCAGTGACTGGTCGGAGCTGTGGGATGTCACTGGAGCCGCCAGTCATGGCACATGCTTGGGAAGAAACTGCATTTTTCTGCACATCGCATGCGCCGATTACATCATATATTTATAGGTTAGCCTTATTCTAGGTTTACCTATAGGTAAAACTCACAATCGGGGGTATACAACCATTTTAATGCTTGTTGTGTCATGAGTTAACACACATTGCATTAAGGAAGCCCATAGCAGTTGAATTTCTCATAAGTAGTAATATCAGGGTAGAATTCAAAATAAAAGGCTCTGAAAAGCACTGCGATAATGTTTTACAGTGAGTTACTGTTTTACGAAACCCAGGAACCTGCATTCACTATATATGGTCTCCCACAGTACACAGAAGCATGGAAATGCAATCATTTTAGTAAATGTAAACTGCTAAATACTTTTTCTCATCAGCAGTTAGAGCAGTCTGGTTAGAGCAGTCTGGAAAACATCCAGGGGTATTCTTTGTACCAGAGGGACAGGGATGGTAGAAAAGGATGAGGGGTGTGTCTATATATCAGGAATGATTTATGCATAGAAGAGAGGAATGACATCAGTGATGGGGTAATGGGGGAGGTGGAGTCAGTATGGATGGAACTTAAAAGGGACGAAGTTAGGAAGAAATTAATAGTAGAGGTATGTTACAGGCCCTCTAACCTGAAGGAAAAGGTGGATTTGGATCTTCTTTCACAGCTAGACATGGCAGTGAGGAAGGGAAATGTCATTCTGATGGGGGACTTCAACTATCCCAACATTGACTGGGCGGAAGGGACAGCTCACTCATTAAAGGCTTGTTATTTCTTACATGTCTTAGGCCCCGTACACACGAGCAAATCTATCTGTTCAAATCGGTCGGACAGACCGATTTGAACAGATCTGTCTGCTGGGATGTATTGGTTTGATCGTGTACACACGATCAAACCAAAATCTCGCCGGCAGACAGCGCGCTGACGTGGCAGTGACGTTGACGCTGCCACGTCACCGCACCAGGAAGTAAAACACTTCCGCGCATGCGTCGAATCCATTCGACGCATGTGCGAGCAGATCAGTCTGCTGGTTAGCGTACTAACCAGCAGACATGTCGGGAGGACGGGTTCCCAGCCGACAGAGTTCAAAGCATGCTTTGAAATCTGTCGGCTGGCCAAATCCGTCTGTTTGCCCGTACACACGATCGAATCTGTCTGCTGAAACGGTCTGGCAGACCGTTTCCAGCAGACAGATTTGATCGTGTGTACGCGGCCTTAGAGGACAACTAGAAAGTATGCTTTGCTGAAATTAATAATTACAAATTATAAAGATCTGATTGCAGATGTGGAAATACGGGACAACTTGAGAACTAGCGACCACAGGATTATTACATTTAGCATAAATCATAGGAAAGGTAGGCACAAGGGTAGTACAAGAACACTAAATTCCAAAAGAGCCAACTTTTCTAAACTGCACTCAATGCTGCAGGATATTAAGTGGGACCAAATCCTTGAAACATTGAACACAGAGGAAAAATGGGAGTGCCTTTGGGACATATTAAATCACAAGTGCATTCTGAGGGGTAATAAATGTAGAAGAACAAAGGTTCAACCTGGGTGGCTGAATCAAAATGTAAAATGTCA
This sequence comes from Rana kukunoris, assembly GCA_029574335.1. NCBI lineage: Eukaryota > Metazoa > Chordata > Amphibia > Anura > Ranidae > Rana > Rana kukunoris. The sequence continues at coordinate 602,488,448 of CM056049.1, forward strand.
TATTAAGGGCAAAAAAATGGCCTTTAATCGGTGGTCACTGTCAGCATTCTAAGGCCGCGTACACACAATCAAATCTGTCTGCTGGAAACGGTCGTGTGTAAGGGCAAACAGACGAATTTGGCCAGCCGACAGATTTCAAAGCATGCCTTGAAATCTGTCGGCTGTGAATCCGTCCGCCCGACATGTCTGCTGGTTAGTACGCTAACCAGCAGACATATCTGCTTGCAAGTGTTTTACTTCCTGCTGCGGTGACGTGGCAGCGTCAACGTCACCGCCACGTCAGCGCGCTGTCTGCCGGCGGGGATTTTGGTTTGATCGTGTGTACACGATCAAACCAATACGTCCCAGCAGACAGATCTGTTCAAATCGGTCTGTCCGACCGATTTGAACAGATACATTTACTCGTGTGTACGGGGCCTAACACTATAAGGAATGCAGTAAATGTAAGAACGCTAAAAAAGACTATGAGACCCACATAGCGTAAGATAGTAAAATTATAAAACCCAAGACAATTTTAAATACATTAACAGTAAAAAGGCGAGGAAGGAAAGATGGTTACAGATGACAAGGCAGCTGTGCTAAATACTTTTTTCTCCTCAGTCTTCACACTGGAAAAGGAGGGGTATAACAACCATGACTGTATAGTTAGTAACACGTCACAGGATCTACTCTTGTGGCTAACAGAAGTCAGAATCCAGAAAGGATTACAGAAGCTCAACATAAATAAATCACCAGGTCAAGATGGCTTACACCTGAGATTCCTTAAGGGACTCAGTCAGGTTATAGCCAGACCACTTTTCCTACCCTTTATGGACAGCATACTGAAAGAATTGGTACCAGCTGATTGGTGAAAAGTCCACATGGTACCAATATTAAAAAAAAGGACAGAGATACATTCCTGGAAACTATTGGCCTGTCAGCCTTACATTGGTAGTATGTAAACTATTTGAGGGGATGATAAGGGACCACATTTAAGCATTTGCTTATACTATTTTTAAAATAGTATAATTAGCAGTAATCAGCATTTATGAAAGGTCGCTCTTGCCAAACCAACCTATTAACATTCTACGAGGACGTGAGATGCTATCTGGACAAAGGTAGGCCGGTAGATGTGGTGTATCAGGATTTTACAAAAGCTTTTGATACAGACCCCCTCAAACACTTAATCTACAAACTGAGATTGGTAGGTATAGATCATAGGGTTTGTTCTTGGATATAAAAGTTGCTGTGGGGGCGAGTCCAAATGGTGAGGATAAATAGCATGTTCTCAGAATGGTCTAGAGTAGTTAGAGGGACCAATTCTGTTTAACTTATTTATAAATGATGTAAATGATGGGATAAATGGCTCAATCTCAGTGTTTGCTGACGACACAAAAATATGTAGGACAAAAACATCACAGCAGGATATTAAAACTTAACAAGAGGACCTTGGAGGGGGCTACTAGGTGGCAAATTAAGTTTAATATTGCTAAATGTTAATGCACTTGGGGTAAAAATATAAACGCATGTTACTCATTGGGGGAGAACCCCTAGGAGATTCCAGGAGGGTGAAGGATGTAGGGGTCCTAGAAGACAGACAGAGAAATGGCATGCAGTGACAAGCTGCAGCTACCAAAACTGGCAGAATATTAGCATGCATTTAAAAGAGAATTTACTCCAGGGATAAAAGGAAAATTCTGCCACTTTATACAACTCTGGTTTGGCCGTATCTGGTGTATTTCATCCAGTTCTGTCACCAATCCTCTTAAAGAATGTGCTAGAACTGGGGAGAGTCCAGAGAAGGACAACCAAATTAATACAGGGACTAGAGGACTACATGCAATAAATGTATTTCTTACTAGAGAAGATACGCTTGAGAGGAGATGTGAGTAAGTATGAAACTTGTCAGTCCCAGGGAGTGTAAGAGGACACGGGCCACATGATGAGACTGGAAGAGAAGCAATTTAACCTTAAGCTGCATAGTTTTTTTTTTCACTGTCAGGGCGGTAAGGTTGTGGAGCTCCCTTCCACAATCGGTGGTGTCGGCAGGAAGGATGGATCATTTTAAAAGACTCTTGGACGTGCATCTTAGCAAAAACAATATACAAGGATATGGGAAATTATTTTCTCCACAGGCACACACACACACACACACACACCAACACAGGTTGAACTGGATGGACTGTTATATCAACCTTACCAACTATGTGACTATGAAACAAGACACCTTGAAATGGATAGAGAGGGCAGAGCCTACCTGTTGAGTTTGTCATCTAGGTATTGCTCTATTGCACCAGTCCAACTCTCCCATCCTGTCAGGAATCTGATTATCTGAGAATGGAGGTTTTTTAATGTGGGAGAGCTGCTGGAGAATAGTTAGTAAAAGACATGTCAAAAGGGTTGTGATTAAAATATTGTGCTGGACCAAGCAGCCCAAGGCTACATTATTTTCTGCTTTATTTACTTAATCCAGTGGGATACCATTCCCAGGATTCTGTTATTACTGTATGTAAAAAAATAATAATGCAATAGTTAAACTGAGAAAATTATATGTTGATATATCTAATGAGGTCTGTATGATTATTTTTTACTGACAGCTGGTAACCCGTTGTTCTGTTTCAAGCATCTGTCATCTGTAAAGAAAAAAAAAACAGTTTATTGGAAACGGGCATATATTTATATAGATAAAAATAATACTTCAGAAAAAAAAAATGGGTGACCCTCTTAAGAACTAATGATAAAGGGCACTTTTCAAAAGTGTTTATTATTTTAGATTAACGTGTCCAAGTTCCACCAGCACATGAGTCATACTTCGCTATAAAATAATAAAACATTAAAACAAGCAACTGTAATGTAAAGAAAGAGACACAGACCAATCCTTTTCCTTTTTCAGCTTACAAACAAACCTTTGAAGGAGACTAAATATGCATTTTTGTGGATATGTTCATGGTATGATATGTAGCTCATATGTTTTTTTTTTTTTTTTTTTTTTTTTAACCAACTTGAAAGAAAACGACAATATAATTTAGGGTACATATGTGTCGGTGTAAAAAAATAAATAAATAATTGCCTTTATCAATAAAGCATTAAAAGGAACAATAATTATTGTTAGAGAGCGATAATTATTGATGTCCAATCCCGATCAGATTTTAGCTTTGTGAATGAATGAATGAATGAAAACTTATATAGCGCAGCACATGCAAACTTAATCGCCTCTGGGCGCTTTGTATGTAGTATATCTTATTGATCAACTTTCCTTATAAGTATTTAAATTATCACTCATGCCCGCAGGGAAATATTCAAGCCTTGCTTGCTGCCATGTGGCAAATTGAGACACATTGGAATGTTGTCTCTATTTAACCTTTCCATTGTCAACTGTAGATAACTGTAGACAGCCTCCTGTGGAAATGAGCAGATTTGACCATCTGCCACTGGGCACAATGGATAATTTAAAAGCCTTTTCAGGCAAAATAGAACAAACCAGATAATGAATCCTATTTATAAAGTTTCACATCCCTGACTTATATAAGTAATTCTCAATAATAGGCAGAGTTTTTTTTAGTAAACCTGTACATTGCCCATGCAAGATAAACCAACAGGTTAACGTAATTGCTGCCTCCCCAGCCACACATATTGTAATCTTTTCGCTCCTTTTCGCTCCCCTGCCACTGCCACTGCAGCTGGTAGCCAAGTTGAGTCTTGAAACTTACACAGGGCTAAGGATGTTCTTCCTTTTTCATGGAGACGACACTTGGTGCCTGATTGGCCAATCATTAAGCTTCAGCGCCGTCACATAGGAGTGAGTCACTTGCTTCCCATATCCGAATGTAATGAGTATTTTTCCTTATGCCACGTAGACACGATAATTTTTCGGCTTGAAAAAAAAAACATTGGGCCAGATTCACATACAATTACATAGGCGCAGAGTATCAGAGATGATTATTTGAGTATTTTACCTGGCTCTATGAGGAATTCAGAGAGATTTTGGCCCGTACGCTACGGCGGCGTAGTGTATTTCTCCCGGCGCAATCAAACTACACGATTAGGGGGCGTGAGGCATTTAAATTAGGCGCGTTCCTGTGGCGATCGAACTGCGCATGCTCCGTTCAGAAATTTCCCGCCGTGCATTGCGCGAAATAACGTTGATACGTCATTCGTTGTTTGAGTAGCGTCGTTTACGGACATTCCTATTCCCGAACGACTTACGTAAAAAAAAAAATTGAAAGTCGATGCGGGAACGACGGTCATACTTAACATGGGCCGCGTAACGTTAGAGCAGCTAATAGCTGGAATAACTTTACGCAGCAAAAATATGACGTAAGAGATTGCAAACGACGCTCGAAACTTCGTGGATCGCCGGAAAAAGCTCATTTGCATACCCGACGCTGAAAACGACGTGAACTCCACCCAGCGGCCGCAAAAAGATTGCAGCGTAGATCCGAAGGCGTACTAACACGTAATCCAGTCTAATTGAAGCCCGCAGCCGTCTATTCATGGTTTGAGGTTTCCGACTAGCTAGAAAATGCGCATAATTTGAAATTACTCCAGTCTAACACCAGTTAGACAGGCGTAATGGCTCTGTGAATCTGGCCCATTGTTTTTCAGCATGTCCAAAAAACTAAGTTTTTCCAACTTCATCATTAAAAATTATGTTGCCCACACACCATTGTTTTAAAAAAATGAGGAACAAAGCGCGGTGACGTACAACACATACGACGGCACTCTAAAGGGTAAGTCCTATTCGCCTTTGGGCTGCTTTTAGCTGATTCCTTGTTAGTAAAAGACGATTCGCGCTTTTTTGCCTGTTACAGCGTGATGGATGTGCTTACTCCATTATGAATGATGATTTTACCAGAACGAGCGCTTCCGTCTCATAACTTGCTTCTGAGCATGCGCGGGATAAAAACATCATTTTAGCCCACACACGATCATTTTTTACAACCCAAAAAACGTAATTTCTTAAAACGACGTGAAAAAATGCAGCAAGTTCGAATTTTTTTTTTTTTTAGTTTTTCAGAAGATGAAAAACGATGTGAAGCGCACACATGATCATTTTAAATGACGTTTTTAAAAACATTGTTTTTTTCATGCCAAAAAATTATCGTGTGTATGCGGCATTACTCTTAGTGACCAAAGGAATTGGTGGGGGAGCAAAATGAATATATGTGCAGCAGTTAAGTGATCCTGTTGTTTTACCCTGCATAGGAAAGGCACAAACTCATGTACAGATGGAAAACAGGAAAGATCAATAAAGTAAGTATCTGAGGAGCACCAGGCTTGGGAAATTTGGGGGGCATTTGCCCCTCAGGCCAGTACAAATAATAAATGTTGAGCTAGTGGCCCTTAATGAAGAAGCTTTACCATCTATTCATCAATCAGATCGGGACCGAGAGTCAGTGAGCATTGGTGAGCATTATTCAGCTACATACTCCCTATTCATACCTGGGATTATAGGGTCTGTCAGAGGGAAGGCTTCCATCACCAACTTCCTCTGCATCTCAGAAATGTCATGTGAATAAAGGGCAATAGCTAATGCAGGAAGCCATGAAGGTGTAAAGGTATGTCACAATAGTGACACACAGTTAGGAACACACACCTTTCCATTATGCCCAACAATGCCACACTTTATTTGAAGCACAACATCTGTCCCTAATATAAAACATTTGGTTCCCAGTCCTCCCCAGGTAAATACAGAGATGCTATCAATATTAAGATTCTAAATTACAATTAGTTATGCAATCTCTAGCTAAACCCGAGTACGCACATCAGTGTTTTAGATCAGTGAGTACTATGCATTATTTTTCTTATGGTCTCCCTTGACATTTGAGTTTTCATTCTGAATTTAGATATTTGTATTCCCTGATCTGATTGTTAGAGACATAACTAACCAGAGCAAAGAGTTGTGTTCAGAGTTTTTTTTTGGACAAGTTGAAGTAAACCCCGCTCCATCAGTAGATACCTGTAAACAGATAAACTTGTTATTCTCATTATAACTGCACATACCCTAAGGCCATTACTTGCATGCATACCGCGTAAATGTACTAGCACGATACAAAACCAATAAAGCAGTTTATTAGGGAATTTACAGGGTGTAGGGAAATGTTGCTTTCCTCTTGTTAATAATGAATTATAGGCTTCCAGTTCCGTAACATCTCTGTTGTTTATCAGCCTCATTTTTTTATTGTGTTATTCATAAGCTTATATCCAGCAGAGATAATCACTTGTATCAGTGGCTAAAGACACTATAATAAACAGCACAATTTAACTGCGTATAGAAATCCCTGGATTGACCCTAAACAGCCTGCTTCAGAGTTATTCACTGCTGTTCATGGACACATCCTTGTACACAGGGATTAACCTTCACAAATGATACAGAAGCCCATTCACAAATGTTTTGTTTCATTCTACGTTGCACAAGAAATTAATGCAATGTATTTCTTTGGTCAGTAGTAGATAAGAGCCCCTGGGCAGTTCACTGAAAGCTATTAAATTACATACTACACAAATTTTGAGCATAACACTAAATAGCCAGAGCTCATTATGTGTATAATATTGGAATATGCAATGGGAGTTGTCTACATATAGAACAATGAGGTTACTTTTTAAGCACCCAAATTTCCCTGGTGCCAAAGATTCTGCCCATCGACACATTCTGTGCAGTCCTCATGGCCTATGCAAACTAAGCTATGGTAATCTATATTTCCCTAATGACCTATTTCATGTAATGTGTTAACAGTCTATGTCTCCTGAAGGCTGCTACCAGTCTTTGATAGCATGTGTGCAGTCTCTGCTCATCTCCTGCAGCCTGTCTACAGTCTATGACCATCTCCTGTAGCATGCCTGTAACCTTTGACCATCTCCTACTGCATGTTTGCAGTCTCTGGCAGCTTCAATGAATATTATATGTGGTCCTTTAGTGATGTCAAGTGGTCACACATACTTAATGCTTACCATATCAAGAAAGTTGACCACCACTGGCATATTTCATAGATAGGGGTGCTGAGTAGGATGTTTCATTTGTGCCTAACCAGGAGCCATGTGGGGTTTAGAAGCCCTTATATAGAAGATTTACGAATATGTTTTGGATTTAGTTTCAGTATAATTGTTGTGCTCTCCTCAAAAATCCTGAATAGCTGACATGACAATGTGTTAATATAGTAAGAATGCAGTTTGCCTAAAGAGATATAGTCTATCTGAGAAGGGTCTTCCCCTTACTCTAGCAGACATTTTTTGTTTCCAATTCACTCAATTTAATGAGGGCAGGGTCTAAGTTAACCTTGGAATTTTATTCAGAAACATATGTGAGTTACTCTTGGTTTATGTTTGTCTGTATCCCTACCCATTTTTCTATGTTAATGTATAAAGCGTTCCTAAAATACAAAGGCCCAGATTCACAGAGCGATTACGCCTGCGCAACAGGAGATGCGTGTGCGTAAGTCTAAATGTGCGCGTGTATTTCGATGCACGGCATCCCCAAAGCGATATACGCAAGAAATCTACTTTTTTTTGTCCAGCGTAATTTCGTTAGACAGGCGCATCCGTCCGCACAAAACTGTGCTAGACAGACCATTGATTTGATAGTCAAATATGCTAATGAGGGACTTACGGGGATCCACAAAAGAACGTTGGGGCAGTGCAGGCTACGCAGTGTGCGCAACAGCAAAATGTCCTGTCTAAAATTAGACCATATAAAAGCTGGTCTAAAAAGAGAGAAAAAAAGTCTACTTGTTAGATAAAGCAACACTGTTAGTGAGGAGCTCAGCAGTCACACGTGTTGCACAACAATCTGTATGCCAACATGCCAGGGGCATCGTCGCACATAGCTATACTACTGACTTTAGAGGAGCAAAGAAGGAGGAGGGCACGGAGGATGGCACAGGAGAGGATATACCGCACCCGCATAGACCTGTTTGGCATGAGTGATTCTGAGGTGTATCGCATCTTCAGATTCACCCCTCATGCCATCCTGGAATTAACCACAACCTTGCAGGAGGACATCACCAGCCCAACACAACGCTCACATGCAGTGCAGCCACTGGTCAAGGTCATGGCAACACTCCATTTCCTTGCCAGTGGCTCTTTTCAGCGTACAAGTGGAGTGGTGGCTGGGATGTCACAATCCTCCATGAGCAGATGTGTGCACCAGGTTGTCCCTGCAATCCTCAGACGCATGGCCAACCAAATCATCAAACCCACCACTGAGGAGCTGCGGCTGAAGGCAATGACAGATTTCTACAGAATTGCCAGATTCCCACGCACCGTGGGGGCCATTGATTGCACACATGTGGCACTCCAGCCCCCCCAGGAGACAGAGCACATGTACCGCAATTGGAAGCATTGGCATTCCATCAACGTACAGGTGATAGTCGATGCCCAAGGCCTCATATGGCACGTCCGTGCCAAACACCCAGGGTCCAGCCATGACAGCTACATATACAATCAATGCCACATCCGAATGGAATTCGATCAGAACGTGTATGGGGCCACCTGGCTGGTTGGTGAGTGACATGGGTGGCAGGCATGACTATCCCCTCCCATGATGCACACATCACAAGGGGCACATGCATGACTAACATCCTCCTGTCTTCTCCCTTACAGGTGGGACCCCATCTCATGACTCCTATCCGGAACCCCCAAACCCCAGGAGAGGAAAGATACAATCAAGCACATGCCCAAACACGTGCAGTGGTGGAGCGCACCTTTGGCCTCCTGAAGTCACGTTTCCGATGCCTGGATAAGTCTGGGGGTACCCTCTTGTATTCCCCAAACTTTGTGTGCCAGATCATCGGTGCATGTTGCATGCTGCACAACTTTGCAGTAAGAAAGGGCCTGCAGATTGACCTACGTGATGACCTGACCCCTGAACCAGACAATCCCCCCCTAACTGAGGATACCCCGTCTTCTGAGAGAAGAGCAGCCAGGAGACAGCTCACATTGGGCATCTTTGCACGTTAAACACACACATTAATCATGGCACAATGAGAATGCATGCATGCACACCACTGTGGTCCCTAGCACACACACCCCACATCCACATCAAATTGGATTGGCACCAGTCCACCATGCAGGACTTGTGAGCAGCAACGCCACGCCAAGGCTCCAATTATGTCACTGTACATTCATACACCATTCACACGGACCTGGGGATCACTTCTCCCTGGTCCTGGGGAACCCTACTCCACCAAAATTGAGGGTGACAGCTCTTTTCCGGCAGGAATGTCACCCCCACATTCAAACAGCATTCACAACCCAAAAAAAAAAATGACCAGCAAAATCAAAAAATTTCCAGCAAAAAATAAATAAATAAATAAATAAAAAAAGGGGGAAAAAAATTTATTGCCCTTGACGTGAGCCACGCCTGGGGCGCCCCCGGCCACGGCACCGGCTCCTCAGGGGAGACTCATGGGGGAGGGGGAAAACCGGGGAAGGAGGAGCAGCCCCTGATCTCTGCCCACCTGGCGGGCCTGCCCTCCAAGGCCACGGCTATTCTGTCCAGGGCAGCACCAAGTGTTGCCGTGTTGGCCTGGATAGCCTGGGTAAGGGCCCTCACATCCTGCCCAACACCTGCTGATGTCGTCTGCAGTTCATTTAGGCAGGTTGTGAAAGCCCGGGAGTGGGAGTCCAGGTTCCCCAGCGTATCCTTGATGGAGGACAGGCTCTCCTCCATCCGCACCAATGTCTGGCTGACCTGTCCCAGATGGCGGGTCTGGAGGAACTGGTCCCTTCTCAGAGTGGCCGGCAGGAGATCGGACACCCCCCTGGTCTTCTGGGACGACTTCCTGCCTCCAGCTGATGCTTGTGGCCGGGGAGAAGGGGAGGCCCTTGGGAGGGGAGCCATGTTGGGGGAGGAGGGGGGGGGCTCCCCCTTAGCGGAAGAGTCCTCAAAAACCAAAAGTCCAGTGCCTGACATGGACTCCTCCTCCTCATGATTCTCCTCCTCCTCAACCTCCTCCTCCTCCTCTTGAACCTCCTCCGCGGACTCCGGCCTTGTTGGGGGGGCCTCATTAGGCTGCTGTCCTGGGGATGGTGCGGTCAGGCCAGATGGCCCTGCACCCTCCTGCACATCTGTGGATGACACAAAACATTCACAGGTTGGAGGATCCACACACTTGCCACATATTCCCTTTCACCCCCTCCCCCACACATGCTACACACCTGATATGAAAAAAAATAGTTACCTGGCACCACTGGCTCCGGACTTGAGTCAAAGCCGGGCAGGCCCTCCACTTCATGCCGATGAAAGGTCAGGGCCACCGCACGCTCCTCCGCTGTCAGGCTAATACGGCATGGTGGGCCCCCTCCTGTGCCCCTGGCATGGGCAAGCATTTTGGACAGCTTCTGTTTGACCAGACGCCGGAGGTCATTCATTTTTTTGTCAATCCCAGACCGGGTCCGTGTCTCCCCCTCCCCCGCTGAATTGACCTGCTCAGTGATGAGGTCCAAAATCTCCCTCCTCCTGGCCGGGGTGGTGTTGGCACTGTCCGGGCCGTGGAGGAAACGCCCATAATCGCTAATGGCCCGGGCAAGAATTATTTTTTCCCCCAAAGTAAAATTGAGTTTTCGCTTTCTCTCTGTCATACTGCCAAAAATCAGTCACAAAAACAAGCACAACCAATCAAGCAAGAACACACACAAAGAGAAAACTAACACCCACAAAATCACACAAGCACTCAGCAAAAAACAGTCACAAAAACAAACAGCAAAAATTCAGCAAGAAAACAAACAAACAGAAATATATCAAACAAACAGTCTCTCAAACACTTATCAAAAAACACTTTCAAAGATCTACTAACAAACACTTGATCACACAGAACACTAATCTGACAAATACAAAACACAACGCAACGAACAACGCACAGCGGAGCTGACCATGGTCTCCTTCAAGCGCATGCGCGAGCCGGCCGGCCCTTCATTTGCATGGGGTCACGGCTCATTTCAATGTAACCCGCCCACGTCCTTCCCAATTTGTATTACTCCGCCTTACGCCTCTGAAATAACGTTACGCATTCGCAATTTTCTGCGCAAAAGCTACGAGAATAGGGTGATTACGCGGCTACATTGCGCAAATCTAACGTAAAGGCGGTGCGCTACGCCGGTCCAATAATGCGCAGGTCATCACTTCCATCACAAAATGTTTTTAAAAAAAAATAATAGTTTATTCCATATTTTAGGATTGTAGAAATGGTTTATAGAGCTTATACAGCCTATTTTTTTGTGGTTTTCAAAATTTTAGAGGAATAGAACCTTTTACATTAGATATATTCTCTATAACTGTTAAAACCGTTCATTAAAAATAACGGTATATTGTAAAAAAAAAAAGAACCTTTGTCTGTTTTTTTGTTTTTTTTTCTTTTTTACTGTATATGTACAACTTGGGGGAGACTTCCACTCACTGTCACCAGGAGAAGTTTCCAAGAAACCTCTAATGGAGACACAAATAGTATGACAGTGTGCCTAACGACAAAAGGCCCAATTAACACAGATAACACACCAGGATAACACTACTTATTTTTCAAAAAGTGACAGTTATTTTTAGTCCAATGAGAATGAGAAATAAGTATCACATGGCTAAAAATAAAGACTCTAGTCTTTTGTGGTTAAGCTTTTTTGAGACCAAATAGTGTTTGTTGCTGTTGGGTACTGTTGGGAAGATTCCTCTTAATTTTCTGCCCCAGTAACAACATTGTCGCTGAAAATAAATTTTCCCAGGAGACCATTGACACCAATAAAATCCTGACTTTACCCAAAACAAAGGGACTTAAGTAACACTTTAAAGCAGAAGTAAAGTTAAAAGTAAAAAGGTTAGCTCTTGCCATAATTTACAAGTATGCACAGTGTGCCCATTTTCAGTGTTAACTGAGCTAGGCTTTCATTCATTGCTCAGACCCCTGCTACCACCATCTATTCTGCTGCTACTTCTGGGTCCCCTGCCATACTGTTTGTTTATTGGACTGCCTCTGATGGTGTAGCTCCCGTGCATGCACACAGGCAGTACATCATTCCCAGGAGTGTACACTGCGTGCCGTACAGTGGAGTGTACATAAACAATAGAGGCCAGAAGCAAATGGATTGTGGCTTATTTACTTCTGTTTAATGATGTGTAACATCTGATAGATTAAAATGTAGATTTTTCACTTTTCAGTTTTTATTTTCAAATTGAGGGATTGGACATAATTAGTCTGGTTACAAAAATACACACATCCATCTAGTTCAACCAATAAACTACTGGTAACTGTTTTTTTTTTGTTTTTTTTCGGTTTTACTACCAACTTATGACTCACAAAATGCAGAAAACACATGTTTTCAAGGGTCAGTTACAAGGCAAAGTCAGGTGACTGTTAGATGCAGGCCCATTTCTCACACCATAAAAGCTGGAGTGTTCAGTCCTTAGAAATTACAAGATTGCTTGATATCTAATGCCCTTGAGAAAGCTTTCTTCAGCTCTCCATGTTTACACAAGTGCTTGTTATGACAGCATCGTTTTATTACAAAACCCAGTCTGCATTGTCCTTCATTGTACGAATACACCTTATTTTTTATATATGTACTTTATAACAATCTGTCAGCAGTTTATAATAGCATTCCATGAAGCAGAGCAACAGTTATTTAATGGACATTAATCTCTGTACACATTGAGAGCACTTTAACCAGTGCGATATTAAGCACTGTATAAAATGTATGTCAAACATGAGCACTTTGAATTTTTTATACATTTGTCTAGAATAATGCTGTGTCTAATTGGATGTTGGCGGACGAGGTGCATTCATTTGCTTTCTTCCTCTTCCAGCAGTAATCAGATGTGTCCAATTCTTCTTTCTAATAACGCTTAAACATGGCGACATTTAATTAGAGAAATGGAGATATAACAGACACGCTTCTCAAAAAGGTATTGATGCTCAAAGCACCAGCGTAAGGTATTAAATCAGTTTTCATCCGGTAATATTTAACAAGAAAGAATTATTGCTCCTCCTGGTGATGTTATCTCAGTGTAACCCAGTTAAATTCTCTTTTGTTGCTGCTGCAATATTTGGTACGCTGCCGGAACCTTCCAAATCATCAATTTTCTGACAGTTTTAAGTAGCTACAAATGAAACAGTGAAGGGGGGTAAGTCTGAAACTGCCACCCTGTGTCTCATAGATCAGAAATAAAACTTTCCTATCAAAACAATACTTTTTACATGCAGTGTGCCATTTTCTGTTAAAATAATATTTTACAATATTACATATGTTATTTCCAATTAAAAACCACCAGAATACTTTAATTGCAATACTACATTCTTTCTGGCAGTTGGCTGCTTCTTATTCTGTCATATTTAACCTTTAGCGCACTCAGGTTGCAGATGATGTAGCCCACCTGTACCAGAAGTTCAGGGGATTGCTATGGTGTTTGTGTCAGACAGAGCAGCTTCACATAAATAGTGATAGACAGAGTTTCTACAGTGAGTTCTACATGTTTCTACATGTTCCCTACTTCAAACTTGTGTCCATTCTAGGTGAGATGACTCCTAAGGCCGCGTACACACGATCGAATTTATCTGCTGGAAACGGTCCGACAGACCGTTTCAGCAGACAAATTAGATCGTGTGTACGGGTGGACAGACAGGTTTTTCCAGCAGACAAATTTTAAAGCATGCTTTAAAATCTGTCTGCTGGGAACCCATCCGTTCGACATGTCTGCTGGTTAGTACACTAACCAGCGGACATATCTGCCCGCGCATGCGTCGAATGGATTTGACGCATGCGTGGAAGTTTTTTACTTAACGTCACCGCGCTGTCAAACCAATATATCCCAGCAGACAAATCCGATCAGATCGGTCTGTCAGACCGATTTGATCGGATTTATTTAGCCTTAGAAATACTTAATTTCATTGGGTCTGTCTGGATACTTGGGCCTTTTTCTTCTGACATCAACAAATGATAGGGATTTATCACCTCGTCCCTGAGACAGCCACCATGAGAGAATCTTTTATGTCTCTCCAAACCTATTAAGCCTCGTACACACGACTGGTTTTCCCGTCGGGAAAACTGCCATGAGAGCTTTTGGCCAGGAAAACCGGCCATGTGTATGCTCCATCGCAGTTTTCCCGACATGAGAACTGTCGAAAAAAAAAAAAGAAAACCAGCTCTCTTTTTTCCCGTCGGGATTTCCAGCGGTTTTTAACCCGGCAGTTTTTCTATGGGGAAAGACTGCAATGGAGCCTACACACGGCTGGGATTCCCAACCAAAGCTCTCATGGCAGTTTTCTTGTCGGAAAACCCAGTTGAGTGTAGGGGGAAAAAGTTACCGAGCAGGTTCTCGGTTTTCCCCTCGGGTTTCCCAGCGGATTTTTACCGCCGGGAATCCCGTACGTGTGTACGAGGCTTTAGAACTCACACTTAATTGGGCAGGAATTTCTTTAATAAAGGTAACAGACATAACACTATTACTTGGAGCTGGCTCCTAAACCCCCAAAACAGCTTCACACCATCCATATCCATATCTCTCACTTATGGTCCCCCTTTTTAAATCTCCTTTCACTGTTCACACAAATTCCTAAGGGTGATGGGTAACTTAAGGTTCACACACAGAAACTGCTGGAAATATTTAAATTTATCAATAACCAGTCATTATGTTTAGTAATAAAACAGAGAAGACTGAGGTATTTACACCCTCTGTCCTCAAAAAAGTTCTTTGTCTTGCTTCACTATTAACATTAGGACTGACAAAATACCTGAGAGGCTCCTGGCACTTTCTTGGTCCTCTGCAGGTTCATAAGGCCTTACAAGGTGATCATAAGGTCTCTTGATAAATGAGAAGCCTACATAGTTAATTGAGGTAGGCTTTATATCAGATAAAAGGAACTAGCTGGTTGAGAACTCACCATGAAACGTAACTACACTGAATCACACCTACTGTACATGTAAAAACGTCACATTTTCCCCAAATTGGCCAGGTGAAGTCTGTTACTTGCAACAGTTTAATCTACAAGTTGGGACTGTTCTATGAAATAGTATTTTTTTCTGATTTACAAAACACATTGTGGTAGCTCTAGCAGGAAAGTAAATCTGTCATTATTGGGGTTGCCATTGCAGAAAAGTTTAGTTGCCTGGCTGTCATGCTGACTGCTACTAATGCCTCGTACACGCAATCAGTTTTCCTGACAAGAAAGGTGCTGTAACGGTCACCACCGTTTACGATCTTCCATCAACCCAAGACAGCTTATCCGACACTCCGACAACCCATGCAGACACGATCCATTCCATTTCCCAGAATAACAAGACTCACAAGCTCTGTTCTCTAGTTTCAAAATACATGAATTATCAGTTCTCAGTCACCCTATGCCCAAAAGGGGCACAGGATGACCCTAGACCCAAGAGTCATGTGTGACGCTGGCACAGCAGTACCCCCCATCCTTCAAAAGTCTCTGGGTGTCACGGGCCATTCTGTTACAGGTGCGATGTGGGGTTTTTGTCAGGAATTCCGACCGTTTGTATGCTCATCACACTTTCTGTCAGTTTTCCTGCCAAGAAAAGATTGAGAGTGGGATCTCAATTTTCGTGAAAAAATTCCTATCTTAAATCGCGGTCGTCTGTATGCAATTACGACGCAAAAAAAAAAACGTGGATGCTCAGAATCAAGCAGAAGTGCCGAACTGCCTATTGAACTTCATTGATCTCGGCTCGTCATAAATGTGGTACGTCACCGCGTTCATGACGTTCTGAATTTAAGACAAGATTTGTGTGACTGTGTGTATGCAAGAAAATTTTAGCTATTTTCCTGCTGAAAAACTGATCGTGTGTACGAGGCATTAGTCTGTCAACGGCATGTCAATTAAGCAGATCAGGAAATTTGAAGTGAAGTCATCACTCCTTGTCTACATGCAGGTCAGTGACTCAGTAATAGCAGCCTTTATGTTTATTCTGGACAGGTATATTTCTCTCTCCAAAATGTATTGTTTCACCTAAAACTGTCATGGAATTGATGATTGTGGAGGAGGTTTAAGCCCCATACAAACAGGCCGAATATCGTCCGAAATCAGCTGGTACAGTTGAAACCGGCCAACATTCAGTGTATAGTTCCTTGACCAGCAGAAGCCAATCTCACAACCAAGCTTCTGTGGAACGAGCAAGCCAGAAAATCCGAAGTCAATCAGCACTCGATCAGAACACAATAGCGAAGCGTTTGCAATTTGGTTGTGACTGAGAAAGGGAGGGCTATGTTAAGCCCCCCACCACATAAAGTGGTGGGGGGCTTAACACAGACACTGCCACTTTGCCCTAAATGGGTAAGGGGAGAATGTCTCCTTAAAGTTGAATTCCTAATACAACTAAACCTAAAGATTTCTTTAAACCCCCTACAAGCTTTACTGTTTGCATATAATAAAATCCCTATAAGAAATGTAATGGAAATCTTCTGAACAGGAACAGACAAAACAAGTGGTTTACTAGTATAGTGCATGGGTTAGAACTCGCTTATTATGGCTCTGCCCACTAGGGAGATTTCCCCTTTCTTATAGGCCAAGGTGACAAGCATCAGAACAATAAATAAGTCTCTTCAACAGGGACAGAGACAACCCCAAGCTTTAATGGGTGGAATGAAAAATATTAGGGCTGTTACTGATCAACATTTTTGTGTTCGATTAATCGTTTTTTTTTTTTAAATCGATTAATCGACTAATTTCGATTAATTATAACGCACATACAGATCCAACTACTTTTAGCTGATCTCCTTGCAGGCTGATTCCCAGTGCAGCTACTTGAAAAATAGATAGCAGGATACAAAAAACACACAAAGGCAGTGCTCGAAGGGAATAGCATTAAAACTTTTATAGTCTTCAAGTAGAAAACAAAATACATATTGCACTGGAAATAAAATCGATGTAGCCACATAAACTGTAAAAATGGTGCGAGTAATACCAAACGGTACCAAAAGCAGTCATAAAAACATGTAGCTAAGTATGATACTGGTATAAAAATGTGTACAACGATACCACTGCTGAATCCAGATGTGGAGAGGTTAACATCAGTCCGTCGGCATGTAGATGTCATGTGAAGGGAATTATCACAACTCCCAGTGGATGGCTGTAGAATGCCAGATTGATAGAGAGAAGTGATAGAGGGAAGTGTAACAGCCCTTGCGTGTGGCAGATAGTAAGGTCCCGCCGGCATGCAGATATGAAGGCACAGCAAAGGAGCCCTTCAGATGGACATGGCAAACCCCGCCGGTGTCCGTGACGTCACCGGATCTCTGACCAAACTCCCTGAAGGCCCAAAAGCCGGCGGAGAGGCGAGTACCCATCAAAAGAATTGTAATCGATGAAAAAAATTAAAGATTAATCGATTAATTAAAAGTTAATTTGCACAGCCCTAAAAAATATTAATGATTATGAATGTACCTCAAAGTTTCAAAGCTTTAATCGGAATATTATTTAAGCAACCGGTTTAACTCACCCCCAGCTTTTTTTTCTGCCCTGCTGCTACTTTGTAATCAAGGTTGGATTAAAAGCACTAAAGCTGATAGGCACAGCCTTTGTGGACCAATGTAAGACCCCTCTGTAGATATCACTAAAGTTATCAAGAACATTTCCTTGTTTGGCTAGATCGAACCTAAATTATAGCATCTATATATATATAAGAGATGACTACTAACAATGTAAAAAAACATATGGTCAATAACTATGCAGGGCTATTTTCACTTTGCCACCTATAGTCACAGGCCTTAAGTGCCTAATGGTAAATTTGGCCTTGTACACTACAATCCTAATTTGTACTTCATATATTCTATTGTGGTTGCGGCTAAAGACTGTCTATTCAGGACAATTTTCCTTGTTTAGATAAGTGACATAGTAGCCTTTTGCTACAGGGCATTACAAAGTTTAGTGTGCATTTACCAGTCCTTGTAAGGAGAGAAAACAGGTGACATTTTTAGTTATCCCTAAATCAGTTATGAGTTAGTTACTTAGTGTATAGTCTTGTGGCCTCTATTCACCTCCTCAAATGTTGCAGCCACTAGTCATTCCATTTATATTCTAAAGTCACAATAATGCAGTGTCAAATTGTTGGTTTCAGCTTGAGCTCACTAATATAGCTACGATGTCAAACAACAGAGTGATATGCTAAGACAAAGCAATGACATTTCAGTCAGGTAACAATCTGCCAACTGTCAATTTAATTTTAATGGCACCCATATTTTAATAGTAAGTAACAGAGTGTTTGTCACTGTTTGATTCCCTTCCCTTTTTTAGCTTAAAAAATTTGGCATGTTTAATCCAGAATGCATTTTTTAGTTCCACATGTCTGTCATAATGGAGACATTTGATTAGCAAGGCTGTCACATTTGACACAACATTTACCAAGACTAAGTATTATGCTTTGAAATATATACTTTGTGGGGTGATATACAGTATAACTTTATTTATAACACATTGCTCAGTGAAACTTAAAGGCTAACCTATTGCTTCTAGTGTCGACTAGTTGCATATTAACATGTTGTAACGTTTAATATTATAATGCTAGAAGTACTTATTTAGGGGGAACACAGCAGTAGTAATTGAAACAATCATCAATTCCTGACTCGACTACGCAAACTCCCTCTACCTAGGCCTACCCAAATACCAGATTTCTCGTCTACAAGTCGTCCAGAACACAGCAGAAAGAAAAATAACTGGGAATCAATCACCCCAGGCCTTGAGGACTCTCCACTGGCTATCCGTAAAGGATCGGGTTACATTCAAGACCCTCTGCCTCACCCACAAATGCACACAAGGAAACATGCCTCAATATTTATGCGAGAAAATAAATCACTACACCCCTAATCGGGCCATCCGATCAACTAACCAAAATCTCCTTCACATCCCCAAGTCCCTCTACAAATCAAAAGGAGAACGAAGATTCGCAGTCCAAGGACCATGGAACATCGGCATGGAAGAAAACCATCGGGCCTTCAGGAAAAGACCCACCTCTTATGAAGGATCTGGACAAAATTGGACACAAGTGTCTTGAGGCAATTTACTTTGCATTTGTAGCGCTATACAAGTAAACTCACTCACTCGCAAAAGTATAAACTCAAGTGGGTTTGGTCAGCTAGAAGTGATGTCCCATGATGTGCATTTGTAGATATATCTATTTATCCGCCACTAATGTTTTCTATGTGTGGCAGGAAAAAGAGGTCCTAAAGGTATTTTTGAGGTACATAAACCTAAAAGTAGACAGGCTACAAAAAAGGGCTGAACTATAAAAGTGTTTGGCATGGACATCTTTGAATGCACTTTGACCTCCACAGTGCAGATATTCATGGTGAAAAATTATATTTATTAGTTACTAATATTGTATTGAAGACCTGCAATTTGTAGTAGCTTGCTGTGCTAATGATAAACTAAATTATAAATAAACTAAATTCTGGAAGCTGTGCCCACAAGATGATAGGCATAAGAGAAGCGACTAGTGACTAATATTGCCTGTGGTCTCCCTGCAGCTAATCCTTCCACCTGTCTGACTTACCATGCTTTTGTCTGCACTGTGTCTATGTGTAGAGGTGGCCATCTTGGTTGATGCAAGGCTTGTCTTCCTCATGTCAGAGTCTTCAGCAATTAGAACAGTAAGCAACACAGTAGTGACATAATCAAATCTACCTCCAAATCTCTTAGGTTACACACTGCAGATATACAGCTATGGGGCTATAGGCACAGGAGTGACAAGGCACCGCAGAAAGTGCTTTGCAATTTTTCAGAAGCAATTCCAGAAAACAATAGATACTAAATGGGCACAATCAACAGTTCTAAATGTCCCCTATAGAATTAGGACACCTTCAGGTTAATTGGAGGGGGCCTTGGCAAAATTACCCACACAAGCCAGTGGGTGGATCAAGCCTGCTTTTTAGTTACGCAAAGACATGGGTTTTCATTCTGCACCATTCCAACTTTCTAGCCGCCGGTCACCTTACAACCAATTGCCTCATCTGTTAATAAGGAGGACATTGGGTGACATTGGGTGACAGCATGTAAGCACTGAAGTCACATTAGCTGAGTGAAGCAGAGAAACTGAGAGAAAAGAGAAACATTGGCATTTTAGTCAGTACCAGTGTCTAAAGGTTTATTTGCTGTGGAAGTAAAAATCTCCTCTAATTTTGGGTGTCCTAGATGTGTTGCTGCTTTATGTGGAACTATCAGTTTCATTTTTTACATTTTAGAATGGGGTACTACGAGATTGTGCATAATTTTAAAGGGTGCCTTGACTGAAAAAAAAAAAGTTGAGAAATACTGCCCTATATATAACATGGGAAATCTTCACTTTTTGGGTTCTGGTCCTCTTTATTGCCTAGAACCATGTGTTCCATTACAGGTGGGGACTGATGCTTAGACACCTCCCTAATGCCTCTTGAAACGGCAACTGTACATTTTTTTTTCAGCTATGGTTGGCCTAGGAAGAAGGAAGAGTGTGGGTTAACCTTCTCCTTATTCAGGATTATCAAATTTGGCAGTTGTTCAGACTACCTAATACAATTTCTTTATTCTAGTAAGAGAAATCTAAGGTACATTGTTCAGTGCTGTCAAGAGGAGAAAGAAAACTAATTGCAAACTGAACAAGATACATAAAGCTATACTAAGGACATTGCTAAATGTATGTGCACATTCATGCTCAATATATACTTTATCAATATGTTCTTTTTTTTTTGTGTTCCTTGGAGCTTGCATAACTGTGAAGTATTATATGTGAGAGTTTAAATTATTGAGCGGAAATTAAAGTTCAGAATCTCATAAACTGATTTACCTGCAGGATGTATATAAATTACTCCAGTACAATTTCTCATTGAGCTGATGCCTGGATTCATAAGATGTGCAGCAGTTAAAATATAACTAATCTTTTTTTAACAGTAATTTTCCTCTGCTTTGTGCATATCTGGCCTACGTGCAACCTTTTATTTATGCGATCTGTCTTCTTTACCATTTTAATAACCCTAAAGTGCAATGGAAAGAGACATTTGCGTAGAAACAAGGATTTAAATGTCTTTGTACCAATACTTGCACAGTATAAAATGAGAGTGCTTTATTTTGAGAACACAAAAATGAATGGCTTGTCTAAACAGGCACTATATTCCACTGTCCTTGTTTTGTGTTTCTATTCAGAATGAATAGCACAGAGAATCCTAGCACTCTCAGTCTCTTAAAGAATAACTTCTGCCAAGGTAGAAATCATTAGTCTTCCATGATATCAAGTAACGTCCACACTGAATTTCTTTATTTTCAATGTAAGCTCCAGAAATCCTTGTGTCAAGGCTTAAAACCTAAAATTCCAGGTACAAACTGATTACAGGTATTGAATTTGTTTGCATCTGTTTTTGACTTTGAAGTTACAGCAGGTGTAAAATCTTATGTTAAACATTTTTTTGGATAGTTTTATTTAGAGTTCCCATTAAGTATCCAGACACAGCGCACAGACATGAAGGACTTTATAGAGTCTAACAACTTTTTTCCCTAGCTGTGGGTTTAGTTTTATTCTAAGGGTAGATGTCATATTGAAATGGGCACTTTGCTTCATTTGCTTTGGGGCTGCCCTAAGTTCTTTAGGTATCGGTAGCACATTATTGACCTCATAAACAAATTACATGGTACTCACCCTGAAAATTTTTTCCTTAATCTTATGCCCACACACGATCGGTTCGTCTGATGAAAACAGACCGATGGACCGCTTTCATCGGACGAATTGATCGTGTGTGGACCCCATCAGTTTTTTTTCCCATCGGTGAAAAAAAATAGAACCTGGTTTAAAAATGTTGTTTGGTTAAAATACCGATGAAAAAAACGATCATCTGTGGCAGAATCAAGTCGACGCATGA
This sequence comes from Rana kukunoris, assembly GCA_029574335.1. Taxonomy (NCBI): domain Eukaryota; kingdom Metazoa; phylum Chordata; class Amphibia; order Anura; family Ranidae; genus Rana; species Rana kukunoris. The sequence goes on from CM056049.1 coordinate 602,510,241, forward strand.
CCCAAAGCATTGAACTTAATTTTTCTCAGCACGTTGTTGTGTTTTACGTCACCGCGTTGGACACGATCCGTTTTTTAACCGATGGTGTGTAGGCAAGACTGATGAAAGTCAGCTTAATCGGATATCTGATGAAAAATGTAACGGTTCGTTTTCATCAGACGAATCGATCGTGTGTACAGGGCATTAGGCTTTTTTTAAATGCCAACTGATGACCAATATACAAATTTAGCTACCACCAGATATGTTCAAATTTTTTTTTGGTATAAAAGGAGGTCAGCTTGTATGACAGCTGAAAAACGCTCATTAATCAGCAACGGGGCTGTCCCCAAAAAAAAAAATTGGCAAGATTTTGTCTAGTCAATGTCACTAGCTGAGGATATTCTACAAAGACAACTTGAATAATACCATGTGCCAACTCAGTCATATTCTGTGTTATTGTTCATGTGAAACAGAAAAGGCATGCACACTGGGTGACACACATCTCAGTTGCTATGCTTGTACAAGTTCTTGCTCATAATAAATGCAACACAAAACATAGTTTAGGTAAATGATGCTTATTTGGTACACCAGGATCACTGTCAGACTGCCATTGATGTATACAGGTGTTCTGTCCTCAGCTGATCGGAAAAACACCTGGTCACACCCACCACAGAAATACGCAGTGTAGAGCCTTAATTGGCCCTATACGTGAGCCCTAAATAATAAGATAATTCTAAGTTTAAAAGAACGTTCAGATCATGGATCATTACAAGACTATTAACATGGTTTATTTAGTGGAAGCATTGTGGGGTTATGATGTATTTTTTCCTCCTCTGTAATCTTAGTACCCTGTTCTCCCTTCCCTGTACTGTACAGCATTCTCATGTTTTTTTTTTTTTTGCTTCTACGGTTTCTTGTGAATGAGATTTCTTGTAAATTAAATTAAAAAAAAGGTAGGAGTTGTGTTCAAACTACCCATAAATACTAATGGCTCATACACATGATCCGAATATCCTATGAAAACTGTCGCCCGAAAAAGAATCGTACGATAATCGGATCGTTAGCTTTCAAGAGCTGATCATGACAATTCATCCGATATTATTAGATCCAAAAAGCACAAAAAAAGTCCTCGTATGTGTAACTGTCAACACCGTTCACGATTTTCCTATTCCACCAACCCAAGACAGCTTATCCGACACTCCACAATCCGGCAGACATGACCCATTCTATTTCCCAGAATAACCGAGACACAAGCTCTGGTTCTGGTTCCAAAATGAATGAATATTTTTAATGGTAAAATTCAGTCTTTTAGGCCGCGTACACACGATCAAAGCGGACAGATTCGATAGTGTGTACGGGCTAGCAGACAGGTTTTTCCAGCGGACAAATTTCAAAGCATGCTTTGAAATTTGTCCACTGGAAACCTGTTCGTCGGAAATGTCCGCTGGTTAGTATGCCTAACCAGCGGACATAAATCTCCTGCATGCGTCGAATGGATTTGATGCATGCGTGGAAGTATTTTACTTCCTGGAGTGGTGACGTGGCGGCGTCAACATCACCGCCACGTCACCGCGTCCTCAGTCAGAGGGGATTTTCGTCCGATGGTGTGTACACGCCATCGAACCAAAATCCGAGGAGACATGTCCGTTGGAAACGGTCCGTCGGACATGTTTGAGCGGACATGTCTCCTCGTCTGTATGCGGCCTTATACACCAAAAAGCATGCTGCAGTAATCACATGGACAAAGACACACTCCACCCACACATCACACAATGGGGGGCTAGCGAGTCTCCAATACACATCCCACAGACTTTTCGGCAACGGTCTGACATAATTAACATGTCCTAATTACTACATTACTACCTGCTATTCACAACACATCTATCACCAATAGTATTTTCACACAAAACAGTGTCATTAGCATCCACAATGAAAGGTCTTTCAGAAGCCAGACTCAATTAACACCTCAAAGTTAGACATCTGACCTTTACAGACTTAATTAGTACAATAGACACAAAACAGTATTAGCATCACACAATGGACAATGAAATATCTTAGGAGCCCGACTCAATTAACACCTCAACAGTCTATTGACCTGTTCATAAGGAACAACTTGTAATATTTTAAGATATCCTGCAATACATGAATTATCCCATCTCATGTAATTCATGATATCATTCCTCAGTCATCCTATGCCCCTATCAGGCATAGGATGACGCTAGACCCAAGAGTCATTGGTGAAGCTGGCACAGGAGTACACCACATCCTTCAAAAGTCTCAGAGTATCACGGGTCATTCCGTTACAGTAGGATACCAGAGTAGGCAAAGGATTCTGTGTCGTTACAGATCAGGCCTTTTCAAGCGAAACTATCAAGATTATTTATCAATATTTTTACCCAAGACAACATTCACTAAAGATTTGCATATACTTGCATACATTTTATTTTTATTTTTTAAATTTGTGAATCTTGGGTGAAAGTTGTGTGACTCTTGGGTACAAGCAATGATGAAAAGACATCTATGAGTTAATACTTATTTTTTTTACTTCAAATATTTTATTGGATTTTCAAAATAGGTACAGAGTACAGTTAAAGAGTGTACGTTGTGCAAAAACTTTATAACAGGAGTTACATCATAACAGGTTGTGCTGCTAACAATAATGAGTATATTAGGCGTGGGGTATAGGCTATAGATACATATTAAGTATAGGCGTCCACTCCTCCAATGTGGCACCCCCATTGGGAGCAGTAGTGCCACAAGGGAGGAGGGGAGATACATATCGTGACAACATAAAACATTGAAGATAACACATAAGGAACCTTGTATAGCGAGGTCTGAAAGAGGAGAAAAAGAGATTTGAAGTGAAGAATAAGGTGTTGCTCGGTCAAGAAAGAGTGCAATGAGAGTCTTGGAGGGTAGTCTTTATGTAATATTCGCAGCTTTCGTCCAGGTGGACCACGGCAGCCACTGTTGGTTTGTGACAGTGGCGTGTCCATTGCTGGAGGCCATCATGGTCTCATAACTAAAGTGCAGGGCCACTAGATTTAGGATTTGATCCCTGGATGGGGACACGTCTGATTTCCAGTGTCTCGTTAAGTTAAGCCTAGCTGCTAACAGTATGTGTGTGGTTGTGTATCGCAGGTGGTGAGGGATGTCTTCGATGGTGAGGTTGAGGAGTGCAAGAGCAGGGGATGGCAAGATTTGGGCACCGGTGACTTCAAATATAAGCTTAAAGGTGTCGTTCCAATAGTTCTGGATATTTGGGCATTTCCAAAAAATGTGCAGCAAGTCCCCTTTAGCGGCCTTGCATCTCCAGCAAACGCTGGAGTTTTGCGTGCCGAAAGATGCTAGTTTTGTGGGAGTAAGGTACCAGCGCAGCGAGATTTTCTGCGTAAGTTCCCAAAGGGCTGCTGATTTGGTGAATTGGTATATTGATCTAAAAGCACGCTGCCATTGGGCTTCAGTGAAGGTGCATGTGAGGTCATATTCCCATTTGTGATGTGGTGGAAGTTTGGAGAAGGTACGTTTTTGGCGGAGGTTGTTGTAGAAGTGGGAGATGCCTTTGGTGGTGGAAGCGGGGTCAGTGAGGTAGTTCCACGTCTTAGAAGGAAGGGTGTAGAGGGGGAGGGGGATGGAGCGCAAGCAGTGGCTAACTCGTAGGAAGGTAAACTGTTCAGCGTCTGGGAGTTTGAATTCGGCCTGTAGTTGTGTGAAGGATTTAGGACGACCGTCCCGAACTAGGTCTTGAACATGGTGGATCCCATGTGTGGACCACCTTGATAGTGAAAGGTCTGGTGAGAGGAACCGTAGGGATTCCAGAGGGATTTTGAAGTGAGTTGTGGCAGGAGCTGGCCCGAGCATGGAGATCAACTTCCCCCATGCCTGGATCGACGCTTTCATGGTCGGGGGGATGGATGTTGGGACATGAGCACCTAGAGGGGTGCTCAGCATCCAACTCCTTAGGTCAGGATGGGTGAGTGTCAGGCTCTCTATTTGTCCCCACGGTGAAGTGAGGAGGGGTTGGAACCATGCGGGCAATTGGGCCAGAATGGCCGCAGTGTGGTAATCTTTAAAGTCTATTGAACCTGCACCCCCAGCTAATTTGTGTTTGGATAGTGTCGCATGAGCGCATCTAGGTTTTTTACCGTTCCATAGATACTTGTTGTAAATCGTTTGCAAGGACCTAAAAAATGAGGCAGGTAACGGGATGGGGAGGGTTCTAAAGTGATACAGGACTTGGGGCAAGCAAATCATTTTGAAAGCTGCGAGTCTCCCTGACCAGGAAAGTTCGTGTTTCGCCAATTGTTGTGTAGTTGCTTGGACGGTTTGGAGAAGTGGTGAGAAGTTACAGGAGTAAAGATTTTTAAGAGATCTTGGCAGTTGAATGCCCAAGTAAGAGATGTCGTTGTGTGCCCATTTAAATGGATATTGTAGTTGTATGAGGTTTCTGGTTGTGGCGTCAATGTTGAGGTCTAGAATGTATGACTTAGTCGTGTTCACTTTGTAATACGATACCAAGCTAAACCAATTCAGTAATTTTTGTACCTCAGCCAGGGAGGATGATGGGTTAGTGAGGATGAGAATGACATCGTCAGCAAAGAGGCTAATCTTATGGGACTGTGGGCCAATTTGGAGGCCTGTGATGGCCTTATGAGAACGTATGTGTTCCGCCAGGGGTTCCATAAGCATGTTGAAAATAAGTGGAGATAGTGGGCACCCCTGGCGTGTGCCGTTTGTAATGGAGAAGGGGCAGGAAAGCATTCCTTCCGTGAAAACTTGGGCCATAGGGTTGGTGTAGAGTGCTAGTACGGCGTTTAGGATGAAGCCTTTAAAGCCAAACTTTTGGAGAACAGCATTAAGGTAAGTCCAGTTAACCCTGTCGAACGCCTTCTCTGCATCTAGTGATAGCAGCAGAGAAGGCGTTCCGGTGGATTCTGCGTGGTGGATTAAGTTGAGCATTCTCCTGGTGGCGTCTGAGGCCTGTCTGCCCCGTGTGAATCCTGTTTGGTCTTTATGGATTAAAGTGGGCATAATTCCTAGCAGTCTTGAGGCAATGGTTTTGGCGTAAATTTTGAGGTCGAGATTTAGAAGGGATATGGGGCGGAAATTCTGGGGAGTATTGGGCTCCTTCCCTGGCTTCGGTAGAGTTATAATCAAAGCTGATAAGTATTCTTTGGAGAAGGTAGAAGAAAAGGCAGCGCTATTAAACAGTTCAGCGAGGTACGGGGATAGAGATAGGGAGAATTGTTTGAAGTATTCTCCTGTCAGGCCGTCGGGGCCAGGTGCCTTACCACTAGGGAGGGAGGCAATAGTTTTATTAATTTCCTGTTCTGTGAACGGGGCGTTAAGCGCCTCCAGTTGTTGTTCAGTCAGGGATGGCAGGTTTATCTTGTGTAGGAAGTTGTCAATTTCGTCCTGTGTGGGTTGTGGGGTACCAGGGTCCCGTTTCAAATTGTATAGATCACCATAATAAGCGCTGAACGCATCAGCTATGTCCTGCGGGTTCGTCAGAGTGAGATTTGAGTGGGGGTGGATTAAGTAGGGAATCTTAGCTTTGGCGCGTCTACCCTTAAGGCGTTGGGCAAGCTTTTTCCCTGCTTTGTTGGAGGTGGAATATGAAGTCGCTTTGAATTTCCTCTGAAGGAATTCATAGGAGTGTAGGAGCAACGTCTTAAGTTCCTGTCTGAGGGACAGTAGGAGGGTCGTCTGGGGGCCAGTAGCGTTAGTTTTGTGTGCTGATTCTAAGGAGGCTATTTGGGAAGTCAGGTCATTCAAGCGCTGCATTTTCTTTTTCTTATGATGGGAGCTCAATCTAATCAACATTCCTCTCATGTATGCCTTGTGCGCGCTCCACACCACCGCAGGGTCAGACACAGAGCCCTTATTCAGCATAAAAAAGTCATCGATTTTTTCTAAGATATCTGTCTTGTATTCGTCATTTTGAATAAGGTAGTTATTTGCCCGCCAAACAAATGTGGGTCTATGTGAGTTGGGATCATCTATCGTTATTGTTATCGGGGCGTGGTCTGACCATGTTGCAGTGTGGATCTCTGATATGCATATTTTCTGTAAGATCCATTTGTCAGTTAAGAACAAATCGATTCTGGAGTATGAGGCGTGCCTGTGGGAGAAAAAAGTATAGTCCCGGTCTGAGCCGTGGAGACATCTCCATGCATCATACAGGTCATGGCGGAGAATGACGTTTTTTAGAGGAGATTCGCGCCTTTTTGCGGCTGAGGTGGAGTCTAAAGTAACATCCGGGACCATATTGAAGTCTCCGCACATTATGAGGTGTCCCTTCTGGATAGGTTTGGTGTAAGCAAGTACCTTGCGCAAGAACTTCATTTGATGGGTGTTCGGGGCATATAGGTTTACAAGGGTATATGTGGCCCGGTTTATGTTGCAAACAGTTATTAGAAAACGACCTTCAGTGTCTGCAACAGAGTCTAGGAGTTGGAAGTCCAATGTATCTTTGAATGCTGTCATGACACCTTTAGTTTTGGTAGAGTGGTTAGCGTGAAAGACATGTGTGAACTGTCGGTTGGAGCAAAGAGCCGTATCTGACGGCAGCAGGTGTGTTTCTTGGACACACACAACGTCACTGTGGAGGGCCGCAGCGGTCCTCCACAGTGAGTGACGCTTGGCAGGGTGATTAAGACTGTTCACATTTAGTGAGAGAATTGTGAGCGGCATCTTGAGGGCTGCGGCCCGGTGTGTGTAACTGGGTAACACTTACAGATAGTTGACTCAGACCCGTCTGGGTGTGGATTGGGGAGGATGACCTGAGGTGGGGGTGTAGTAGCAGACCAGAGGCGTGCGGTCCCAAAAGCGATCGTCGCTGTAGAGTCGGTTCTTGAGCTGTGGCGTGGAGATTAACTGGTAGTAGAGTGGCAGACAGTGGTCCTGGAAGCAATGGATGCGAGAAAGCTGCAGATAGAGCAACAAGTTATCTGATCATAAAATGAAAAACTTAAACCAAAGAAAGAAAAACAAAGCAGGATAGTGATTAGTGCGATCCGGTATAGTGAAAACCCCTGTGGGTCGCAATGCCAGCAACATCAACAAAGGAAAGATTCTTAGAGGGGGTGTAAGCCACCGCTGAAGCCTCTAGGTGGGGGTATCAAACAGTTATTAACTCGAGGAGTCGGGTGTATAAGGGATGTAACAAGCCAGAGCTCAGGGGAACTATGTGGACGTTGGGTGGCCAGGGCACGTAATGGCAATTCATGTGCGGTTGCGATCCATGCGTTTCTTCTGGGGATTCGGTCCCCCCTGGGAAGTGGCGGGTTTGGGAGGTTCTAGCAGGATTCCCCAAGCGTGGAGCAGACGCATGCCGTCATCTAGAGTGTTGATGGTGTGGTTCTGACCATTCCTCACGATGAGGAGGGTGGCAGGATAACGCCACTTGTATGGCACCTTGTGGTTCTGGAGACCCTTAGTAATCGGGCTTAGATGGCGCCTTTGTTGTAGTGTGAATTTGGAAAGGTCAGGGAACAGTTGGATGCCGGTGTAAGGAGCTGGCAATGGCGATTTGGTTTTGATTCCCATCATAAGTTTTTCTTTAACTTGATAGAAGTGGATCCTCATTAGTACGTCTCTGGGGACCGAGGCTGCCAGGTGGGAAGGTTTGGGGATTCTGTGGATCCTGTCTATTATCAGGTCGCGTGGGGCTGCATCAGGAACGACAAGGTGGAGCAATTCCTTGGCATAGCGAGGCAGGTCCGCGGGTAGAATGGATTCTGGGACCCCCCTTAGCTTAACATTATTCCTGCGGGACCTGTCCTCTAAATCGGCCAGCTTGGCGCGCATCCATGCCTGATCCTCCTTCACCTCCTCATAGGCGTCTATTATGTCATTTACTGTGGATGTGCAATCAGACATTCCCCTCTCCACGTTAGTAACTCTGTCGTCTAGGGAGTGTATGTCTGAGGTGACCTTGGCAAACAGGGAGGAGAGGTCTGTCATGAGGGATGTCTGTAGCGAAAGGAGCATGTCCTTCAGGGTGGTGTCCATGACTGGTTGGCCTGAGGTGGGGAAGGACGCCATGGAGGAATGTAAGGCCTGGTTGGAGAGGAGGGGGTTGAAAGCCTGGGCCTCAATTTGCGGGTGGAGCACTCGCGGCGGCGTGTCTAGCCGCATCTTGGCTTTAGCTGGGCTGCGGAGGAGGGGGTCACTCTCCTGGAGGTGGGACAGGGCAGCATCGGTACCTGGCTGGGGGGATTCCCCTGTAGTTTCGTCCGGGAGGTCTGTATAGGAGTCGCGAGGTTCTTCCAGGCCGGCGCCATCTTGGATAACTCCGGTCCGCATCGCCGGCTTGTAGGCGAATTCTGTTAGTTTTTGCGGCTGGTACTCCGGGTATCTCTTTCTCGACATGTCGGGGAGGATCACTGCAATGTCTGGAGTAAAGGAGTGGGTAGATGGTGGCTCGATTCTGGCCGTTGTCGCTGATTCTATTCCCCTGGCTTAGGAGCTGTGCTTTCAGGCGTCCATGTCCCTCTCCGGCCCGAGTTAATACTTATTTAACCTGATTGTGATTATCTCCTCTCTGGGTATTGCCTATATTACGTTGTTTGGCAATCACCTCTCTGGACAATAGCTACACATGGCTTAGGAAAATTGTATGCCAGCATACATTTTTGAGTCTTTTTCCACCTTGCAAACCATAAAGAACCTGAGAGATGTAAAAGAGAAGACTGGAACATAACAGTCCAGGTAGGGACCACTGTGGACTATAATAGCATTGAGACAAATAATATCAATGAATCTGCAAATATCTTTTTAGACCTCCAGGCGTATTAGCTTATCCATCAAACAGTGCATCTAAAAGCAAAATGCAGACGCAGGTAAACCGCTCTCCTTATGGTTTATTTATCACTGAAGCCTGGGTTTTGTCTGTTCTCCTTTAAAGTGAATTTCTGATCAAAAGAAAGTCAAATAATGAAAAATCATCATCTACTTTTAAAGCAGTTATGATGGTCCCCATCAACCTGTCATAGTTTTTATTTTTCTGCATAACAGGAACAGAAAAATAAAATAAATATTTCAGTTTTGATTTTCAAATAGAACTACTTTGCATCTTAGATAGCGACTCCATTTTCTAACTTTGAATTTACTTCCGTATAGAGTCGTGTTCCCAAAACAGGCCTCAGTGTTATATGCTTCCTAAGCACCTTTCATCTGGTGTGGAATATAAAGAAGAATTACAAAGGAAATGCAAAAGGAAATTGCATTTCCAAAAATAAATATTTTTTAAATATTGTTGCCATGTTCACCTTTAAATATTTTATCACATCTTTACTGGTTTTCCATGTTTCCATTAGTGTATTGAATATACAAATTTGCAAAATAGCCGTGTGATAGAAATAGTAACTGTTTTGATTAAATTATATCTAAAGAACCTGACTTTATTATAAATCCCTGGCAGTTTTATTTATTTGTTTTTGCTTTTTTGTGTTCTATTGATGATACAGTACTTGTGGGTAGGGTGCAGCGTGGTGTGCTGGTAGCAAAGAACACAGTCCAAGGCCAAGTTGAATGAAAACAGAATATTGTGAGAGTACCAACAACATACAGCCGGCCACAGCAGCCACTTACACACGGAAGCAGAGGATCGAGATCTAGGACTAATGGCGACAGCTTCTACACCAAGGAGCTGAATGACTGCCTGGCTTGTCTACACCCAAATGGGAGGCTTTCTACTAGGAGAAGACATAGTCCCTGCACGCTCCCTGCTTCTCAGAAAACCATTTCCTGCCACTAAGCACTGTCTCTGCCAGATGAGGAACTTGTCTCTACACTAACCACTGGCATAAAGTGCGCCAAACCCAGTAGCTGGAATCCTAAATGGACTCTGCATGACCCAAGATGACTACAAGGTCATGGGGCGCCAGCGGCCAGTCAGACATCTGTCTCCCTTTGACCACAGGAAGTCATAGAGGTACTGAGTTCCTCACAATTTCTTTCCCCTTCTGCATTGCCACCTCAGTGAAGTGCCACCTACACCTGTCCCAGACCCACAACAGGAAAGTCAAAGGAAACTATAGACAGCTAAAACCAGAACAAGTGCACCCATTGGAAGAATATATAGAGAGAGTGAATCTCCTAAGTAAGAACACAGAAAAGAGTAAAACTCAAACAGAGATTCTGACCTTACCCCATTCTATCTAAAACAAAAGAGACGTTTTAATATCATATGTACTTTAAGATTTCAGACATTTAATTCAAAGTACAACTATTGTGTAGCATTATGATATAGAAGGCAGAGCCTGCCTATATTTAAGTGAAATTAAACCTTCAAAAATACTCATCTTCACCTTGATTCCATCCCTTGCCAGCCACTATCATATTCTCCCTGGCTACTTCCAGGTGTTGGGTTTTCGGCCTTTCGATCATCCGTTGGGGGACAAGATGTCATGCCATGCATGATCACAGGAGTCAGCTATTCCAGGACAGCCCGAATGTGGCAGCAGTGCATGCTGTGCTGTGCCTGTGAACAGGCCCTTACTGGCCATAGGTCATACTGGACATATGCCCGATGGGCCGCATGTCATGTTTCCCCCCAGTTTAACATGCAGGGGGTCCAGAACTGTTTGGGGGTGTCTGTGTAACAAACTGTGGGAGGCTGTGTAATGTAAAGGGGTCCAGTAAAGGGGTCCAGAGGTGCGGTACTATTTAATGTAAAGGGGTCCAGAGGTGCAGGGTGCTGTGTAATGTAAAGGGGTCCAGAGGTGCAGGGTTCTGTGTAATGTAAAGGGGTCCAGAGGTGCAGGGTGCTGTGTAATGTTAAAGGGTCCAGAGGTGTGGCGCTATGTAATGTAAAGGGGTCCAGGGTGCTGTGTAATGTAAAGGTGTCGAGAGGTGCAAGGTACTTTTTAATGTAAAGGGGTCCAGAGGTGCAGGGTGCTGTGTAATGTAAAGGTGTCGAGAGGTGCAAGGTGCTTTGTAATGTTAAGGGGTCCAGAGTAGGGATGAGCTTCGAGTTCGAGTAGAACTCATGTTCGACTCGAACATTGCCTGTTCGCCGAACAGCGAACTATTTGGTGTGTTCGCAGAAAGTTCGTGTGAACTTTAGAACCCTGTTAAAGTCTATAGGACTCAAATGTTTGAAATCTAAAGTGCTAATTTTAAAGGCTAATATGCAAGTGTTTGGGTACCTGGATCCTGCCCCAGGGGACATGTATCAATGCAAAAAAAGTTTTAAAAACTGCAGTTTTTTTGGCAGCAGTGATTTTAATAATTCCTTTACGTGAAACAATAAAAGTGAAATATTCCTTTAAATTTCGTACCTAGGGGGGGTGTATAGTATGCCTGTAAAGTAGCGCTTGTTCCCATGCTTAGAACTGTCCCTGCACAAAGTGTAATTTCTGAAGGAAAAAAAGTAATTTAAAATCACTCGCGGCTATAATGAATTGTCGGCTCCGGGCAATACAGACAAAAGTCATTTATAAAAATGTGTGGTGGTCCACGGCATTTTTTTTTTAATTTTGGGGTGGAGTTCCCCTTAAAATCCATACCAGACCTGAAGGGTCTGGAATAGATATTTGGGGGAACCCCACATCATTTTTTTTTTATTTGACACAGGGTTCCCCTAATATCCATACCAGACCCTAAGGTGAGTGATTTTAAATGACTTTTTTCCTTCAGAAATTACATTTTGTGCAGGGACAGTTCTAAGCACAGGAAACAAGCGCTACTTTACAGGCATACTATACACCCCCCTAGGTACGAAATTTAAAGGAATATTTCAATTTTATTGTTTCACTTTAAGCATTATTAAAATCACTGCTCCTGAAAAAACTGCGTTTTTTTAAAACTTTTTGAGGCAGGACCCGGGTCCCCAAACACTTTATAGGACAATAACTTGCACATTGGCCTTTAAAATCAGTACTTTAGATTTCAAACGTTCGAGTCCCATAGACTTTAACAGGGTTCTAAAGTTCACACAAACTTTTGGTCTGTTGGCAGGTTGTGGTGCAAACCGAATCCAGGGGTGTTCGGCTCATCCCTAGTCCAGAGGTGCAGGGTGCTGTGTAAAGTTACAAGGTGCTGGAACCCCACATGCCATCATTAACCACCGCTGCGAAATCCCCCCCCCCCCGGGCTGCTCAGTCTAAAATGCCCGGGCCTATTTTTTGTCCCAGTCCGGGCCTGCCTGTGAAGCTCAGCATATAGAAGACAATAGAAGACAGCAAGCAGATAACTAAAGCCGGCCATAGATGGTGTGATTTTCTTTCTTCTAACCCGTGATAGCCACTGGCAATAATCACATGCAGGAAATCCGACATGCTGGGTGTGCCCAAGTTGATTGATGGATAGTTTTCAGTTCATTCAGCCTGCCCATAGATGATTTGATGGTCCCTGCTGAATCAGCCGAGATTCAAACCATCTATGGTCATCTTAAGTGTTTTTTTATTGCAGGAAAGACATAGCATGTCTCTTCAGCAGTAAAGATCTGTCTGCTCAGTTATTTACTAGTTTAGTTCCACTTTAAAGGCAAATCTGGCTAACTCCAAGTCCTTTTATCAATTTTCCCTATACACAGAAATAATGTTTTTCAAACATTAACTACAAATGATAAGATTAAATGCATTACGCTGATCCCTTCAAGAGTATATCTATAAAAAGAAAGGGATATTGTTTCCCTTTAATATAGCTACATTGGAGATCTTTATAATAGGCATAAATATTACTCATCTGGTTTACTGTTTTAAAAGTATGTATTGCTGTAAAGTGAATACTAGCAAAAGTTACAAGCTGATATTGCTTTCATCTTTAAGTTACTATATGTAGGAATGCTTTAGAGGTATACTTTTTATTTTTTTTATTATTGCTTGGGGCATTAACTTTACCACACATTCCTCTGTTTCAGTCATTTTCCATGCAGAGTTGTGCATATGGTTTGCATTATCACAGTAATTCTTTTTGTAGTGAACACTAGTCTCGATGTTAAAATGAGATCTTCGACCACCAATTAGTCCATGTAATACAGACCTCAGAGAGTGCATTGCGCATTGTGTGACTAGATTAGGCAGCAAGTCCACAAAGAGAACGAAAAACATTTGTCTAAATCCCAGTCTTAGGCTATCATTACAAAGCACTTTATTTCCTGATATGCGGATTGAGTGAAGGTGCTGCTGGCCTGTTATCAGCAAATATTTGGAACATGACTTTCTTGACTCTCTCCAGCAAATGTGAGGAGTGTCTGATGCCCAAGCGACACAAATGAATGCCATTAGAATGGCTGTGTAAGATGAAAATAACTTTTGTAATCAACTTATCCCAGACAAGCAGCACTCTTTAGTTAATCCTTTTTTTGAGCATTGATCAGACTTCTAATCTCCCCGATGCCAATAGGGTGAGACTGCTAAGCAGTAATATATGATGTCAATAGAGCCATTAAAGTTGTATAATGTTGGCCTTTTTCATTCCTTGTGCCAGTTTACGTATTGCATTTTATCGTTTTGACAAAAGCCTAATCTCCACTTTGAGCTAAACATAATTTTCAGCAAAGGATAAACTGTTGCATTAATTAACACCTCAATCTTGTCATTCTGCTACTCAGCCATGGTAAATCTGCTCATGCCTGGTCAACTGTTTTCAAATCGTTGCGATACTAAAAGGATTTTCTTTTTCTCAATATGTACAACGGATCTGGATGATACAAAAAGTACTGAGTGTGGTCACAAAAAGCTATTTGTGATTCATTTTACAAAACTTTTTGTGTCAGAAGTGTTGACTGGATGAATCTTAGAGAGCCCTGACTATTCTATTTTAACCACTTAAAGGAGTTGTGAAATAATTTTATTTTATTTTTTCTGAAATGACTGTTTACAGGGTATAGAGACATAATAGTTAACTGATTCCTTTTAAAAACGATTAAAAATAGATAAAAATCAATCATATAATGTACCTCTATTTTCTAGTTTAGTTTTTGCATGTTTCCTGCTTCTCTGCTGTACAGAGCCACAGAGCCAATACAGGGCACTGATGGTTTGGAAAACGAAAATGATTGGTGCTGAGGGGTTTTAGACGCACAGTAATCACACCTCCTTGATTAGTGACCACATAGAGAAAGCTCCAAGTACTGTGGTTATAAGGAAACAGACAACCAGGAAGTGTGGAGATCAGAGAAGAATTACAGCAACTTGAGAGCAAAAACAAACAATGAGGACATGAAAACAGCACTGCATTAACCTCTTATGGACTGCCGCATGTACATTTACGTCGGCAGAATGGCACCGACAGGCACATCAATGTATATATACGTTGGTGCCTTGACGTGGGTCGGGGGTCCGATCGGGACCCCCCCGGTACATGCGGCGGTCCCCGCAGCTGTACGAGCGATCCGGGACAAGGGGGGGTGTAAACACAGGAAGGGGGAAGTGATGTGATCTCTCCTCTCAGCGGTATTTTCAACTGCCGCTGAGGAGAGATCACATCGCACAGTAAGTCTGCACAACACTACACTGACACACATTACACATAGGCATATTAACCCCTTGCGATCAGCCCCCCTCCCCCCTGTCACAGTGTCACTGAATGCAGTAATCATACATTTTTTCTTTGCAATTTTTTTTTACCAAAGACATGTGGCTAAATAAATTTTGGCCTAAATGTTTGACTAAAATTTAGTTTATTTGATTTTTCTTATAACAAAAAGTAAAAAATATAGATTTTGTTTCAAAAATGTCACTCTATTTTTGTATATAGCGCAAAAAAAAGGCAGAGGCGATCAAATACCACCAAAAGAAAGCTCTATTTGTGGGAAGAAAAGGACGCAAATTTTGTTTGGGAGCCACGTCGCACGACCGCGCAATTGTCTGTTAAAGCGACGCAGTGCCGAATCGCAAAAAAGGGGCCTGGTCATTTACCTGCATTTTGGTCTGGGTCTTAAGTGGTTAAGGTAAAGGAAGCTATTAAGATAAAAAAATCCTTTATAAACCCTTTATGGACCGGAAGATTTCCCCCCTTATGACCGGGCCATTTTTTGTGACACAACACCTTCATATTAACTGACAATTGCGCGGTCGTGCGATGTTGCACCCAATCAAAATTGACATCCTTTTTTCCCACAAATAGAGCTTTCTTTTGGTGGTATTTGATCATCTATGTGGTTTTTATTTTTTGTGCTATAAACAAAAAAAAAACCATCAATTTTTAAGAAAAACAAACAATATTTTTAAACTTTTTCCTATAGTATATATCCCCCCCAAAAAATTGCAATAAGTGTATATTGATTGGTTTCCACTATAGCATCTACAAAATAGGGGATATATTTATGGCATTTTTATTATTATTTTTTTTTATTTTTTACCAGTAATGGTGGTGATAGCAGGACTACGAAATTGCGGCACACAAATCGGACATTTTTGATTTTTTTTTTTACATTTATACAGCGATCAGAGCTAAAAATTGCCACTGATAACTGTAGAAATATCACTGGCAGGGAAGGGGTTAACACTAGGGGCGATCAAGGGGTTAAATATGCTCCCTAGGGAGGTGTTTCTAACTGTGGGGGGAGTGGACTGATTGAAGGAGGAGAAAGATAGCTGTTCCTGATCACTAGGAACAAGACGATCAACCTGTCAGGATGGGGATCTGTCTGTTCACAATGACAGATCCCCCGCTCTGGCTCTCTGAGGAGCGAATATGGATGGTCGCCGAACATTGCGGCAGCTGTGCCACGCGCATCGGCTTCAGGGTCACGTGGAGGGCACACGCCCCTCTATAATCCTTAAATCGTCCGCCATATAACGACTGTGGCTGGTTGGCAAGTAGTTAATAAACTCTGCGCTGAAATGACCGGGATCCCTAATGCTAGTAAAAATGCTTATATTAAAAAAAAAATGAAATCTGTAAAACATATTTAAAGTTGCATATTTGTGATTTGCAACCATTACCAGTACAGGATGTCACCGGGTTACAAACAAGAAGTTGAATTTGTATGTAAGTCGAAACATGAACAAGAACTTTTGCGCTACTCTGTCTCTGAAAACGAAATAAATGAAAAATAAAAATACATATAAGTGATGTGGCCGCCTAAATATAACTAAACCAATAACCACTGTTCAAAGAGATAAAGCTGCCATTCCCTGTAGTTTCCCCAAATACATAAACAATATAATTGCAATAAATGGAAAGGCGCTAAATCAATAGATATACATAAATCAATATATATTTCATAATCCAGTGCTCACATAATTATGAATAAAACAGGCAAATAGTATGACAAATAAATCATAAGTGAAAAAGTGATCACCACAAACTAATCCAGTAAAAATTGTGCAATGAAGAGTATGCAGTAAATATAAAAAAAAAAAAAAAATAAAAAAAAAATAGACGCAAAATACATAAAAGTTCAGTGCACAACTTGTGTCCAGAAAAGCGCAGTTCTAGGGGCCAGTGCTGCAAAAGTTCCAAATCCAGTAAAGCAGTATAGTTGTGCAGGGAAGAGTGTCAGGAGTCTGATAATTGGAGGAGGGAAGGCTGAGTTCCCAGTATAGCTAGAAAACTGACCACTGTGTGTTTTACTGCTTAGTGTGGTCAGTTTTTAATAGAAACGCAGAGGTACTTGCATTAACACTGCATTAACACTGGGGATTTCACACACAGGAAGCAATACAAAGAGAACATAATATTTTCTCATACAAGTACATGGAATATGAATCGTTGAGGTAACAAACACTTTAACCACTTCAGACCCGCGGTATAGCCGAATGACGGCTACAGCGCGGGTCTGAATATCCAACCTGCCGTCAAAAGACGGCCGCCCCTTTGGGCGTTCCCAGTGCGTGCTCTAGAGCGCGCTGTGGGAAGCCCTGTGTTGGCCGTGTCCCTTGGACACAGCCAATCACAGGTTGCGGCGAACGGCCAATCAGAGTGGCTGTTTGCGATGCGATCTGTGCGGCGAATGAGAGATGATCTCATAGATCATCTCTCATTGCCGTTTTTACACAGACACAGCGTCCTGTCTCTGGAGAGGAGGAGACCGAACTGTGTCCCTTGTACATAGGGACACAGATCGGTCACCCCCCCAGTCACCCCCCTCCCCCACAGTTAGAACACACCTAGGATATATTTAACCCTTTCCTCACCCCCTAGTGTTAACCCCTTCAATGCCAGTCACATGTATACAGTAATTAGTGCATATTTATAGCACTGTTTGCAGTATAAATGTGAATGGCGCCAAAAATGTGTCAAAAGTGTCTGATGTGTCCGCCATAACGTCGCAGTACCAATAAAAATCGCAGATTGCCGCCATTTCTAGTAAAAATAATAATAATAAAAAATAATAATTCTGTCCCTTATTTTGTAAGCGCTATAACTTTTGCGCAAACCAGTCGCTTATTGCGATATTTTTTTTTTTTTTACCAAAAATATGTAGAAGTATACATATCGCCCTAAACTGAGAAAAAATATATTTTTTTTTTAAATTGGGATATTTATTATAGCAACACGTAAAAAATATTGTATTTTTTTTTCAAAATTGTCGCTCTTTTTTGTTTATAGCGCAAAAAATAAAAACCGCACAGGCAATCAAATACCACCAAAAGAAAGCTCTACTTGTGGGGAAAAAAGGACGTCAATTTTGTTTGGGAGCCACGTCGCACGACTACGCAATTGTCAGTTAAAGCGATGCAGTGCCGGAAGCTGAAATTTCACCTGGGCAGGAGGGGGGTATATGTGCCCAGTAAGCAAGTGGTTAATTTGTAGAAACAACCTAAACACCGATAGTATTCCATTCACCTTCTCTACTATCACCAAGCAGGTACTCCACAACACGGCAGCACCACGTACAACCACTGTATGCAACCATCTCAAGAGTAAAATCCTTCTACATGTTATGAATTGTAAAGCTATAAACAGCTAATAAACCTGGTCTGGAATGAGAAGATATGAACATGGGAACCATGGGAATATTAGTTGTACAGGAACAATTCTAAGATGCAACACAGACAATTTTTCTCTGTTTCAATGTAGATATCACCCTACTTTGTTTGTCCAGATCATATAAATACAAGACCGTAAGTTATCATGCATGACGAAACTTGTGTTCACATAACCTTCACATAACAAAAACTGCCAGATTCTTTCAACAGTTGCTAATTAGCCATTTAAAGCCAAGTAGCCAATATATACTATATAAATCCAGAATATCACTACTGAAATGAGTACGATGTACTACTTGCTTTGAATAAAACCCAAAATGCATATTATGGTTGTTACCAGATGCTGGGGTGCTCCAGGTAAGTATATTTCACACCAGAGCATCTGTCACTTTATAAAGTTATCTTCTTCTATAACATAACATAAATTAATATTTTCTCAGGAAGAACAAGACTTATTTTCAATAGTTTTAAGTGGGTAGAGTTAGGATCTTAGACAAAGGCAGCCCTCTGCCAAGCATAAGAGATATAAGACGCAACCTACCAGAATATATTAGCTTGGGCTATTTAAGCATAAAGTGTTTGTTACCCCAACATTTCATTTTCCTGATATGTACTTGTACGAAACAGTATCCGATTCTCTTTGTATTAATTCCTTTGTGTGAAATCCCTGGTATTCTTGCTTGTTCCCTTGCTTTCCTATTGGAAACTGACCACACTAAGCAAGAGAGCACACCGTGGTCAGTTCTCTAGCTGTGCTGGGAACTCAGCCTGCTCTCCTCCATGTCTATGTGCCCATGCATTATAATCCTCCTCCAGTGATCAGAACAGTTAAAAAAAAAACATTTTGAATTGTTATATTGTGTTATATATAAAATATATAAAATATAAATGCCAGGACAGTACAAATGAGAAGTAGACACCCCAGAATCTCACTTTTTTACAACAAATTTTGGGAAATAAAGAAACAGGATGGTATTGAGATGACAAACACATGAAGCTTGGTAATGGTGCAATAGATACATAATTAACCATTTCAGCCCTGAAAAGATTTGCCCCCTCAATGACCAGACCATTTTTTGCGATTCGGCACATTGTGGCTTTAACTGACAATTGCGCGGTCGTGTGACGTTGTACCCAAACAAAATTGGCGTCATTTTTTCCCCCACACATAGAGCTTTCTTTTGGTGGCATTTGATCACCTTTGTGGTTTTTATTTTTTGCGCTATAAATTGCGCTATAAAATTTTGAAAAACAAATATTTTGTTTTCTTTCTGCTATAATACATATCCAAAAAATAAAAATGTAATCATCTCTTTTTGTCCAATATATATTCTTCTACATATTTTTAGAAAAAAAAATCGCAATAGATGTATATTGATTTGTTTGTGCAAAAGTTATGCCATCTACAAACTAATGTATACATTTAGGGACTTTTATTATTTTGTTATTGTTTTTACTAGCAATGGCAGCAATCTGCGATTTTTAGCAGAACTGCGACATTGCGGCAGACAAATATCAAACCCAAATAACATTTTTTGGGAACCAGTGACATTATTACATTGATCAGTGCTATAATAAATGCACTGATCAATGTAAAAATAACACTGGCATGGAAGGGGTTAACACAAGGGGGCAGTTAAGTGTGTTTCCTGGGTGTGTTCTAACTGCAGGGGGGGTGGGCTCACTGGGAGATGACAGAGATCACTGTTCCCGTTCACTGGGAACAGAAGATCTCTGACATGTCATTAGGCAGAATGGGGAATTGCCTTGTTTACATAGGCAGTTCTCCGTTCTACCTCGGTGGACATCAAGTCTGCGGGACAATGCGGAAACTCTCCTGTGGCGGGCGCGCGCGCCCACTATCCTTCTTGCGTGGACCAACGTACAGGTATGTCGGTTCGCACAGGAGAGCCGACCTTCCGCAGTAAATGTAAGTGACATGGTGACAAGTGGAGGTGCAGGTTGCATGCAGTGGGATGACTGAAGTGAGTAACGAGCAGATATGCAATATAAGGAAGCTGAAGGTGTACAGGAGACTATGGGGGTATAAGGGTTAAAATAAAAATGATCCACAATCACAGTTATGAAAAACCCTTCACCGGAATCTGAAGCTGCCTCAGTTGTGCTGCTAAGGAATGATTCATCCTTAACCATTCATGAATGCCGGCTCAGATCTCGGTCATTCAAAGATTTATTTTTATTTATTTTTAGCAAGAAAAAATATATTTTCTATCGTGCTGTTTATAAACAGCTTTGCATAAATAAATTGTTATGAATTGGATTCTGGTCCAATACCAGAATGTATCTCCTATTTTGCCTCTGACTCTAATCCAATGTAATGTGAGTGCATGCATGCAGAAGTAATCGCACTGGCACAGTGCTCAGTATAAACTCTTCCTCAAATCTGGTTTATTCAGGTTACAGCAGCCCTTATATAGGCAAAGTGACATAAGAAAGCGTCATCACTTATGTGTGTATGTGATTGGTTCATTTGTATATCATCCTCTTCCTGTGAGCATCGAGGCAAGCTGCATTCCTGGATATAGGGGCCATCTTGTGGTCCACGGTGGGATGGGGGAGAAACAGTAGAGCGAAAAGAGCACACCTGCTTGTTCCTTTGAGCAAGGAAACTTACTGTGATTGTTACTAACAGACACATACACATACACATATATGTATATATATGTAGCGGACTGCTCCTGTTGGGCAGGCCCTGCTCTAAATTTAGAGGGGGGTCTGATTGTTAGTTGACTCAGACTCATACAATTTTGGCTAAATTTGGCCTCTGTTCCAGCCATGGCTGAGCTTGGAGTCACCACTGTTGTTCGCCTGGGGGTGTTGTTACCGCCAAAGGGTGGCAGCAGCTCAGTCACAGTGATATTGTGTGCCCCCTTGGCAGCCAATTAGTGGGGGTTGATCGTCCTGCTGTGCATGCTGGGGAGGGGTACTTAAGGAGCAGATGCCACTGGATCGAGGTCGTCGGTTATTGGTCTGTTGTCTCACCACCTCGTGGCCCTCCAGACCACGGCTGCGTGCTCCTGCAATCCTGGCTCCGGGACTACGTTGGTTCGGGGTCGTGATCTGTCCAAGTAGGCCCAGTAGTCATCAAAAAAGTTTAAAATATATTGCGCTAAACAATTCAGTGTAAATATATAGTATAAATATATAGTGTATAGGCAGCCAACACCACAGTGGATAAAGTGTAATAGAAAAAAGAAAAAAAGTGTAGCGCCAAAACTATATAGATGTAGGAAAAACCATAAATGGCCAGGGTGATGTAGCTACCAGCCAAAATACAGTAAGACCTAAGGTACAGCCTTCGTGAAGAAGATCATAGACTATAGGCTATGAAACACCAGCTGTTGAGCTGGGTGAAACAAATAACAATATTCAAAAACACAAACTGAAGGTAATGTGAAAAGTGTTGCAACAAAGTAAGTGCAGCTGAAAACAAATGCAAAAGGTCCTGAAAACAGCAAAAACAAGGGGGGAGGGGGAATAGGTGTGGGTTTGAGGATGTTGATATTCCAGTTTCCCCAAAACAGACTGATTGTTCATTCAGTTTGAAACACCTCATCCATATACATTGGCAATCCTTTCCCTCAGAAACAGGTCATCTTCCCAGGACATTCCTTGGCATATATATATATTAAGGTACTCTTACCGACTTTTGTTGACCCACGGCTCACCGTATGGTGGGTAGGTCTTCAAAGCTTGTATAGGCTAGCCGCCCTCCGATCATCCCAATGGATAAATCGATGTCCCAGGTTGTGATGCTGTAGGCAGATCCCAAAAGGAGAGCAGGTATCGCTGGCCTCAGGAACGTCAGACAGAACAGTGAAGATGTGAGACTCCGTATTTCATGGAAGATATGAAAAAAAGAGGGCGAGAACACCTCCTCATCGTGTAGAAATTTATTAAAAGTTGATCAAAAAGTATTGATACAGCAAAGAGATCTGCAAATCTCATTAAAAATTCCAAGCAAGGATAAGGACCATGTACCAAAATATAAAAGCAAAAAAACCCCAAAAGATAAAAAGTTCCACACTGCACATCAAGGAAACCACAGCAAGCAAAAATCTTGGTAGTAACGCAATAGTGGTGATAAGAGTCCAGTTAACCGACCGGTTTCGTCTTCACAGACATCTACTGGGTTATGGAACTAAACCCCATCATCACCTGCGCCATTAAATAGCCCCCTGATTGCCATACCTGTGATCAACACCTGTTCACACAACGTCCATCAGGCATACGTCTCACTGCTGAATGGTTATATATCCACCCACACCTAATATGTTTTTTGCCATATTGATGTTATTTCATCATGCCTAGTTGTTGGATGTATTATATAGAAACATTAATTCATTATTTACTGTTATCGAAGAATTACATCTGTGGTTTCCCCTGTTCACACACGCCCAGGGCCCCAGAGTCAAGTTCTGAGCTCCGTTGGATAGCCGTCTCACCATAGGGTTTTTTGGCTACAGCTAAAACACCTTGCCCATGAATCCCTATTAGACACCAAGATGGAGCGCATACGCCATCACGCTGAGGCGTCGGATGACACGCATGCCGCAGCGTTGTGTGATCTGCGCTTCCATCATCGCCGCCTTCCTGTGTTGAGGGGCTGTCAGTGTTGTGCTGGAGGCTCTGGTTGGCCGGGATGAGCGAGGCGGGGTGTCTTTGTCCCGCACCCTCACATTGGACAGAGGGAGTCACAAGGGACGGGAGGAGGAACTCACAATGCTCACAGGGCTGTGATTGGCTTCCATATTTGTGTTTCCTGTTTTTCCATTTCCTGTTGGATGGAACACAGGGGAGGAAGCAACAGCAGTGAGACGTATGCCTGATGGACGTTGTGTGAACAGGTGTTGATCACAGGTATGGCAATCAGGGGGCTATTTAATGGCGCAGGTGATGATGGGGTTTAGTTCCATAACCCAGTAGATGTCTGTGAAGACGAAACCGGTCGGTTAACTGGACTCTTATCACCACTATTGCGTTACTACCAAGATTTTTGCTTGCTGTGGTTTCCTTGATGTGCAGTGTGGAACTTTTTATCTTTTGGGGTTTTTTTGCTTTTATATTTTGGTACATGGACCTTATCCTTCCTTGGAATTTTTAATGAGATTTGCAGATCTCTTTGCTGTATCAATACTTTTTGATCAACTTTTAATAAATTTCTACACGATGAGGAGGTGTTCTCGCCCTCTTTTTTTCATATCTTCCATGAAATACGGAGTCTCACATCTTCACTGTTCTGTCTGACGTTCCTGAGGCCAGCGATACCTGCTCTCCTTTTGGGATCTGCCTACAGCATCACAACCTGGGACATCGATTTATCCATTGGGATGATCGGAGGGCGGCTAGCCTATACAAGCTTTGAAGACCTACCCACCATACGGTGAGCCGTGGGTCAACAAAAGTCGGTAAGAGTACCTTAATATATATATATGCCAAGGAATGTCCTGGGAAGATGACCTGTTTCTGAGGGAAAGGATTGCCAATGTATATGGATGAGGTGTTTCAAACTGAATGAACAATCAGTCTGTTTTGGGGAAACTGGAATATCAACATCCTCAAACCCACACCTATTCCCCCTCCCCCCTTGTTTTTGCTGTTTTCAGGACCTTTTGCATTTGTTTTCAGCTGCACTTACTTTGTTGCAACACTTTTCACATTACCTTCAGTTTGTGTTTTTGAATATTGTTATTTGTTTCACCCAGCTCAACAGCTGGTGTTTCATAGCCTATAGTCTATGATCTTCTTCACGAAGGCTGCACCTTAGGCCCAGTAGTCAGACTGGGTCTGCGCTTTCAAGGTGATCCTGTGCTGTCCGTCCTAGAGGGAGGAAGACGCTTGATGAGGGACCTACCTTGCAGAGGACCAAACAAGAGGCTGGTATCTCAGGAGAGGCCTGAAACTTCATCGAAAGATTCACCATATAATGAGAGGATTGATGGTGATCGCCTATCAGACTTGAGTTCCTACAGAAGTAAATCTGAAGAGATCGGGGTGCTGAATCCTGTGTCAGGGGATTTTGGACCGAAAGTGTCTCCATTCAAAGGAAGGTCTGTGGCAGAGACTGTACTTTGTTTTGTGCGCCACTCCGGCTGCTAGGCTAGTGAGAGGGACCTATCCGGGTGCGCAAAACCCACTCTGGCTAGAGTGGCGACAAAAGCTGTGTTGCTGGAAGCAGGAGTGTTTCCTGATTGAAATTACGCACCTAAACCTACCTACCTGTTTACCATTCCACCCCTTCAACCACTTCTACTTCTTTATTACCAAGTTCTTCAAAATAAATCTAAGAAAAGAAGTGTAAAGTGTGGACATTGAACTTTTTCAACTCTCATCTATTACCCTGGATGGCGAGGAGAAAGAGGTAAGATGTAGCCGAAAATATCCAGCAGCTCCATCGGGGGTAGTGCTACATATACATACACATACACACACACATATATATATATATATATATATATATATATGAATCCATATACACAAGAGGGAAAAATAATAAAGATATGAAAGAAAATAATAACAATATGAGGGATGAGAGAGGGACATAATATAGACATTTTATCAGTTCCACTACAATATGTCCTCCACTGTACTGTTTTTAAATGTGAGTCAGTAGTGACGTGATTAACATATATGTAAACCTAATCCCTAGAATCACATATAAGCTTTAACATGTGATGCCGCGTACACGCGATCATTTTTCGGGTTGTAAAAAACAACGTTTTTCAGGCTCTAGAAAAAAAAGCACGTTTTTTTCAACTTGATCATTAAAAAGGCCTTGCCCACACACGATCGTGAAAAAAAAAATGCTCTAGCAAAGCGCGGTGACGTACAACACGTACGACGGCACTATAAAAGGGAAGTTCTATAGAGATGACGCCACCCTTGGGGCTGCTTTAGCTGATTTTGTGTTAGTAAAAGACGATTCAAGCTTTTCTGTCTGTTACAGCGTGATGAATGTGCTTACTCCATTACGAACGCTTGTTTTACCCGAACGAGCGCTCACGCCTCATAACTTGTTTCTGAGCAGGCGCGGATTTTTCACGTCGTTAAAGCCCACACACACGATCATTTTTTACAACCCGCAAAACGACAACGTTAAAAACATTGTTAAAAAATAGAGCATGTTCAAATATTTTTTTTTGGCTGTTTTTCAGAACACGAAAAATGCTCTGGAGCCCACACACGATTGTTTTTAATGACATTAAAAAAAAAAAACGTAATTTTTTACAACCTGAAAAAGTATCGTGTGTACGCGGCATAAGAGTATTTTTAAATCTGCAGTTTTCATTCAAATATTATCTGGTGATCCTGCAATTAAAATCCTTTTGGAAGCAGCTCCTGGCAAGGGATGACAAAATGATGTCCCTGTTTACCATCTGTACTCTGGTGTTGTCACCTGGGCTTCCAATAGAGAATACAAATGGCCTTTTAAACACACAGTATGCAGGCATTTAATGCTGTTGTCATTATAAGGAAATCCAGCCTGAGAAATGCCATGCGGCCATCACTGAATAGGTAGAACAAGGTGAAAAACAAGTGTGGCTTTTTTTATTTTATTTTTTCATAACGATTGTTGATTTCACACAGTTTATCATTCAGTTACGTCTTTTGTGTGCAGTACTTTAAATTTAAAATAGTTTGTTTTGAATGTGGCCCATGGTACTCCACCACAAAAGTTGACCATAAAATTGACCCATATTAGTGAAAAAGCGTAATGTATTGTTCCAAACAAATCTCAAGATTATAATGTACGGTCACATAAACATTCTGAAAGAAAGGAAATAGAGCCCAAATGGTAAACAGTCCTTGAAAGAAGAATGAACGTGCTTTCTAAATTGAAATATCCACTTTTTCTAAAGAGAGTTTATTTTCCCTTGTAAGGTATATAAAAACATTCCAGCACAGAATGTTTTTATGAGCATTATAAACTGAATTACTAATTGTAGAAAGCTCAAGGCCGACATTCCTGGGTAATGCCCTTACACTAGATGGATAGTATTTTGTCTGTAAGTGGATTATAGCCAGCGTGATTAAGAGTAATGATCATTAACGGCCTACACCTGGATTTAGTTCCATTATTTGCTTTAGTGAGTATTGATAGGTGTTTAAATACATTAACCGAGGTTAACATCACAATAATTATTAATCTGAGAGAGGTCGTGTTTATTTGGGTGTCTGTATCTTGACATCTGTAGAAAATGTTGACAGATAATCTATGACTGCGAAAAGATACTTGATTAGCTCTAGTATAAAAGTACTTATCATGCCTGCATCCCACCCCAGCCGGCCCTGCTATCCAGGCAGGCAGTAGAGAGTGCAATGATAGGGTCATAGGTGTGTACAGCCTGTAGCATTAGAGTGTGCACCCCAAAGCTCTAACACATATGCGTTTGACATATTTACCGGCCAGGGGCGGACTGACCATTTGGGCACTAGGACACTGTCTGAGGGCCCCATGCCACTAGGGGGCCCCATCAGGGTTGCCAGCCTCAGTAAAACCAGGGACAGTATGTACAAATCTGTGTTTTTTTTATTTTTTTATCCCAAGATTATAGCTGCCCCGCCTGTGTGTGTGTGTGTGTGTGTGTGTGTGTGTGTATACTGTGTGGCCTTCTATTGCCCGGGGGCCCCATAATCTCCTGTTGCCCGGGGGCCCCATAATCTCCCGTTGCCTGGGGCCCCATAATCTCCCGTTGCTCGGGGGCCCCATAATCTCCAGTTGCCCGGGGGCCCCATATTCTCCCATTGCCCGGGGGCCCCATAATCTCCCATTGCACGGGGGCCCCATAATCTCCCATTGCCCGGGGGCCCCATAATCTCCCATTGCACGGGGGCCCCATAATCTCCCATTGCCCGGGGGCCCCATAATCTCCTATTGCCCGGGGGCCCCATGAGTTGTCAGTCCGCCCCTGTTACCAGCCTTTTCCTAGCTCTCCATCCTAAAACAATGGGAGGAAGGGGAGCAAGGGAGCACATGGGGGACCCAGGCAACAGAAGGAAGAGGAACAGAGAAAGGAGGGGTGGCATATATTAGTACCCATCCCCTATATTTTCCTCCTGTGGCAGCTGAATGTTGACAAAAGGGAGAGGTGGAGAAGCCTACTTTCAGCTGCTGCAGGAGGAAAATACAGATCGGTTCCACTATATTCAACCCGCGCCACCTCTCCTATTAAGGTTCTGATGGTAGGCCATCAAGGACTGTAGTTTACATATCACATGCCCACCATTGACAGGTTGCCAACTCCAGGATTAGGGTGTGCCCAGGCACACCTGACACACCCCTTGCGCACGCCTATGGATAAGGTGCATGTGAAGAAGCACATGGATAGCCGCCAATCAGAGATCAGATTATCTATTACAGGTAATAGAGGGGATGTGATTTCAATTTACAAATACCATACTGGTGACCCCACAATAGAGATAAAACGTATTCGCGGAAGGGAGTTTAACCACTTCAGCCCTGGAAGAATTGGCTGCCCAATGACCGGGACATTTTTTGCTATTCGCAACTGTGTCGCTTTAACTGACAATTGTGCGGTCGTGCGACGTTGCACGCAAACAAAATTACATCCTTTTTTTCCTTTTGGTGGTATTTGATCACCTCTGCAATTTAGATTTTTTTTTCTTTTGCGCTATAAACAAAAAGAGCGACAATTTTGTGCATAGCATACTAGGTCATTATGAAGTAATTACCTGAGATCGAAGCCTCCGCATCGGTGCTTGGTCACCTCCTCCATCAGCGCCATCTCTCCACCGTCGGTTCCGCATGCGCGCGGGTGGCGCCACTAACGGCATGATTGGTGCCTTTCTTTTGCAAATATCTACTAAACTGTGGAGGTTTAGGAGATATTTGTTGCACCTACAGGTAAGCCTTAATCTAGACTTACCTGTAGGTTAAAGTGGTCGGTAGGTGTTTACAACCACTTTAAAGAGTTTAGCTATCTTACAACCACTCACAGTAAATATTATTATTATTATTATACAGGTCTTATATAACGCCAACAGTTTGGAAAGTGCTTTACAACATAAGGGCAGAAAGTACCTAAACATACTGCTCGCAAGCAGTAGGTACGGGCTCAATCACGTACATGATGACCTTCTTGTTGGTTTCTGGCGGGCATGCATGCACCACCTGCCCACCCCATGCTGTGATTGGACACAGCATGAGTTTGGCAGCAGATTTTAGCCAATGATTTTGGCTGAAATCAGCTGATCAGCTGTGTTCAATCACGCACAGAGTTCTGTATTTAGAAGCACACGGAATTATGTGTGTATGGGAATAGTGATCTGGCTGTATTTCTCCCTAAAAAACACAGATCAGAAAGCAAAAATTTCCAGCTTACGTTGGGATTGGCCAGGTGCTTACATTGGTCCAGGCTGGACCAATGGAACTATGCAAAAACCGCCACACCTGGAATTTTATTTATTTTTTATTTTTTTGCCATTTACCACATAAAAATAAAAGACCTGTAGAGCCGGTTCACACAGGGGCAACTTGACTTCTAGCACGACTTTTTGGAGGCAACTTCGACACAACTTGAGTATGAATCATCAGGCAACTTACAAGGCAACTTCAAGTCGCCTCCAGGGCAGTAGGCTTTCCAGTGGCCAATCAAACAACAATCAGCTCTGTGGGAGGAGTTTGCCTGAGAAATGTATGTTATCTTCCTGTATTGTTGCTTCAGTTAAGACAGTGATCTGACTTCTAAGGCAACTTCCATTGAAATCAATGGTACAAGTTGCCTAGAAGTCTGATTGAAGTAGTACAGGAACCTCTTCTGAAGTCGGAGTGACTGCAGTAGTGTACATTAAGACGGCTCCATTCATTTCCATTCATTTTCTCGACAGCACGACTTGGGGCAACTTGGGGTGACTTGAAGTCGAATCCCAGGTCGCCCCAGTGTCAAACGGCTTGTATTGATGAGTGTTTAGTAAAACACTTACTTTAATTGGACACTACTATAAACACTAAACATGCGGCACAAAAACGTACAGTCCCAGCTCTCCTGCATTGATTATAGTAGGTTACTAGCTGTACACCTATCCCATTCACAAATCAAAATGCTCTGTGATTGGAGAAGGGGAGATTGTGATGTTTACCCATACCTCCTCCAATGACAGAACACCTTGCAATTCTGTGAAAAAAATGCAAGAAGTTTTATAAGGAGGTGTACAGCTAGCCATCAAATGTAATCAGTGTAGTAGAGACATCACTGTAAGACTTTGCGCCAAAAGTTTTTGCGCCAAAAGTTTTCATTCATGCTAAATGAAACTAAGAGTTTTACTAATTTCAGTAAAAACATATCATTTTTTTTCCTAAAATTCAACTTTAAATGTCATTTTGTTAACAGGTAACTGTTAAATCTTTTATGGCATTTACAGTGTATAGGCTGTGTACATATACAGTGCGGAAAATAAGTATTTGAACACCCTGCTATTTTGCAAGTTCTCCCACTTGGAAATCATGGAGGGGTCTGAAATTGTCATCGTAGGTGCATGTCCACTGTGAGAGACATAATCAAAAAAAAAAAATTCCAGAAATCACAATTTATGAATTTTTTTAACTATTTATTTGTATGATACAGCTGCAAAGAAGTATTTGAACACCTGTCTATCAGCTAGAATTCTGACACTCAAAGACCTGTTAGTCTGCCTTTAAAATGTCCACCTCCACTCCATTTATTATCCTAAATTAGATGCACCTGTTTGAGGTCATTAGCTGCATAAAGACACCTGTCCACCCCATACAATCAGTAGGAATCCAACTACTAACATGGCCAAGACCAAAGAGCTGTCCAAAGACACTAGAGACAAAATGGTACACCTCCACAAGGCTGGAAAGGGCTACGGGGAAATTGCCAAGCAGCTTGGTGAAAAAAGGTCCACTGTTGGAGCAATCATTAGAAAATGGAAGAAGCTAAACATGACTGTCAATCTCCCTCGGACTGGGGCTCCATGCAAAATCTCACCTCGTGGGGTCTCAATGATCCTAAGAAAGGTGAGAAATCAGCCCAGGACTACACGGAAGGAGCTGGTCAATGACCTGAAAAGAGCTGGGACCACCGTTTCCAAGGTTACTGTTGGTAATACACTAAGGCCTCGTACACACGAGGGGATATGTCCAGCAGACATCTCCGCTCGTGTGTATGGGCTAGCGGACAGATTTCTCCACCCGACAGATTTCAAAGCATGCTTTGAAATCTATCCGGTGGGAATCTGTCCGCCCGACATGTCTGCTGGTTAGTACACTTACCAGCAGACATGTCGTCCCCCACCGCCGCCGCGCCGCCGCCGAATGGATTCGGCGCATGCGCGGAAGTGTTTAACTTCCTGGTACGGTGACGTGGCGGTGACGTGGCGGCGTCAACGTCACCGCCGCGTCACCGCCACGTCACCGCGCCGTCCGGCGGCGGGGAATTTGATCCGATGGTGTGTACACGCCATCGGATCAAACTCCCGATCGGACATATCCGATGGAAATGGTCCGCGGACCGTTTTCATCGGATATGTCCGATCGTGTGTACGAGGCCTAAGACGTCATGGTTTGAAATCATGCATGGCACGGAAGGTTCCCCTGCTTAAACCAGCACATGTCAATGCCCGTCTTAAGTTTGGATGATCCAGAGGAGTCATGGGAGAAAGTCATGTGGTCAGATGAGACCAAAATAGAACTTTTTGGTCATAATTCCACTAACCGTGTTTGGAGGAAGAAGAATGATGAGTACCATCCCAAGAACACCATCCCTACTGTGAAGCATGGGGGTGGTAGCATCATGCTTTGGGGGTGTTTTTCTGCACATGGGACAGGGCGACTGCACTGTATTAAGGAGAGGATGACCGGGGCCATGTATTGCGAGATTTTGGGCAACAACCTCCTTCCCTCAGTTAGAGCTTTGAAGATGGGTCGAGGCTGGGTCTTCCAACATGACAATGACCCGAAGCACACAGCCAGGATAACCAAGGAGTGGCTCTGTAAGAAGCATATCAAGGTTCTGGCGTGGCCTAGCCAGTCTCCAGACCTAAACCCAATAGAGAATCTTTGGAGGGAGCTCAAACTCCGTGTTTCTCAGCGACAGCCCAGAAACCTGACTGATCTAGAGAAGATCTGTGTGGAGGAGTGGGCCAAAATCCCTCCTCCAGTGTGTGCAAACCTGGTGAAAAACTACAAGAAACGTTTGACCTCTGTAATTGCAAACAAAGGCTACTGTACCAAATATTAACATTGATTTTCTCAGGTGTTCAAATACTTCTTTGCAGCTGTATCATACAAATAAATAGTTAAAAAAATCATACATTGTGATTTCTGGATTTTTTTTTTTTTTGATTATGTCTCTCACAGTGGACATGCACCTACGATGACAATTTCAGACCCCTCCATGATTTCCAAGTGGGAGAACTTGCAAAATAGCAGGGTGTTCAAATACTTATTTTCCGCACTGTACACACCGAACATGGACTCGTAGAGTATCACTGTGCACCTGTTTGACTTATGTCACAGGATCTTTGGATTTTTCCACTAATCCTATTTTATGTTATAAATGCAGGCTTGAGCAGCTTAGGTTTATCTTTGCTGTGGATAACTGTGTAATGTACTGGTGGAGGTGTGAAAACCATAATTTCTGTCAATCACTTTATCGCTACAATTTTTTTTTTTACAAAAACATGCATGCTCCTAAAATAAAAAGTATTGGATGGTATACTAGACAAGACTAAAAATAGCACATTGCAACATGAAGTCCATATTCCCAGACAGAAATGAATGGCTACAATTTGAATTACACAAATATCCTACAGATGTTAACTTGTACAAGATTTAAGATTTGACCTAAACTGCTGCTGTTGTGATGACAGTAGCATTACAGCCATAATAATTAAAGCCAACTCTGGCAAATCTTAACTCCCCCCACTGCAAGAGTTAAAGTGATTGTAAAGGTTTTTTATTTTTAAATAAGAAACTTGTTATACTTTTCTCCTCTGTGCAAGGGTTTTGCACAGAGCGGCCCCGATCCTCCTTTTCTGGGGTCCCCTGGCGGTGCTACTGGCTCCTCTTCTTCATCGAGTGTCCAAATGGAGAGCTGATTTCCATGGGTGCACTCATGCGGGGGCGCTCGCTGAGTCCTGCTGACGCATCCGTCCATTGACACAGACAGCAGGATTTCCCCCCCCCCCCGGTACCCATGTCACTGGATCTCAGCAGTGGGAGCCAATGGCTGCGCTTCTATCAATCTATCCAATGAATAGAATGTATGAATGTGAAAAACCATGAGGGTTTACAACTCTTTTAACCACTTCAGCCCCGTCAGAACCGAGGGATCAGTGGTGTTTGATCGCTTGGTTCTCAGTTTTATAGACCCAAAGGGGGTCAGATGCAGCATGCATTTAGGTAAATATAATTAAAAAAAAATATGTTCCTTTAATTTACACTTTTAACCATAAGTAACATACCAGTCTATGGGCTATCTATATATCTGGTTATCTCATCACCCATCAAGAAATTATATTTGTTTATGGTTGTCTCATCAATTATAACTATGTAAGGACTGTTCACACGGGGTGTACATAACCATACGCCCATGGAAGGCCATATTTACTGGCGCGGGACGTTCCGTGCTTCTGTGCTTCCTTGTGCAGACAGTCCCATTTCTGTCAATTGGGATGCAGAAGCTGCACGGACACAGTCACTGCTCCCACTATGTGAATCCATGCAAATGTGGGTGCACGGCCCTAAACACATGCAAAATGTCCAGTTTTGTACACCCTGTGTGAACAAGACCTTAATGTAGCTGGCCAAAACCAACTTATTAATATCTTTACTCTTATAATCCAATAAGAAGATACAGCAATGTATTCCATTGTGTTGTAGCTGTTGCTGGGTGTCATTTGGGGTGTGGTTGATTCTTTGGTACAGACATTTATCTAGTGTGTGAAGTGGTCAGACAGCCCAGTAACTGATAGGTGTGTCACATTGTTTTCATGGTGGTTATGTTGGGAATTTGGCACTGGAATCTGTTGAGGAATATTTTGGTTAGTCATTACGTAACTAAAATGTGTCCTGATTTCTCTATTGCCGTGTACACACGGTCGTTTTTTGCGATGAAAAAAAACGACGTTTTTTAAAACGTCATTTAATTTGATCGTGTGTGGGCAAAACGTAGTTTTTGTCTTCAAAAAAACGACCAAAAAAAAATTCCAACATGCTTGAATTTTTTGTGTCGTTTTTCAAAATGTCGTTTTTTGTTTCACAAAAAGTCACCGTGTGTAGCAAAAACGTTGTTTAAAACGACGTTTTTCAACCCGCGCATGCCCAGAAGCTAGTTATGAAGCGAGCTTCAATGAAAAAGCGTGGTGAACGTAACCTTGCTTTTTGTGAAAAAACGATGGTGTGTATGCAAAATTGTCTTTGAAAAGTGACGCTTCAAAAACGTCGTTTTTACTTCACAGAAAACGTCGTTTTTTTTTCATCGCAAAAAACGACCGTGTGTACACGGCATATGAACTCTGGTTAACAACATACACATTCTTTTAGATCATAAATATGGTTCTATCAGGTGGGTCGGTTCTCACATTTTTATTTATTTTTTTAAAACGATCACCTTTTTCATAATGTCATCGCTGAAAGGTTTTAACCACTTAAGGACCAAGTCTCTTTCTGAGATTTGGCATTTACTAGTTAAAAACAGTTTTTTTTTGCTCGAAAATTACTTAGAACTCCCAAACATAATATGTATATATTTTTTTCCTAATACCCTAGAGAATAAAATAGCAGTCGTTGCAATACTTTTTGTCAAAAAAAATAATAATTTCTTTATTAAAAAAAGAGACAACACTAAAGTTAGCCCATTTTTTTTTATTATTGTGAAAGATAATGTTACGCCGAGTAAATTGATACCCAACATGTCACGCTTCAAAGTTGCGACCGCTCGTGGAATGGCGACACATTTTTACCCTTAAAAATCTCCATAGGCAACGTTTAAAAAATTCTACAGGTTGCATGTTTTGAGTTACAGAGGAGGTCTAGAATTATTGCTCTCGCTCTACCAATCGCGGTGATATCTCACAAGTGTGGTTGATCACCATTTTCATATGCAGGCGCTGCTGACGCATGCTTTAACTTCTGCGCGCCAGATCGTCGGGACGGGGCGCTTTAAAAAAAAATATTATTATTTATTTTACTTTATTTTAATAATTTAACAACAGTTTTTATTACATACAGGATTTTATACCCATTGGTGTCATTACTGGGTGTCTGTGCTTCTCTATGCAATGCAGGTAGAACATGTCTAGAGGGAGGGGCCAGCATGGTGCTGTACACATCTTACTGAAAGCATTACAGCCCCTTGACTCAGTACTCAAGACTCAACTGTGTTGCCAGCTCTTCAGAGAAGTTATGCAAATATTAAAATGCCTTAAAGTGGTTGTAAAGGTTCCATTTTTTTTTTAATAACAAACATGTCATACTTTCCTCCGCTGTGCAGTTTGTTTTGTTCTGGGGTCCCACGGTGGCTGTCTCGGCTCCTCCCCGCAATAGCTAACCCCCTCTGGGAAGCTCTCTCCCAAGGGGTTACCTTGCGGGAGCGTTCCCGTGTCATACACTCAGCGTCCATAGTTGCCAAATGTATGACTCGGCCCCGCCCCGCCCCCCCCGGGGGCTGTGTCATTTGATTTGATTGACAGCAGTGGGAGCCAATGGCTGTGCGGCTATCATTCTATCCAATGAAGAGCCGAGAAGCCGTAGAGAGAACGTCGCGGGATCGCGCCCACGGAAATTCTGGGCTTAGGTAAGTAAAACGGGAGCTGGGGGGGGGGGGCTGGACACTGCAAGGTGTTTTTTGACCTTGATGCGTAAAGGTGAAAAAACATATAGGTTTAAAACCCTTTTAATGAATGGAGTTCAACTTTAACGTGTGTTACCTTCTCCACAACTGATAACCTGGTATATAGTGTTTTCATTATTACTTTCACCAATGGTTTTTCTCCCTGAGGTTTTTCTTGGCTACAGGTTTTACAGAATCACAGGGCATGTGGAATCTGGTCAGCCAGGGTAAGGGTCCTTTCACATGTGCGGACCGTTTTTTAGGTCCGTTTTTTTTCATCAGTTGATCCGTTTTTTCGTCGGTTTTTTATCCGTTTTTCATCAGTTGTCATCCGTTTTTCATCCGTTTTTCGTCCGTTCACATCCGCTCCTCATCAGTTTTTTCATCCGTTTTTCGTCCGTTCACATCCGTTCCTCATCAGTTTTTTCATCCGTTTTTCATCCGTTTTTTCATCAGTTTTTTTTTTTGTTAGAACTTTTTTTTTATTATTACATATTTTGATGAAAAACGGATGTTAGCGGATCGGATGTTAAACGGATCGTCCGCTAACATCCGTTTTTCGTCCGTTCAGTTTTTTTGACGGAAGAAAAATAGGGTTTTCTTCCGTTCAAAAAAACGGAGCTTAACGGAGACGGACGTTAGCGGATGCGTGTGAAAGGACCCATAGGAAAGCATTGCAGTCAAAAAACGGACGTCTAAAAACGGACGAACGGTCCGCACATGTGAAAGGACCCTTAAATGAGACCCTGGATTTATTATTTAAGGATCATTTTGAAATGAGCACAATATAGATCCTACAACAAAAAAAATACATCACAGTTAAGGAAAATAACACTTATAAATGCTGCATAATAATAATCAAGATAAAAGTAAACTAGTAAAAATGTGTCTAGCATAACCTAATAAAATTAGCTAGATTTTCCTTTTATGTTCTAACACAATAAAAAGTAAATCTAAATGAAAATTGTATTGTATTGTATGCAGTTGCTGTTTATATAGATCAGTTTGTGCTCCTCCTTTTTCAGGCCAAACCCATCAATAGTGTTGAAAAGTTAACCCGGAGGCATAAAAATGTTTGGCTTCCATGGCACCCCACCCATAATGGATGTCGGGATATTCAGGCTGACAAATCATCTTTACAGTTGTATGCAGCCCAAAAAAAGTATGGAAAGTGCCATCTCACAATGCCACTCTATCCGGACTGTACACTGTGTAGTTCTGTCTGATACTCAGTGTATGCTGTGTAAGCACTTTATCTGTTTATACAAAGTGTATTTTTATCTTTATGCATTATAGTTATTATGAATACTGTGATGCATACAGTTTATTATAAGTTACACACGGCTTGGAATCATCACTTAATGAAATCCTTTTCATACAGCAGAATTACGCTATATAAAGGATACCTACTGCAGGCGATGAGCACTGAGCAAGACAGACACCAAGTATACTGGCAGCCTATATTTACGCACTTGACCCAAGTTTTTTAATATGTAAGGAAATCATTGATATCCTGTCATTGCTATTAACCACTTAACCCCCGGACCATATTGCTGGTCAAAGACCAGAGCACTTTTTGTGATTCGGCACTGCGTCGCTTTAACTGACAATTGCGCAGTCGTGCGATGTGGCTCCCAAACAAAATTGGCGTTCCTATTTTCCCACAAATAGAGCTTTCTTTTGGTCGTATTTGATCATCTCTGCGATTTTTATTTTTTGCGCTATAAACAAAAATATAGCGACTATTTTGAAAAAAATGCAATATTTTTTACATTTTGCTATAATAAATATCCCCAAAAAATATATAAAAAAACATTTATTTTCCTCAGTTTAGGCCGATCCGTATTCTTCTACATATTTTTCGTTAAAAAAAATCGCAATTAGCGTTTATTGATTGGATTGCGCAAAATGTATAGCGTTTACAAAAAAGGGGTAGTTTTATGGCATTTTTATTAATATTTTTTTTTTACTAGTAATGGCGGCGATCAGCGTTTTTTTTTCAGTACCGAGACTTTATGGCGGACACATGGGACAATTTTGAATTTTTTTTGGGACCTTTGGAATTTTTATAACGATCAATGCTATAAAAATGCATTGGATTACTATAAAAATGCCATTGGCAGTGAAGGGGTTGACACTAGGGAGCAGGGAAGGGGTTAAGTGTGTTCCTGGGTGTGTTCTAACTGTATGGGGGGGTGGACTCACTAGGGGAAATCACTGATCTTCTGTTCATACATTGTATGAACAGGAGATCAGCATTTCCCCCGCTGACAGGAACGAGAGCTTTGTGTTTACACACAAAGCTCCCGGTCCCCGCTCTGTAACGAACGACTCGATCGCCGCAGAAATCCCCGCGATCATCTCACGGAGGTATAGAGCGCGGAGATGCTTGTGTAAACAAGCATCCCCCCGCTCTGACTAGTGACAATGACACTGATCTTGGCTCCGTGTACTTAGAGCCGAGATCAGTATCATGTGACACAGAGCCCATCCCCCTTACAGTAAGAAACACTATGCATGGGACACTTAACCCCTACAGAGCCACCTAGTGGTTAAAGGAGTTGTAAAGGAAAAAAAAATTGCCTAAAATGAATGTCTGCAAGGTAGACAGACAGAATACTGTAATGATTCTGTTAAAAAACTAGTAAATACCTATTAAATTCCTTCATGTATAACACCTCCGGCGTTCTAGTTTCTGTTCTCTCATTCACTTCCTGGTTTGCGGCGCCCGTTCATGTAAGAACTACATTTCCCAGTATGCATTGCGGCACGCCCAGTAATTCACACCTCCTTAAAGTCTCTAAGGCCTCGTACACACGAGGGGATATGTCCGCTGAAAACGGTCCGATGGACCGTTTCAGCAGACATCTCCGCTCGTGTGTATGGGCTAGCGGACAGATTTCTCCACCCGACAGATTTCAAAGCATGCTTTGAAATCTATCCGGTGGGAATCTGTCCGCCCGACATGTCTGCTGGTTAGTACACTTACCAGCAGACATGTCGTCCCCCACCGCCGCCGCGCCGCAGCCGAATGGATTCGGCGCATGCGCGGAAGTGTTTAACTTCCTGGTGCGGTGACGTGGCGGTGACGTGGCGGCGTCAACGTCACCGCCGCGTCACCGCCACGTCACCGCGCCGTCCGGCGGCGGGGAATTTGATCCGATGGTGTGTACACGCCATCGGATCAAACTCCCGATCGGACATATCCGATGGAAATGGTCCGCGGACCGTTTTCATCGGATATGTCCGATAGTGTGTACAAGGCCTAACACGTAGAGAGCGTCCTGCCACACATATGTAGTTCCCAGGAGGGGGCGAGCACATTACTGACCACTGCAGTATAGTCTCCCTTCACAGTGGTCAGTAAAATCAGACAAGCAAGAAGTGAACAGAAGAGAGAAGAAATAGAGCAACTTCTGAGCAAAAACGAACAATGAGTTAGTGAAAAGAGGAATGTCTGCAGGTAAAGGATGCTTAGTATGAACAAACATTTTTTCCTTTACAACCCCTTTAATCCCTTCACTGCCAGTGTCATTTTCACAGTAATCAGTGCATTGTAAAAATGACAATGGTCCCAAAAATGTGTCAAAAGTGTCTGATTTGTCCGCCATAATGTCGCAGTCATGAGAAAAATCACTGATCACCGCCATTACTAGTAAAAATTTTTTTTTTATAAAAATGCCAAAAAACTATCCCCTATTTTGTAAACGCTATAACTTTTGGGGCAAACCGATCAATAGATGCTTACTGTGATTTTTTTTACCAAAAATATGTCGAAGAATACAGGGTTGAAGTGGTTAGGCAGGACTAATATACAGTACTGTACATTTACAATGTTTGACCAACTCCATTAAAAAAAAACCTAAGAAATGCCTTTTTTTTTAATTGGGCGGGGATGGGTGGTGTACATGTTTATGTGTAATAGGATAGGCAACAAGAAATGTATTTTACTTTTATGCGCTGGCAAATTGAATACTGCGATCTGATTGGTTGCTATGGACAACATATACACCGTTCTTTGATCCAGCTGTAATAAATCTTCCCCAGCATGTCCCTAGCCAATGCGAACTATGGAAACAGCTGTGACTGTAAATATCATTAGTTTAAGCCTAATGAATACTGTCTGAAGTATGTCTGAACAATCATGGTAAAAAAAAAAAAATGAGGCCTTTTTTCATTTTGCATGACAACAGCATGGATACGGAGTGCCAATGTGATGCCATCAACCTCAGACTACGCTTGAAATGGCAATTTCTGCAGCTGAGAAAAAACTCTCTGCTGCCGGCTGGGTGGGGGTGGGGGGGCTGCTGGATTCACAAGAATGAATTTACAGAGGAAAGACAATGTAATATTTATTGTAACCACTTTTGGGAGGCTCCCTGTTGTAGTATCAGGACGGGGTCACCTTTATTAGCAGGTGGGATGAATATGAGCATAGCTCCCGGGGCTCATGTCATTTATTATCTACAGTCCAGGAGACATGATAGGGGCATGTTAGAGAGCGGAACTCACTTAGTAGCCAGCAGAATGCAATGACTAAACAGTATCCGTGGGTAGTATGGAGATTTAACGGTTTGCACTATTGGCTGAGAGCACGGGGGTCCTAATCTCACCGGAGACAGCATCTTCACTGAGTTAGTTGTATATTCTGCCCCTGCGACCCACAACTTCTTCTAAAAATCTAAAATATAATGATCTGCTAATTATATCAACCCAGACTGCCGTAGATTGTGAGTGTATTGTACACCACACATGTTACAATCTGACTGTACAATCAACTTTGGATTTAACAAACCTAGATCATATAATATAAGGACCTACCTAAACTATCCAATCAATTGCCATCCAGTCATGCAGGCACTGCTGGTGGATGTTTTATTATATTTCTAGATTGTAAGCTCTTACGAGCAGGGCCCTCTGATCCCTCCTGTATTGATTTGTATTGTGAATGTACTGTCTTCCCTGATGTAAAGCGCTGCGCCAACGGTTGGCGCTATATAAATCCTGTATAATAATAATAATAATAATCATATGTATTTTTATAGTGCCAATGATTTACATATTGTACATTCACATCAGTTCCTGTTTTCCAGGAGCTTACAATCTAAGTCCCTGTCTCACTTACATACATACACACATTAGGGTCAATTTAGACAGGAGCCGATTAACTACTTGCCACCCACTGGCCGTCAAATGACGGCAGGGCGGTGCGGCTCTTGTCCTGGCCAGGCGTCATATGACTTCCTCGGCTTCTCAGCCCTCTAGGGGGCGCGTGTGTGCACCACCGGCGGAGCGAGCACCTTCCACATCTCTCTGGTACAGGTGCACTTGCCCGGCGGCCCGTGATTGCCCTTTAGCACAGCAGGACCGTGGATTTGTGTGTGTATGCACACAGGTCCACGTCCTGTCAGAGGAAAGGATACCGATGTGTGTTCACAGTACAGAGGAACACAGATCGGTCTCCTCCCCTTGTGAGTTCCCTCCCCCTACAGTTAAAATCACTCCCTAGGAAACACAAATAATCCCTTGATCGTCTCTTAGTGTTAACCCCGTCCTGCCAGTCACATTTACACAGTAATCAGTGCATTTTTATAGCACTGATCGCTGTATAAATGTGAATGGTCCCAAGGTAGTGTCAAAAGTGTCCGATGTGTGCGCTGCAATATTGCAGTCAAAATAAAAATCGCAGATCACCTCTATTACTAGTAAAAAAATAAAGATAATTAAAATGGCATAATTCTATTCCCTATTTTGTAGACACTATGGGCCAGATTCAGGTAGATGGGCGAATCTTTATTTTGGAGTAACGTTTCTCATTTACGTTACTCCGCCGAAACTTTATGAGCAAGTACTGTATTCACAAAGCACTTGCTCCTAAAGTTGCGGCGGCGTAGCGAAAATGAGCCGGCGGAATTCAAATTGGGCGGGTAGGGGGCGTGTATTATTTAAACTAGGCGCGATCCCGGGGCAAACGTACTGCGCATGCGTCGACTGTCAGTGCGCATGCTCCAAATTCTGTCAGTGAACGTCAATGACGTCATTCCCCATTCACGGACGTTTTACGCAAACGACGCGAACATTTTTAAATTCGACGCGATGACGACGGCCATACTTAACATAGGATACTCCACTAGGGGGCTGGTTTTTCTTTACGCCGCGTATCTCTTACGGAAACTTCGGAAAGTCACTGCGTCGGGCCCGAATATGCCGATTCTCGCTGATTAACATATTCTCGGCGTTAATCAGCGGGAACGCCCCGAGCAGCATTAAAATTGCAGTTCCGATACGACGGCGAAATACAATTACGTCGCTCGTATAGGAACTCCAACCCGGCGTTTCTTGTTTTCTGCTTACTGAAAACAGAAACGCCGGCTCAAAGTGAGAGTTAGGCTGGAGTATCACTGATACTCCAGCCTAACTCTACCTGAATCTGGCCCTATAACTTTTGATCAAACCAATCAATATATGCTTATTGCTTTTTTTGTACCAAAAATATATAGAAGAATACATATCGGCCTAAACTGAGGAAACAAATTATTTTATAAAAAAAAAAAAAATGGCACATTTATTATAGCAACAAGTAAAAACGTTTTTTTTCAAAAGTTTTTTTTCAAACTTG
This sequence comes from Rana kukunoris, assembly GCA_029574335.1. Lineage (NCBI taxonomy): Eukaryota > Metazoa > Chordata > Amphibia > Anura > Ranidae > Rana > Rana kukunoris. Next base: position 602,551,562 of record CM056049.1, read on the forward strand.
TCCTTCTTTCGTTTATAGCGCAAAATAATAAAAGCCGCAGGGGTGATCAAATACCACCAAAAGAAATCTCTATTTGTGTGGCCCTTTCATAGGCGTGCGCAAGGGCTGTGTCAGGTGTGCCTAGGCGCACCCTAATCCTGGGTTGGCAACCGGTCAATGGTTGGTAGGTGATAGGTAAACCACAATCTTTCTTTGCCGACCCTCAGAACTTGGACAGCAGAGGTGGTGGGGGTGGAATTTAGTGGAACCGATCTGTATTTTCCTCCTGCAGCAGCTGAAAGTAGGCTTCTCCTCCTCTCCTGTTTGTCAACATTCTGCTGCCACAGGAGAAAAATATACGGGATCAGTACTAATATATGCCACCCCTCCTTTCCCTGTTCCATTTCCTTGTTTTGCCCGGGTCCCCCATGTGCTCCCTTGCTCCCCCTTCCCCCCATTGCTTCAGAATGGAGAGCAGGGAAGAGGCCGGTAAATATGTCAAACGCATATGCAGGGCTGCCATCAGGAATTTTGGGGCCCCTTACACAGCTTGAGGCATGGGCCCCCTGGAGCAGAGAACCGGGGGGTGCCGCAAATTGAGTAAGGCGTGGGGGCGCGAATTGAAAAGCGGGAGGGGGCTTTGGGTGCTGACAAAAAAAAGGGGGATGCCATCCGGGCGCCCCTGGGGACCGCCGGGCCCCTTACAGGTGTACTGCCTGTACCCCCCTGATGGTGGCCCTGCGCATATGTGTTGTAGGTTTGGGGTGCACACCCTAATGCAATAGGCTGCGCAGACCTATGGACTCTTTATTAACAATACTAACTAATACTAACACTACATATAATGGTTTAAATATGTAACAATACATAAACATTAGCAGGCACCTGCCTGGTTCTGAAAGCTTGAAGTGCAAACCCCTAAAGCACTGTGCTGCCCAATTTGAAAGAAATTGTAGAGTCAGATTGTAACATGTAAGGTGCAGCGGTGCAGACAGATATGAACCGCGGGTATGTTCTCCTGTGGCATGTTGGTTCTGCAGAAATGATTTAAAAATTAATAATAAAACTTTGATTTCAAAATTCAGTTCCTGTTTTATTACCGAAATGTAAAGTTAGGCAGGCGCCTTTTGTCGGTTATAGCAAATCGTCTTATTTCCCCTACGGTGTTTTAAGAAGTATTCTCAACTGCAGTATACCCTGAGAACACACTTTATTGACAGGTATGGTATCTCATTCTGAGAAGTTACTGGAAAGAATTCAATATTCAGTATGATGTGCTTTCAGAATTCAGGCTGGAAATGTTTTGTGACAGCTGAGCTCTTGGCTTTCAGCTCTTAATTCTTCTCTCTCTTTCGGTATAATTGTACCTTTTCACTTGTAGCATGGTACCTGTGACACACAGCCTCTGTTTTATATCGTTTATTGAGCTGTAGGTAATTTCATACACACAAAAGGTAAGAACTTCAGAAACAAGAGTTTTGTTTTAGCACCAAGTATTCAGGTTTTTGTTTTTTGTTTTCTTCTTTTCTTTTTTTTTTTTGGGGGAAATTTCAAAAAAAGAACTTTGGAGAAAACAAAAACGCAGTAACAAATAGGCAATATGAATAGCTGACTGTGGCTTCTGTTTAGTTTTTCTTGCATTATATTTGGCACAAAAGGTTATGTTCTGTTCAGGTTCTCAGACTGGATGTTTTCTAGACGTAATAAATGTTGAACAGATTTTTCTTTAATGCAATAATAGCCATTTATTCCATCAATGGCCACTCATTCCAATAATGGCCGTTCATTCCAATAATGGCCACTCATTCCAATAATGGCCACTCATTCCAATAATGGCCATTCTATGCACATGCTGGGCACATATTAACCCCTTCCTGCCCACCCCAGCATCCCAGTTTGGAATGCCCAGAGGGCAGGAAGGATCGGTAACCATGTGACTGCTGTGATTAGCTGTCACAGTAGTCATATGATCGGGAGCCAGTCCGCAGCTATTAGTGAAGACCAGGAGCTGTCTGTATCTCTGTGCTGGGGGCGCACAGTGAGCGCGCTCTTACCACAGAAATATTGTTCGCCCATTGACGCATATTATAGGGTGACCAGACATCCCCTGTTTCCAGGGACAGTCCCGGTTTAAGGACACTGTCCCCGGACCAAGTCTGTCCCCGGTTTTGTCCCCAGATTGGATTTGAACAGAGGCTGGGACAATTTCAAAGTCAGTGCAGAATAAAAAAAAAATCTGAATTACTAGCTTAGGGGGTGTTTTTTTTCCATTATCTGTGCCCCTTTCTGATGATCATGTGCTGGTCGGAGTGGAGGGAATATTTCTTCAGTTTCGTGTCCATGCCCGTTCAGCTCCGCTTACATGTTCTTCTGCCTTGGCTCAAGTCCACCTGCCTGCTTATCTCCTTTACTTCCCCGGTGGAGTGATCTTCCTCCGCACCCCACCCAGTAGTAGCCGGGCCCGGAGAGTAAGATTTGACAGGCTGTAAGGCGGGCAGAGAGTCGCTGATTGCCGCCATTACTAGAAAAAAAAATATGTCCCCGGATTTAATTAAAAAAATCTGGTCACCTTAGCATATTAAATCCCTCTCTATTTTTGCCACACATATGTTTTACATAGGCTGTAACAAGTTAAAGCCAAACTCCAGGAAAAAAAAAACTAAATATAATGTAAAATGCATATATGGTATGTGGTTTAATCTACCCAATTACTTGTATCTCAAACCGTTCAGTCCTAAAATATACACTGTCCTGCCAGAAAGAACAGCCAGACTGGTGACCTGACTTTTCTCTACTGAAGTTACATAAAAGATACTGGTCACCTCACTGCCTCCAGCCTGTGACTGGATGGTAATGGGGAAGTAGCAGACTAATAGGCGCATCGCTTTATTTTCTCCTCCTATTATCATGTTTCTCGTGATCACATGTACACCGCAGCACAACTTATTGACCCCTCCTTCTTTAGCCTGAGTTCTGCTTTCACATCAGATACGGGTATTTACATTAATGGCAATTAAAAATGAATGCAATCATTTTGGTAATGAATGTATTGGTGTTATTTTTTATATCTTCCTGGAGTTTAGCTTAAAGGATTGATATTTAACCTTTACTACAAATATATCCGAAAATTACAAAAATATTAATAGTTCAAAACCTAATAAGCTGTGGGTGATTTTGCTAAACCACCCAACCATCCCGGGACCATCCCAAGATTTGATTTAAACCCTGGTGTCCCCGGCGAATCCATGGGGAATCCTGGAGCTCAGTGCCGGAACGAATACCAGCAATGAGATCCAGTGACTGGCCTGACAGGGGCACGCTTGCGTAGATACCTGCCCTGCATCTCTTGCAGAGTGTCTGAAGTTCCACATGCCAGTATTTGCTCCTGTATGGTAGCCAACAACTCTCCTCGCTAGCTGTATGTACAACACACTGCAGAGCGGACCAAAGCCGTCTCCTCCTCCTCAGTTCTGTCGTTCTCATAGACAGTCAGGAGAAGGAGGAGCTGAGGAGGAGGGACACCACTCTGCATGAACCAAACTGATTATCTGAGATCTGAAGTGAGTTTAATATGGATTAAGATTTACAGGGGCAGGGGATCACAGTGACAGGGAAAGGGGAGGGATAGGTAACAAGGGTGTACATTTGGAGGGATGATTTAGAGGGGGGTTTGGATAGGGGGATATGTGCGGGTGGGCACTTTGGAAAGCGGGAGGACTTGTACTAGAAGGAGGGGCTGGATTTGAAATCCTCCCTACCCCTCCTTCTAGCACAAGTCTTCTCCCTTCCCAAAGCGCCCCCAAGCTCATATCCAACCCCCCTCCACCCCATCTTCTAGCACAAGTTTACGCCTCTCCCAAAGCACTCCTTAGCACTCCTTAGCACTTATAAGACCCCCTCCACCCCACATTTTAGCACAAGTTCTGTCTCCTCCAAAAGCACCCCCAGCACATATCTAACCCCCTTCCCACCTTCTAGGACAAGTCAAGCACAGTTTAAGGTCCCTAACTCACATTAACATACTAGAGCCAACTAACCTACCATGTCTTTGAAGTGTGGGAGGAAGCACGCCACCATGAAGGTACAGTAGTGTTGCACCAAGCCATTGTGCTTCCTAAACCCAAAGGGAATTGTACAGTCAGATGGTAACATGTAAATTCCAGCAAGTAAGGCAGATATGAACCATAGGTACTATGATGATTTGATCTCACCAGGAACAGCATCGCTTAGTTGTGTTTTCTGCCCTTGCAAACCTCAGCTTCTTCTAAAAATCCTAAACATAATGATCTCTTAATTACACAAACCTAGACTGCCCTAGATTGTGCGTGTGTCTGCATAACATGTACACCATACATGTTACTGACAGTACAATATTTGTAAAATCCACTTTAGATTTACTCAAATTATGTAATACAAGGACCTACCTAAGCATTCCATTAAATGTGTATTCAGCCACACAGGCACTTGCACTGTTGGTAGATTTAAATTAAAGTGAGTGAGAAACTTATATAGCGCAACACATGCAAACTGAATCGCCTCTGGGTGCTTGGTATCCATTTCTTTTTTTTCCCTCAGAAGAGATGGGTTTTGATCTTTCTTCTGAAGGGCAAGTGGTTCACCTCCAACCGGATGCTGGTTGGTAGAGCGTTCCAAAGTCTTGGTCCTTGGACCGCAAATCTTCTTTCTCCTTTGGACTTATATCTGGCTTTGGGTATCTGGAGTAGATTTTAGTTGGTGGATCGCAGAACGCAATTGGGGTTGTGAGCTTTTAGTTTTTCGCATAAATATTGGGGGGCATTTCCTAGAATACACTTATGCGTAAGGCAGAGTGCCTTGAAAGTGATTCTGTATTTTACTGGTAACCAGTGAAGGGTAAAGGTGAGATTGATTCCCAAGTTTTTTTCCCAGTCACAAGTCACAAGTCGAGCGGCCGTATTTTGAACGACTTGCAGGCGAGTGATTTGGTACTTTGGGAGTCCAAGATAGAGGGCACTTGCATAGTCAAGTCTGGAGTTGATAATTGTTCCCACCACGACTGCTATGTCTTCTTTAGGAATAAGTCTGCGTAGTAGGCGCAGCAGATGGTGACTACTGACCCTATTTATGCATCCATTGTCATGTAGGTGTCGAAGATGACTCTGAGGCCCCATACACACGATCGGACATATCCGATGAAAACGGTCCGCGGACCATTTCCATCGGATATGTCCGATCGGGAGTTTGATCCGATGGCGTGTACACACCATCGGATCAAATTCCCCGCCGCCGGACGGCGCGGTGACGTGGCGGTGACGCGGCGGTGACGTTGACGCCGCCGCGTCACCGCCACGTCACCGCACCAGGAAGTAAAACACTTCCGCGCATGCGCCGAATCCATTCGGCAGCGGCGCGGCGGCGGTGGGGGCCGACATGTCTGCTGGTAAGTGTACTAACCAGCAGACATGTCGGGCGGACAGATTCCCACCGGATAGATTTCAAAGCTTGCTTTGAAATCTGTCGGGTGGAGAAATCTGTCCGCTAGCCCATACACACGAGCGGAGATGTCTGCTGAAACGGTCCATCGGACCGTTTTCAACGGACATATCCCCTCGTGTGTACGCGGCCATAGACTTTTGACTTTGGTGCTAGGGGTGATTGTTTTACCCAGAATGGACGGGGGTGTCCATGTTGTTGTGAGATGTTTCTTTCGATTGGCGTAAAACCGGAGAAGTTCTGTTTTGGAGCCGTTGAGTTTAAGATAACTCTTTGTCATCCAGTTTTCTATCAAAGTAAGGCATTTCTCTAGTCCGAGATAATGATTATTTTTGTTGCAGATGTGAAAATACAGTTGTGTGTCATCTGCATCTGCATAAGAGTGGTAAAGTAACTTCTGGTTACTGATGATTTCAAAAAGAGGGCGGAGATAGATATTGAACAGAACAGGCGACAAGGGGGATCCCTGGCCAAATCAAAGGAAAAATTAAATGCAACCACCACATTCAAGAAATAATGAACTGCAATATAATAATTTTTTGTTTTTTGAGTTTAATGCTGTTTTAAATACATAAATATACCTTTGTAAGACACGTCCTTCTTTTTAACCTTTCTATATCAACAGACAGATGGTAATATTGCTGTGGTTAGGATACACATGGACCCCTTTTCTAAATAAAATATAATTTTTCCAACTCTTGTACAGCAAAATAAACTTCATACACGAGGGAAACTTAATCATGGAGCGGATATAGATTAACCTTGACACACACGTTACATTATTATGTAAACTTTTAACACTGAGCAGATATCTCGTTCCCAAATTCAGGTCATTCCCTATTTAACACTACTTTTAGAAATAACACAGATAATAATACTTCCCATAACCATGGTGTATTTCAGCGCTAAGGGATTTCTTTTCACTGTCAAATATAAATGACCGCCAAAATGCAGAAATCTATAAGAGTTGAACATTCCAGATGAAGAGAAAATACATCGTCATGGAAATGCTGAGATTTTTATCAGTAAGACTCCACTGCAGTCTGAGTCTCGAAAATCAGCATGGTTCTTAGAGAATCAATGACATCTGACAGGTCTTCAGCAAACTAGAACTAAATGTATATGTATTTAACCTCTTCATGTTCCATTTTAGTAGCTGCTCAGGCAGTTCCGCTTCAGCACTTTCTTTATAATGGGCCCCATGTCAGAGCGAAGAGCGATCTGTGTAACCAGCGAAGCTTTGCCTTTTATTTGCCAGTGTGCCCAGGAAGTCTGAAGAGAACTGAATAATATGGAAGGTTCTTTCAAATACTTCTGATCACAAGGCCAAGCAGACACCTTGATGTAAGGCAAAACGCATATTCAGAACTTACCTTCAGGAATTACCCAATAAAAAAAAACTGTAGGCAGCTGAAGATCTTTGCAATTCTGACTTTTCTTGCAGAAGTCAAACTTGCCCTTGCCTGTCCAGCTTTGTAGGTTGTAGGCCAATGGCTAGTTGAGGTGGCATATTACAATAAGGGTTCATTCACACTGCCTGCATGGTAAATGCCCCATTTTGTTTGCTTGCAGTGCATTGCCGTTAGGGAGTTGTGTGGTGCATGTTTGAGTGCATCACACTGCTTATTTATTTTGTTATTTTTTTCAAAACTTTATCTGAAGTGTCAAAAAATTACATATGGTGCCTTCCAGGGTGCTGCATTAAAATGATACATGTCTGCATTTACCACAGCTCACAGCACTGCAACTTCCAGCTGCATTGCAGTGTAAACAGGGCACTTAGGAACCAGTGGTGGCTGGTGCTCCAGTAAGGGGGCCGGCAAACAAAACAACCCTCCCCCTTGGGTACCCACGTGGCCGGGCTCACTTAGGAGGTTGGCCATCTCCTGGATCTCCCCTTACATCCTCTCTGGTGTTGGCGGCAATGCAGAGAGATCATTCCGATATGGATGGTGGTGGCCATCTCCCAGATCTCCCTTTACACCCTCTCTGGTGTTGGCGGTGATACAGAGAGATCACTATGATGAGGACGGTGGTGGCCATCTCCCAGATCTCCCCGTACATCCTCTCTGGCATTGGTGGTGATGAAATTACATTACTCCGATGAGAATGGAGGTGGCCATCTCCCGGATCTCCTTGTACATCCTCCCCTGGTACCGGCCAATGCAGTCGCTTCTCCTCTCGGCCATTCGGGTCTCAGGTCCCGCTTCCCGATTGGCCAGAAGGAGAAGCAGGAATTCAATGGCAAATATTATTCCGCTATGGTCACACATCTGGGTGGGCTCAGGGCATAGTGCTCCCCGAGCCCACCCATTTTTGAAGCAAATTAGAGCCTCAGGCTTTACTCATTTGCTTCAAAAAATATAAAAACCCTATTGAAATCCATGTGCATGGGCTCCCGGCATGTAGATTAGGGGACGGACGCATGGATTAGAGGGGTGACGCCCCTGCGCCCCTAATGGACAGGCCACCACTGTTAGAAACCAATTGTTTTCTATGTGTCCTAACAGTGACTAGCATTGATCCAATGTGAAAAAACATCACCCACTGTGAACGAACTCTAAAGGACCACTTGAAAACTAAGAGGAGACAGGGTCATTCTAAGCTTTTTTAGAAATAGTCGATATATAACTTTAGCTCTCATATGCCTGGATTTACTGACTGTTTCGACATGTCTGCTAATGTTTTTTCATCATATGCACAGTTTAAAGTGTTACTAAACCCAGGACCCTGCATTCACTATATCTAGTTTCCCACAGTACACAGAACATGGAAAATGCAATTATTTTTGTAAATATAAACTGCTAAATATCTTTTCTCATCAACAGTTTATAGCAGTCTCATGATTTCTATCTGTATCTGGCCGAGCACTGGTTAAAGCTTGTAGGGGATGTTTCCATTCTCCTCTGACTATTCTATGACGCTGCATAACCCCTGACCCTCTGTCTGGATAGCACTGATTGGCCCTGTGCTGATCACATGCACTGTCATAAAAAAAAATCCTAGCAATACACACTGAGCATATGCAAACTGCCCCCAAGGCTCCATACTGTACTACCAGCAGATAGATTGGGGACTGTGGAAGAAGGGGAAGATCAGAGAAGACAGGATCAAACAGCCTTTTTTATACAATGCTGAGGAATAACCCCTTCCACAGTGAGTATAACAAACATGATTTACTGCATACACAGACTGTTTTTATTGTTGTGGGTTTAGTAACACTTTAAGGATTAGGACTGGCGTTTGCCAATCACTTACAATGAAAAAGAGAAATTAACAATTTTGTCAATTGGGCTATCATTGATATGAATGCAGCTATAAATTGCATTATGTCAGTTCATAATAACTTTTAGTCTTCTAGATTGGATACAAAACTTTAAAAAATAATAGTCTAGGCTGCATGTAGGCAGGTGGAGTCTGCTTCCTCCACTGTAGGTGGCACCCTACAGAGCAGCATCACAGCCTGGAGAGGAAATCAGGGGGAAACTTGGTTTCTCTATGATTTCCTGGTTCCTGGAGACAGCATTCCAGTTGGCTAGAGCCATCTTGGGTCAGCAGAGTCTTTTTAAGTCACTGCTCCACAGGTTTTGGCATGCACTTCAAAATACTTTCTTGTACAGATCAGAATAACCAGAATGTACATTTTGGGGTGTGTCACCTGCAGTACAGTGGTACATGTACGCAGAGGCCTAGTATGGTTAAATTCCATTCAATCTCAACGAACAACACCAAAACTCATGCTGTTCTGTAGCATATCAGAAAGACATCTGAATTGCCCCATTGAGGACCACGCATTGGCTTTCCCCATTCAGTACTAAACAAAAGGGCTCCCATACTGTAGTCCTTAAACCTAGTTCTGAAAAGTTCAGAGACTCATAACAGGCATAGCTGTCACTGCTAAAAATGTGGTTGATGTGCCATGTAGCAATTAGAGCAAAGTGAGGAGCTTCATCTAGGAGTTACCTGTATGTATAAAGCTGGGCCTCATAGACGTGTGCAAGGGGTGTGCCAGGTGTGCCTGGGCACACCCTAATCCTGGGGTTGCAACCTGTCAATGGTGGGCAGGTGACAGGTAAACCGCAATCCTTCCTTGCCAACCCTCAGAACCTGGACAGGAAAGGTGGCAGGGATGGAATTTAGTGGAACTGAGATGCATTTTCCTTCTGCAGCAGCTGAAAGTAAGTTTCGACTCCTCTCCCTTTTGTCAACATTCAGCTGCCACAGGAGGAAAATATAGGGGATCGGTACTAATATATGCCACCCCTCCTTTCCCTGTTCCTCTTCCTTCTGTTGGCCGGGTTCCCCATGTGCTCCCTTGCTCCCTCTTCCTCCCATTGTTTCCGGATGGAGAGCGGGAAAGAGGCCAATAAATATGTCAAACCAATATGTGTTGGAGCTTTGGGGTGCACACCCTAATGCAATAGGCTGCACACACCTATGCTGGGCCTGTAGCAGAAATGGACGTGCCCAGGTGTCACCATTTCTGCAGCTTGGCAACCAGAAACAAAGAAGACCAAGAATCTCATTGTTGCTCCTTTGCTCTTTATGGAATATATTTGCTGCAGCTTCCTATTGACCGGCGTTATATTCTGCTTTACATAGTTTAACATCTTTTACCTAAAAAGCATATACGTCAGGGAAAAATGTCTGCTAATTCACAGAAGTAATTTATATTCCCTGCAATAGTAACTATTCCACCTTTATATACAACAATGCATGCTTGGTTATTTCCTTGATGCCTAGATTAATTCTGACCACACTGATTGTTTCCTTGTGTCCTTGGAAGAAACACATTTGGTAATTTGTTAAAAAGAATTTATCTGGATGGATAGAAATGTGACAAATCTGGGCTCCTTTCCAACTTTAAAACCATCTCTGTTTTATATATATAGGGATGGCAGACAGCCGTTTAAAAATAAAGGACATTAGTGGTGGAAATATATGAATGCGTGTGCATATATGAGCACATATGTTTCTTTTCACTACAGAGCAGAATACATTGGATTGGCGAAGAAAACACCTGCTGCTTCTGTCTGCAATGTTCTGTATAGAATAAAGAGTAATCTAATGACACAAAATTAGACATGATCAGTTTCCATGAAAATGAAAGTCCATGTCTGGATAATGCTATTGCTATTATAAAGTTTGGATATTGCAAAAGCATATAATATAGTTACTCTTGACAGCCTGTTATAGAAATTGGGGATAGAAGGCGTATAGAAGAGTCAGGTTTGTGTCTTGGGTCAGTGTTCTCTGAAGTGCTGAAGTGGCCATTGTTGCTTGCTGCAACCAACTACCCTCCTACCCAGGGCCGATCCTCCCTATAGGCGCACTATGCAAGCCGCTTAGGGCCACGCAAAGCTGCAAAGGGCCCCCAAAATTACTAGAGGCCCCGCCTGGTGAGAAGTCATTTTCGCACCCTCACCCGGCTTCTAAACTTGCTGGCTGAGTCATTTCCGGCAACAGAACACCCCCTCCCCCCGCTTCTTAACTTTATTTAATGTGACATGTCACTGTCGTCGGATTTTGCTTAGGGCCCCAGGGAGGTCAGGATCGGCACTGCTCCTACCTAAGGCAAAGTTGGCTGTTTTGGGCAGCAGAAGCACTACCACTCTGCCATACACATAGAGGCAGTAAGTTCAGCTAAAGAAATAAAAATGCTGGCTCAGCATCACTGAGTAAAAGTCTGTACCTAGTCACTGGACCTACCTGTATCTGCACAGGCCGGCGCAGTGGCCAGCCGGGCTGCTCTCAGTGATGCTGAGGCTCCTCATCATTCAAGAGGCTCAACCACTGTCATACCTCCCAACTTTGTGAGATGGGAATGAGGGACACCTGTCAGCAAAAGTATGCAGTCATCGGACACACCTATTGCCATGCCCTCTTAAAGGAGTATTGGACAAAAAAAAAACATGATTGGTTAAACCCACAAGTGTTTTTTTTTTTTTTTTTTTTACCACTACTATTCATTTATATTGGCTTTTGAAATTTACAAATTTATCAATTTAGAAATCAGAGGTTTAGGCCTGGAAAACTGTTTTTGATAGCTAAAATGTACATTTTATATAAAACTATATAGATCAGACCAAAATGAGGGACAAATGAGAAGAATGAGGGACAGAGGGACATTGCTCCAAATCAGGGACTGTCCCTCCAAATTAGGGACAGTTGGGAGCTGTGCACTGTGTCAGTCGCTGTGGCTGGGGAGGGGGTTCAGTAATGCTAATCCTTTCTCATCAGGCTTAGTGTTACTGGGGTGCACTGTCCATTTTGGACACTTTGGCCTCAGTCCTGGCCCCCACTATGCTTTTATGAGTGCCATCTTACCTCATTGGTGGCATGACCCTTGGAAGAATATAAACAACTGGTTAAAGGCAAAAGAGAAAGTGTTGAACTGGAAGTTCTTTGAAATGTGCTAAACTTAGCAATGGTGTACCAAAAGGTTTGGTACTGGTAGGGCTGAGCCAGGTTCACATATGTGCGCCCACGGGTTTGTGCCTGGGGTCCGGTGCATGTCTGTTCACTGGTTTAGGTGTGATTCAGGTCTGAATTTTTGCCTGAATTCGCACCTAAACCCGACCCAAATATGCACAGGGCCCTTTTTTAATCCGGACCACGGCCGCCCTGGACATGTTTGAACTGGCTCCATTGAGAACCGGTCACACTAACGTGTCATTTAATTTGGGTGTGGAGAAACCCACATCCAATTTGCATATGTGTGAACCCAGCCTCATGTAGAATGTAGTTATGTGGCATATTATACTATAATATTGACAAAATGATAACATAGGCAGATGGAACTGAATGTTGTTAACTTTAAGACGAGGCAGATGGGCTGAGTTTGAAATTCATACATCTGAACTGTTTTATTTGTCAAAGGATTTGTAATCTTGTCCAGAAACGTTGGTGATTTATACACCCGTTCCAGACAGTACATGAAATAGGAAACATCTTGGGGTTGATTTACTAAAACTTGGAAAGTGTAAAATCTGGTGCAGCTATGCATGATTGCCAATCATCTTGGTTTCTATGCAGGGCTGCACCAGATTTTGCACTCTCTAGTTTTAGTAAATCAACACCCTTGTCTTCTGTCGTGTTATGTTTGTGTTAATTTATGGTATATATTTGTGTCACCCTCCTACCCCCACCCACAGAATGCTGATTGGACAATAAAGGAGCAGAAAAAATACTGAATACAGAAAAAATGTACACACAGTCAAGAATCTCGTCAGGAAAAAAACATTGTTTTTCCGGACGAGATTATTGGCAAGAATCTCTTGCCACCCAAGTGTACAGACAGACCTTTCAAAATAACCGTGGTTCTTTTGTAAGGCAAGGACGCGGTGACGTCACCGCGTACGACGAGCATGCGCTCATCACATTCGATGCCGTCGCCACCAGCTTGCTTCACCCTACCTATGCCGCGGAAGCTACCGTGCATGCTTCAAAGTCATTTCGAGCATGCGCAGGGTTTCCACGGCGACCAGGTACGTATACACATTTTCGAGTTTTTCGGTAGGAAAACTGCTGAGAATCTCACAACGAGAAAATAGAGAACAAGTTCTCTATTTTTCTCATCTAGATTCTGGGCAGTTTTCTTTTCGAGAATCCTGAAAGCCTCGTACACACGCTCGGTATACTCGGCAAGAAAGCTCTGCCTGCAGTTTTCTTGCTGGTTCTTGGCGAGTAAACCGAGCGTGTGTACGAGGCTTAAGTCATCAAATCTGCTTACCCTGCTCTCTCCCCTGTGAACGTGTTCCCTTTCAGCACATGCGCATGCAACAGCGCTTGATTGGTTCCCAGTGCTGCAATTCTCTCTTCAGGTCTGAGTGGTGTACCGCAGGATACCGATAACAAGGAAGGATTTACATGTAAAATATCTTCATTTTTAATTTTTATCATTTCTATCTGGATTTCAACTTTTATGGCATATTCTGTTGGAGAGACATAGACCAGGCATACTAGTTTGACCATAATTCATTACTATATAACTCACATCTGTGACATGATTTACTAGTAGCGAACTCAGTCCTTGTCCAGAAATGTAGAAAACACCTTGTTGGCAAACCATGAGGGTTAATTTCTGGATTTATGAGACAACCTGGAAGACATTGATTGGGTCAGTCAGCTTATGTGATAGGAAAGAGACATCTTGTCTCCAGCGTGGATGTAGAGTTGGCATTGATTGTGCAGGCAACGCTTTGCTGCCCACATTGTGATGCCAACTAAGAGGCATGCACTAGCAGCAGCTGCAGCTGCTATGAGAAATTTCAGTACAAGTCAAAATAGTTAGAGAAGAGAATGGAAAAGCAGATAAGGTTAGCCTGCTACATTTCCACATATAGCTTTATGTTTAGTCTTCTAGATCAAAGAAAACACAATATGAGTTTCTTTCTGCAGGGTATAAAAGAAGAGATAAAGATAAAGGCTAACGATAAATATGTACAATGGAATTTTAGGATCGTATGGCTGCCAACAAAATGCCTAACTACTTTGAATGTTGTCAGCCTCACCATATGTATCCAAGATACAGTCCTTGCCCACATATGGCATGAATCACTCAATAAACCATTAAATACAAAATGCTTAAAATGTTATTTTTCATTGCTTTCTTAAAGAGTAACTAGAACAAAAAAGCAGTGATCTCTGTGACAAAGCAAAAAAGAAAAAACACAACAGTCCAACAAGGGTGCTAAGTCCAAACCAAGTGCACTATAGTCCTTAATGTGAACAGTGTGAAGGAGGGATGTCCACTAGTTGCAGAAAGGTGAGGAAAGGAAAGAGCCCCACCACACGGCACGTCTATCTCACACAGAACTCTCACCTCCGGCCAGACATAACCAGCATGTAGGATATCCTTGGTGTAGGCAGTCTCCCCAGTGATGTTGTTTATGGATCGATAAATGGAACGATGGGTGTCTAAGTACTCAGGTATATTCACAGGACACAGATAAGGAGAATCCGGGAAAAGACAAAGGAAGCCTCCAATAGTGCATTAACTTGATAACCAGGGAGTTTTAATAAAAAAATGTACTTACAAACAAATAAAGATAAATTTGCATCAAACAGCGGGATCGTAGCGCTTGCAGCACGTCACTCATCTGCCCTCCATCCCTTCCCTTCCCTACCGCGTTACGACACAGGTCACGTGTCTTCATCTGGGGATGCTATTGGTTATGGACGGGTATATCGTATTTATACGCAAACCGGAAGTTTCGTATCGGCCATTTTTTCGTAGCCCGCCGCTTATAAGGACAGTGTACTTGAGCTGTTTTTAGTTGCGCATATAGATTCCGCAATAAAAAACTTTTTCAGCGTCACTTTCAGTAGTGGCCCTTGCTGTATATGCTATGCATTATAGGATGTTAAAATATTAAAAAATAAAAAACTTTTACAGAAAATTAGTATACAGCCACATCATATCTCTGTAAAAACCGGAAGGTTAAACATCGGCCATTTTTCTGTAGCCCGCCGCATTTAGGAACAATGCACTGTAGCTGATCTCATTTCAAAATAAATTGAACATGTCTATGGGCTTCTTGCAGCGGGACTTATTGTTATGTATATTTAGTAGTGGTTTTGGGACACAGCCCAACAAACAAAAATGGTTGATTAACCTATATGTTTCTCCCATTATTCCATGAATAGTGCCTGCCATCTAGTGTTTATATTTGGGTATTGCCACAAATTGTCCATATCATGGATATAGTGCTCAGAAAAATACTGGGTGATCGGGCATCTGAGTGTCGTGTTCACATGAAACAATTAGTATTTCAGAACACTTTTTTTGAAAAGAACAACAAAGACATAATATGCGATTTACAATGGTCGATTACCTCTTCCTCCTATGCACAAGAGGGACAGCACAAACCATTACATTGCACATAGCCGAAATATTTCCCTTAGATTACGTACAACTCAAAAAATGAAAACAATTCTAAAAATTATTTAAAAAACAATTGAGATCGAAGTCTACGTTCATCCCTCCAGAACAGGTACTAGAGTTTTCATTCATCTTATTGATCCATTGTGACTCTTTTTGACTTATAGTCCTATTATTTATGGCTTCCCCTCCAATTTTTTGTGTAGTATTTATCATACCCCAAAACTCCAAGCAAGTGGGTCTTTATTGTGTACTTTCTTAAAATGTCTTGACACATTGTGTTTGGTGGATCCTTTAATGATATTTTTCACGTGTTCCTTTACCCGGACTTTCAGGGCTCTCTTTGTTCTACCAATGTATGTAGATTACAGCTACACTGCAGGACATAAACCACCCCCTCGGTATAAGCATCCAATACATTCCTTAATATCAAAGGTCTCTCCTGTATTGGTGGCTATAAATTGCGTCCGTTTCTTTTGGGGTTTTTTGTTTTTTTCACATGCAAAACAGCCTCTGCAAGGGAAGAAACCTTTTCCTGTGAAAAATACAAAAGGGGGTTTCGGTGGGGGGTCCACAACAACTTGACCACTAGATCTTTAAATGTGGCGCACCTTTTTATACAAAATCTGTGGTTCTCCCGGAGTATTGTGGCACAGATCTTTGTCGCTCTGTAGGATATACCAGTATTTCTTAATGATCTTTTCCACATCCTTGTGCTGAGAATTATAATTCAAGATCAGAGCGGGAGCTTTTTGTTCTCTTTGTATTGGAGCCTTTGGTAGTAAGATTTTAACTTTAGAGCCTCATTGCATTGACTTGATTGGAAATGGATAGTTCATCATATCCCTTGCTGGTGAACCGTGACCCAATCAATTGGGCTTGATTCATATAGTCATCTACCTTTGTGCAATTCCTCTTCATTCTGACCAGTTGGCCCCTTGGGATATTAAATAGCCAAGGTTTATGGTGACAGCTATCGGTGGATATGTAACTATTAGTGTCCACATTTTTGAAGAAGGTTTTCGTAGTGATCTTATCCCCTTCTATACTGATATTTAGATCAAGAAAATCGACCGATTTTTCATCGATCTTCCATACCAGTTTGATATTTTGCTCATTGGTGTTCAGTTTGTTCAGGAAGTTTTCAAGTGATTCCTTACTTCCATTCCAAATGATAATGAGGTCATCAATGTACCTCTTATATAGAGTGAGCTCAGCAGGTAAATCTTCATATACCGCTGACTCCTCCCACCTTGCCATAAACGCATTGGCTACGCTAGGGGCAAATTTAGCTCCCATCGCGATGCCAATGGTTTGTTTGTAATATGCTTGGTCGTACCAGAAATAATTGTACTTCAAGCATATATCCAGGCACTTAATGAGGTATTTCCGTTGTGAGCATATGAGGTCACTAAAATTTCTCAATAACCATTTGGTGGCATGACATGCGTCATGATGTTTAACAATCGTATATAACGATGACACATCTGCAGTCGCAAGGATTGTTCTGGCTTCCATCACTGGTATTGAGTCCAATAGCTGTAAGATATGTTTCGTATCTTTTAGGAAAGCGTTGGTTTTTTGAACCGCTGGTTGCATGAAGTGGTCTATATATTGACCCAATCTTGAAGTCAATGAGTCTATTCCGTTGACGATTGGTCTACCTGGAGGATTCTCTTTTGACTTGTGTATTTTGGGGATGGTGTAGATTACCGGTACCCTGCATGATTCGGGGATAAGGTATCTTGCCTCCTTTTTATTTAGGATCCCCTTCTTTATTCCCAGACAGATGACTCTTTGCACTTCCTTCTTATATTTCAAAAGTGGATTTCCAAGCAATTTACAATAGGTGTCTGTGTCTTGTAATTGTCTGTCCAATTCGTCTTTGTATTGTTGTTTGGACTGGACCACCACTGCCCCCCCTTTATCCGCTGGACGGATCACAATATCTTTTCTCTGGGTGAGAAGCTTAATACCCTTTTTCATATAGCCGGGATCCGACTTGGGTTTAAGTCTCAGCGAATCTAGATCATTCAGTACTAATTTCTTGAAAACATCTATATGTTGATTATTTGTAACTTGAGGGTTGAATAAGGACTGATTCCTCAGGTCGCTGTGTATGGGGAGTGTGGGATCCCTATTCGTAGGGAGTGTGATTTTGGTGGGATTACTAAGGAAATATTTTTTGATGTTCAGCTTTCTTATATATTTCCGGATGCCTATATAGGTTTCAAATTTATTCAGATTTTTCATTGGGGCATATTTTAGGCCCTTATCCAAGACTGCCAGTTCTTCTGCAGACATGGTACACCCGCTAATGTTTACGACGTTCTCCCCACATCTTCTCTCTTTCTTTTTGTGTCTCTTTCCCGCTCTAGTGCCTCTCTTAGTTCGGGGCTGAGTCTGCTCTCCTGAGGTCGGGTTCTTGGGGACCGGCATTGTTCCTGTGTCCGTTGAGGAGAGTACTCTCTCCTCTCCCTGTCTAAAAAAGAGCGTTGGGAGTTGTAGTCATACTGATGTTGTCGGTAATCTGCGGGGTACACTTCTTGGTGGTGTCTAATAGGGTCAAACCTATTATACATAGGAATAGGTGATCTCAGAGGTCTTCCATATTGGTCATAATAGGGAATCTCCCTTTGCTCTCTATGGTTCCCATCATTGCTACCATTTTGTGTTTTTTTGAAGCGTTTCTTGAACGGTTTCTTTTTGGTATTTCTTGGGGTACGAGGACCTTGATAGCTATTGGAAGATGGTCCATAGTTAGGTTTTGATCTTTCTTGATAGGGGTCCCTCCCTTCGAACCTAAATTCCTGTCTTGGCATATCAAGGTGTGTATCCCTTCCTTCAAATCTTACATCCTGTCTTGCATATGATGTAGTAGGTTCCTGTATTCTTACTTCCCTTTCAGGGGTTGAGTAAGTGGAGGCTGGTTGTGCTGCTTCGGGTTTCAATTGCCATTTGAACACCTGTTGCGCCTTATAATCAGCAGTGTCCCGTTGGTATTTCTTCATTTTCCGCAGCTGAACTTCCAAATCTTTGGCAATCAGGTTTTTGTTGAGCTGGGTAGTAAGTTTATTAAAGTCTCCCGTTTCTTTTAGGGGTTCAACTTTTATTTTTAATTCCTCTATCTGCTTCTCTAGCCCTCTTAATTTCCGCTGTTTGCGTTTTAGCAGAAATTTCAGACCTTCTAGACTTTTGTTATTAAAGAACTCATACCATTCATCCATCGCTTCTTTACCAATCAAACCATCGTTGGGGGGTATATCCCAGCGAAGTCTGCGTGGTACTATGCCATCTCTAATGTACCTATCAAAGGTATTAATGTCCCACCACAGACACACTTTTTTGTCCATGTGGTGGCCTAGCTTTCTAATCAGGCTTTGTAGGTCCAAGTTAGGTGTTCAAATGGCAATTGAAACCCGAAGCAGCACAACCAGCCTCCACTTACTCAACCCCTGAAAGGGAAGTAAGAATACAGGAACCTACTACATCATATGCAAGACAGGATGTAAGATTTGAAGGAAGGGATACACACCTTGATATGCCAAGACAGGAATTTAGGTTCGAAGGGAGGGACCCCTATCAAGAAAGATCAAAACCTAACTATGGACCATCTTCCAATAGCTATCAAGGTCCTCGTACCCCAAGAAATACCAAAAAGAAACCGTTCAAGAAACGCTTCAAAAAACCACAAAATGGTAGCAATGATGGGAACCATAGAGAGCAAAGGGAGATTCCCTATTATGACCAATATGGAAGACCTCTGAGATCACCTATTCCTATGTATAATAGGTTTGACCCTATTAGACACCACCAAGAAGTGTACCCCGCAGATTACCGACAACATCAGTATGACTACAACTCCCAACGCTCTTTTTTAGACAGGGAGAGGAGAGAGTACTCTCCTCAACGGACACAGGAACAATGCCGGTCCCCAAGAACCCGACCTCAGGAGAGCAGACTCAGCCCCGAACTAAGAGAGGCACTAGAGCGGGAAAGAGACACAAAAAGAAAGAGAGAAGATGTGGGGAGAACGTCGTAAACATTAGCGGGTGTACCATGTCTGCAGAAGAACTGGCAGTCTTGGATAAGGGCCTAAAATATGCCCCAATGAAAAATCTGAATAAATTTGAAACCTATATAGGCATCCGGAAATATATAAGAAAGCTGAACATCAAAAAATATTTCCTTAGTAATCCCACCAAAATCACACTCCCTACGAATAGGGATCCCACACTCCCCATACACAGCGACCTGAGGAATCAGTCCTTATTCAACCCTCAAGTTACAAATAATCAACATATAGATGTTTTCAAGAAATTAGTACTGAATGATCTAGATTCGCTGAGACTTAAACCCAAGTCGGATCCCGGCTATATGAAAAAGGGTATTAAGCTTCTCACCCAGAGAAAAGATATTGTGATCCGTCCAGCGGATAAAGGGGGGGCAGTGGTGGTCCAGTCCAAACAACAATACAAAGACGAATTGGACAGACAATTACAAGACACAGACACCTATTGTAAATTGCTTGGAAATCCACTTTTGAAATATAAGAAGGAAGTGCAAAGAGTCATCTGTCTGGGAATAAAGAAGGGGATCCTAAATAAAAAGGAGGCAAGATACCTTATCCCCGAATCATGCAGGGTACCGGTAATCTACACCATCCCCAAAATACACAAGTCAAAAGAGAATCCTCCAGGTAGACCAATCGTCAACGGAATAGACTCATTGACTTCAAGATTGGGTCAATATATAGACCACTTCATGCAACCAGCGGTTCAAAAAACCAACGCTTTCCTAAAAGATACGAAACATATCTTACAGCTATTGGACTCAATACCAGTGATGGAAGCCAGAACAATCCTTGCGACTGCAGATGTGTCATCGTTATATACGATTGTTAAACATCATGACGCATGTCATGCCACCAAATGGTTATTGAGAAATTTTAGTGACCTCATATGCTCACAACGGAAATACCTCATTAAGTGCCTGGATATATGCTTGAAGTACAATTATTTCTGGTACGACCAAGCATATTACAAACAAACCATTGGCATCGCGATGGGAGCTAAATTTGCCCCTAGCGTAGCCAATGCGTTTATGGCAAGGTGGGAGGAGTCAGCGGTATATGAAGATTTACCTGCTGAGCTCACTCTATATAAGAGGTACATTGATGACCTCATTATCATTTGGAATGGAAGTAAGGAATCACTTGAAAACTTCCTGAACAAACTGAACACCAATGAGCAAAATATCAAACTGGTATGGAAGATCGATGAAAAATCGGTCGATTTTCTTGATCTAAATATCAGTATAGAAGGGGATAAGATCACTACGAAAACCTTCTTCAAAAATGTGGACACTAATAGTTACATATCCACCGATAGCTGTCACCATAAACCTTGGCTATTTAATATCCCAAGGGGCCAACTGGTCAGAATGAAGAGGAATTGCACAAAGGTAGATGACTATATGAATCAAGCCCAATTGATTGGGTCACGGTTCACCAGCAAGGGATATGATGAACTATCCATTTCCAAGCAAATCAAAGAGGTGGGCGCACTAGAGAGATCTAAAATGTTACTACCAAAGGCTCCAATACAAAGAGAACAAAAAGCTCCCGCTCTGATCTTGAATTATAATTCTCAGCACAAGGATGTGGAAAAGATCATTAAGAAATACTGGTATATCCTACAGAGCGACAAAGATCTGTGCCAAATACTCCCGGAGAAACCACAGATTTTGTATAAAAAGGCGCCCACATTTAAAGATCTAGTGGTCAAGTCTGTTGTGGACCCCCCACCGAAACCCCCTTTTGTATTTTTCACAGGAAAAGGTTTCTTCCCTTGCAGAGGCTGTTTTGCATGTGAAAAAACAAAAAAACCCCAAAAGAAACGGACGCAATTTATAGCCACCAATACAGGAGAGACCTTTGATATTAAGGAATGTATTGGATGCTATACCGAGGGGGTGGTTTATGTCCTGCAGTGTAGCTGTAATCTACAGTACATTGGTAGAACAAAGAGAGCCCTGAAAGTCCGGGTAAAGGAACACGTGAAAAATATCATTAAAGGATCCACCAAACACAATGTGTCAAGACATTTTAAGAAAGTACACAATAAAGACCCCACTTGCTTGGAGTTTTGGGGTATTGATAAATACACAAAAAATTGGAGGGGAAGCCATAAAATAAGGACTATAAGTCAAAAAGAGTCACAATGGATCCATAAGATGAAAACTCTAGTTCCTGGAGGGATGAACGTAGACTTCGATCTCAATTGTTTTTTAAATAATTTTTAGAATTGTTTTCAATTTTTTGAGTTGTACGTATCTAAGGGAAATATTTCGGCTATGTGCAATGTAATGGTTTGTGCTGTCCCTCTTGTGCATAGGAGGAAGAGGTAATCGACCATTGTAAATCGCATATTATGTCTTTGTTGTTCTTTTCAAAAAAGTGTTCTGAAATACTAATTGTTTCATGTGAACACGACACTCAGATGCCCGATCACCCAGTATTTTTCTGAGGCACTATATCCATGATATGGACAATTTGTGGCAATACCCAAATATAAACACTAGATGGCGAGGCACCTATACATGGAATAATGTGAGAAACATATAGGTTAATCAACCCATTTTTGTTTGTTGGGCTGTGTCCCAA
The DNA here is from genome assembly GCA_029574335.1 of Rana kukunoris. Taxonomy (NCBI): domain Eukaryota; kingdom Metazoa; phylum Chordata; class Amphibia; order Anura; family Ranidae; genus Rana; species Rana kukunoris. The sequence goes on from CM056049.1 coordinate 602,573,560, forward strand.
AACCACTAAATATACATAACAATAAGTCCCGCTGCAAGAAGCCCATAGACATGTTCAATTTATTTTGAAATGAGATCAGCTACAGTGCATTGTTCCTAAATGCGGCGGGCTACAGAAAAATGGCCGATGTTAACCTTCCGGTTTTACAGAGATATGATGTGGCTGTATACTAATTTTCTGTAAAAGTTTTTTAATTTTTTAATATTTTAACATCCTATAATGCATAGCATATACAGCAAGGCCACTACTGAAAGTGACGCTGAAAAAAGTTTTTTATTGCGGAATCTATGCGCAACTAAAACAGCTCAAGTACACTGTCCTTATAAGCGGCGGGCTACGAAAAAATGGCCGATACGAAACTTCCGGTTTGCGTATAAATACGATATACCCGTCCATAACCAATAGCATTCCCCAGATGAAGACACGTGACCCTGTGTCGTAACGCGTAGGGAAGGGAAGGACGGGCAGATGAGTGACGTGCTGCAAGCGCTACGATCCCGCTGTTTGATGCAAATTTTATCTTTATTTGTTGTAAGTACATTTTTTTTATTAAAACTCCCTGGTTATCAAGTTAATGCACTATTGGAGGCTTCCTTGTCTTTTCCCGGATTCTCCTTATCTGTGTCCTGTGAATATACCTGAGTACTTAGACACCCATCGTTCCATTTATCGATCCATAAAACAACATCACTGGGGGAGACTGCCTACACCAAGGATATCCTACATGCTGGTTATGTCTGGGCCGGAGGTGAGAGTTCTGTGAGACTAGAACTGCCGTGTGGTGGGGCTCTTTCCTTTCTCACCTTTCTGCAACTAGTGGACATCCCTCCTTCACACTGTTCACATTAAGGACTATAGTGCACTTGGTTTGGACTTAGCACCCTTGTTGGACTGTTGTGTTTTTTCTTTTTTGCTTTGTCACAGAGATCACTGATTTAGCACACTTTGTGCACTGTGTGCTTATTCAATATTATACATCCCAAGTTATGCTTTACCACTTGCGCTAGCACCATTATTTTTATTCACTCATTACAAATGCTGTGTATGCATTTTTTGTGTTTGCTGCAGATTGTTATTGTTTAGAGATTTTTTAGTAGCGCAGAAGTCCCACTTGATATAGAACAAAAAAGCAGTTTTATCCTCAAGACAAGATGAGGCACCCTTGGGTGATAACCTTTCCTCCTTACCCCATTATACCTCCCAGCATCACCTCCAGTCCCAGGAGGTCTCTGCAGGTAAGAGCTTTGTCTTAAAATCAGCATGGAGGGTGATTGACAGGTGAGAGGGGAAGGTTCAGCAGAAGCTGAGAAAATAATCTCTTTTTCTTGCCTCTGTTCTACTGACCTGTAAACCTTTGTTGAAGATGTCATTGACTAGTGGGGACTGGAAAAGTGCATCAGAAATAGCATGGGAAAAAAAGCACTATTTCCAAAGGAACCAGAGACTGGACTTTACTGATCAAAGTCACTAAACAGAAATGTCTCTTCAACAAACAGAGGAACAAACAGAGGAACCAAAAGAAGTGGTAGTGCTGCCACCAGACGTCTGTCAGATTTGGCAGTATGGGATCATTGGTCCTCTAAATGATTTTCATACATCAGCCTAAAATATTTCAAACCAGACTATATTTACCAATGCTTTCATATTTTGCTTGGTTATTGAGAGGCCAATAAAAAAACTTGTATTTAAACCAGCTCTCATATAGCAATGCTCAATTAATCTATACACATAGACAATTAGGGCCAGATTCTCAGCGGCGTTACGACGGAGTATCTCAGATACCCCGTCGTATCGCCGTTTTTTTTGTCTCTTATCTATGCGCGTGATGCTAAGCATCACTTTTGCATAGATACGCTTCTACATCCGACAAGTGTAAAACCATTACACTTGCGGATCCTAGGTGTAATGACAACTCCGGCCACTAGGTGACCTTTACGTTGTTTTCGCATTTGCATATGCAAATGCGGTAGTACGCCGATTCTCTATCGCTTTTACGCCGCCCCGTCGTCGTGTACGTCGTTTTTGTTCGCCTAAGGTTACCCCAGCTTCTATGTGGAGTAACCTTACGAAGTACCGTCGGATGCCGTCGGGTCCCGTCGGATGCCATGTTAAGTATGGCGTCGGGTCAGCGTTGGCTTTTTCCGTCGCTTACGTCATTTTACTAACTCGTTCTCGAATAGGGCATTGCGTAAGCGCCGATCACGTCGTTTTGACGTCGGTTTCAACTACGCTTTCCGACGTGAGCTGGAGCATGCGCACTGGGCTTTTTCCCCGGCCGGCGCATGCGCAGTTCATTCGACGCGGGGGCGCTCTTAATTTAAATACAAGCCGCCCCATTTGAATTGCGCGGGTTTACGCTGCGCGATTTACGCGACGCAGGCGAAACCTACGGAGCAAGTGCTTAGAGAATAAAGCACTTGCTCTAGTACGATGCGGCGGCGTAGTGTAACTGGCTTACGCTACGCCGCCGGAATTCTTAGAGAATCTGGCCCTTAATCTATACACCTAGACAATTAATCTATCACATAGACAATTAAAGTGGAGTTCCACCCATTTTTTTATGTTTGTCTGTGCTGCATGACCTAATCTCATAGAGTTCAGAATGGACAATTTTTATTTATTTTGTTGCTTGTAAATTCCTTTATTTTGTAGTCCTTCATTACTTCCTCCTCTTTATTAGCCTAGGCTATTAAGTCACAAGGCTATTCACAAGGGTTTCTGGGATAGGCATCATGTTTCCCAGTAGTCCTTGCAAACCTGACTGAAACCTATTACATTGCTTGTGCAGCACTGAGCATGTGCGAGATAGGCAAAGCTGAAATCCAGGAAGTCATACAGTCTGGCTTCATGATGCCCACACTTAAGATGGCCACGGTCTATTTCTAAATTATAAACTCAATGCTGTAACAACCTAACAAAACGGACCTTAGTTTACAGACTAACTTTACTAGAATACATTAAGCTTGTGTGTTACAGGGGTATTTATATTTAAAAAGTGAAATTGTGGGTGGAACTCCCCTTTAATCTATACACAAAAAATACATTATATGAAACTGACACAGACACACAAATTAATATTAGTATTTGCAGCCTGCCTTAGACCGGTCACCACCATGCTTGTGTATCTCCCTCGCAGGGTGTGGGCCTTCCCAGTTTGGGACATATATCTTCCGCTCCAGTTCCGGGCTTTACGATTTCTCACTGGTTCCATCTCCCCACCCTTCCACATCTTCCATGAGTGGGATCAGCACTGTATCATGGTTGGTGGTGTGTGCACTAGTCCATTCATTTTTACGGGCAGCTTAAAATTAACATTTTTAAGTATAAGGCCCCTTTCACACTGGGGCAGAAGGTGCGTCGGTGGTAAAATGCCGCTGATTTTAGTGGCGCTTTAACGCCAATTTTGTGGCAATATTCGGCTTCTAGCGGGGCGGTTTTACCCCTCGCTAGTGGCCGAGAATGGGTTAAAAACCACTGCAAAGAGCCTCTGCAGAGGTGCATTGCCGGCTGCCCATTGATTTCAATGGGCAGGAGCGATGGAGGAGAGGTATACACAACGCTACTTCACTACTCCAAAGATGCGGCTAGCAGGACTTTTTTTTACCATCCTGCTAGCGCATCGCTCCAGTGTTTTTGGAATAAACTGTTAGCGCAAACACTGGTACTACCGAACACTTAAAAAGCGGGTAATGTATATGTCAGTTTTATAGTCCATATAGTGGTATAAAATGACCAGTCCTAAAAAGGAAGGAGATGGGAAGATGGTGGGCGGCGGCGAAAAGCCAACTCTGTTAGAGGAAGACAAGGAAACAAAAAAGGGAATCGCCATCTAAGTGCAATATGTCAGATACTATGTTTAATCTCAAAATAAATGCAGTTACAATACACAATTACACAACAGGCTCATCAGGGTCTCATGATGCGCGGTACGGTCCAGTCTCAGGTCCATCTAGATCCACGGATCTGCAGACAGGGAGAGAAATCCATCCTGTGGCCACCAGGAAACAGCCAGGTTCAGCGTGGAGGTGCAGATGATAATGTTACCAGAGAGCGGGACCAGGGAGAGCACCGGAAGGAAGGTGAGACTAGAAACAACAGGCTCCCTTGGGGCTTTTACACTGAAGACACAGGAGCAGCTGTTTAGGGTCGGTTTGCAGGCGCTATTTTTAGCGCAATAGCGCCTGCACACTGCTCCAGTGTGAAAGGGGTCTAAGGATATCATACCCCCTTCTGTACATATTAATTTATATATATATATATATATATATATATATATATATATATATATATATATATATATATATATATATATATAAATATATTGATTTCCGAAGAGAATCAGTCTTATCAGCTAGCAGGCCAAGAGTCCTCTATCATCCGCATCTATCTGTGCTCCTCCAGAAGAAGCGAGACTCTTCTTGTCAAACACGTCAAGATCTAGCACAATCACCCACGACTACTTACAGTCACCTGTGTGACACAATCAGATCTCATGGAAAGGTCTATGACAAAAATGCAATATTGATTCATATGTCGATATTTAACCACTTCAGCCCCAGGTCTGTTTTTCAGACTCAGTGTTTACAAGTTAAAAACAATTTATTTTTGCTCGAAAATTACTTAGAACACCCAAACATTATATATTTTTTTTCTAACACCCTAGAGAATAAAATGGCAGTCATTGCAATACTTTTTGTCACACCTATTTGCTCAGCGGTCTTACAAGTGCATTTTTCTTGGAAAACATTTCACTTTTTTTAATAAAAAAATAAGACAACAGTAAAGTTAGCCCATTTTTTTATATTGTGAAAGATAATGTTACGCCGAGTAAATTGATACCCAACATGTCACGCTTCAAAATTGCACCCGCTCGTGGAATGGCATCAAACTTTTACCCTTAAAAATCTCCATAGGCGACATTTAAAATGTGGGCGTTGCTCACGTATGCATTTGTTTCTGCGCGCAAGGGGGTTTAAATTTGTTTTATTATTATTATTTATTTTACTTGATTTTTACACTTTTATTTTTTAATGGGTAACTTTTATATGTAAACATCCCTTGTAATCGATAAAAGCATGACAGGTCCTCTTAAATATGACATCTGGGGTCAAAAATACCTCAGATCTCATATTTAGAGTAAAATGCAATAACAAAAATAATAATAATTTTGTCATTTGAAAAAATGACAAAAATAAAATGGCCCTTTAACCCCCCTGGCGGTATTCCCGAACGTGACTCAGGGTGTTTTTTTTATGCCTTTATCGGTAACCCCGAGTCACGCTCGGGGTAGCTATGCAGAGCCTGCAGCGTGCGCTGGCTTACCTTGTTTCTGGATCCAGCGATGCAACCACGCTGTGTGAGCGAGCGGGTGCTGGCTCGATTCACACAGTGTCCCCGTGTGCCGTCGATCTCCGTTCCCTGCGACGTTACGACGCACGGGGGTGGAGATCGGCGCCAAATTCGAAAAAGTAAACAAACACATTACATACAGTATACTGTAATCTTATAGAGTACTGTACCGTATGTAAAAAATACACACCCCCCTTTGTCCCTAGTGGTCTGCCCAGTGCACTGCATGACCTTTTATGTAATAAAAACTGTTCTTTCTCCCTGCAAAATGTAGATTGTCCATAGCAACCAAAAGTGTCCCTTTATGTCAAAAATGGTTTTAGATCAGCTAGAAAACAGCTATAATAAATTATAATCACTTGCAGAATTGAGCGATAGCGATTTGTGGGGAAATTCGTCATAAAAAAATAATAATAATGACAGTGACAATTCTGCAACTGAGCAAATTTCAGTGTTTTTGAGTTGATTACATTATTGAATAATTTTTATTATAATTATATTATTATTTGTTATAATTATTTATAATTATTTATTATATTATAATTTATCATTTTGTTTTAAAAAAAAATCACACCCGGGATGCCTATTAGACTTGTGTTTGGTCAGATTTAAGTAAGTTATCCCTAAGAATTACAAGCCTACAGTATAAAACGCCAAATTTCCTTGCAAATAATGGTACCACTTTCAGCACCTAAAATCACAAAGAATCATACCGCCAGGGAGGTTAAGAGCTATGGGCGGAAGTGACGTTTTGACGTTGCTTCCGACCTTCTATAATATGGAGATGGGTGGGGGCCATCTTGCCCTCACTCGTATCCATACCACTGGCATGACAAGACCTGATCGCCTCCGCCACTACTGACGGGCACAGGAGAAGCGGCGGGTGGGGGGCCTTCTCCCGCTGCCGATAACGGTGATCTTGCAGTGAATCCGCCACAGAGACCACCATTATCGTTAACTGAACCGCCGCCTGAAGAGATGGATACCTTGCTTATGGCAGCAGCTGCTACCATTACCAAGATATCCCCCTTCAAAGTGCTGACGTATATAGTCATGCGGCGGTCGGTAAGTGGTTAATATGTTGTTTTCTTTTTCTTGTATTTGTTATTTTTAAATGTTTGTTAAAAAAAATCATTTATACTTTTTACCAGAGGTGTGCTCTTTAAAATTCCCAAGGGCATTTTTGTTTTTTGTTGTGTGCATACTATTGGGGACTGAGTATCACCTCTACCCATCTTTGACCAGCTCGACCTTGTCTATGACACAAAGTAATACTTTATAGAGGTTCCCAGAGAGCCTTGAAATAGCAATTTTATTATGAAAGGAACAAAATGTCCAAGCCATTAGTTGTTACATATTAACCACTTAAGGACCGGACGAATATGCTGCTAAATGCCCAGAGGCGTATTTACAATTCGGCACTGCGTCGCTTTAACAGACAATTGCGCGGTCGTACGACGTGGCTCCCAAACAAAATTTGCGTCCTTTTCTTTCCACTAATAGAGCTTTCTTTTGATGGTATTTGATCGCCTCTGTGATTTTTATTTTTTGTGCTATATACAAAAATAGAGCGACATTTTTGAAAAAAAATCTATATTTTTTACTTTTTGTTATAAGAAAAATCGAATAAACTAAATTTTAGTCACACATTTAGGCCAAAATGTATTCAGCCACATGTCTTTAGTAAAAAAAAATCACAATAAAAAAAAAACTAGCTACCTAGCGGCAACAGTGACACTAATACAGCGATCAGAAAAATGATCGCTTAGTGACACTGGCAATAGGAGGTGAAAGGGTTAACTAGAGCGGTGATGAAGGGGTTAAACCTTTATTAGGGGGGGTATGGGGGCTACCCTGGACCTAACACTAACTGCCTGTCACACTAACTGTCACAATGACACTAAATGCAGTGATCAGTAAATATATGATCACTGCATTCAGTGACACTGTGACAGGGGGGTGGGGGGGGATGATCAGGGGGGGGGGTTAATGTGCCTACAAGTCCTGGTGTCAGTTTAGTGTTGTGCAGACTCACTTGTGATGTCTTCTCTCCTCAGCGGTGATCGAAAATACCGCCAAGAGGAGAGATTACATCACTTCCCCCTTCCTGTCTTTACACAGGTAGAGGGCAGGGGATTGCGCGCATTGGCTGGGAGCGATCCGGAGGGGGCGAACAAAAACGAACAGCTGCCCCCTCATCCCGGATCGCTCGCACAGCCACGGGACCCCCGACCCACGTCTAGGCAGGGACGTACAGGTACGCCAATGTGCCTGTATGTGCCATTCTGCCGACGTATATGTACATGCGGTGGTCCTTAAGGGGTTAAATGATTGACTGATGGACACTGGAGGGACCAGGTAAGCAAATTACTGTATTAAAATGTGACATTATAATATAGTTAAGAACTGGGGTGAAAGGTATTTAGGGTGTGTAATTGTACAAACGTGTTTTACATGTATAAGCCATTTCACCACAGAAGAGAAGACTATTCTTTGGAAAAGCTGATTGCTTTAAAGCAGGAGTCTCCAAACTACGGCCCTCCAGGTGTTCAGGAACTACAATTCCCATCATGCCTAGTCATGTCTACGAATGTCAGAGTTTTGCAATGCCTCATGGGAAGTGTAGTTCCACAGCAGCTGGAGGGCCGTAGTTTGGAGATCCCTGCTTTAAAGTGACACTAAATGATATCCCTATTCTCCAAATATAATCCATACACATTCACTTTTTAATTGCCATGTAAACTATTTTTCATGAAATCCCTTCTTACTGTGTTTTTTCTGCCCAATCCCATAGTCCATAGTCCCTTGACCATCTCGGGAATGAGCAAGAGAGGGTAGCTACATTTTTAAAATACACTGGGACCATGGAGAATTAACCTAGCCACTAACATTAAATCAGATCATAGCAGCAGCAAAATAAATAAAAATAAATAAGGAATGTGGGAAAAAGGTGAGAGCAATAGAAAGTACTTTTTTTGAGTCAGAATCCATACTTGAAAAAATTGTTACATGAATTGATGAAGATATTTGTTTGACATAAGAGTTCCTTTTTAAAATATTTAATTTATATATTACAATTATGGCATATGATGGACAAAGTAATCTTCTGGCTCCTCGGAGACTCCATAAGTGACGTCAAGTATTTCCAGGCTCTCTTCCTGCCTGCCTTCAGGTCTTAATCTTCCTATAATACTTTTCCAAATGCCAAAATACCATTAAATAAACTATAAATCCAACAATTAGACTGAGACCCAGTGCAGATGTCAGGTATTTGATCACCTGCTGGTGGCACTGTGGTTCCCAGACCTGTAGGTTGTAGTTCTAGTGTCCACCAGCAGGTGTCTTCAACAGCAATTAGTCATCACCTGATGCTGTCTGCTGGGAGGGCATTTGGTCCCTCCTCTGCTACTCCATTTTGCCTTAGTGCTCTGCCTGCGTGCCTCCTGTTGTGTGCTCCTAATGACCTGTTACTCTGTTCCTGATCTTGACCCTTCTAACGCCTAATTGAACCTTCTCTTGTGTACCCTCTCCCTGTCCTGACTAGTTCCCTGCTCCTCCTGCCTGATTCTTCATGCGTGACCCTGACTCTGTTATTGAAAACACCTCTTTAAGTCTTATTCAAATTTTAGTCAACTAAAATCTCCAGTACATTTTAGTCGATTAAAATCTCCAGTAATCTTCAGTCTTGCCCTTCCTTCTGTATATATTGTGTTATAGTTAATTTGCTAGTTAGATTTCTGTCATTTAGTTAGGTTGCTAGTAAGGTAGTTTGTCACTAGGTTTATGGTTCACTTATATCGTGATATTTTCTATATATTATATTGCTGATGTTTGGGTAAGCTTTGTTTCGCTACTAAACGTTATTGTAGCCGTATTAGTGCAATTGTGATAGAGAAAATTGAGTACTGTCCGTGATACTTTTTTTATTTGCACTAACATACAATTTTTCAGGACAAGCTTTCAGGGTGTTACCCCTTCTTAAAGGTCCAAGCAGTACCGAAAAAAATGTGAATCAGTACTGCTTGGACCTTGAAGAAGGGGTTAATACCCCGAAAGCTTGTCCTGAAAAATTGTATGTTAGTGCAAATAAAAAAAGTATCACGGGAAGTACTCAATTTTCTCTTTCGCTACTAATAAATCTTACCTAATCATTCAGTTGCCTAAGTGTAGCTAGCTACACAGATCTGGTCATCCCTGCTGCTGGATGCCTGCATTTTGTATCCCTGGCAGCAGATGTGCAAACTTGAGGATAAATTCATAAAGATTTTGCTGATGTCCCCGGAGACATAAGAAACCATTTAAAAGAGAAGTATGGGCAAAGCTTTTTTGGTCATACTTTTCTTGTGGGTTACAGGAATGCACTTACTTTTACACTCTTATGACTCAGAGTCGGCTGACAGTGGGCTGTTGCCCACTATCAGCTGACATGGCAGAGCTACTCCAGACTTTGGACAATATTGTCTGAATCCACCCAGCTGCCTGATTGACAGTTGGTTCCGCCTCTCAGCATAAGGCTGAAACCCGGCGCAAGCATCACCTGCCCCCCTCCCAGGTCAGCGCTCCAGTAAGCACTGGAGGAGCAGAACAAAAAGCAGTGATTCAGTGCTTTCTGGTGTGAGCAGACTGAGAACTGAGCGATTAACTTACTAACACAAGTGATGTTAGTGTGGAAATCTCATCCACTGTGCCTTTGTGGGCTCTCCCCCCACCAGAACACACTGATAAGCCCTTGCAGCCAATGGCTTTGACAGCTGATTGGATGCTGCTATTTTTCAGCATGTCCCTTTCGACAAAAGCTGGTTGTTAGGCCGGCTTCTGTTGGAAAGACAACTGTACACACTGACCAAATATTAAAACCCGGCTGATACCGGACGATATTCTGCCCATGTGTACCCAGCCTTAGAGCCAACGTGGGGCAGCTGAAGCATCGGACTGATGCTGAAGCATAAAATTGGGTATGAGTGTTTGTTTTTTTACAAACTTCTCCTTTAATGGTTTAATATTTTATTATTTTCTATTATTATTATTATTATTACTATTATTGTTGTTGTCAGTAATAGAAGTATTATTATTATCATCATCATTGTCATTATAATTGTAGAATGTCATGGATTTGTCGATTTTAGTAGAGTAAACCTTTCACAGACTTTTCAGTAAGATTTTTTACAGTGCACTTTACTTTAAGGTGACCAGATTTTTAAAATGAAATCCGGGGACATATTTTTTGTTTACTAGTAATGGCAACAATCAGCGACTCTCTGGCCATTGCCGCCCGCCTCACAGCCTCTCAAGTCTTACTCTTCGTGCCCCGGCTACTACTGGGTGGGGAGCGGAGGAAGATCACTCCCCCAGGGAAGGCAAGGAGATAAGCAGGTGGCTGGCCAAGATTTGTGCCAAGGCAGAAGAACATGTGAGCGAAGCTAAATGGGCATGCGCCCGAAACTGAAGAAATATTCCCTTCACTCCGACCAGCACATGATCATCAGAAATTGCCTTTGCAAATTGCCCCTGCCCCCTATTAAATCCAATCTGGGGACAAAACCAGGGACAGACTTGGTTCCGGGGACAGTGTCCTCAATCAGGGGACTGTCCCCTGAAACTGGGGATGTCTGGTCACCCTACTTTACTTACTCTGACATTAGTAAACACAAAGAAAGGCCTACAAATAAAGCTGTGCGGCATTGTTCTGCATGGTCAACAGGCCTTCACCCACTTTACCTATAGGAATTCATGAGCTGTTAGCACAATATGGAATCTATGAAGTAGAGCTCCCAAGTGATTCGCCGGTTCATTTCATGCCAGTGGAGCATATAGAAGAGGACAATGCAGTGGAGAGGGGGGGTCAAGTGCGCATTATGTGAATCCACCGAGCAGCCCCTTACATGCTATACCCTTGGCTGCACCTTGTCTGTCTCATCACCTATTCACAGACCATTCTTTCAACAACAGTACACACTCATAAGAAGCAATGTAAATAGGGCTTGCTGTGTTAGTAATAAATAAACAGCATTTCCTGGAGATATTAAAAGTGGGCTGTGATAAATAGATTTCAGAAATAATCTATTCTTCATAAACATTTATATGTGTGTTTTTTCCATCAGCACCACATGTTCCATTTATAGTTAATGTGGTTTGCATTGCAGACATTCTGCTGTGTGGGCACAAGAAGTCATGCCGTTTCTCCCTCCTACAATAAAACACAACATAATTGAGATGCTCACCAAAACCCTTTCTTCTTCTTTACAGAAGGCACTACATCAGCCACCTATAATTTTAACAGTGTTGTTAAAATGAGGAGAGGGGAAAAAAAAAATCGAGGGATACAGATTGCACAGCATAAACACAGAGATGAAACAGGTGGTCAGTCAGCTCTAGATACATTACCACCACAGCTGAACGCGACAAACCACCGTGACAAAGGCAGAACAAAGAAGAGAACATAAAGATGTCTGCCATCCCAAGATTCTACAGGAACATTCTGTGTTCCTGACACTCATTTGCAGAAGTGCTTGCTAAATACATTAGCTGTTCCTCTAAATTTCTCTTATCAGTGCCATGACCTGAACTATTTCAGCTTTATTTGCAGTCAGACGTGTCGTGAAGGGAAAAAGAAAATGTCTGGGCCCTTATTAAATGTAGTGAACTTGTCAAACTAAGTGCACTGGAAAGTGATGTAATAATACATCTGGCTTATAGAAAAACACCAGGCCGTATGCAGAATCTTCTAATGTACTAGAGGGAACATTGCCGCCATACTACAGTTAAAACATTCACTTAACTTGCCTTAAAGTAGAACTAAAGTCAAAACTTTTTTAACTACTTCCCCCCCGTAGGACGTCCATGGACATCCTTGGATTGAAGTAGTTATATCAGGATGATGCCTGCACCCACATGCATCATCCCGGTATGGCATTTTTCAGTTGGTGATTCCTTTTCTAGCAGAAGAGATGGAGTAGCTAAATAGCCACTCCATCACTTGTGCGTGTGGCGGGGTCCCAACCCCCTCCTGCCACCGTCGTCGCCTTTTCCCAGGCACTTCAGTCCGATTATGGAGCCCGTGAGCGCCTAGCAATAGCTACAGGGAACAGAGAGCTTACTGACATGGTTCCTCTCTCTCTCTGTGTGACCCCAGGAACCGGAAGCAACAAATATGTTGTCACTTCCGGTTCCGCCTCTTTGTTTAAGTGCCCGTTAGGGGACAGGAAAGCAGCAGATCAGACTGATCTGTGTCTGATCGGCTGCATTTGAAGCCAGAGAAGAGATTTGGGGTCTAATAGACCCAAGATCTCTTCATAAAGAGGACCTGTCACTGCCCATGCTGTCACAAGGGATGATGTTCATCCCTTGCAATAGCAATAAAGTTAAAATGGAAGTCCATGCAAAAACTAAAATTCCTGCATCTATAGCCACCAGCATTCTAACACTAACCTATCTAGCCCTGAAAAGAAAAACATAGTATACATGCCTTTTCTGAAGCCAATCTGACCCGATCTCCAGCAGTGGAAGCTCTGAAAAGGACACCCTTGACAATGGCTGTGAAATGTATGGGAAGTGACATCACCCATAGAATTACAATGGGGCTTCTGTTGACGGATGTGTCCACACACAGCTCAGAGTGGGATCAGAGCTTCCGCCGCTGGAGATTGGGTCGGAATGCTTGCAGAAAAGGTATGTATACTGATTTACTGATTTATACTGGTTAGTGTTAGAATGTTGGTGGCTATAGATTTTACTTTTTGCATGGACTTCCACTTTAACCCCAATTTTTATTAAAACAGGTTAAAAAAAAAAAGATAAAATAAACAATATTAATAAAAATGCGTTTGAAAAACTGATGCGCAAATACCGTATTGGAATAATCATCAGTTTATTCTATAGGGCCTCTGCTAAAACATATATTTTTCAGTTATAAATTTAGATTTTTACATGTAGGAGTGAAATGTCAGAATTGACATGTATATAAAGTGGTTAATAAAGTATATAAGTTATAATCCCTGACAGTTTTTTGTCGTATGTGTCCCATTGGGGGAGAGTTCTTATAACTTAGTGGCTCATAGTAAAAACAGCAAGTGAGAGGAAATCCCTCCAAAGTGAGGGAACCCCTGGCTGCTGTCAGAACTAGTGCCCCCTTGGAAGATTGTCCCTCTATTACCGTTCTGGTGACAGAGCAAAATTTGGGACTTAATTTTACTTTAACCACTTAAGACCCGGACCAAAATGCAGGTAAAGGACCTTGCCCCTTTTTGCGATTCGGCACTGCGTCGTTTTAACTGACAATTGCGCGGTCGTGCGACGTGGCTCCCAAACAAAATTGGCGTCCTTTTTTCCCCACAAATAGAGCTTTCTTTTGGTGGTATTTGATCACCTCTGCGGTTTTTATTTTTTGCGCTATAAACAAAAATAGAGCGACAATTTTAAAAAAAATGCAATATTTTTTACTTTTTGCTATAATAAATATCCCCCAAAAATATATAAAAAAACATTTTTTTTTTCCTCAGTTTAGGCCGATAAGTATTCTTCTACGTATTTTTGGTAAAAAAAATCGCAATAAGCGTTTATCGGTTGGTTTTCGCAAAATTTATAGTGTTTACAAAATAAGGGATATTTTTATTGCATTTTTATTAATTTTTTTTTTTTTACTACTAATAGCGGCGATCAGCGATTTTTTTCGTGACTGCGACAATATGGCGGACACTTCGGACAATTTTGACACATTTTTGGGACAATTGTAATTTTCACAGCAAAAAATGCATTTAAATTGCATTGTTTACTGTGGAAATGACAGTTGCAGTTTGGGAGTTAACCACAGGTGGTGCTGTAACTTTCGCTGTGACTGTGTGTGTGTTTACAACTGTAGGGGGGTGTGGCTGTAGGTGTGACGTCATCGATCGCGTCCCCCTATTACAGGGATGACGTGATCGATGCTGCGGCCACAGAGAAGCACGGGGAAGCCGTGTTTACACATGGCTCTCCTCGTTCTTCCGCTCCAGGGACAGATCGCCGCATTGAAGCGGCGATCGGGTCCGCGAATCCCGCGGTCCCGGTCCTGGAGCTTCGGACCGGGTCACGGGAGCGCCCCGCGGGCGCGCGCCCATGACCCACGGCTGGGTACTAAAATCAACGTGTATATATACGTTGATGTGCCCAGCCGTGCCATTCTGCCGACGTAAATGTGCAGTAGGCGGTCCTTAAGTGGTTAAAGAGGGGGTTCACCCTAAAACAAGTATATCCCATTCAAAGAAGCCGAACTGCGAGTCGGTGCTATACGGCGCCTGCGCACCGACATTCAGCTTTTTTCGGAAACCGGTGACGTGCATTATGCGCCAGGGGGAAAGGTTTTGTCATACATCAATCACTTAGTCACCGAATAGGAATGCCCAGTCCCATGGGATTCACTACCCGGAAGCCGGGGGGGGGGGGGGGGAATGCCTATACTAAGGTATGTAAACCAAAAAAAAAAACAGCATACTGCACATGTCGGCAGTATGCTGGATTGAATGGGGTATACTTGTTTTAGGGTGAACCCCCCGCTTTAAGCCCCCATTCACATTGGCATGATTTAACAGGTCAAATTGCATGTCAAATCAGAGCCTGTTGTCATCAATAGGAGCATCCCAACGGAACTGCACCGATTTTCAAAAGTAGTTCCTGCACTACTTTTGGCGACTTGTGGGGTGATTTCAATAGACATCTGTGCATGAACCTGCACAAATGTCTTTCATGTCGCCCCCCGAAGTCGGACTGAAATGCGGCTTTGAAATCTAAACCTCCCTTGCCTGTGAAGCCCGATCTGTATTTGAATTGTGCTACCAATCAATTTAGACTCATTTTATATCAGAGTTGATCAAACTAAGTTGATCGACTAGTGCTGAAAATTATTGATCACATTGCATCAATGGACAGCACTGAGGTGCTTTGTTCATGAGTTTGATTGTATTTGGATTGATCAGATTATGAGGTGTCATGGTGAGAAGAGACATGTGATTGACAACTTACAACCATATCTTCCAACTATTCATTGGTATTCACTTACTCTCGTGGGTCAAATAGATCAAATGGGTTGTCACCTATAGATACATTGTTCATAAAGTGTTAAATTGCCCAAGTTTGTGACAGGTTTAGTTAAAGCTTGGTATAAGCAATCTGATACTAAATCTGGCCATATACATGTCAGTTTTTTTTTTATTACTATTCAGCCAGCTGGCTGGACAAAACTGAACTGATTCCCCCATCCACACATTTTTGTGACATTCTTGCCTGTTTAGTTAGGTCTATGGACAGTCAGATGTAGATGGAAGCAACAGCCTGCAAAGGTGATAATCAATTCAGTGATAATTGTTAATATGTGTAACCAGGACCATGCAGGGCAGATGATGCCTTAGGCCAGTGCTTCTCAAATAGTGGGGCGGGCCCCCCTGGGGGGGCCCGAGGCTCCATGAAGGGGGGCTCGAGCCTCCTTCCGGACTGCGCCGATTGCGCCATTTAGAAGCCGCTGTCCCCAGCCTCCTGCGCTAGTTAGAGGAGCGGACGACGGGAGGCGGGACATTTTTGAACTGACGGGCGGGACCAGACAGGTAGCAGCCTATCATGTTTGACGGCAGGTGATTGGCTGCTAGGAGGTGGTCCTAGCAGCCAATCACCAGTTTGCCCAAAAGTCTCCCCGCCCTGCCCAGTGATGCTGCACTTGACGAATGTCCCGCCTCCTGCTCTCTGCGCTGAAACGTATGAGGAGAGGGAAGGGAGGAAAAATATATGGAAATGTTAGGGACGAGGAGTGGGGGCTGTGCTGTGGGGGGAAAAGGGGGGTTATGTGATGGGGCAAAACTGTGTGCAGGATATGTGATGGGGGTCATGTAAAGGGGGCAATACTGTGTGGGGGGATATGTGATGGGACAATACTGTGTGGGGGGGATATGTGATGGGGCAATACTGTGTGGGGGGATATGTGAAGAAGGGCAATACTGTGTGTGTGGGGGGGGGGGATATGTGAAGAAGGGCAATACTGTGTGGGGGGGATATGTGAAGAAGGGCAATACTGTGTGTGGGGGGGATATGTGAAGAAGGGCAATACTGTGTGGGGGGGATATGTGAAGAAGGGCAATACTGTGTGGGGGGGGATATGTGAAGAAGGGTAATACTGTGTGGGGGGATATATGTGAAGAAGGGCAATACTGTGTGGGGGGATATGTGGATACAGTGTTATGCAGAGGTGTACTTATAACAATTTTATAGACAAATGATACTATTTACAGTTGCGCGGGGGGGCGCAAAATGTTTTCTTCTTCCTAGGGGGGGCATGACAGAAAATAATTGAGAAGCACTGCCTTAGGCAGACATTCTTAACTATACCACCCCCCCCCCCCCATCTGTTTCTAGCATGCTGATGGCAGGGCCGCACAGCATCATCTGTTGCTAGGGAACAGGCAGCATGGCCACACAGCACATCACTGGTTGCTAGGATGCATGCAGTCACCTACACTATAATAACCAATGATGCTGTGCAGCCCAAGGGCAGAACATGCACTAACTGTCCCTGATTTTGAGGGACTGTCCCTGATTTGGAGAAATGTCCCTCATTCCACCTCATGTGTCCCTCATTTTAGTTGTATATAAAATGCACTTTTTATCTATCAAAAAGTGTTTTCCAGTGATAAACCTTTCATCTGATTTCTAAATTGTTGCATTTGTACATTCCAAAAGCCAACGTAAAGGAATAGTAGTGGTAAAAAAAGCACTTGTGGGTTTAACCAATCTTGTTTTTTTATACAATTCTGCTTAAAGTGGGCATGGCAAGGGGTGTGTCCTATGCCTGCAAACTTTTGCTGATAGGTGTCCCTCATTTCCATCTCCAAAAGATGGGAGGTATACGTGCACTAAGGATGAAGTGTTCAATACGCACACTCTGGCCTTAGTGCTGACCATCTTCATGCCTCTGTGTGTGTCGTCTCAGTTGGCCTAATGGGGGGCACAGTCATTTTTTTTAGGTTTATTTATGATTTATTTAAAAAAAAACTAAGCCAATTAAGAGTATACCGTATTTTTCGCTCTATAAGACGCACCTGACCATAAGACGCACCTAGGTTTTAGAGGAGGAAAACAAGAAAAAAAAATTCTTAACCAAATAGTGTACTAAAATATTTAACCAGTGTCAAAGAAATGCAGCCTGACCTGTGCCAATTAAATGCAGCCTGACCTGTGCCAATTAAATGCAGCCTGACCTGTGCCAATTAAATGCAGCCTGACCTGTGCCAAAGAAACGCAGACTGACCTGTGCCAAAGAAACGCAGACTGACTGTGCCAAAGAAATTCAGCCTGACCTGTGCCAAATAAATACAGTGACCTGTGCCAATAAATGCAGCCCGACCTGTGTCATCGCTCTGGCTGACAGAAAGGGGGGCTGATAGAAAGTGGTGGGCTGACAGAGGGGGGGGGGTGCTGAATGACAGAGGGGTGGGCTGGTGACTGACAGAGGGGGGCTGATAGAGAAAAGTGTGCTGACTGACAGAGGGGGAAGGAGCTGACAGAGTGATAAGAGGGAGACCTTTAGGAGACACACAGCCAGCAGGCAGAGAGGCAGGACTCACGTGAAGCTGTCCGGTCGCCATACAATGCGATCATTCATAGACGAGCCTCGTCTCTGCATGTGACACGCTCTGCTGGGACCAATAGTGGACAAGCATGTCAGGCACCCGCAAATTACTGTGTGGCCATCACAGGGCACTTCTCCCATCGCTAAGCTGGGCTCACAATGTGCCGGCCGCCGGGTGCTGCATTTGTGCGGGAGGCAACAGTGGGAAATACTTTTATTTTTTGCTCGTGCAGGGGGTGGCTTCATTTAATAAGACACAGCACAGCGTGGGGGGTGTTTCCGGCAGTGGTGGGGGCGTTGCCAGCGGCGGCGGGGTGCGGTGCCTGCGGTACTTTCGCTCCATAAGACGCAGGGACTTTTTTACCCATATTTTTTGGGGAAAAAAGTGCGTCTTATGGTCCGAAAAATACGGTAATTTAAACCCAAATCTATACAAATTTATTCCCGATATATTCAGGACAAAGAAGGAAAAGTTATTTTAATGTAAGGAAACATACCACGTACATCAATACAGCATTTCAATGCAGAATGTGGCTTTGAGTTATTGCAGCTCTCAGAAGACAAGGGGTTAATAAGCCCTTTCTGGAATGTCTTATTGTATCTGGTGAAATGACACAAATGGAATGTGGAAACAATATTCTTAGTGTTTGGGGCCTTGTCATTTTGGCCAGGCTGTCAGACAGTTTGTGTGTACAACATAAGATCATCCTGGGGGAGTTATTCAGTAAATTGTGATTGAATAAGCCTTTCTCAGCTGCTCCTCAGAATTGGCACTATCACACTTTGATAAATAGTCCTTTTCTCTATCAGGCCCAATGTAACAAATGGCCCAAGTCATTACCAGAGGAGGATACCTGTTTGCTGCACTCTGCTATTTGTGTTTGAGTGCTGCCATCCAACTTTTGTGAATCTTGGACGTAGGGAGAGAACTCTGGCCTTGTACAAACCTCTGTAAAGAGATGCATGTCAGGCCTAATGTGAGGTGACTTTTCTAGTTTAATGCCTCACCTCAGAAGAGATTCCAGGATGTGACAAAATGTGCCAGTGTGCTTGGCCCCTTCGTGACTGAATTTTAGCTGCAAATTCCGTAATGCCTCAGCTGTGGAAATGTAATATATCATTATCAGTTAGAAGCGTTATTTGAATTCTACCTTTATTATTTCGCTGAGTCTGGCTAGCCATCTGAAAAAAAAAAAGCCTTCGATGTGATGGATTAAATTTTCTGTTTGAAATGTTCAGAGCTCTCACTTACTGTACTTAGCCGCATGCTAACAAACATAATTGTGAGAGCTAAAAATGCCCACAAGGCCTGTACTGTTTCATTCTTTATGTATAATCTGGATACAGAAAGTAATAAGAAAACTTCCAGATATTCCAACAGGTGTTCTACAGTGAAAGGAGACGTACATCGAGTTTACTTCTAATCACCACAGAAATGGCGGAAAAGAGCCTTCAGAATTATAAATGCCAGTGTGATGCCACAATATACTGAATGAGATGGTTTCATTTTTTAAACATAATTAGGATGACTTATAAAACTGAGAAAAAGAAAAAGGGAGGTTCTATTTTACAGCATCCAGACATGCTTAATGTGAGATTAAGATCTATAAAAGAAAAAGATCAGTGCAAAGGGGGGCCCGGCCACCTGTTGCGTAGGAGGGCCGGCTGTACAGCCTTGTTGCAGCCACTGATCCTCTTGTCCTCCCTCTGCAGCTCTTCCAGCTATTACTCCTATTTCTTCCTACGGTGGCACTCCAGGTGGTCAGCTCTAGTATCTAAGCCCCCATCCCCTTGCTGGATGGGCCACCCTGTGTGCCCCCCTCTCCCATTCTGCTGGCTCTCCTTCTCTTTTTTCCTGCTGGCAGCTGCAGACACAAAGAGGGATGTTTCAGGATGGATTGTGGGGGTTAGAGGTCAGTAAGTATTCTATTTACCAGCCCCCTTCTTTTCTGAATGAACACAGTGAGCATCTGTACTGGTCATTTCTGTATCCATTCATAATTGAAGCAAAGTAAACTGTATTTTTTATGCTTCTGCTTGTGAATGAACAGGAAGCCTTAGAACGCTTCCTATTCATTCATTTATGCAGATGGACCTGCAAAGAAAGGGTCTGATGAATTTATGTAAGACATCAGGGGCCTGTTTAGACCACTGATTTTCACTTTACAAGCCACAGCGCCATGAGAATGACCCCCAATACCTCATTCACACATAGAGCTTTATCGGGTATTTTGTTGTGTTTGTGTCCACTAATAATGATTTTAGTGTATTTTTAGCATAAAAATCATTTGATATTTTCAGGGGGCAGACTCTGTCAGGTAGGCTGTGTGGGGCCTCGTGATTTTTACCAGCAGCCTTGCATACTCCTGTTCTTTAGAAAATAGAGTGGAATTATAGCTGTGCTTGTCAGCCATGTTTTAAAAACAAGCCGGTTGGAAGGTGTACCATCTCACCCATGCATATCAGATGGTGGGAGGCCTGCAAGAACCCCAATGACCAACAACGAGGGGGTGAATTTTGATGACAGGATGGCAAGAATCTGTCCCATCCGCTTGATACATGCTCCTCAAGCTTGAGGAGCTCTGCTCCATCTCATTAAGATTGTACAGGGGTCTTTCGTTTAAAATATTTTTCTCATAGGGATGTTGGTATAACTGATACCTCTCATTTCATATACAAGCAAGCAATACAAACCTGACATGGGTTCTAATTTCACTCCACTTTATTCTAAACTTTCAATAAAAAATGTTGTTTACATTTAGTTCTACTTTAAGTAATCTACCAACTCCTATGTCACCTTTCTGCCTTCAGCCTCCTCGTTGGCAAGTGAATCAGTGAGCCCCCTCAGATCTACAGCGACTGCACTTCCAAGTGTACTTTCAGTGCAATTTCAAGTGCACTTTGCTCTTGTAGTTTGCACTTGTAGTGCAAAGTGGATTTTCCTTTCGTAAAAAACCCCCAATGAATTCTAATAAAGGTTGCTAAAATCAGCAATTCATTTTTTTCTTTGATCATGTTTTTATTAACTCCTTAAGGACCGCCACATGTACATTTACGTCGGCAGAATGGCACGGACAGGCATATTGGCGTACCTGTACGTCCCTGCCTAGACGTGGGTCGGGGGTCCGATCGAACCTGCCCACGGTACTTGCAGCGGTCCCCGTGGCTGCAGGAGCGATCCGGGATGAGGGGGCGGCTGTTCGTTTTTGTCCGCCCCCTACGGATCGCTCCCAGCCAATCCGCTCCCTCCCTGCTCTGCACTTTCTCTGCCTGTATAATGTAAACACAGGCAGAGGAAGTGATGTCAGCTCTCCTCTCGGCAGTATTTTCAATCCGCCGAGAGGAGAGAAGATATCACAAGTAAGTCATACCAACACTACACTGACACCACACACATAGGCACATTAACCCCTTCCGATCACCCCCAGCCCCCTGTCACACTGTCACTGATTGCAGTGATCACATATTTACTGATCACTGCATTTAGTGTCAGTGTGACAGTTACTGTGACAGGCAGTTAGTGTAAGGTCCAGGGTAGCCCCCTACCCCCCCTAATAAAGTTTTTAACCCCTTGATCACCGCCCTAGTTAACCCTTTCACCCCCTATTGCCAGTGTCACTAAGCGATCATTTTTCTGATCGCTGTATTAGTGTCACTGTTGCCGCTATGTAGCTAGTTTTTTTTTTTTATTGCGATTTTTTTTTTACTAAAGACATGTGGCTAAATACATTTTGGCCTAATAGTTTGACTAAAATTTAGTTTATTAGATTTTTCTTATAACAAAAAGTAGAAAATATCATTTTTTTTCTAAAATTTTGGTCTTTTTCCATTTATATCGCAAAAAATAAAAATCGCTGAGACAATCAAATACCATCAAAAGAAAGCTGTATTTGTGGGAAGAAAAGGACGCAAATTTTGTTTGGGAGCCAAGTTGCACGACCGCTCAATTGTCTGTTAAAGCAACGCAATGCCGAATTGTAAAAACACCTTTGGTCATTTAGCAGCATATTGGTCCGGTCCTTAAGTGGTTAATCAGATTATTACTACTCATCAAATATGAAGGAAACAGAATGCAACTGTTCCCTGTAGTAAAAATATTCATCTTTTTTTCTTTCTTTTTTTTTTTTTTTTACCTGGAGTAGAATAAGTGCCATATGGATATATTTGGCTGCTAAGGGCTTTTCCATTTTCTCCAGTATTTATGCATCAGTCCATTATGTCTTTCTCTGCATGTGAAGAATTCCTAATCCATATAATTAATGCTCTATACTGTACAGTGTAGAATGGAATAGATGCAAAGTAACTGCCACTTTTGTTTTAACAAAGAATTTGTTCTCCTGACACTGTAGAACAGTATATTGTAAGTTGTAATTTAGAGAACAAGAAAAAAAAAAATCTTGTGCAATCTGTCTGTGGTTACTGGCCGGCTGTAACGTGTGTGACATGGTCATTAAGTATAACCACATAATGACTAAAAAGTCTTTAACTTGGCAGTCCATATGCCTGGGCAGAGTACATACAAATCCTGGAAACAGGAGTTGGCTTTATTAAAAGTAAAGGTGCTTCAACTTTTTAGACATAGCTGTTGTAATGAGGTTCCTGCCACTGACTATTAACCATCCCCCAAGTGCCCTCAGATGCCCAGGGCAATGAAAATGACAGGGGAGCACTCATTGCCATGTTATACTGAACATACTCTGTGCCCCCCAATGCCATCACTATAACCAGAGAACACTGATGAGGGCTACAGTGTAAAAAAACATCAATACCTAACAAAATTATTGATTTTTAAATCATTATCTCTCCTTCTCACTGCAGTCGCTAGGAACTGAACTGGGGAAGTTGCATTAACTATGCCCCTATGAAAAATGTACTGTACGTATTTTACTGCGAGAACGTAAAGGGGAAGTATAGAGTGTTCCAAGTGGGCATATGTTTTGCTTTATTATTTTAGCTTTCATATTCTTTTGTTAGTGACTTTTGATTGTTTGCATGCATTTTCTTCTATATATTTTTTAACTGCATTAAATATAGATCCATGCTCCCTCCTTAAAAATAGCCACACATGTTTTTTTTTTTTTTACTAAAGGCAAATCCGCTTTGCACTACAAGTGCAAACTACAAGTGCAAAGTGCACTTGAAATTGCACTGAAAGTGCACTTGGAAGTGCAGTCGCTGTAGATCCGAGGGACATGCAAGGAAAATACAAAACAGCATTTTAGCTTGTACATGATTGGATAATAAAATCAGCAGAGCTTCCCCTCATTTCAGATCTACCCCTCATATTTACAGCACTTCCAAGTGCACTTTCAGTGCAATTTCAAGTGCACCCCTAAGGACTGAATTGCATTGTTGGTTTAAAGAGTAAGACCCCTTTCACCCTGAGGAGTTTTTCAGGCGGTTTAACGCTAAAAATAGCACCTAAATACCACCTGAAAAACTCCTGCCCTGCAGTCTCAGTGTGAAAGGCCGAGTGCTTTCACACTGAGCAGCATCTTTGTAGCGGTGAGAGGAGTGGTGTGTTTACCGCTCCTTCCCATTGAAAACAATGGGACACTGTGGCTATACTTCCGGCAATGCGCCTCTTTTTCGCCCACTAGCACGGGGTTAAAGTCGCACCACTGGCAGCTAAATACCGCCGAAATTCCGCGGCAATTCTGACAGTATAGCGCCACTAAAAATAAAGATAAAAAAGTAGAAAAGTGACAGTTTTTTACTGGCTGCCAGTATAAATACTGATGGTTGGCAACACTGTTCCAGTCCCTCTTTCTATGTCCCACTCCATGGCTCTACCCAGCCCGGTATGCTCCCAGGTGTCACTGTTAGTCCCAGAGTCGTTAGTACTCACTTAAAAGGCTCTGACTTGCCCATTAGGCTTTATGCATCTAGTAATGATTCCATACATGTTGTTTCAGAAGCAGGACAGCTGCAGCTGCACCTCTATATTCTGTACACTTCTCCTAGGATCTAATTTACGACAGAGAACGCTTAGCCTGGCCTAAAAACACCCTTTGAATCTTGCTCCCAGTCTTTTAGATCATGTTTTATGAGTCAGGATGACTTCAGCTGGCTCTTCTGGGTGTAGGCAGGGCCGTCTTTAAGGCAGGGCAAAAAGGGAAGCTGCCCTGGGGCCCTGTCATTGTTGTGGGGCCCAAAGCAGCTGCCTCATACTTGCCAACTATCCCAGTTTAAATTCCCTTGTCCCTTGGAGTTTTAGTCCTGTGTTCTGATATCTCAGTGTGAAGGGCTGCTAATAATGCTGCCCAGCTCTGCCATATTGTTGTGTACAGATGACTCACCTTTAGACCCTGTGTTTACATGTAAATAACCACAATTCATAAGTAAATAATGTGAGCATTTATATGTAAACAGGTGGAGAGCAAAATTGTATGGGGGGGGGGGGGGGGCAAGAATTTTTTTGCCCATGGTCCAATCAACATTAACCACTTCCTGAAGGCCGTTCGACTATGAGATGCCGACTATGAGATGCCAGACACTCGCGATCGGCGGTTACAGGGACAAGGACGTGGATCTGTGTATGTAAACACACAGATCCACGTCCTGTCTGGGAGAGAGGAGACCGATCTGTGTCCCTTGTACATAGGGACACAGATCGGTCACCTCCCCCAGTCACTGCCAGTCCTTCAATGCCAGTCACATTTATACAGTAATTAGTGCATTTTTATAGCACTGATCGCTGTATAAATGTGAATGGCGCCAAAAATGTGTAAAAAGTGTCCGATGTGTCCGCCATAATGTCGCAGTCCCAATAAAAATCGCAGATCGCCACCATTACTAGTAAAAAAAAATAAAAAAAAATAAGAATAATTCTGTCCCCTATTTTGTAGGCGCTATAACTTTTCGCTTATTGCGATTTTTTTAAATTTATTTTTTACCAAAAATATGTAGAAGAATACGTATCAGCCTAAACTGAGAAAAATAAATGTTTTTTTTTCTAAAAAAATTGACTATTTATTATAGCAACAAGTAAAAAATATAATTTTTTTTTCAAAATTGTCGCTCTATTTTTGTTTATAGCGCAAAAAATAAAAACCGCAGAGGTGATCAAATACCACCAAAAGAAAGCTCTATTTGTGGGGAAAAAAGGACGTCAATTTTGTTGAGGAGCCACGCTGCACGACTGCGCAATTGGCAGTTAAAGCGACGCAGTGCCGGAAGCTGAAATTTTACCTGGGCAGGAGGGGGGTATATGTGCCCAGTAAGGAAGTGGTTAAAGATGGCTTTGGGTGTAGGCCAATGCAATATATGGCCATTGCAGTAGCTGACAACATCTGTCTGGATGTCAGGTGTTTTGCTTCCATGCCCGAACTCACTAGGCTGTTTCGCTCCTGGCATTTAGATGGGCACTAACTCCCCCTATTACATAATTACAGGACGGCATTGTCTAAAAGGGAACCTAACACCCAATTGCATAATTTGCTATTGCCATAGTATTTTGGGACAGAGCCACCTAGTGGAAAACTAGCTAAATGCATCTGTTAATACACATATGGGACTCATTAGAGGTTTTATTTTTACATATCAAATGTCCAAATTTCTGAGTTCTCTGTATGCCCTAATATCACTACTAACTAATGTGAATGTGATTGCAGGCTGCAAGAAAAATGTTAGCATTGTATTTTTTATTTATTTTTTGTAAAATAACAAAGAGTCAGCAGTGATTGTATTTGGGAACAGCTCTTCTGCCTCACAGAAGGGGTTATCAGATCCCCAGATTACTGACAACAGAGGCTGGGTTAGACTGCAACACTAAAGTAAACTCTGAACCTAAACTAGGCTCCCTAAATAAACTATATTAATTTGGTGGAGAGGGGATTATGGTGTGGGATTGTTTTTCAGGGGTTGGGCTTGGCCCCTTAGAATCAGTGAAGGGAGCTCTTAAGGTGTCAGCCTTGTACAATTTTATTCTCCTAACTTTGTGGGAACAATTTGGGCATGGCCCCTTCTTGTTCCAACATGACTGCGCACCAGTACACAAAGCAAGGTCAATAAAGACATGGATGAGCAAGTTTAGGGTGGAGGAACTTGACTGGCCTGTACCTCAACATGATAGAACACCTTTGGGATGAATTCGAGCAGAGACTGTAAGCCAGGCCTTCTCGTCCACAACAGTGCCTGACCTCACAAATGCACTTCTGGAAGAATGGTCAAACAGTCCCATAGACACATTCCTAAACCTTTTGGACAGTCTTCCCAGAAGAGTTGAAGCTGCTATAGCTGCAAAGGTTGGGCCAACTCAATATTGAACCCTACGGACTAAGACTGGGGTGCCATTAACATTCATGTGCATGTAAAGGCAGGTGTCCCAATACTTTTGGTAATATAGTGTACATATTATGATTTAATATATCATTTAGACTGGAGTCTAATAAATGTCATAGTTGACAGCCATTTTTTATTTTTTTACATCAAATTTTTTCGATATTGATCGATAATAAAAATGAATAATTTTCTATTTCTTATAGGTATATAAGGAAATACACAAGATTTTAAATATATAGGCCCACATTATAAACAGTTAAGTGTTAGCTCCAGCGAACCATTGCTATCTGCGGAGAACTAGTCAGCTGCTCTCACAGTGGATGGCTACCTGTGAGCAGGAAGATATAGCTCCTCGTAGGCTTGCCATTAGGACTCTTGATTTTTAAGCATATTGAACATCTGTAATTAGGGTCACCGAAATGACTTTTAAAAACCATACCTCGTTCAACAACTTCATATTATAAAGTTTCTAGAAGTATTTATTAAGACAACAGAGCCGAGCGCCTTCGAAAGAGCTCATTAGCTAAAGGAATGAAGAGTCCACAAATCTGCTTGTAATTAGATCATCAAAATATATTGGCACATTCTGCCTGGGTGGTATAGGTAATGTGCAACTCACACTGATATTTCAAGATCGAGTGTGAAAACAAAGCGTTTGTTTAATTGTACGTGTTTACTGCATCGTGTCAGTTTTCCGGCGCTGGAAAAGAGAACACGTGCTGCTGCATTTCAGATTACTATGTAATGACAGCATTAGGCAGCTATCTGTGAAAAACAGGTCTGCAAATGTACCATGATTTGAAAACACATAAGGTCTTAATTAAACAATTTTCACAGAGCAACCCCGCTCCAACCTACAAAGCCAGCTCTGAAAACCATTCCTCCTTCTAGTAATTATTTCATGAAGAGTCCGGGTGGCCACTCAACCTATAGGCCAGATCCTTTTTAAAACAGTGCTTAAATGGTCTTTTTTTAGCTGTGGTACTGCCCACCAAACATTGCAGGGGGGATTACAACTGCAGTATGTCTATGACCCCATCAGGCTGCTTTTACAGTTTAAAGGGAGCTGATGGGGGTGGAATGGCTCGACTACCTGTTTTTCCTGCCCCCGACCACAAATATAAATGAGCTCTTTGTTATATGAGAATGAACAAATAGCAAGTCTTCCTGATAACCACAACACAGACCTTACAAAGGTCCACTTTTTTGCAAGACCCATGACCCCCCGACACAAATAACTTGTAAACAAATCATTCCCCAGGAAAAAATATTGGAAGCCATGGGTCCATTGCAAGCCCATTACAAGAGTGAATTTTCATGGAATTTCGAACGCTAAGCTCTGGCAGAAGGCATGGTGACATCACCTGTGCCTACCAGGACATGGGAGCTTTGAAACACCCATTTGCAGGTGGTTTATAAAAAAGTGGGCCTTTCATTTGGTATTGGAGGCCCACTTTAAAGTCCAGCTCCAACCCAATTTTTTTTCGCTTTGTATACAGTAAGCAAAAGTAGCCCTTCTGTCAGATTTTACGTCTGTCTGAGATTTTTTTGTGGTGACACTAGTACGGGAGATTAGGAGAACACTAGGACAGGATAACACAGACAGCAAAAAAACGAACACAGGTCATTAACCTCTTTCCGACCGCGCTATAGCAAAAATACTGCTACAGCGCGGCGGAGTTATTTTGGGACGACGTCCCTGGGACATCGTCCTTCACTTCCACGATTGTGCGTCCCCTGGGATGCGCTCGCGGAAGTGTCCATGCTCGCCGGGTCTAGAAGACCCGGCGCATCACGGATCACGGTAAATTGCCGCTGATAGCGGCCGTTTACCACGTGATCGCGCCGTCAAATGACGGCGCGATCACTCTCCTGTGTCTCCTCTCTGTACCGTTCGGTACAGTGTGCGAGGAGAGGGGGGGGAAGCGGGGTGTCAGCAGCTGTGCTGTGGCTGGATCTGTGACAAATGCAGTCACAGATCCAGCCATCCCTCCATCCATCCCAGCTCTGCAATCCCCAGTACCATGCAATCCCCCAATACTCTGCAATCTCCTAGTACCCTGCAATACCCCAGTACCCTGCAATACCCCAGTACCCTGCAGTACCCCAGTACTCTGCAATACCCCAATACTCTGCAGTACCCCAATACTGTGAAATACCCTGCGCAATACTCTGCAATACCCCAATACCCTGCAGTACCCCAATACCCTGCAGTACCCCAATACCCTGCACGATACTTTGCAATACCCTGCGCAATACTCTGCAATACCCCAATACACTGCAATACCCCAATACCCTGCGCGATACTCTGCAATACCCAAATATTATGCAATACCCAAATACTCTGTAATACCCAAATACTTTGCAATACCAATTTTTTTTAAAGCACCCCTGTCCCCGTGTGCTCGCATGCAGAAGCGAACGCATACGTAAGTCCCGCCCACATATGAAACTGGTGTTCAGGCTACACATGTGAGGTATCTCTGCGAATGTTAGAGCGAGAGCAATCATTTTGGCCCTAGACCTCCTCTGTAACTAAAAACATGTAACCAATAAAAGTAATTAAAGCGTCGCCTATGGGGATTTTTAAGTAGCGAAGTTTGGCGCCATTCCGTCATTGTGCGCAATTTTGAAGGGTGACATGTTGGGTATCTATTTACTTGGCGTAACGTCATCTTTCACATTATGAAAAAAAATTGGGCTAACTTTACTGTTTTTTTTTTTTTTTAGCACAAAACTGTTTTTTTTTTTAAAAACACGCATTAAAAAAAAAACTACGAAAATACCATGCGAGATAAAAAGTTGTAACCACCGCCATTGTATTCTCCAGGGTCTTTGCTAAAAAAAAGCATATATAATGTTTTGGGGTTCTATGTAATTTTCTAGCAAATAAATGATGATTTTTCCATGTAGGAGAGAAATGTTAGAATTGGTCTGGGTGTTCCAGAACGCCTGGTGGCGTTCCCTGCATGTTGGGCCTCTGTATGTGGCCACGCTGTGTAAAAGTCCCACACATGGGGTATTGCCATACTCGGGAGGAATAGCAGAATGAGTTTTGGGGTGTAATTTGTGGTATGCATATGCTGTGTGTGAGAAATAACCTGGTAATATGACAGAAACAAGATTTTATTTATTTTTTTTACAGAATTTTCAGTCGTTTTTCTTTTATAGCGCAAAAAAATAAAAAAAAACAGAAGTGATCAAATACCACCAAAAGAAAGCTCTATTTGTGAGAAAAAAAGGACAAAAATGTCAAATGGGTACAATGTTGTATGACTGAGTAATTGTCATTCAAATTGTGAGAGCACCAAAAGCTGAAAATTGGTCTGGTTAGGAAGGGGGTTTAAGTGCCCAGTGGTCAAGTGGTTAAAATACGTTCTTCTGTCTCTAGAAAAACAGGCACAGGCTACAAATACTGTAGCTGATGACTGTTAACATAAGGACACTTTGCAGGAATTTAACACCATTCTCCCCCAAGCAAGTTCTTAGTCGGTCTTCAGGTCCCCATTGCCGGCATGTTTAGTGTGGGATGCTGGCTGTGGACTCCTTGTGGCTTCTCAGCCAGCTTCCCACTGAGCATGCACGTTTCACCCTGTGCTCTGTGAATGGTCCTGCAGCCTCTTAGGACCTGTAACATGTCCCAAGACCTTTCAAGCAGGAAAGGGAGCGGAACAACTTCCAGTGGAATCGCCTAGGCGATTCCAGCAGAAGTGGAAGCAGGTACCTGGCATAATCTGGGTGCATGTGATTGGCACATGGTCAATCAGCCTTGTCCAGACAGAGGGTCAGGGGCCCTGCAGCCTCATAGGAGAGTCAGGGTAGAATGAAAACTCCTCCTACAAGATTTAACCAGACACTGGTAGAAGTCATAAGACTGCTATTGACTGCTGATGAGAAAAGGTATTTAGCAAAATTATTGCATTTCCATGTTCTGTGTACTGTGGGAGATAAGATATAATGAATGCTGGGTCCTGGGTTTAGTAATGCTTTGAGGGCAATCCCCCCAATGTAGGCAGAGACAGCAATAAAAAGACCTCCCTCCTAACCTATCCAAACTCTTTAGTATTAAGCCTTGTACACACGGGCCAGAATCTCGGCAGGAAAAAACTTTGTTTTTCCTGATAAGATTCTTGGCAAGAATCTCTTGCCACCCGAGTGTAGAGACACTCTATTCTTTTGAATGGCAAGACAGTGACATAATCGCGTACGACGAGCATGTGCTCGTCACATTCGTTGCCGTTGCCGCCATCTTGCTGCACCCTACCTATGCCTAGGAAGTTACCGTGCTTGCGTCAAAGTCATTTCGAGCATGCGCGGGTTTCCACGGCGACAGGTAAGTATACACACTATCGGGTTTCTCGGCAGGAAAACACAACGAGAATCACGACGAGACAATAGAGAGCATGTTCTCTATTTTTCTCGTCAAGATTTTAGGCAGTTTTTTTGACAAGTAAACAGTATATGAGTCTTCAGGCTTCTAACTTTGGGGCCAAGACATTGCTTTTTGTATTGTGATTAATGCATTTTAGTTCATTTTACTTTATGTCTTTAAATTGTAGAATGATAGTGTTGATGAATACCAGTACATGTGTTGTATACAGTGCAATACACTTGCAAACTATTCCTGAAGGAAGCCATACACATAAGAGGACCCTATGGTGTGTGTCTTGGCCAGTCTTTTAATAATATTGTTTATTATGTAGCACATCCCCTGCAGGAGCCGCTGGTGAATAGGGATCCCCCACCCAGCAACAGCCAGTCACACTGAATTTCCACAGGCTCGTTTGAGACAGAAAACAGTTCAGCAACTTTTAATGGGATAGGGGTACTATGGGAGGCCAACTTGAGTGGAACAAAGTCTCTTCAAGGACACTCGCCTGATGAGTCATCCAGCCTCTCTGGATCACTCACCCTGACCCCGATTAAACACAGACTTGGCTGCCAGCCAAGCCTAACAATTTACCTACTCAAAAAGCCTATGCACATTATCTAACACGTTACACTAGAGGGTGCTACAATTACTATGTGGGTGGGGGCTGAGGTACTGTATGAGCAGTAGCTGCCAAACACCCAGTGGATACGGAGGGGACAATAGTAACCAAACTGTTTTTATAACTTGCCCAATCATTTGTCCTTGGCAGGTCTCTACTTGACCTACAGACATAGGATTTTTGTCCAATCTACCTTCAAATGGACCAATTGAAAAAATTGGTATCACTATATCATATGGGTTTAAAAATTATATGAAAGTTAGATGCCTTTGTTGTTCTCAGCAACTCATAGGATTCCAATTATCATTTTTCTCACCTAGACTGAAAGAGTAACAGTTGGAATAAGAGTAGTTGCCATGGGCAATACACTTTTCCTTCTTCTGTCTGTTATTAGTCATCCTGCCCATGTGCTCGGCACCATTCTTACGCCCAAACCATCTTGCTAATAGATGTACCAGGCTGATGCACACAGATACGGCTGGAAGTGCCCTGCTGTAATCCCTCCTAACAGCTGTCCTATTTCATTTTCTGAGATGATAAGTGAAGTATCTGTGCTTTATGCATTCCAGGAACTGTCTCTAAAGTCAGACGCTTGGCCTATAGACTTTACCAGAAAAACCTGCACAAACTGATCACATCATTTAAGCAAATAGCCCAGGGCAGGACAGTTAATTATCACACTCTTTAAAAAGTACAAGAAAGCATTGTGTTACTGAGCCACACTGAGAAGCCATATGGAGGAGGTGTGTAGCTCTACTTAAGGCGTTCAGCCTGAAAGGTGGCGGGTTCATTCCTTGCCCTTCTTGCACACTCTAGGGGTTACTACACAGCAAGCAGGCAGTACATCATACAGCACTTCGGAGAGGCGCTGTTTTGTCATTTGTCATTTGTGTCAACGGTAATAAATGCTTCTAAGTTTTCGGAAATGTGCTCCTTAAACAGATGAGTTTACACGGGTTTGCAGAAGCCTTTCCAGTGTTTGTATTTGTGCAGAACATAAAGAATATTTGCAGAAACAATTTTCCTGCAGTTCTCATTTGTATGCACGTCGTTCTATGATAACATAATGCTGGGAAAAACATGTGTGCTACATTTTCAGTGTAAAGGATCAGTTTATTTTTTAATTAAATGATTTATTGAGCCAGTACTTCATTTTACATATTGTGCAGATATGTAAAAAGTCATGAACAAATATAACTTTAGCAGCACTTCAACATTAAAGGGAAATATTTAGCAGGAATAGTAGAAGTCTTGTCAAATGCAGTAATTAGCATGTATGCTTGTAAGTCATGTGCTGAGTTATTTTTATTTTTATTTTTTTTAAGTACTCCTGTCATGGGAGAAACTCAGTGGCTGCAATTACTGAACACTTGTTGAAAATGCTACTTACCTGGCTAAAATAGGACTCTCCTGATTTTCATACAATTTTCCGCAATTGCATCCTTCTTTCCCTCTAAATACAGTTTTGTTTTAATTTAAAGGAGAAATAGAGCCAAAGCCTTAATGGTCCTACTTCTCCTATGAATCACAGGAGTGCAGTCCATTGTGCATTTTCTGTGACTCATTTTCAGAGGACAGTGGGCTAAAGGCCACTGCCAGGCACTTGATTGATCCTGACTTTACAGTCGGGATCCACCCAACAACCTGGAACAGCCTCTCAGCCAACTGCTGGGAGACTAATCCAGCCGCTGCCACCTCTGCACAGCTCAGCACTCCAGTGAGCACCGAAGGGGCAGGGCAGAGAGCCATTGACTGACAGTCATCTCTCTTCCCAGAGCAGGGGGGAGAACTGAGCAATCAGCAGTGTTTGAACACTCAGTTCTCACTGCAGAGGCAGCAGGGTACAGATGCAGCTTCGGATCAGTGAGGGTGGGGCAGGGGGGCAGAGCAGAGAGCTGCGGACTGACAGTCCCCAACTTTCTGCTCAGGGAGCTGTGAGAAATGAGAGATCAGCAGTGTTTGATCGCTCGGTTCTCAGAGTTAGAGCTGGAGGGGGACAGATGCAGAATCAGACCAAATTAAAGAACATTAGAAGTAGTCTCAGAAAAGCAAAACATTTCATTAAAACTATACTCAGCGTTTGGGGGTCGGCACAATACAGTGTTCACACTGAACTATGCTTTCACCAGAGTCGAGTCTTGTCAACAGGCTCAGTATGCTAGTGAAAGGCAAAGAATGAACCTGCCAAGCTGACACGCTTTATGGCTACTAGTCTGTGTAGTATTTTATGGAGGGATTTACTAAAACTGTAGAGCGCAAAATCTGGTCCAGCTCTGCATAGAAACCAATCAACTTCGATGTTTTATTGCCAAAGAGTATTTGATTGGTTACTATGTATACCTGCACCAGATTTTGAGTGCTCCGGTTCTAATAAATCACCCCCTATGAGTCTTCCAGCCCTGGAAGATATCAAACTATGACTGTCTTACTGAATGCTACAGGATGTGGCTGCCATCATAATAGAAAGGGAATAAAGGTGGATTGGTCAAGTTGATATTGTACCAATTATATTGTGTCACCAATTAGAGATAGTACAGATAGCAACTATTGAATATAAATGTGAATTAAAACTTTAAAAAAAAATGTGTAGAAACTCTAAGATAGTAAAATGTACCTAAGAATCCAAAGTCTAAGGATGAAAACCTTCATTTATCAAAGTAATTTATTAAAATTAATTTGGGAATCGCTGTTCTTATAAACAAAATGACACAATTTGATTTCTTGTTAATGTTTACTTATGTAGAATGAATTGGAAACAATAATTGGAAGCAATATGCAATCAGTTTTTTTTATAACATAATTAATTATTTTAATTCAATTAATCTTGAATCGTTTTTTAACTTTATGTAAACAGAACATCTACATCAACATTTCAAGATGAACGCTGCATTTTATTTTCCCTATATTTCAATTATTAAGATTTCAGATAAACAAAATATGAAGTTTTGCAAAATCAGCAAGTTACAGTCCCACATATAAAACACCTACGGAATGTTGTGAAGTAGACTGCAGCCAGACCAAACAAATTTTCCAAGCTGTTTAATGTTATACAATATTGATTGAAATTGATCAACACCAGTGGAAAAATGTATACGGCTCTAGTTCAGAAACAGAAGACATCAAAGCAAGGCCTTTGGACTTCCATGTGTGTTGTTTCTTCAGCCAACTGTAATTTTTAGATTCCGTGTTTGAAGGAAGAAGTATATATCAGAGCACCAGAAGCTTCTGCTAGACATCTGACGGCATAGTAAAGCCAATCACAAGGCCATTTCAAATAAACAGTCAATAGCAGATCTTGTGAGAAGTGAGCAAAGTGCTTTCTTTGCAGATAGCTCTCCTCCGTCTGGTTATCGTAGTTACTACCTAAACTTCCCCTACTTCTGTCTGACTACAGGCAGCAAAAGACATGGCTGCAAGTAGACTCACTTGGTTTATTACCCATTTCCTCTGTGGTTACTCGTTTCCAAAGGGTGTTTTGCAGAGCGCTGCAAAGAAGAACTGTTACATTAATCAATCATCAAACTAATTTCTAGAAAGCCCAGGGACCCTGTTATTTTTCCCCAAGAGTTGTGTTATGTTGCAAAAGTTATGTCAAGTCGTAGAATTGGAGACAAATGTCTATGCTCTCTTTCACCAGAGAAGGCAAGGTTATCAATTTCACATACATTTCAAATTTCATTATTTCGAAATGACGCCCCAGATAACAAGACGCTTCACATCTGCTACTTATAAGGACGTTTCCTGACACTCTGTAACTCCAGAAAGCTGGCGTGTGAGTCATCTTGTTGCTTGGAATCCTCTTTATTTATTGTACATTTGCTTCAAAATAATGTCCTCCACTTCAAATAAACTGCAAGGTGAGAATATGTCTGTTTACCAGAGTAATACATGGGCCAATTCACAATGAGAAATATCTACACAAAGGACAAATATTCATGACAGATAACTTTTATATACCGTAATTCACAATTACTAGACGTAAATATCACTAATGCACCTGAGATTTGAGGGCAAGATTGAGCTTGACCTACAACATGGATAGTAGCACTGTCATAGAGTTTCTTTCATGTTGTTCCTATAATTAAATATTTCATACAGAAAAAATTGTCCTGGCCTAAACTGGCACTGAGAGAACTTTACTTTCTATATCTTCCTAAGCAACTTCCAGTTTCAAGTCTGATCTCTGACATAATGATCTTATAAAAGGCACACACCAGTGCTCTGAGTTTGAAGTTGGAAACTGTTATTTGCTTATTGAGCATTGCAGCTTTTGGAGCCTCTATGACTCTCAGAAAATATGTTATCTCTTTTCAGTGTCTAGTGTTATTGTAGGGTCAGCAAAAACTATGTTTTTTCAGTACTTCTTTGACAGGTTTGTTTTAAAGGGGTTGTAAAGGTACATGTTTTTTCACCTTAATGCATCCTATGCATTAAGGTGAAAAAACATCTGACAGTTACGGACCCCCCAGCCCCCCGTTTTACTTACACAAGCTAGTTCACCTGCTGCACTCTCCCCCGACGTCTTCTTTTCCGGTCAATCTGGCCGTTGATTGTCTAAAGTGGATGGATTGATAGCAGCGCAGCCATTCGCTTGCGCTGCTGTCAATTGCATCCAATGACGTGGCGCACCAGGGGATGGGGCCAAGTGATACAGTGAGTGGCTATAGCCGCCGGCTATATCACAGGAGCGCGCCCGCAAGAACTAATTCCCATGGAAGAGAGCTCCCATGAAGGGGGTAAGTTCTTGCTAGGAGGAGCTGAGACAGCCACCGAGGGACCCCAGAAGACCAGGTTCTCTTCTCTTATCCTCTTTATTGAGAAATCTGGGGTTTATTAGAACCCTGATCCCTCCTCTACCCTCTAAGGCCAGGTAAATTCAGAACCAATACTGGAAGTGATGAAATCTTCATCACTTAAGGCCTCAGTTTTCACAGAGGAGATGGAGAAACTGATGTTTCTTCTTCTTCTTTGTGCACTGCCAATCCTACCAGATGGAACGGGAGAACAGGAGGGCTGTGGCTGAACGCAGCAGGGTATAGTGCTGCCATTGTCCATTAGAAAAGGTGCTGAAAAGGAGATCCTGCCTATGCTTGGGAGGAGGGAAGAAGAGATCCTGGTAAGTGCCTTGCTGCCCAGCCACTCAACAGCGCCCCCTTCATATGGTGTCCATGGCACTTGCCATGGCTGCCATACCCTAGATACGCCTCTGCCCACAGTAACCCTAGGACCTACCCACATCAACTCCCAGAACTGTTACCAGTGATTCCAATAGCCTGCTCGAAAGCTACAAAAGCTCAAGGGATCATGGGACATGTAGTATCAGGACTGGTAAAGTAAGGAAACAGGAATTCAGATCACTAAAAAATCAGCCAGGAGGAGGAGTGACATCACATACACAGAAACCTGCTGTATACAGCTAAAGGAGGTAAGTTACACACAAACTGACAGTGAGGTTGTGATTCATTTACATGCACAATGCATCTGTTGTTTTAGGGAGGAACATCTTTAAATCCCAACCACAGCACTACTTGCCTGGAGTTTGCATGTTTTTCCTTTGCCTGCGTGGGTTTTCTCCCACACTCCAAAGACATGCTGGTAGGCTAACTAGCGCCTGTTGGCCCTAGTCTATGTATGTATGAATGTGAGTTAGAGACCTTAGATTGTAAGCTCTTTGAGGACAGGGACTGATGTGAATGGTAGATGATTTATCTTTGCCGTGTTGTAAATGAGGGCTAAATGTTCTTCATAGACATGTTACATGAGCCAGTTTCTGTTTCAGAAATACTAGTTCATGAAAAGAGGAAGGTCCTCTTTAAGTAGGAAAATCATCCCTCTCTCTTAAAAGTCGTTTCCATGAATGTGATTTCCATACTTTATACATTGCGTCTCTTATTGCTGTCTATGCAGGTGGCAAGCTCTTGTTAACAAAACAAAGGGAAATTGAGCAGCCCAGTGCTCAATGCAGTCAATCTGTTTCTTGATCTTTTTACTGTGCAGTAAGTTTCCAATCTAATTCCTCTGAAGTATTTCCATGTGGTAACGACACTGACATATTTTCTATATTGGTGGTTTTGGCTACTAAAGCATGTGTCTTGTCATATTTGGAATGTCTAATAGGAAGAAGTGTTTCTCTTTTATGGAATTAATTAGATCACAATGAGTTATTGGAAAGAGGCAGAGAAATCTCTGGTTCATTTTATATTATTGTAGCTCTGTAGAGGTTACATGGAGGTTGAATGGGTGAACCAGGATATCTGTAAACCATGTACCTGACCAGAGGTGACATATTTAAATTGCTGTACAGGTGTGGTAAAGACGACAAGGTATGATATAAAATGACAGGTTTCTTTTAAGGGAATTTGAATTTGAAACACTTGCCTACTTATGCGTGTTATACCATGCAGGATCCTATATAGGGCTACTACTGGTAGTTGGCCACAGCTTGCAATTTAGTTATACTTTGAGTATGGGTATGGTTGGCTATATTTCAAATAATATTGATGAATTGTTTGTGTAGGTAAGATTTTCAGGAGAGGAGTATTGATGAGCACCACATGCAGGAGAGTAGTGTAATGGGTATGACACTGAGCACTATGTGCAGAAGAGGAGTGCCAAGGGTATGACAACGTTCAGTATGAGTGAGTGAGTGAAGAACTTATATAGCGCAGCACATGTGAACTAAATCGCCTCTGGGCGTTCGTTGTTCCTGTTTCCTTTGACATCAAAAGAGATCAGTTTTGATCTTTTTTCGGAAGGCCAAGTGGTTCTCCTCCAACCGAATGCTGGTTGGTAAAGCATGGCAGTAGAGTAGTGTGATGTGTTTGATACTGAGCACTATGTGCAGGAGAGGAGTGCGACGGTATGACACCAAGCTCTACATGCAGGAGAGGAGTGCAGGGGGTAGGTATGACAATGGTCAGTATGGCAGGAGAGGAGTGCGATGGGTATGACATTGAGCACTACATGCAGGAGAGCAGCGCAGAGGTTATGACAATGACCAGTATGGCAGGAGAGGATTGTGATGGGTATGACACTGAGCACTACATGCAGGAGAGGAGGGCAGAGGTTATGACAATGGCCAGTATAGCAGGAGAGGAGTGCGATGGGTAGGACATTGAATGCTACATGCAGGAGAGGAGTGCAGAGGGTAAGTATGACAATGGTCAGTATGGCAGGAGAGGAGTGTGCTGGGTATGACATTGAGCACTACATAAAGGAGAGCAGTACAGAGGGTATCACAATGCCATGTATGGCAGGAGAGGAGTGTGACGGGTATAGCGCTGAGCACTACAAGCAGAAGCGGAGGGCAGAGGTTATGACAATGGCCAGTATAGCAGGAGAGGAGTTCGATGGGTAGGATATTGAATGCTACATGCAGGAGAGGAGTGCAGGGGGTAGGTATGACAATGGTCAGTATGGCAGGAGAGGAGTGCGATGAGTAGGACATTAAACGCTACATGCAGGAGAGGAGTGCAGAGGTTATGACAATGACCAGTATGGCAGGCGAGGAGGAGTCGTGATGTAGGTATACATTGCGAAACGCTACATGCAGGAGAGGAGTGCTGGGAGTGCAGGAGAGGAGGTTATGACAATGACCAGTATGGCAGGAGAGGAGTGTGAGTGCGACAGTAGGACGCTACATGCAGGAGAGGAGTGCAGGGGGTAGGTATGACAATGGTCAGTATGGCAGGAGAGGAGTGCGATGGGTAGGACATTGAAAGCTACATGCAGGAGAGGAGTGCAGGGGGTAGGTATGACAATGGTCAGTATGGCAGGAGAGGAGTGCGATGGGTAGGACATTGAACGCTACATGCAGGAGATGAGTGCAGAGGTTATGACAATAACCAGTATGGCAGGAGAGGAGTGTGATGGGTAGGACATTGAACGCTACATGCAGGAGAGGAGTGCAAGGGGGTATAACAATGGGCAGTATGGCAGGAGAGGAAAGTGAGGGGTTTGACATTTAGCACTGTGCAGGAGAAGAATCCAGAGGGTATGACATGGAGTAGTAAGTGCAGAACAAGAGTGCAGAGCATATGA
Organism: Rana kukunoris; assembly: GCA_029574335.1. NCBI lineage: Eukaryota > Metazoa > Chordata > Amphibia > Anura > Ranidae > Rana > Rana kukunoris. The sequence continues at coordinate 602,612,812 of CM056049.1, forward strand.
CAGCATGCAGTATGTACAGGACATGAATTCAGAGGATGTACTGTGAGATGGCCAGGGAGGAGAGTATATTGTTGCTACTAGTAAAAAAAATTGTGATGTAAAAGACTCTGCTGTATAGGCTGCTATATAAAGCTATAGAACAGTGATCCTGCTTTCAAGAAGGAACTACTGTATAATTTGATTTCAATAGGAAAGTATAAATAAGATGCCGTGCACTACAGGGTTATTTATACTAGCATGCATAACTAGTAAAGGCAGGGGATTCAATTGTTTTAAGTGTCATCAATTTAGTCTTATTCAGGTTTTCTCAAAAGGCTAGGTCTACCACAACAGATAACAAAAAGCCTTTTTACTTGTACAAATTATAACTTGAATTTTCTTACTAAACCAGGCAAATGTTAGGCCACAGTTCAAGAAATATAAGAGGTCAAATGTAATATCTCAACCACTGTTAACTACTGTTAAACATCTGTGGAGGACATAATTAAGAAAATTTAAGCCAATGTTAGTATTGGCTTTTCCCTTTGGGAGTTGACCTTTAGGTTGTCTTGGGATTTAAAATGTTTTTATTTGATCATCTCTTTCAAACCATGAGTCCTTTGACCTGTACGGGCACAGAGGGCAAATGCAGAGACTAATCTAAGGAGACCTCTGTGTTCCTAGAGACTGGAACTCACTGTCAGGTACGTCTTTGTCAAATGTATTCATTGATTACTGGGTTCTGCTTTAGTAAATTCAAGTTTGACATCCACAGAAGGACTGCGTATCTCGACTGTCCAAAGTTTCATATGCCAGTTTGCAGCCTGATAACTGCGATAAAGGGATGTTAATAGTGAACCTGGTGTCTCTTATGTAGTGTGATGGAGACCCTCCGGTGTTGTTCATGGCAATATTTTTCATGGTATTTAAAATGGTTTTATGTGGCAGATTATTCATTTTTAAAGAAAGTCAGACAACAGTACTACATTTATAAGACTCTTCACTATAATATAGGACACTTGTTTTGCAGGCAAGGATCAGATCACTCAAGTTAATTCAATTTAAAGCTAGTTTACTGAGTTGGAAAGCACTGTTCAAAGGACTATAGTATCACCTTTCATGGATCAGACCCACAGGTCTTTTCAGTGTCAAGAGGTCCTACTATGCATGTTGTCATTTAAGACTGTGATGGTTAACCTTAAGCTGATAAATCAAGAGTCAACGTGAGGTGAATTCTGCATGCCAGCATTCTTGGGGTGTCAAAAGGGGCTGTTCCCCAAAAAAAACACTGCAAACTTGGAGACTCAAATTACAAACCATTCTATCCACGAGGTCCAGACCCTGGGATTATGCGCCTTTGATTCTCACATCCTTGCAGGGTCACTTTATTCGTAAAACAATGTTTAATTGTGTTGGAAAACAGTTACCTACAAGAATTTAGGTATTTCAAATGCATATGATGTCTCTTATTTTTCCAGTCTTATCCATATATACATCATTGGTTCATGTACTTGAAAGAAACACTTTTTTTTCGTTAGTACTAAAAACATAAACTGTTCATTTTATTTATTTCCAAAACTTAGTTTGTGGCATTCACATTTCCCTTTTATGCCATTTAAACATCCTCTAGGTTGATAAATAGTTTAATCAACAAGATATTTCAGCAGCTTTGCGAATCACAGAAATTCAGTATAACTTAACAACTTTGGCAAGCTAGAGCGGAGCGAGTTTTCATCCAAAAAATCAAAAGTGTGATGTCACAAGCTGTGCTAAGTATGACAGTGTGACTGTCCTCACTAAGTCTGTTCTGTGAACCTGCATAACCATATCAATGGGCTTACTACTGAATAGACGAACGATAAAATAAATTGGACTACTTGGCTCTAAATGGTAAACAACTAAAATACATCATCATCAAACAATGCACTTCACCTACATACTACAATATTAGGGCTGTGTAAATTAAAGATTAATTCCTCGATTAATCGTTAATTTTTTTGATCGATCAAAATTATTTTTATCGGTACTAGTGGTGCAACGGATTGTAAATGATCCGTGATCCGAACGGGTCACCATATGCGGATCGGCATACCACGTGATCCGCGGAGCTCCGTTGCTGCCTCGGCCATAGGAAAGGCCACGGCTTCGGCCTAGCTCCCGGAGCGGTGGCCATCTTGGTCCACCCGACGGCGGCCTAGGTGAGCCTAGAGCGGCACGCTGACATCATCACCCGGCCTCAACTGCTCGTGTTTGGCCGGCTTTTCTCTGTTAAGAGAAAAGCAAGCACTAATCTTCCTATACAGTGGGGAGATGTCTGTGGATTACAGTGGGGAGATGTCTGTGGACATTACAGTGGGGGAGATGTCTGTAGACATTACAGTGGGGGAGATTGTGGATATTACAGTAGGGGAGATGTCTGTGGACATTACAGTGGGGGAGATTGTGGATGTTACAGTGGGGGAGATGTCTATGGACATTACAGTGGGGGAGATTGTGGATATTACCGTGGGGGAGATGTCTGCGGATTACAGTGGGGGAGATGTCTGTGGATATTACAGTGGGGGAGATTGTGGATATTACAGTGGGGGAGATTGTGGATATTACAGTGGGGAGATGTCTGTGGATATTACAGTGGGGGAGATGTCTGTGGATATTACAGTGCGGGAGATGTCTGCGGATATTACAGTGGGGGAGATGTCTGTGGATATTACAGTGGGGGAGATGTCTGTGAATATTACAGTGGGGAGATGTCTGTGCATATTACAGTGGGGAGATGTCTGTGCATATTACAGTGGGGAGATGTCTGTGGAAATTACAGTGGGGAAGATGTCTGTGGATATTACAGTGGGGGAGATGTCTGTGGATATTACAGTGGGGGAGATGTCTGTGGATATTGCAGTGGGGGAGATGTCTGTGGATATTGCAGTGGGGGAGATGTCTGTGGATATTACAGTGGGGAGATGTCTGTGGATATTACAGTGGGGAGATGTCTGTGGATATTATAGTGGGGAGATGTCTGTGGATATTACAGTGGGGGAGATGTCTGTGGATATTACAGTGGGGAGATGTCTGTGGATATTACAGTGGGGAGTTGTCTGTGGATATTACAGTGGGGAGATGTTTGTGGATATTACAGTGGGGGAGATGTCTGTGGATATTACAGTGGGGGGATGTCTGTGGATATTACAGTGGGGGAGATGTCTGTGGATATTACAGTGGGGGGATGTCTGTGGATATTACAGTGGGGGAGATGTCTGTGGATATTACAGTGGGGAGATGTCTGTGGATATTACAGTGGGGGAGATGTCTGTGGATATTACAGTGGGGAGATGTCTGTGCATATTACAGTGGGGGTGATTGTGGATATTACAGTGGGGACTATATATGGTGGTGATCCTAAAAATGTATGTGTGTTATAATTAATCGAAATTAAACGATTAATCAAACACATTTTTTTTATCAGAAACAGCCCTATACAATATACAATACCTAAAAAATCTATACCTATGTATCACATAGGATTGGGTGAGATCTGATGAGAACGGAAATGCTGTCTGTTTTCGACCAATCTCTCCATAGGAGACAGCGGCGCTTGACAAGCCCCTCCCCGCTCAATGAGCAGAGAGGGACCTGTCATCCGTCGGCTCAGTGGAGATCAACAGAGATCTCCTGCTGAGCTGGCGGACCGCAACAAGCGGATCCGCCCCGTGTGGAAGGGGCCTAAGTCTTTATTTATTGCAAACTTTTTTAAAAGGCATTTTAATGCAATTTTTCTGATTTTAATTGCTTGCTGTTTCATATGTTTTAAATTATCCATCTATTGGCTATCTGCATATTAAACGTTTGAGTTCTAACCTGCGTATTATTATTATTATTATTATTATTATACAGGCAGGCCCGTCGGAACACAACAGGCAAACCAAACAAGTGCTTGGGGCCCCGAGCTGGCCAGGAGCCCCGGGCTGGCCAGGGTCCCCAGCAGGGCGGGCCCTTGTTGCACCGCTGCTTTCTCCTGCAGTCCGGTCTGCCATGTACCAAAACCACGCGGTACAGGAGATTCAGTTTCCTGTTCCTGGCCGGACTGACAGGAAGTGCACACACTGAGTGTTCACTTCCTTTCAGTCCCACCCCAGGAACAGCAAACTGAATCTCCTGCCGTGCGGACACCAACATATGCCGGCATGTAAGGCTCTGCGGAGGATAGAGGTAGAGTGTCTTGTGCGGGGTGTAGAGGTCCTGGATGGTGGGGAGAGAGGAGTGCTGCCCATTAACTTAATACAATTCAGTAAATCCACCCCCCACCCCGCTTCTCAACTTGAAAAGTCAAATTTTTTTTCTATGCGTGGGGCCCCCAAATTCCTTCAAATGGCCCTGTATACAGGATTTATATAGCATTTTATAGAGTCTAATTTTTTTTCTGTCTCTAAATGCCCATCCATGTTAGCCTTTGGGGGTTATTTACGAAAGGCAAATTCACTTTGCACTAAAAGTGCACTACAAGAGCAAAGTGCACTTGGAAGTGCAGTCGCTGTAGATCTGAGGGGGACATGCAAGGAAAATAAAAAACAGCATTTTAGCTTGCACATGATTGGATGATAAAATCAGCAGAGCTTCCCCTCATTTCAGAGATTCCCCTCAGATTTACAACGATCTACAGTGACTGCATTTACAAGTGCACTTGTAGTGCAGAGTAGATTTCCCTTTAGTACATCAACCCCTATGTGTTTAGATGCATTTACAAGCATTTAGAATCGGGAGCATTTAGAGGCCTGAAAAAAGGCGTTCAGAGGCAGAAAAACAAACAAACATCACTTGCGAATTCTGAAGAAGAGTATTTGGGCTGAAAAACGCTCATAAATACATTTTTGCATGTTAATACATTCTAATAGCCAGAATAAATTAAAAGTATGTCCAACAGGCCAATAAAATGCATTAACTAACTAGAATGCGTATAAACTAAGATTATTGTTCAGAAACTCACATACAAAAATGTAGCTTGCAGCATGTTTTTGCCTAGTGAGTCCCCCGTCCCCCCAACACACATACCAGTAGCCTATGATTTAAACCTATCATTACTGAACATCTATTAAAAATGTTAGCTGTCTTGCCTTTATCCAGCCCTTGGGGCACTACTCCTATAACTGACACCAATAAAGGGGCATTGTTTTCTTCCACTGCATTCGTTTTTTCCCCCCCATGAATGAATATACAGACACAATCAGTGGGTTAATAGCTAAATTAATCTATTTTCAATATTTAAGGGAGGAAGTGTGTGTGTGTGGGGGGATTTATCATTAAAACATAATGCATCCATAGATGTCCAGTAAAATAGGGACATCACTGATCTTTATGCCGTGTACACACGACCGTTTTTAATGTCATGGAAAAAATGAAGTTTTTCTCGATGTGACTCTTTTCAAGCCTGCATTGCATACACATGATCGTGAAAAAAACACGCACAACACGTACAACGGCAATATAAAGGGGAAGTTCCTTTCGTATGGCGCCACCCTTTGGGCTGCTTTTGCTGATTTTGTGTTACCGCATGTTAGTAAAAGTTTGGTGACAGACGATTCACGCTTCTCATTCTTCGTGCTTTTCAGTCCGTTACAGCGTGACGAATGTGCTATCTCCATTATGAATGCTAGTTTTACCAGAACGAGCGCTCCCGTTTCATAACTTGCTTCTGAGCATGCAAGTTTTTTTCTCGTCGTTAAAACCTACACACAACCGTTTTTCACAACGAGAAAAATGACGAGAAAAAATAAAGCATATTCTACATTTTTGATGGCCATTTTTCACGTCGTGAAAAAAGCTCTGGAGCCTACTCACGACCGTTTTTAACGATCAATTTAAAAAAATTGAATTTTTCACGTCATAAAAAACGGTCGTGTGTATGCGGCATTAGAGTTTCAGAACAAGTCCTGTTCAATGAGACTAACTACTACTAGCTATATCATGAGATGGATACATGAGAACCAAATATATTTACTATACACCTTAACCAACCAACATTTACACAGAGGTATAAAAGATGGGGGAGATCACCATTGAGAACGTCAACATATGACGAAACGCATCTGGGTCGACGGCGTGCAGTGACGTCACCACGTTTGCGTTAGGAGGTAGGGCTCCTGTTCAATGCCGGCCAGCATTTATTTTACATTGCTCGATTTGCACATCCTTGTGTAAGTAGCCTTTTAATCTTTTAATAAAATTGTATATCGGTATTACACTTGTTGCGGTCTCCTTCCTTACATATGGTTTACCGCTGCTCTGCATGACACTATTGCTGGCGAGTATCCAACGTTGCATCCTGGCCATAGTCTGGTGTGGATTTCGTGATCAGCTGTGTTTGGTGTGAGACAAGACTCCCAATAAGTTGTGATACCTACCTCTGGGATATCCTGTTCTGGATCTAATTATATGCTTTTTACTAAGCTCATTTCTGGTAAGCCTCAGTCCATGTGGTGGTGGCTCACGAGTTTTCAAGTGCACTTGGGTGCTGTTTGTGTTGAAAATATCATCATCCTCATTGGACTATATTCACTTTTTCTTCTTATGAACTTTATTGTGTTTTTTTAGTGTTTTTAGAGGTGTTCTAATTTTTTTTTTTTTTTAAAGAATCTCCCGATTTTTACCTATACACAGTGCTTTATACTGCCGAAAATGTATCTTTTCTAATATAATCCCTTACATGCTGTCACAATTTAGCTTGCTAGCCATTTTTTTCTATAACATAGTTGTGGCTCCTGTGGCGTGTCATGCCTGAGTTATTTGACATTGCACGAGATACACTTTTTTGATGCAATAACTTGACAGTAATGGAACATTGCAGCCTGCCATGATGTGAAGTGGTCAGCAGTACATCTCTGCGATGTGTATGCACACTGCGTGCTTCTCTTTTGTTTTGTCACATTCTTTGATGAAAGCCGTACAAGCACTTTGGCTGGCATTGGGTTCTTTAATAAAAAATAAATAAAAAAAAAAGTCATATTCTTATAAAGAATGGTTATACATACATATATTTATTTATTAACATATTAAGCTGTAAGATGTCAAGGCAATCTTTTTTTTTTTTATGTTTTGAAGATCACTCTGAATTTTTCTGTCTTGTTTTCCCTCTTGGTTTTTTGGCAAACTGTGTGTCATCTCTGAAGGCTCTAATCAGCAGATGAAAAGATTTCTTTTTTTTGTCTTTTTCTTTTCTTTAGTAATCAAACTTTGCCTGGCTACCTAATATCTGAAACGTACTAGGCTTCAGAGAATACTTGTCTCTTCCCTTTATAAGTGCAGGGACTTTGATCTGAGGTTCTCTTATATGCAATCACCTTGAGTCCTGCTGGCAGGTGGGCAACCACGTGCCTACCTAGCTAGGGCTGACCTGCAACCTTCAACCACCTCAAAGCATGAAAGGGTTTGTAGTACAGCTATACCCTGGGACATAAGCTACCTATAGATGTGAGATGGTGGTCAGATAATTTGTTTGTTATAACAACTATAATTAAAAGGGAATGTAAAGGATTTTTTTTTTATCTTAATAGCTTCCTTTACCTTAATGCAGTGCTGTTTTCATGTCCTCATTGTTTGTTTTTGCTCTCAAGTTGCGGTAATTCTTCTCTGATCTCCACACTTCCTGGTTGTCTGTTTTCTGATGACCACAGTACTGGGAGCTTTCTCTCTGTGGTCACTAATCAAGGAGGTGTGATTACTGTGTGTCTAAAACCCCTCAGCACCAATCAGTTTAGTTTTCCAAACCATCACTGCCCTGTATTGTCTCTGTGGCTCTGTATAGCAGATAAGCAGGAAACATGCAAAAACAAAACTAGAAGCTACAGGTACATTATATGATTGATTTTTATCTATTTTTAATTGTTTTTAAAAGGAATCAGTTAACTATTATGTCTCTATACCCCGTAAACAGTCATTTCAGAAAAAAAAAAAAATCCTTTACAACTCCTTTAAGTATAGATAGTTTGGGATAAAAATACATATTTATGCACTGAGCAGACAACTCTGGTGTCAGCCTTATCCTGAGGACATAATTGCAACTGTGTGTGAAAATCTATTCTGGTTTAATTTTCTTCCCCCTAGATTAGCCAGCCAGGGGGTATTTGTAGGAATCACAGAATGCAGTAAGGCATACCATAATTGGCCAATTCAGGTGAAGGTCATTTTATGCCTATGACCTTACTGCCACTATCATTTCTATGTTGGCTTCTTTCAATGCTGAATCCACCCAGAACTGATATTTCAGTGCATAAACATGCATTCCTATCGAAAACTATCTTGCATACTAATATTAAGAGTAGTCAGAACAAGTTCGCTGACCACCATCTCACGATTTTAGGTAGACTATGCCCCGACGTATAAATGTACTACAAATCCTTGCATGCTTTGAGGTGGGTGAAGGTTGCAGGTCAGCCCTAGCTGGCTAGATATGTGGTTGCCCACCTGCCAGCAGGACTCAAGGTGATTGCACTGTGTGATTTATGTAATCGTTTGAATTAAGCAACAGTTTTACATGAAATATTAATAAATTGATAAAGACCTTTAATTAAAGGGGTTGTAAAGGTAATTTTTTTCTCCCTAAATAGCTTCCTTTACCTTAGAGCAGTCCTCCTTCACTTACCTTATCCTTCCATTTTGCTTTTAAATGTCCTTATTTCTTCTGAGAAATCCTCACTTCCTGTTCTTCTGTCGTAACTACACACAGTAATGCAAGGCTTTCTCCCTGGTGTGGAGAAAGCCTCTTGAGGAGGGAGGGGGCGAGCAGGAGTGTCAGGACACCCACTAACACACAGCTCCTTTCTCTATCTGTAAAGTAGAGAGTGTCCTGACCCTCCTGCTCGCTCCCTCCCCCTTCAAGAGGCTTTCTCCACACCAGGGAGAAAGCCTTGCATTACTGTGTGGAGTTACAGACAGAAGAACAGGAAGTGAGGATTTCTCAGAAGAAATAAGGACATTTAAAAGCAAAATGGAAGGATGAGGTAAGTGAAGGATGACTGCCCTAAGGTAAAGGAAGCTATTTAGGGAAAAAAAATTACCTTTACAACCCCTTTAAGACCTGTATTTTTTTTAAGGGACGCACCTGACTCCTGAGACAAAATTAGATTGAACAATCTACTTTTGTTAAGTCCAGTGGTTCTGACAGGGGCATCCACACCTTAAATTATGGCTTCACCTCATTCACTAAACTAAGAGAAAAATCACCCAATGATTTCATTGCTAAAATTAAAGTGATTGTAACGTTTTTTTCTTGATCATACATCACAGGACACAGAGCCTTAATTACTTAATGGGTTCAGGGGCGGACTGATAACTTATGGGGCCCCCGGGCAATAGAAGATTATGGGGCCCTCGGGCTTACAGATGGCCACCACGCCAGGAGGCAGTGCAGAGGCGGGGCAGCTAAAATCTCTGGATTTTCACATCAAAAGCATGTCAGTTTCGGACATATCAGGGACAGATGTAAAAAAAAAACACAGATTTGTACATACTGTCCCTGGTTTTACTGAGCCTGGTAACCCTGGTGGGGCCCCCTAGTGGCATGGGGCCCTCAGGCAGTGCCCGAGTGACTCAATGGTCAGTCCGCCCCTGAATGGGTTATGTAGTCACCACAGGTGATTGGACACTGGCAAACCCAATTAAAAATGAGATCATCCCCTATATAACCCCTCCCAAATGGAGAGTACCTCGCCAGTGTTAAGGTGGTTGGTCACATTCAACATGTGCTAAGAAGAAAGTGCTCTTTTGATGGTCTGGCTGCGGAGACCTAGGAGCTATAACCGGATCCATTCCTCGGGCTGATATCAAAGGCCTAAGATGGTTGGTACCCGGGTCTCGTGTAAGAAGAAACAAGGTTTTCCTGTAATGTCTCTCTGCGGAGGTTTGGGATCTGGGATCCAGACTTTGGTGTACTAATTCATCTGTGGCATGAAAAGTTTCTGGCAGAGTCTTTTACAGGTCCAGGTATGAGGGTTTTGCACAGAGTGGCCCCAAACCTCCTCTTCTGGGGTCCCCTGCTGGTGTTTTAGGCTCCTCCTCTTCTCTGAGTGCCCCCATTGCAAGTCACTTGCTTTGGGGCGTTCATGTGGGCTTCATCCCAAGCCTGGCTGTGTGCTTCATAAAACACACATGGCTTGGCTCAGCCACGCCCCCCCCCCCACCTCCTTCCTCACTGGATTTGAGTGACAGCAGTAGTAACCAATGGCTCCTGCTGCTGCTGCCGTGCTTCCTGTTAGAAAAGAAAGAGGGAAGAAGAGCTGCTGCAGATGGGCACTTTACAATTTTAATGCCAGAGCTCTCAGAAAAGACATACTTTTATCTCTTGCCACACTCTACTCCGGCAAATTTAACCCCCCGAAAATCTCTGTAGAAACTGACACTTATTGGAGTGTCAGTCTTCTGGTCCCCTGCAGCACTCAGTATTGTTTCCAATGATCTCCATGCCACAACTGTGTACATAGCTGCTTTTTTGTCAATTTAATATGAAATATTGCATAATATTACTACTCTGGAACCTCGGATTGCAAGTAACGTGGTTAACAAGCGTTTTCGCAATACAACATTTTTTTTTTCAATCCTGACTCAGGATTCATCTTCTGCGGTGTGCAGTACCACATTTGGCCAGAGGTGCGGGGGTGCCGGAGCCGATTCAAGCCGTTCGAAAATACTCCCTTCCCGAGTATTTCTGAGCCCTTCCAAGGGTTTCCGAATGCAGCTGAACAGTCTCAGAGTATTTCTGAGTCTCTCCAGCGCCCCCCCCACCTCTGGTAACATGCAGTATTGCATGCCATAGAAGTCAATGTGGAACTAATTACAGTATTTTCGTTTCTATTAACTTCTATGGGGAAACTCGCATTGATATGTGAGCGCTTTGGATTACAAGAATTCTCCTGGAACAGATTATGCTCTTAATCCAAGGTTCTACTGTATATAAATCTCTTAGAAGCCAGCAGGTAGAGTTCCTCTTAACATCACTGGCATTAATAGTTTTCAGGTGTGTTGAAAGAACGTCCTTTTAACAGAACTCTTTTCAGTCATCACAGACTTATCACATGTTTCTATCACACAGGAAGCTGCAAAGTAATCTGCTGCAATGTGCTGCCCTAATAACCCATAGTGCATTGGAAATATAGTAAATGTTTTAGGCTGATGTACCCAGACTTGCATGCCTATAGCAAGAACTTTGGTAGAGAGGTCTTGCATCCAAAATCCATCCAGTGGCAGCCACTCAGATTCCACCTTTAATATAGATACTACTTTTAAATGCATTATCCCTACAAAGAAAGAAACCTATTTTTTTTTTAGGTACAAAGGGTGGCACTAAAGCGCTGAAAAACCACGTAGTACTTAACTACGTTTGTGTTTGTTGGCCGATTGTGTGCCATTTGTATGCAAGACAAGTTCCTGGTCAATGTCCCCTGGAGAAAAGTCAGAGGCTTTGTCTGCAGAAAATCCAATCGTGTGTACGAGGCTAATGCCGCGAACACACGGTCGTTTTTTGCGATGAAAAAAAACTTTGTTTTTTAAAAAGTAATTTAAATTGATCGTGTGTGGGCAAAATTTCGTTTTTTGTCTTCAAAAAAACGACCAAAAAAAATTCCAACATGCTTGAATTTTTTGTGTCGTTTTTCAAAACGTCGTTTTTTGTTTGACAAAAAGTCACCGTGTGTAGCAAAAACGTTGTTTAAAACGACGTTTTTCAACCCGCGCATGCCCAGAAGCTAGTTATGAAGCGAGCTTAAATGGAAAAGAATGGTGAACGTAACCTCGCTTTTTGTGAAAAAAACGATGGTGTGTATGCAACATCGTCTTTGAAAAGTGACGTTTCAAAAACGTAGTTTTTTACTTCACAGAAAACGTCGTTTTTTTTTATCACAAAAAATGATCGTGTGTACGCGGCATTAAGACTGGGATGCCATTAAAGTTCATGTGCGCGAAAACGTCAGGTGTTCCAATACTTTTGGTAATATAGTGTATACTGTGTGTGTGTGTATATATATATATATATATATATATATAATGTCCCTCAATAACACTTTAAACCCTTTTATCATTTCCATTTATTTCTAAATAGATATTAATAAGTATAGAGCCTTGTACACACGCTCGGTTTTCTCGGCAAGAACCAGCAAGAAAACTGCTGGCAGAGCCGAGTATACCGTGCTATGTAAGAGGCTTTGAGGTTTCTCATCAAGAAAACTGCCTGAAATCTTGATGAGAAAAATAGAGAACATGCTCTCTATTTTCTCGACATGATTCTCAGCAGTTTTTTCCTGCCAAGAAACCCGAGAGTGTGTATACTTACCTGTCGCCGTGGAAACCCCCGCATGATCAAAATGACTTTGACGCATTCGCGCGGTAGCTTCCTAGGCAGAGGTAGGGTGCAGCAATATGGCGGAGATGACAATGAATGTGACGAGCGCATGCTCGTCGCACACGATGACGTCACAGAGTTCTTGTCTTTCAAAAGAACAGCGGTTCTTTTGAAATGAGTGTCTGTACACTTGGGTGGCAATAGTTTCTTGCCAAGAATCTCTTCAGGGAAAACAACGTTTTTTTTCCTGACTAGATTCTGGCCCGTGTGTACAGGGCTTAAGGCGGAGGTTCACCCTAAAAACATGTATTTAACATTCCATTCAGCATAATTCCAACATTTACACTATGCCGTTTTTTTTTTGCTGTACATACCGTCTTAGGCCGCGTACACACGGAGGGACATGTCCGATGGAAATAGTCCGCGGACCATTTTCATCGGACATGTCTCTTCTGGATTTTCGTCCAGCGGTGTGTACACACCATCGAATCCAAATCCCCGCCGGCAGACAGCGCGGTGACGTGGCGGTGACGTTGACGCCGCCACGTCACCGCACCAGGAAGTAAAAAACTTCTACGCATGTACTAACCAGGGGACATATCCGACGGACATGTCACCGGCGGACAAATTTTAAAGCATGCTTTAAAATATGTCCGCCGGTCAGACATGTCCGCTAGCCCATACACACGATCGGATTTGTCCGCTGAACTGGTCCGTCGAACCAGTTTCAACGGACAAATTCGATCGTGTGTACACGGCCTTATTGTTGTTTTCCACCCACCCGGCTTCCGGGTTCTGGCTCTCGCGGGAGTAGGCGTTCCTATGCAGAGGCTAGATGATTTACGCCTTGTGAAAAACTTCCCCCCGGCGCATAATGCACGTCACCAGTTTTCCGAAAGTAGCCGAACTGCTAGTCAGCTCTATACGGCGCTATACGGCGCCTGCCGTGTAGAGCTGACTGCGCAAGCGCCGTATAGCGCCGACTCGCAGTTCGGCTACTTTTGGAAAACTGGTGACGCGCCTTATGCGCCGGGGGGGAAGTTTTTCACAAGGCGTCAATCATCTAGCCTCTGCATAGGAACGCCTACTCCCGCGGGAGTGAGAACACGGAAGTTGGGTGGAAAATAACAATAAGACGGTATGTACAGCAAAAAAAAAACGGCATAGTGTAAATGTTGGAATTATGCTGAATGGAATGTTAAATACATGTTTTTAGGGTGAACCTCCGCCTTAAGTTTCTAAGTTTATTTAAAAAAAGGGGTGCTTTTTGCAGTTAGTAGGTTTCTTGCACATGGTCATCATACATCAGGGCTTGCAGAGTAAAATCCACCTGTTGTTGCGGTGCCTGGAAGCCACGGACACAACATAATTCTGCCCACTGACATGCATTGCAGAATGCGCTGCGGATGGCTATACGCGCGTAATTGGCGACACTCGCATTTTCTTGTGCACGTGCATGGTTGTATTTTTCAATACATAAAATGTTACTTTTGTAAAGAACTGTTATTAGCTGCCACCACAGGAAGCATAAAGGCTAGAAATACGAATATTTGTTAACCCGATTTATATTTACAAAAATCATTAAACCTTTTAGGAATCCCTACACCTTTTTATTGTTATAGTACTATAGGTGTAACAATTCATCAGAATTAATTTTCAATTACTTTTCAGCCACTTCCTGTGCATTCACTCTGCATTTGATGAATATTTGATTGTGCAAAATTCAATGTTGTGTAGTAAAATCTTAAAAGCACCATAAGGATTTTATAATATAGTGGTGCGAATTGCATCATTTAAATCTATTTGCTGTTCCACTTCAAAAGAAGCGCCAGGATTCTCACTGCAGTTTATTACTGTACTACGCCATAACTGAGAATGAGCTATTAATGCAGAAGGCAATCTGTGTGTCATGGCGCTTTCTGGGTTTTCTACTTCTAGCCTTTGCAGTAGTAATAGATGGCAAAGATGATTATCCTGCAAAGTCCATTCCAACCCAAATTAACAGAGCACATTTTGCGATTTGGCACTGCGTCACTTTACCTGACAATTATGCGGTCGTGCGGCGTGGCTCCCAAACAAAATTTAAGTTTTTTTTCTTCCCACAAATAGAGCTTTCTTTTGGTGGTATTTGATCACCTCTGTGGTTTTAATTTTGGCGCCATAAACAAAAATAGAGCGACAATTTTGAAAAAAAAAAACTATGGCCCAGATTCACATACACTTAATATTGCGCTGCGTAATCGAAATACTCTACGCTGCCGTATTTCACCAGGCTCTACACCGAATCCTGGTAGATTTTTGCCCGTACGCTACGGCGGCATAGTCTATTTCTCGCCGCGTAATCGAAATATGCGATTAGGGGGCGTGAAGCATTTAAATTAAGTGCGTCCCCGCGGCGATCGAACTGCGCATGCTCCGTTCAGAAATTTCCCGCCGTGCATTGCGCGAAATCACGTCTTTACGTCATTCGTTGTTTGAGTAGTGTCGTTTACGAACATTCCTATTCCCGGACGACTTACGTAAAAAAAAATAAAAGACGTCGGAAAACGTAGAAATTCGACGCGGGAACGACGGCCATACTTAACATGGGCTGTCTAATATTAGAGTAGCAAAAAGCTGGTATAGTGTTACGCAAATAAAAGATGACTAAAGGTGCCGTAAGAGATTGCGATTGAAGATCGTAATTTCGGGGATCGCCGGCAAAAGCTCATTTGCATACCCCGACGCGGAAAACGACGGGAAGTCCACCCAGTGGCCGCAATTTTATTGCAGCGTAGATCCGAAGGCGTATGAACACGTAATCCAGTCGAATTGAAGCCCACAGCCGTCTATTCATGGTTTGAGGTTTTCGACTAGCTAGAAAACGCGCGTAATTTAAAATTACTCCAGTCTAACACAAGTTAGACAGGAGTAATGGCTCTCTGAATCTGGGCCTATATTTTTAACTTTTTGCTATAATCCCCCAAAAATATGTAAACAAAATATTTTTTTCCTCAGTTTAGGCCGATACATATTCTTCTACATATTTTTGGTAACAAAGAATCGCAAAAGTTATAACGTCTACAAAATAGGGAATAGTTTTACGGCATTTTGATTAATATTTTTGTTTTACTAGTAATAACGGCGGATTAGAAATTTTTATGGTGACTGCGACATTATGGCGAACACATCGGACACTTTGGATGCTCTTTTTGGGACCATTCTCATTTATACAGTGATCAGTGCTATAAAAATGCTGGCAGGGAAAGGGTTAAACACTAGGGGGCGAGGAAGGGGTTAAGTGTGTCCTAGGGAGTGATTCTAACAGTGGGGGGCTGGACTTACAGTGACACAACACTGATACCTGCTCCCAGATGACAGGGAGCAGACGATCAGTGTCCTGTCACTAGGCAGAACAGGGAGATGCCTTGTTTACACAAGCATCCTCCCGTTCTACTGCACCGTGACACGATCGCATGACACCAGCGGACATCGAAACCTCGGGCCCCACAGGCACTGATGAAAGTCAGCAGAGCTTTTGGTCATTTACTAAGCTCTGGAGCAACTGCACTGCACTTTGCAGTGCACAGTGTCTTTGCCTTTAGTAAGTCAACCCCTATGTTTTACCACACCAGGTAACACCAACCCTAGTGACACTACTGAGTACAGGAAATAAGTATTAATGAGCAGGGCCCTCTGATTCTTTCTGTATTGAATTGTATTGTACTGTACTGTCTGTTACCATGGGAACCAAAAAGTGTCCCTCTATGTCATAAGCAGTTTTACACCAGTTAGAAAACAGCCATAATAAATTAAAACACTTGCAGAATTGAGCGATAGTGAATCCTGGGGAAATTCATTTTATTATAATTATTATATTATATTTTTTATAATTATTTATAGTTATTTATTATATTATAATTTATGTTTTTGTGTTTCGAACTTTATCTTATATTATACTCGGGATGTCAACTGGACTCTTGTTTGGACAGATTTAAGTGTGTTATTACTAAGAATTACAGGCCTACAATATAAAACGCCAAATTTCTATGCAAAACAAATGTACCGATTTGAGACGCAAAAATCTGACATAATCATACCGCCACGGGGGTTAAAGGCACAGTTAAGCTGGTAATAAACACTAGGGTTGTCAGACATGTTGCCACAATCTGAATGTCCTCAATATTTGTATGGGCAATTAAATTTGTCAATGCTCATTTCTAAACTATGGTTGGGGGCGCTCACTCCAGACACCTCTTTTTACCTTGCCCCATGTTCCTTTGTACTTTGTAAGCCTAATGCCGCGTACGCACACTCGGAATTTACGACAACAAATGTTCGATGGGAGCTTTTTGTCGACAAATGTGTAGGCCCCATCGGACATTTTCTGTCGGAATTTCCGACAACAAAAATTTGAGAGCTGGTTCTCAAATTTTTCGACAACAAAATCTGTTCTCATAAATTCCGACCGTGTGTGGACAATTCTGACGCACAAAATTCCACGCATTCTCTGAATCAAGTATGAGACGGAAGCGCTCGTTCTGGTAAAACTAGCGTTTGCAATGGAGATAGCACAATCGTCAAGTTGTAACAGACTGAAAAGCACAAAGCTGAAAAAAGCAAATTGTCTCTCTCACCAAACTTCTACTAACACAAGATTTTCAGAAGGAGCCCAAAGGCTGGTGCAATTGCTATGGAACTTCCATTTTATTGTGCCATCGTATGCCTTGTATGTGACCACATTTTTGACGTTCTCAATTTCCGACAACATTTGTGCGACTGTTTGTGTGCAAGATAAGTTTAAGCCAACATCCGTCGGAAAATTATCCACGGTTTGGTTGTCGGAATGTCCGATCGTGTGTACGCGACATTACTAGGACGTCAGACAGGGAGCCCCCTTCTGGCCATCCAGCAGTGCAGGGCTCAAGTCCTGCGGGAACGCATGGGAACGGCATCCCTGCACTTTTTTCACAGCAGGAACGCAGTTCCCTTTGCAGGACTAGAGCAGCCGAGAGCAGCAGAGCCGCCCGAGCCAATCCTTCACTAAGCGGCGATGCCCAGCTCGAGTCACTGTCAGGGGCAGGTGAACCTTAGTAATCCTTTATGTTACTGACCGCTTCCTGTATGTACCGTATTTATCGGGGTATAGCGCGCTCCCGCGTATAGCGCGCACCGCTTAAGTGGCCCCTATACCTGGCAGGACTTTCTATAATACGGTGACAGTTAATTACAGTGATCACTAGTTTGAGAAGCTTCCCCTGTATCACTTTCTCTTCTGAACATCTGTGAGGAGAAGAAAATACATTGTATCTTTGTGGAAGAAATGTATTTAAAAATAATACAGGTGAAGTAGGTATTTCAGGGCTTGATTTAAGTTAGTATTAGGGCTCATACACATGGTCATAAAGAGACTGTACAGCGTCCAGAGCCTTTGTAAAAACATTTCAAGTACCCACAGCTGTTGTTGTGCCAGGGATTGCAAAAAGCACATTCACATGCACAGATGTATGCCCTGAATGCAGACGGTGTGCAGTGGGGCATACATCCGGGCACGTGCTGTACACAATCCCATACCAATTTGGAGGTATGGGATAACTAAAAGGAAAGAGGGACTGTGGGGTTTGGTTCTAAATGGGGGACAGTCCTTCTAAGTATGGGACAGTTGGGAGTTATGGGACAATGGAGAAGAGGGACAGAGGTATTTGGTTCTGGAAGAAGGAAAGTCTTTTCAAATCATGTTGGGAGGTATAAGATATCTAGGTAATAAGATAAGATAATCTGTTGGGAGGTATAAGATATCTAAGAAAGAAAGAGGAGCTTCAGAATTTGGTTGTAAATATTGGAAAGTATGGGACAAATGAGAAAGAAAAAGGGACAGAGGGATTTGGTTCTAAATCCAGGACAGTCCTTCATTATTAGGGACAGTTGAGAAGTATGGGACAACTGAGAAGGAAAGAGGGGCTATGGGTTAAAGTCCTGAAAGAGGAACAGTTGGGAGGTATGGGACAACTTAGAAAGAAAGAGGGACAGTGGAATTTGGTTGTAAAAGACGGACAGCTGGATTGTGGGGTTTAGTTCTAAAAGAGGACAGCTGAGGGGTATGAGACAACTGAGAAGAGGGGCAGAGGGATTTGATTCTAAAATATGGACAGTCCTTCCCAATATGGAACAGCTGGAAAGTATAGGGAAGCTGAGAAGGAAAGCTAGACAGAAGAATTGGGTTATAAATGTGGAATAGTTAGAGGTATGGGACAACTGAGAAGGAAAGAGGTGCTGTGGAATATATTTCCAAAAGAGGGAAAGTTGGAAGTTATGAGGTGACTGAGAAGGAAAGAGGGATTTGTTTCTAAAAGAGAGATGAGGGACGATTGGAAAGTATAGGCCAAGCGAGACCAGGAACAGAGGAATTTGGTTCTAGAAGAGGGACAGTCCTTCCAAATTAGGGCTTGTAAAAGTAGGGACTGTTGGGTTGTATGGAATAACTGAGAAGAAAAGAGGGGCCCCACAATGTGGTTCTCAAAGTGGGTTTAGTTCTAAAAGAGGGCAGCTGGGAGATATGAAACAACTGAGAATAAGGACAAAGGGGCATTCCCCAATAGACAATTGGAACGTATAGGGTAAGCGAGATGAGGAACAGAGGGATTTGGTTCTAAAAGAGGGACAGTCCTTTCAAGTGAGGGGCTGTTGAATTTGGCTGTAAAAAAAGGACCATTGGAAGGTATGGGATAACTGAGAACAGAGGGGCCACAGAATTTGTTTTAAAAAGAGGACAGTTGGGAGGTGGGGGACAACTGAGAAGAAGGGCAGGGGGGTTTGGTTGTAAAAGAGGGACATTCCTTCTTAACAAGGTACAATTGGAAAGTATAGGACAAGCAAGATGGGGAACAGAGGAATTTGGTTCTAAAAGTGGGACAGTCCTTCCAAACTAGGGGCTGTTGAATTTGGTTGTAAAATGGGGACTGCTGGGTGGTATGGGATAACTGAGAAGAAAAGAGGGGTTGTGAAATTTGGCCCTAAAAGTGGGCAGCTGTGAGGTATGGGTCAACTGAGAAGAGGGACAGAAGAATTTGATTCTAAAAAGACAGTCCTTCCAAACGAGGAGCTGTTGAATTTGTTTGTAAAAGAGGGACTGTTGGGTGGTATGGGATAACTGAGAATAAAAGAGGGACCACTGATTTTAATGCTAGAAGTGTATTTAGTTCTAAAAGAGGGCAGCCTGGGAGGCAATGGACAACTGAAAAGAGGGATTTGGCTTAAAAAGAGGGACTTACCCTCCAAACTAGGGATAATTGGAAAGTATAGAAGAAGCGATATGAGGAACAGAGAAATGTGGTTCTAAAAGTGGAAAAGTCCTTCCAAAGGAGGGGCTGTTGAATCTGGTTGTAAAAGAGGGACTGTTGGGTGGTATGGGATAACTGAGAAGAAAAGAGGGGCCATGGAATTTGGTCCTAAAAGTGGGCAGCTGTGAGGTATGGGACAATTGAAAAGAGGGACAGAGGGATTTGTTTCTAAAAGAAGGACAGTCCTTCCAAATGAGTGGCTGTTGAATTTGGTTGTAGAAGAGGGACTGTTGAGTGGTATGGGATAACTGAGAAGAAAAAAGGGACCACTGAATTTAATGCTAGATATGTATTTAGTTCTAAAAGAGGACAGCCTGAAAGGCAAGGGACAACTGAAAAGAGGGACAGAGGAATTTGGTTAAAAAAGAGGGACATTTCCTCCAAATGAGGGAAAATTGGAAAATATAGGAGAAGCGAGGTAAGGAAAAGAGAAATTTGGTTCTAAAAGAAGGACAGTCCATCTAAACGAGGGTCTGTTGAATTTGGTTGTAAAAGAGGGACTGTTGGGTGGTATGGGATAACTGAGAAGAAAAGAGGGGAACTTGTGGGGTTAGTTCTTAAAGAGGACAGGTGGGGGTATGGGGAAACTGAGAAGCAAAAAGGGGCCAAGGAATTTATGGGATTAGTTCTTAAAGAGGAAAGGTGGGGGGTATGGGGCAACTGAGAAGAAAAAAGGAGCCATGGAACTTGTGGGATTAGTTCTTAACCACTTTAGCCCCGGACCATATTGCTGTCCAAAGACCAGAGCAGTTTTTGTGATTCGGCACTGCGTCGCTTTAACTGACAATTGTGCGATCGTGCGACGTGGCTTCCAAACAAAATTGATGTCCTTTTTTTCCCACAAATAGAGCTTTCTTTTGGTGGTATTTGATCATCTCTGCGGTTTTAATTTTTTGCGCTATAAACAAAAATAGAGCGACTATTTTGAAAAAAATTCAATATTTTTTACATTTTGCTGTAATAAATATCCCCAAAAAAGAAATACAAAAACATTTTTTTTCCTCAGTTTAGGCCGATACGTATTCTTCTACATATTTTTCGTTAAAAAAAATCGCAATTAGCGTTTATTGATTGGTTAGCGCAAAATTTATAGCGTTTACAAAAAAGGGGGTCGTTTTATGGCATTTTTATTAATATTTTTTTTTTACTAGTAATGGCGGCGATCAGCGTTTTTTTTCGGTACTGCGATATTATGGCGGACACATCGGACACTTTTGACACATTTTTGGGACCATTGGCATTTTTATAGCGATCAATGCTATAAAAATGCATTGGATTACTATAATCCCCTAGTGGCCGAAAAAGATAGGACGTAGAGCTACTTGCTCTCACCCAGCAGTGCCACCGTCCCGCAGTAATATGACGGCGGGCGGTCGGCAATCAGTTAAAGAGGACAGGTGGGGGGTATGGGACAACTGAGAAGAAAAAAGGAGCCATGGAACTTGTGGGATTAGTTCTTAAAGAGGACAGGTGGGGGGTATGGGACAACTGAGAAGAGGGACAGAAGCAGGGGTCAAGTCCTGGGGAAGAAAGTGTGGGAACTTCCACCCAAGATCCACTCCCCACCAAAAAAAAAAAAAAGATACGCTCATATGTCTAATTACTAAACCGCAAGTTCTTTCTAAATCCCACGATAACTCGTGGCAGACCTCCGCAATGTCTCCTGGGAACAATGACAAAAGCTCCCAGGAGACATTGCGGCATCGGGGAAGTGACAGAATACCTGCACACTACCCGATGAATCCATACACAGGAATCGGCCAGTGACATAAAGGATTACTAAGGTTCGCCTGCCCCTGACAGCAGGGGCGGACTGACCATTGAGTCACTCGGGCACTAGGGGGCCCATCAGGGTTGCCAGGCTCAGTAAAACCAGGGACAGTATGTAAATATCAGTTTTTTTTTTACATCTGTCCCTGATATGTCCGAAACCGACATGCTTTTGATGTGAAAATCCAGAGATTTTAGCTGCCCAGCCTCTGCACTGCCTCCTGGCATGGTGGCCATCTGTAAGCCCGGGGGCCCCATAATCTTCTATTGCCCGGGGGCCCCATAAGTTGTCAGTCCGCCCCTGCCTGACAGTGACTCGAGCTGGGCATTGCCGCTTAGTGAAGGATTGGCTCGGCTGCCCTTGTCCTGCAAAGGGAACTGAGTTCCTGCTGTGAAAAAAGTGCAGGAACTCCGTTCCCATGCGTTCCCGCAGGACTTGAGCCCTGGACAGAAGGATTTGTTCTTAAAAACAGCACAGTCCGTCCAACTTGGGGGCTACGCTCATTTCCGACACCCAGCACAGGTTGCCTATAGGCATAGCAGGTGCCATGCAAATAATCCCTTTACGCCCCAGTGACCGGTTGTACATCTAGCGCCGCTGGTCGATAAGACAGACACATCCTATTATGTCTTCCACCCTGCAAGATATGAAAAAAAAGAGAGATGCGGATTGTTCTCCTCCTGGTACAGTGCAGAAAGTTTGGTGTGCCCGATGACAGGTGTGATAATGAGAGGCATATTTAGCTGGGTATACCCTCCTGGCACAATGTGCTCCAGGCAGACACCCAGCCCCCCCATCCATCCAATCCAGTGACAGCTTTCAGTGACACAAGCAGCCAAAGTGTCTGCACAACCCCAGACCCCCAGCATAGAAAAGAGGAGCCCCCCAGCACCCATCAGCCTGGCACTGGTGACAGGTGGCCGATCTGCCATCCTAGGGAGAGAAGAGTTAAAGGAGGCAGGCTCTGCCCCCTCCTCCTCCTCCTGCCTGGGTGTAAACAGAGGAGTCTCAGCCTATCATGTCTGATTGCTGCTCGCTGCTAGAAGAGAGAGCCTGGCTGTGTAACGTGATACATTATAGACTTGTCCAACGTGCAGCACGGGCTCAGCTCTGCCCCTCACTCACTCGCATACACCGAGCAGCCATAGGGAAGGAGCCGATCCCAGCACGGGCAACACAAGGAGAAGGAGCCCGGCCACCATCCCTCCCTCCCATACACACACACAGAGGCACCATCCCTCCCATACATTCTCCATCCTCTACTGCTGGAATGGGAGGAGGCTCCCTGTGCTAGAATCTCTCCACACCAGCACCATTAGCATCTCAAATGAGCTGGCTTTTTAACCCTTAGAGGACACCTACAAGACAAAACTCCATCACAAGGTAATTGCAAAAAGTATTTCTTCTACTTTTATTTCTATTTTGCTGCTTTATGTTTGCAATGCATCTGTTTTATGTGATGGATGAGTATTGATTGAGCACCTTATGCCATCCGTGCACAGCCTCCATCCCTTTGTTGCAGGATCCCTCTTCTAGCTTAGTACCTCTAGGTGAGTGTGATGGTGTGCTGCAGTCCCATGTCCTCCTTAGATCAGTGATTGCCATGGTGGCACCTTGTCATTTAGGTTTCCTAATCAGATGCATTGCCCTGAGATTGTGCCTGCTCTTGAAAGGTCTGATCCCCCCCTCCTCTCATCTCAATGGAGTGGAAATACTTTCTGTAATTGAAAGCAGATTCCCCTCTAGTCTGCAGTGGAGCCAGCCAAGATTTTCATTCTTAAAATAAACCTTTTGTTCTGAAAAACTTTCAAATTGTTCCTGAAGCCGGCCAGAGGAGTTGTGTGTTTGACAATCCTTCACTGAGCCTGATAAATTGTATCAAAATACAGCTAGACTTAAATCAACATGGTGTTGTCTGCTGGGCTTCACACAGCCACTCTCTGGCCAAGAAGGTATGGGATGCCTGTGTTGGGTCCTAGATGTCTGATGGTGTGGATGTCTATAGATCTATGGAGATGGAGCTGGAGATATGGATGTCTATAGGTCTATGGAGATATGGATGTTTATAGATCTATGGAGATGGAGCTGGAGATATGGATGTCTATAGATCTATGGAGATGGAGCTGGAGATATGGATGTCTATAGGTCTATGGAGACAGATCTGGAGATATGGATGTCTATAGATCTGGAGATATGGATGTCTATAGGTCTATGGAGATATGGATGTCTATAGATCTATGGAGATGGAGCTGGAGCTGGAGATATGGATGTCTATAGGTCTATGGAGATGGAGCTGGAGATATGGATGTCTATAGGTCTATGGAGATAGATCTGGAGATATGGATGTCTATAGGTCTATGGAGATATGGATGTCTATAGATCTATGGAGATGGAGCTGGAGCTGGAGATATGGATGTCTATAGGTCTATGGAGATGGAGCTGGAGATATGGATGTCTATAGGTCTATGGAGATAGATCTGGAGATATGGATGTCTATAGGTCTATGGAGATAGATCTGGAGATATGGATGTCTATAGGTCTATAGAGATAGATCTGGAGATATGGATGTCTATAGGTCTATGGATGTCTATAGATCCATGGAGATGGAGCTGGAGATATGGATGTCTATAGATCTATGGAGATATGGATGTCTATAGATCTATGGAGATGGAGCTGGAGCTGGAGATATGGATGTCTATAGGTCTATGGAGATGGAGCTGGAGATATGGATGTCTATAGGTCTATGGAGATAGATCTGGAGATATGGATGTCTATAGGTCTATGGAGATATGGATGTCTATAGATCTATGGAGATGGAGCTGGAGATATGGATGTCTATAGGTCTATGGAGATAGATCTGGAGATATGGATGTCTATAGGTCTATGGAGATAGATCTGGAGATATGGATGTCTATAGGTCTATAGAGATAGATCTGGAGATATGGATGTCTATAGGTCTATGGATGTCTATAGATCCATGGAGATGGAGCTGGAGATATGGATGTCTATAGATCTATGGAGATATGGATGTCTATAGATCTGCCCAGATATACTTGTCACACTTGTCTGATTTCTTTTTTCTTTTTTTCCCTCGCTGTCCCACCGGTTTCTCTTATTTGGTTAAACTATGCACACCAGGTTCGAAACTTCACAGAATATTGAATTTAATTCAGAGTGATGGTATTTGTGTTTGCTTTTCATCTGCTCTTTATTAACTCTGCATTCCCCCCTCCCTTGGACATGGCTTTTAGAGAAGGGGGGGAGAACTATGCAGGCATTTTAAATTCCACTTTGAATGCACTGCTATGAAATCCTGCAGACAAAGACTTAACTGATTCTCTCCATGTGTATGTTGTGAACAATAGGGATCCGGTGAAGGACGAGAGGCCAGAGAGAAATAAAAATAAAAAATAAAATCAGCGTGTTCTATTTTTTGTATTTTTTTATTTTTTTTGGAAAAGTTTATTTATTTATTTGCCAATTCCAGGACTCACGTTTCCCGGTCATGCCCGTCCATCTGCAAAGCGAGCCGAGAAAGCACTTACCCCTAGGTAGAAACCTTTTATGCGATGGCTGCTGTGTGTTAATAGGAAGAACCCGGTTTTATATTTTACTGGCAGGTTCTAATGTTGTTCCTCTTTAATAATGCATGACACTGTGTGCTTGTATATTCACCGAAGCCTCCGCTTGGCGGTCTGTGGATAGTTCTCTCCCTGGCGGTGGAAGAGTTACCCACCTGTACTTGTCTGATCTCTATATAAAGTGCATGGCAGCTTGTAGAAATGAAGAATGGGCGCCTTTTGAATTTGTTGGGGTAACTAGCATGCCCCCCCTTCCCCTACTACAATTCCTAGGAGTTTGAAAGTTTGTGGTCTGCTCTTCTTCCTTAGGCTGGAGTTGATGAATGGCTTGGGGAGATGGTGCAGATCTGCAGAATGATTTAGCTGGACTGACTTGCTTGGGTTTGTCTTGGAAGGGTTGTGCGTTTGTAGACTAGCTTCCCTTCTGGGGATTGAGTACTAAACACAAGAAAAGCAGTTTGGAGCCTATGATTAAAATCCCTGCAAACATCTGATATTCTGCACAAGGGATGACTAATGAAGTGTGACCTGATGTATACAGTGATTTATTTTACTCTACATTACATGTGAGTGACTCATGTAAGAGCAAAGAATCCATAATATACTCCTGGCTAGGGGGATCCCATGGTGCCTTTGCCTGCCAATGTCTCTCTCCAGTAGTAAAGGGACCAGTGAAACTTTTATTTTTCTTAGGTTAACTTATTTGCTTTTACTAAGGCCTGTTTACAGTGCAGCCACAACTTGTTGGATCACGCAGACGATTTGAGCTTCTTGCAAAATCAAATACCTAATCTATAAAAACTTGATTTGGGTGGAACTGAACTGAAATAATTATCATTGTTATTGGCATATATCACCATCCAGGTGCTGCATAGCAAAAGACTGACATAGCTTGACGGTGGTTTGTTAGAGCATGACTAGGCTCTGCCAGGCACTTATATAACACTTGTTGCATTTTCATTTTGTCTGGCCAGCTAGATTTTCGTAATTTTTTCTTTATTTTTTCTTTAGACTGTCCTTTTACTAGTGAATTTTTGTTTCTTTTTTATAGCACTTTATTCATGTTAACTCCTCCATAACATCTCTCCATATACACAGATTTGATGTCCAGGTTATGTCATATATACAGATTTTCAAGTCCAGGTTATTCCATATACACAGATTTGATGTCCAGATTATTCAATATACACTTATTTGATGTCCAAGATATTCCATACAGTATACACCTATTTGATGTCCAAATTATTCCTTATAATCATATTTGATGTCCAGGTTATTCCATATACACATATTTAATGTCCAGCTTGTTCCATATACATCTATTTGATGTCCAGTTTATTCACTATACACATATTTGATGTCCAAGATATTCCATACAGTATACACCTATTTGATGTCCACATTATTCCTTATAATCATTGTTGATGTCCAGGTTATTCCATATACACATATTTGATGTCCAGGTTATTTCTTATTACAGTATTATTATTATTATTATTATTATACAAGATTTATATAGCGCCAACTGTTTGCACAGCGCTTTACAACACCAGGGAAGACAGTACATATAAACATAATTGATGTCCAGGTTATTCCATATACACATATTTGATGTCCAGGTCGCTTTATATACACACATTTGATGTCCAGGTCACTTTATATACACATATTTGATGTACAGGTCACTTTATATACACATATTTGATGTACAGGTCACTTTATATACACATTTGATGTACAGGTCACTTTATATACACATTTGATGTACAGGTCACTTTATATACACATATTTGATGTACAGGTCACTTTATATACACATATTTGATGTACAGGTCACTTTATATACACATTTGATGTACAGGTCACTTTATATACAAATATTTGATGTTCGGGTCATTCTATATACACCCATTTGCTGTCCAGGTTATTCCATATACACATATTTAATGTCTAGGTTATTTCTTATAAACATATTTTATGTCCAGGTCATTCTATGTACACATATGTGATGCCCAAGTTATTCCATATACACAGTTTTGATGTCCAGTTTATTCTATATACATATTTTTTTATACATGGGTTACTCCACAATACTGTACACAAATTTGATGTCAATGTTATTTTATATACACCGATTTGGTATCCATGCTAATCCATATACAGAGGATTTGTAATTGCCTACCAATTAATAATAATTTCACAGGGTTTTTGCATATCACTTATTCTACTTTGATAAATTAATACAATTCTTGAATAATAAATCTATATACAGAGATTTGAAGTCCAGGTTAATCTATATACACAAATTTGATGTCCGAGTTAATCAATATACACAGATTTGGTGTCCAGGTTAATCCATGTATACATATTTGATGCTCAAGTTATTCTTTATATACAGATTTGGTATCCAGGTTAATCCATGTACACATATTTGATGCCCAAGTTATTTTATATACACAGATTTGGTGTCTAGGTCAATCCATGTACACATATTTGATGCCCAAGTTATTCTTTATATACAGATTTGGTGTCCAGGTTAATCCATGTACACATATTTAATGCCCAAGTTATTCTATATACACAGATTTGGTGTCTAGGTCAATCAATGTACACATATTTGATGCCCAAGTTATTCTATATACACAGATTTGGTGTCTAAGTTAATCCATATACACAGATTTGATGCCCAAGTTATTTTATATACACAGATTTGGTGTCTAGGTCAATCAATGTACACATATTTGATGCCCAAGTTATTCTATATACACGGATTTGGTGTCTAAGTTAATCCATATACACAGATTTGATGCCCAAGTTATTCTATATACACAGATATGATGCCCAGGTCACCCAAAACAACTTTTGTTTCGAGTTAGTTCAAAGCAGCACCATGCTAGGCCTCCACTCTGTACCTGCAACTTTCGGCGGTCGGCTCCTACACATTTTTATTAATTTTTTGTAGTATTTTTGTATGAAATGGAGCTGCTTTTTTGGGTCATAGAAGTTTAAAGAATGCATTATTTACCTACCAACATCAAACACTATTGGATGTAGAGTTTTTATTTATGTGACAATAAAATGTACAGCATTCTTACATACAATACATATACAAAAAAATAGCTTTTTTGTTTCAGCAGGAAATAATTGTATCACTTTTTATATTCTAGATCTGTTCTAGAGTACAGATGATTTGGTCTAGGGCTCTGTATAAATTAAGATCAATTTAAATATACCAAGAGTAGACCACATTGCTGGTCCCAGTAGTGAATGGTTCTCCTTTGATCTCCCCAGTATAGATCTGCCTTGCAGACATCACAGTTAATATCTAAAGTCATATTATGGTTCTTCATAAGAAGAGAGAAACATTTTCCCAAACCTTCCTCTATTGTGCGCTAGCCGCTAGCTTGTGTTTCCCTCTTATATTTTGCACATGACTTCAGTATCTTATGACCCCGGTGACACACATAAAAAATCTGAGCTGTGCAGACAAAATTCTTTCCTGATTTAATGTCAGGTACTTTTTTTTTTTTTTTTTTTTTATTAAAATTTTTTTTTTTTTTAGACCTAGCCGGCTCACAATTCTGCCAATTGCTTCTTCCGCCACAGTTTCATATGAAAACAAGTGCAGCAGTTTTTTGTGACTTCAAACTTTCCATTTTTGACTTTGAATAGACTCCATTCAGGCAGACTGGAGCAGTGGAGAGCAGGGGCTGCCTGAATGCTTAGATCCTTGTGATAATTAATACTGCAAGATGGATTAAAATCCCACGTTCCAGGTATTTGTTCCCAGAGAAGGTCCACTAGAAAAGCGTTGCTAAGCACCTGTCACCACGGCCGGTAACTTGAAGTGACCCAGTAAATGCACTTGCACTGAGCTATTGCTAAAGTGCATTTGAATAGGAGATACAAAACAGTTTGTGCTCAGAGTCTTTGAAAGAGAATTTTTTTTTTTTTTTTTTTATTCTTTGTCGTTAAAAAAGATTTCCAGAGGCATTTCATTCATTATAAAATTCATATAAATTGTAACTATGTTGCCCATAATAGCTCCCTCTGCTGGGGATATTTATAAATTAGTGCTTTCCTTTTTTGTTGTATATATATATATATGTATATATATATATATATATATATTTTTTTTTTTAATGATATTTATATATAGAAACTATTTATTTGTTTTTATTGTATTGTTTTATTTTTATTTTTTATTTAACAATACAAATGTTTTAGTTCCTGGAATGCAGTATATTTATATGTTAGGTTGACTTTGTTCCTTTTTTTCTTTTTTTTGGTCACCAGATGTGTAGGATTTGTAGAGCAGCAGTTTTTCCTCCAACTCCCGAACAGTGAAATGAGTTGTAGTGGCTCTAACATGTGGTTATTTTTGTTGATAGATTCTTTAATCATTTTCAGCTAATTCCCCCAGCTTTGGCTGAGGCACATGTGGCGGGCTTTTAACATGCTTGCAAAAATGTCACATGTGACTAATGGCAATTAAATAGACATCAGCAATGATTTCATTGTGTGAGTTTCTCTCTTTTTTTATTTTTTTTTCTTCTTTCAGAACGTTGCCCTTTTTTTTTTTTTTTTTTCGGTATGTTTTGATAGGCTCTGGAATTCAAACTGCAATTTCATGTCTAATGTGCTTCGCAACTATAATTCATCACGAGAAACCACATGATGATTCGCCAATTAAAATGTGTTTGGCTTCTGATTAATCCTGGTCATGGCTGAATTACAGAAACCAGTATTCAGACGTTGTTGAGACGTTTTCTAGATTATTTTTTGCTGGGAATGGAATGTTAGCTTCTCTCTTCAAAAGATTGAAATAGAAATAAAAAACTGACTACCTGAGATGTATAAATGTAGCATTTTTACATATGTAATAAAGTACTAATATGTGTAGAAAAGTTATCTATATAAATATGATTATAAAGAGCAGCGTGCAAAATACAATTCAGAGCTACCAATTAGCTCTTTTTTTTTTTTAAGGAAAAAGAGTGCGTAAAAAGGCAAAACTTGATTGGTTGCTATGCATTATTGCACATTATTGTATGTTGCAATTAAAGCAGAGTTCCACCCATATATTATTCTTGATCTGAATGAGTCCCTTGCTGCAAGTATAACAACATTTGACATGACTTTTTATTTTTTACTTACTGTGTGTACCTTGTAGCTAGGGGGAGCCTTGAAATCTCCCTCTTCATGGCCGCGGCGCTATACGTCATATCCTGGGACGCCTTGGCTCCTGGGAGATGTTTGTCATCGTTCCCGGGAGCCAGTGGGCATCACCGCAGGATTGCATTGCCATAACAACTGGGCGGGCAACAAGATAATCTTCCCGTGCTATGCCCTGTGTAGACTGTGCATGCTCAAGATCAGGAGGTGCAGGCTGGGTAGCCAGCAGCACATTATCCTGGAACAGACTCCTAGTAGGCTTCACATGCCCATAGTGAAGATGGAAGTGCTCAGCAATACAGAAAACACACGTGAGTGAATTAAAGGGGTTGTAAAGGTTTGTCTTTTATTCTCTAAATTGGTTCCTTTAAGCTAGTGCATTGTTGGTTCACTTACCTTTTTAGAAAATAAAAAATAAATCTTTACAACCCCTTTAAAAAAAACAGGATTGAGCAGCGATTTTATTAATCACACAAATTAAACTATGCAGTGCTGCAGAATGGGTGAACAAAAAAAATCCGGGTGGAACTTCTTTTTAACATATTAAAGATAACGGCAAAATACACAATCGAAACTGACATAGCAGATTAGTTTCAAGTGCATACTAAAATATTACACATATTTTATGATCCACAGCTCCTGCTGTGCTTTAACAGAAGGAAAAACACAGAACGTGTTGGCGTTGATTTACTGAAGACAAATAGACTGTGCACTTTGCAAGTGCAGTTTACGTTCCTGAGAGCTTAGTGAATTTGGTGATGGTTCACTTTGTAAAGAATATCAAATCGGGTGCAATGTATATTGTGGTGTTGATTTACTAAAGCTGGAGAGTGCAAAATCCGGTGCAGTTCTGTATAGATACCAATCGGCTTCCAGGTTTTATTGTCAAACAACATAAAAATCCAATAAAGTTTATTGAAAAAAAAAAATTGGCTGGCCATAACTTTTCATGCATTTTTGAAAATTCATAAAAATAATATAAATTCTTCTGGTTGACCTATAGGGGGTTATTTAATGAAACTGGAGAGTGCAAAATCTGGTGCAGC
The DNA here is from genome assembly GCA_029574335.1 of Rana kukunoris. Lineage (NCBI taxonomy): Eukaryota > Metazoa > Chordata > Amphibia > Anura > Ranidae > Rana > Rana kukunoris. Next base: position 602,644,005 of record CM056049.1, read on the forward strand.
TCTGCATAGAAAGCAGTCAGATTTCATTGTCAGAGCTTAATTCTGAAATTAGAAGCTGATTGGCTACTATGCAGAGCTGCGCCAGATTTTGCACTCTCCAGTTTTAGTAAATCAACCTCTGTCATTTTCAAGCAAATTTTATAAAAAGAAAGTGTTTTTATGCACTTATTAAAAAAAAACATTTATTGTCCAAGCACTGATGATGAAACTATTTAGGCGAGGGCCAACCTAAAAATCTTAAACATTACTAGAAGTATTTAAACGTTACTTGAATTCCTGACCTTGAGACTTATTTAGTCTTTCTTTTCTTTTGTGTTCAAATAAAAACTACTAATGCCTTCAAAAGGGAAAAGTTTTTGTTTGTTCTTTTTTTTTTTTTGTTAAAGTTTTTTTGGATCAGCCAAAAACAACATCGCGAGACGTTCGCTAATGCAGTAGAAGCACATTCCTCTGTGTGTTAATGTTGCCAGAAAATCAGAGAAAGGGAAAGAGGCCATGGCTTTGAATGACTCCTCCGAGAGACCTAAGAAACAACTTTTGTTTTCTCTTTGACACAAACTGATTTACTCGGCTTGTACAAGGCTGTTAGTGGAGCAAATAGGAAATAAAAATATGTTGTTCACGTGGAGTAACTTTTGTTGGTCATTTCTTCATGGGATGTGTACTGTGTATGCGTGTAATTGTGTATATGCCAATTTATGTAGATGCAAAGACATCATGCATTAAACTGCTTGATCGTTTACTATTGCTAAATCTTTTGAGAAGAATCTTTACTTTCGACTGGACTGTTTCCCAAGCACTGGACTGGTTTCCATGATCTTCCCTATCCCGTCATCTTCCGATTACCATTCCTTGGTCTAGGTCATGGGTGCTCAACTGTTGCGGAACTACAAGTCCCATTATGCCTCAGCTTTTGGGAGTCATGTTTGTTACTGTGTCAGCCTTGCAATGCCTCATGGGTAGTTCCGCAACAGCTGGAGGGCCACAGGTTGAGCACTCACGAGCTAAACCAAGGAATGGTTACCAGAAGATGATGGGATAGGAAAGATCATGGATACCTAGCTGTTCGGCTGCTTTCACACTGGATTGACGGTTCCATTGGAGCTAAAACACTGCTAGTCTTCGACCACTAGTAGGGCGCTTTTAACCCCCCTAGTGGTCGAAGAAGGGGTTAAAAGTGCCCGTGCTGCAGTGCTTCCAAAGGGCTTTTCAGGCACTTCGGAAGTGCTGCCCATTCATTCCAATGGGCAGGGGTGGTGTAGGACAGTTGTATACAGGCATACCCCGCTTTTAAGTACACAATAGGGTTTATTTACTAAAGCTGGAACTCGCAATATCAGGCTCATTTCTGCATAGAAACCAATGAGCTCCTAACTCCAGCTTGTTCAATTAAGCCTGGTAATAAAACCTGGAAGCTCATTGGTTTCTGTGCAGAAGTGAGCCTTATTTTGCGCTTTCCAGCTTTAGTAAATAAACACAATTGTGTACTTAAAAGTGGGGTATGCCTGTACAGTGCTCCCACATCGTCCCAAAAATGCTGCTTGCAGGACTTTTTTTCCCGTTCCGCAAGCACACCACCCAGTCTAAAAACGCTCAGGCCGCGAACACACAACCGTTTTCCTCGACAGAATCCATCAAGAAACTTGGTGGCAGAACTTTTTTGCCAAGGAAAACGGTCGCGTGTATGTTTTTCATCGAGAAAACTGACGTGGAACTCGATGAGAAAAAAAGAGAACAAGTTCTCTTTTTCCTCGTCGGGAGTCTCAATTTCCTCGTCAGGCTGGTTTTAGACGAGAAACATGTTCGTGTGTATGCTTATAAACCCGCGCATGCTCAGAAGGGTGGCGCCAGTAGAATCAAATTTCCCCTTTATAGTGCCGTCGTACGCATTGTACGTCACCACGTTTGAGAACGAGGAGATTTTGTCTTGACAGTGTGTATGCAAAGAAAGCTTGTCAAGATTCTGGACAAGCCTAACAAGGAACTCGTCGAGGAAAACGATGTTTCATTTACGACGAGTTCCTCGGTCGCGTGTACGAGGCCTCAGGCTTTCACACTGGGGAGGAATGAGAGGCAGTTTTAAGGTGCTTTACAAGCACTATTTTTATTACTAAAACACCTGAAAACTGCCTCGTGTGAAAGTAGCCTAAGAGCCGGTTCACACTGGGGCGGCACAACTTCGAGGGTGACTCGGCAAGGCGTCCTAAAGAAGACTTCAGAGGCGACTTGCAAAATGACTTCTGTATAGAAGTCAATGCAGGTCGCCCCGAGTCGTCCCCGAAGTCGTACAAGAAGCTTTTTCTAAGTCTGAGTGACTTGCGTCGCTCCTATTAGAACGGTTCCATTGCATAGAATGGGATGCGACTTGTCAGGTGGCTGAGTCGCCTGACGAGTCGCCCCAGTGTGAACCGGCTCTAAATGTCCAATCATGGCTTTACTTTTCACATAATTGAATAATTGTATAACATTTTTATTTGATTTATTTGAGTGAAGATTCTCAATATCCTTGGTAAATCAGCCTCTGTGTCTTGGAAAACCTGTGATGTGCACCAGCAGAAAATAAATGGTCAAGGAAAATTCCGACTGTCTTTGTAACCATGACAATCGGTTTGCTTCTACTATCCCCATTCACCACATCCCATCCACTTCAGCCTTCTAAGTGGAGTTCTACTTTAAACCAACTTCTTTAAAACAATGACAATCAAGTTGCATTTACTATCCCCGTTCACCATGTCCCATCCACTTCAGCCTTCAAAGTGGAGTCCTCCTTTAAACCAATGGGGTTGATTTACTAAATGCAGTTGCTCCAGAGCTTCGTAAATGAGCAGAAGCTCTGCTGGCTTCAAACATCCAATCATGTGCAAGCAAAAATGCTTTTTTTTTAAATTGTCCTTGCACGTGATTGGGTACTCAAAGTGAAGCTTTACCTCATTTACTAAGCTCTGGAGCAACGGCACTTGCAGAGTACAACTGCACTTTGCAAACTGCACAGTCTTGCCTTTAGTAAATCAGCCCCAATGTATTTATTTTTGAGTGAATAAAATGATAGGAAAACATCTATTCTGCCCAGCCTTGTTGGGTTTGATATGCATGGCTGGATCTAGTATAGGATGAAATATGCCAGTATGTAAGGAACTGTGTTCTGTGAATTCTGTGGAGCATAGAAAGTAAACAAATGGCTGACAGCTGAAGCCTGCTGTAACATTCTAATGACAATGGCATCTTGTAAGAAAGTTGATGTAGCCTTTGTCTTCAATGACATTCAAGCTCTGCAAGGAGTTGATCTTTAGGGGACTGCACCAAGATGTCAGCACTCAACAATGACATACATCCCAGCTAGACCTGTCCATTCTGCCAGTCTCCCGTGTTTTCATCAGTTGCAGTTTCCAACAAAAAAAAAGAGGTCACAGGCATTGGTTACCTAAGTATGCTAAAGTTAAAGGAGTTGGAAAGGAAAACATTGTTTTTGCTGAAATGACTGTTTACAGGGTATAGAGACATAATAGTTAACTGATTCCTATTAAAAATGATTAAAAAACAGATAAAAATCAATCATATAATGTACCTGTAGTTTCAGTTTCATTTTTGCATGCTGTTCCTGTCTCTCTGATCAGATACAGAGCCACAGAGCCAATGATGGTTTGGAAAACGAAAGTGATTGGTGCTGAGGGGTTTTAGACACACAGTAATCACACCTCCTTGATTAGTGACCACAGAGAGAAAGCTCCCAGTACTGTGGTGATCAGGAAACAGACAACCAGGAAGTGTGGAGATCAGAGAAGGATTACAGCAACTTGAGAGCAAAAACGAACAATAAGGACATGAAAACAGCACTGCATTTAGGTAAAGGAAGCTATTAAGATAAAAAAAAAAATCTGTTACAAACCCTTTAAGAATGAACACAAAACTGTAAAAAAAAAAAAAAAAGACAGTGAAAAAAAAAATCCTAAATATTAATAATTTCCTATAGAAAGGTGGTAGACTCATTCGCTTGTAGATGGCAAGCATTCACTAGAAAATCAGCACATTGGCCACCTCGTAACCATAAAATCCTCTCTTTATTAAGTCATTCACATAAAACTGTCCGCTTATACATTAAACCAGCCAGGGTCTTATTCATAGTGGTATATACATATTAACAAAATGGCTTATCAATTTCCCATGCAGAGTCTACTCCTTTAATGTCTTTATTGTTGGGGGGAGTGGAAGCAGAAATCAGTAAATATACATAAGGTCATGTGCGGAAAAGTAATTGCCACTGTGATGCAGTTATAAGGCTCATGCACATGGAGGCAATTAATTTACTGATATCTATGGAGGATCTTGCGGGCAGAGACTGGAAGCAGGATTTTGCGTAAAATAAAAAAAAATGCATTTAATGGTCAGTAAAATGCTTCCATATAGATCTGAAAATTCTTACTTCATTCCCTAGTTCAAATGTACGCATAGATTGTAGGCTATATAAGTACCCATAATAATAATAAATAAATAACCACCGATACAATTTTTTTTTTTATGTTTTCATTTTATTTTTTATTAGATTTTTTTGTATCTTTACACATTAAATCAAACTGATGTAAATGCAGCTGTATATATGGGCCCATAGCATACAATACTATGCAGATCTGTAAAAAAAACAATGTTATTTATTTTATCTGAATGCAGCATTTTTTACATTGTGTGCACAAGCCCATAATCTAAATGCATTTACATGATGTTTTCCAGCCTTATGAAACAAGTAGCTGCCCTGCTGAAACATGCAGATGTGGCAGTTTACGTCTGCGATTTCCCACCAAAGGTGGTTGAAGGAAAATTTCAGGAATACATTTCTTTCTTGTAGTTCTAGAACTCATCAGTAGAGGTGTTGCTGACTCTGCCTGCAAAACCGCCTGCCAACCCGTTTGGTCCACCTGTGTGAAAGGGGTCTAAAAACAGCAACAAAAGACGTTGATGGTTTTATTTTTAGCACTTCTGATTTGGTTAATCCCAGATGCACACCATCAAGCCAAAAACTGTGTGAATAATAATAAAAAAAAATGAACTACTCTTAACCGGTTCCCGACCGGCTCGCGTGTATTTACGGGGCAGAATGGCCCCCCTGCGCGAAAAACCCATGTGGGCACAGGGTTCCTTTAAGACCCACCAGAGGGACGGGCGCACCAGATACACACTGCCGGCATTTGCGTTGGCGTACACGTGAGCCACCACGGGGATTTGTGTGTATAAACACACAAATCCCTGTGCTGTCAGAGGAGAGGAGACATGTTGTTTGTTCCTGGTAAGTAGGAACAGTGATATGTCTCCTCTTCTACTCAGTCTTATCCCCATACAGTTAGAATTTACTGAGGGAACACACATTTAACCCCTTGATCGACCTCTAGTGTTAAAGGATCAGTAAAGGAAAACATTTTTAATGCTAAATAGCTTGCTTTACTTTATAGCAGTCCTGATTTCATGTCCTCCATGTCCGTTTTTGCTTAGAAGTTGCTGTAATCCTTTGCTGAACTCCACACTCCCTGCTTGTCTGGCTCCATATGAAAAAACTCATGGTAGCTTTTCATTGTGGTCCGTGATCAAGAATATGTGATTACTATGTGTCTAAAACTCCTCAGAACCAATCAGATTCATTTTAAAAACAAACACTGCCCTGTGTGTGTTTGTTTTTGTTCTGTGTGTCTCTGTACACACAGAACAAACTGTAACTAGTCTAAAAATGAAACTAAACTGCAGGCACATTATATGATTTATTTTTGTCTATTTTTAATCATTTTTAAAAGGAATCAGTTAACTTTTATGTCTCTATACCCTGTAAACAGTCATTTCAGCAAAAAAAATGTTTTCCTTTACTACTCCTTTAACCCCTTCCCTACCACTGTCATTTACACAGTGATCAGTGCACTTTATATAGCCCTGATCGCTGTATTAATGTCAATGGTCCCAAAAATGTGTCAAAAGTGTCCGATCTGTCCATGTCGCAATACCGTTAAAAATTGCAGATCACTGCTATTACTAGTAAAAAATAAAAATGCTATAAATCTTTCCCATAGTGTGCAAACCAATCAATATACGCCTATTGCAATTTTTTTCTTACCAAAAATATGTAGAAGAATATTTATTGGCCTAAACTGATGAAGCAATTTGTTTTTATAAACATTTTGGGGGATATTTATTATAGCAAAAGGTAAAAAAAATTTTTTTCCAAAATTGTATAGCACAAAAAAATTAAAATGCAGAGGTGATCAAATATGACCAAAATAATGCTTTATTTGTGGGGGGAAAAAAGGACGCAAATTTGGGTTGAGTACAGCATTGCATGACCACGCAATTACCAGTTAAAGCAACGCAGTACCAAATTGTAAATAGTGCTCTGATCAGGAAGAGGGTGAGGCCGCGTACACATGTCCGAGAACCTCGTCGGGCTAAACCCATCGTTCCGCCCGACGAGGTTCTCAGCCGGCCGTCGAGTTTGTCGACCAGGCTGTCGAAAAAGGCGTCGAGCCATTAGTCCCGATGGCCTGTCGAGCAAATAGAGAACCTGCTCTCTACTTTGGCTCGACGAGCTTCCCGACGGGACGCCCAACGAAAGTGTACACACGATCAAGCTTCTTGGCAGAATATGGATCCCAGCGAGCTTCTCGCTGGATTCCTTCGAGAAGCTTGGTCGTGTGTACGCTGCCTAAAACCTTCTAGGGCTGAAGTGGTTAAAAATGCTCCCCCCCCCCCCACCCTGCCTCCTAACACCTATTCTTACTAACCTGTGTAAGAAATATCCATATGCTTACCTATTATCAGGCCACTCCAGTACAGTCATGTGATCTCCTCTGTGTCAGCCAGAGCAATGGCTGGTAAAGTCTGCGAGCGGTGACCTCACCCATAGGCTCCTATGGCCCACCCGTTGTCTGCTCTCCCTCCACTGCTAAAGTGAACCTGTGGCTCTACCCCGAATCTCTGCCCTAAAAGCAGAGATTTGCTTTAAGAACACACTTGAGCTGTTCCATTTACTGCTAATAACCAGTTTACGGGGTACTTGAGATCAGATTCATGCTGTAGAGTGGAGTTCTTTGATATCTCGAGAGCTACAGGCTACCCATACCAGTTTTACAGAACATTTAAAACAAGAAATGTAACATTATGTTGACAGGTGACTATAAATAAAAGTGAAAACAAGCCCTGTAGGTGGATCTGGGACTTCAGACAGTGAGAGTACATTTCACAGTCTCGGAGAAGTAATTCAGTCAAGGCACATACAGACAATCTGATAGGAACCCTATCAGACTAATAAAGGATACATTCCAGTCTAGTAGCAAATTATGATCCTATGTTTATTTTTTATCTTTTCATTTCCATTTCCAGATCTGCTTATGCAGCTCGGCTGCTCCGTCTCTGCTTGAGAAAGGTCAGGTGTCCCTAGAGTAGAGCAAAAAGCAGACTTGCTAAATCAATTCCCAAACTAGAGAAATAACATACAGCAAAATGAATGGAGACACGCTCCATCACAAAAATGCCCATTCTTCACCTTCATAAAGTATCACAAAGCTAAAGTACAGAGGAGGAACCATTACTAGCAGAACTCGTATGTGCAAAGGGGGACTTGTATTTACATATAGAGATGTATGATCGGATTGAGACCCTTCCAAGATCGTTACGCCTGTGCAGCTGCGTTTTCATGCATTTATACATCTGTTTTTATTTATTTTTATGCTTTTTTATGACTCGGAGCCTAGTGTATATGTAGTCATGTTATGTCTAACAAAAAATAAGCAATGCACAATTTTCAGAGAATTTCAATCCTATATTTTGTAGAATTTTCAGAGTGCCCCCTTGCATTAGATCAGTGTTTCTCAATTCCAGCCCCCCCAACAGGTCAGGTTTTCAGGATTTCCATTATTTTGCACAGATTATTTGATCAGTTTCACTGCCTTAGTAATTCCCACAGCCTTTTCATCTGAGGGAAATCCTGAAAACATGACCTGTTGGGGGGGCGTGAGGACTGGAATTGAGAAACACTGCATTAGATATATCTATCAAAGTGGCTCCTTACATTGTGTCTCCTTCAGGGCCGTCTTAATAGCATCATGGGCCCCTGGGCAAAGTAATGCTCTGGGGCCCCTACAATGATGACAGTGCAGGTAAACAGACATCACGTAGATAGGAGGCAGACTGCCTCCCCTGTGTATCTATCACTCCCAGTGCCATCATGGGGCCTGCAATTTTGGGGCAGCATGGGCTCAAGGACCAGCTGCTTTGGGGAAAAAACAGGGGCCCCCCATGCAGCTGGGGCCCCTGTGCAGTGCCCTCTCATTAAGACAGCCCTGGTCTCCTTCAAAATGCCCCCTTATGTCAGGTGTCCCTATCAGAGTGTTGCCTTATATAAGTTATCTTAATCATAGTGCCCCTATTAGCACCCCCTTACATTAGAGGCCCCTATAACGTTGTCCTCTTTCACCAAGCATACCTATCACAGTGCCCCCTTACATCAGGTATCTCCGTAACAGAAATCTTTTTCTTTTACAAAGTCTTTGTTGAAATTTTCAAAGAAGCACATTTGCAAGCGAGCATCAAAACACAATGGTGTCAAAAGGTAATAGGTGCCAACGAGGCAATAAAAGACAAGACGAAAGGGAATGGGCCGATAGGCCTACAATTAAAAAGACAGATGGGCAGTGCAACAACAACCACCAATGTAATAATTGCATCAAGGACATGAGTGTGTAATAGTACAAAGAAGTGCTCAAGTACGCAGAATCTGCATGTCAACAGTACCCGCTTTCATCAGGATTACCCCTCCAAGTGTTCCCTTCCGTCCCTATCAGAATGTCCCCTTACCACAGTCATCTCCATAAGTTATATTTCATCAGATATACCCATCACTGTGCTCCCTTACATCAGGTGCCCCTATCAGAGTGTCCCTTTACACCAGGTGTCCTCCATATCAGTGCTCCCCTATGTTAAGTGTCTCCCATCACAGTACTCCTTTACATACAGTGCCTCCATTACAGTGCTCCTTTACATCAGGTGTCCTCCATCATAGTGCTCCTTTACATCAGGTGTCCCCATCTGTGTCCCTTTACATCAGGTGTCCTCCATATCAATGCCCCCCTACGTTAAGTGTCTCCCATCACAGTGCTCCTTTTACATCAGGTGCCCCATTACAGTGCTCCTTTACATCAGGTTTCTACCATCACACTGTGTCTTTACATTAGGTGTCCCCATCACAGTGCTCTCCCACATCAGGTACCCCCATCACAGTGCTCCCTTGCATCAGGTGTCCTCATCACAGTGCTCCTATACATCAGGTGTCTTCATCACAGTGCTCTCCCACATCAGGTACCCCCATCACAGTGCTCCCTTACATCAGGTGTCCTCATCACAGTGCTCCTATACATCAGGTGTCTTCATCACAGTGCTCTCCCACATCAGGTGTCCTCATCACAGTGCTCCATTACATCAGGTGTCCTCATCACAGTGCTCCTATACATCAGGTGTCTTCATCACAGTGCTCTCCCACATCAGGTGTCCTCATCACAGTGCTCCCTTACATCAGGTGTTCTCATCACAGTGCTCTCCCACATCAGGTACCCCCATCACAGTGCTTCCTTACATCAGGTGTCCTCATCACAGTGCTCCTATACATCAGGTGTCTTCATCACAGTGCTCTCCCACATCAGGTACCCCCATCACAGTGCTCCCTTACATCATCACAGTGCTCCTATACATCAGGTGTCTTCATCACAGTGCTCTCCCACATCAGGTGTCCTCATCACAGTGCTCCCTTACATCAGGTGTCCTCATCACAGTGCTCCTATACATCAGGTGTCTTCATCACAGTGCTCTCCCACATCAGGTGTCCTCATCACAGTGCTCCCTTACATCAGGTGTTCTCATCACAGTGCTCTCCCACATCAGGTACCCCCATCACAGTGCTTCCTTACATCAGGTGTCCTCATCACAGTGCTCCTATACATCAGGTGTCTTCATCACAGTGCTCTCCCACATCAGGTACCCCCATCACAGTGCTCCCTTACATCAGGTGTCCTCATCACAGTGCTCCTATACATCAGGTGTCTTCATCACAGTGCTCTCCCACATCAGGTGTCCTCATCACAGTGCTCCCTTACATCAGGTGTCCTCATCACAGTGCTCCTATACATCAGGTGTCTTCATCACAGTGCTCTCCCACATCAGGTGTCCTCATCACAGTGCTCCCTTACATCAGGTGTTCTCATCACAGTGCTCTCCCACATCAGGTACCCCCATCACAGTGCTTCCTTACATCAGGTGTCCTCATCGCAGTGCTCCTATACACCAGGTACCCCTATCTCCGTGCCCTCTTTCATCAGGTGTCCACATCAATGTCCCCTTATATCCGGTGTCTTCTACTAGAGTACCCCTGCACCTTTTAATGCAAAGCAGAGGATAGAAGCTGGGAGTCGGTAGAACAGGGCACTCATGTGATGTCCTTGGTTATTAGGATGCTGACCCATCACTGCAAGGGATGGGCATCACTGAAACTGAATCACTAAAGTCCAGATAGAAATTTTACTCAGTCTAGGCCCAGACTATGGTCTGCCATTTAAAGTGACGCCTACTATAAACTTATATTATCTGTCGCTACTCCCTCTCCTGCAAAAAAAGATCTGCATGTGCCTAGATCTTGGCAGGAAAATCCACTCATTTACATATTGTAACTTATCTTAAAATGCTTTGATGGTTTGCTGAGTGTTAAAGGTGTCTATCCAGGATGTTCTCTCTCACACTTGTATAGAACCCGATCACGAAGCTGTGAGTTTCCTGGTGGCTAGGTCTGTTCCCTCCTGGTACAAGATTTTAATAATTCCATCTTCTGGTGTTTTGCAGTGTCTGCCTCAATTATGTACTATATTTTAGCCTTCGTATTGACTGATGTAGAGATAAATGCGTCTCTACAGCCCACAGCTACATCTAGAACTATGAGAGCTGAAACCAAAAGAGTCTGCGGACCTTGCCTTAAAACCAGCTGTAGGGAACACAGCTCTCGTCCTAATTTCATAGACCGTAATCACATCTTCGAAGCATCATTTTTTTTTTTTTTATGTCGGTGTCTGCTACAGATGGAAGTTAGGTCTCTTAAACAGCACATAATGCATATTAAGCCACCACAGTCTGCTATAAGTATTAAAATGATTCATTATAGCGTTTTTGCACTTCTTTATTGCAGACAATACACACAATTTCACATACGCCCACCAAACTAAATTATTCAAATGTATTTTTTGCCATTGCATGCTAGTGGAATGACATTTATGCCAAAAAAGTCTACAATTGAACAATTTTTTGTATTTTTAGTCTGTTCCAATGTTTACCTGTATACATCACCTGTAACTAAAAATAAGTGTAATCATCAGGCGGTTTTGTAAAATGTAATAAATAATATTGCCGCAGGGCCCGTTCAGGGTTGTGATGAAAATTGGTTGTGAAAATTAGGTTTTGGTGTGGTGATATTTTGACATCACCTCATTTAATGTGCATTTAAACCTAAGAGCGGCAGGTTAATATATTGCAGCTTAGCAGTCCTTAGATGTGGTGGCTGCATGCGGTTTTTTTTTTTTTTTCCCTTCTATTATCACCTGGTGATTCCGTCAGTCACATGGGCTTATCTGAGTATATAAAAATACGGCTGTATTTTGGCACTGCGTTACTTTAACTGACAATTGCGCGGTCACGCGTCACTGTACCCAAATAAAAGGTCCTTCTTTTTTCCACAAATAGAGCTTTAGTTTTAGTGGTATTTGATCACCTCTGTTTTTTTTTTTGCACTATAAACAAAAAAAAGACCAACAATTTTGAAAAAAATAAATAAATACATTTATTTTTGCTATAAAACTTATCCAATAAAAAAATGGGAAAAAAATCGAATTTCTTCATCAATTTAAGCCAATATGTATTCTACTACATATTTTTGGTAAAAAAAAATCCCAAAAGGAAATATTGATTGATTACTCCACCACCTATGGGATACATTTTGGAATTTTCTATTTTTATTTTTTTCACTAGTAATGGCGGCGATCAGCGACTTATAGCAGGAGTGCGATATTACAGTGGACAAATTGCACACCTGACACTTTTTTGGGAACAAGTGACACTAATATGGTGATCAGTGCTAAAAATATACACTCCCTGTGTACTAATGACACTGGCAGGGAAGGGGTTAACATCTGGGACGATCAAAGGGTTAAATGCGTGGCCAACATGTGTTACTGTGTACACTGTGTGCTGCTTTTACTAAGCCATGTGCTTTGCAGGAAGAAAAAAAAAAAACAGCACTGTCAGAAGAGAAGAGAGCCCTGTATTTGTTTACCTATACAGGGCTCTCCTTGGTAATGTCTGGTACCATCGACCGATCAACGGCCTGCAGCCACTGATTGGTTGGTGCTGCAGCCAATCGCAGCACAACCGGGGTGGCGTTGGCCTGCGGGTGCACCCTCTACCCTGCTATGCGGATCACAGTCTAGGTGCGCGATCTGGCACAGAGCAGCCGCCCTGCGGCAGTATACAGTATGTGCGGTGGGCGATCGTAAAGCAGTTAATGCAGGGAATGTATTAGGCTGCTTTCACACTGAGGAGATTTGCGGGCGCTATTGCGCCTCCAAAGCGCCCTGAAAGAGCCGCTCCGGGCTTTCACACTGGAGCGTTGCGCTGGCAGGGCGGGTAAAAAAAGTCCTGCCAGACGCATCTTTGAGGCGTGGTAGAAGCGGTGAAAATACCGCTCCTATAGCGCCCCTGGCCATTGAAATCAGTGGGGAAGCGCCGCTGTCCCGCCTGCAAACCGCCTGCGGGGGTTAAAATCTCCCCGCTAGCAACCATAAATCACGGCAAACACGACGGTAAAACGCCGCCAAAAATAGCGCCGCTTTACCGCCAGCGCACCAAGCACCTCAGTGTAAAAAGTACCATAAAGGTAAGAAATGTTTAGGCCTTACAACCGCTTTCACTTTATTGATGAGTTACAAAATGACACTTTATTAATTCCTATCAAGTGTCATGGTGCGAACAAAGGACGCAAAAAACTTGCGTTTATCTATGCAGATCAATGCATCCCAATTGATATGGAGTTAACGAGCCCTAACACCTCTGTTAGCTGTATTCATTTATGAAAATGATGTAATCCATTTATCATAGCCCTTTAATATCTGTTGGTTTCTGTAGCTAAAGACATGAAGCATTGGAATGCACAGGAACTATGGATTTACAGCTTCTGATAACCTTCACTCTACTCACCTAGGAATAGCTATAATGATCTACCTATACATATTACATTGTAGATCAATAGATGCTTTCAGAAAGTTTTTCTATGACAGCAAACTACATTGTCAGGCATCAGAATATAAATGTACCCCGTGACATTGTTTCCGGGATTGAAAACGGCAGTAGATAGGAATACAATAAAACCTTGGTTTGTGAGCATAATTCCTTCCAGAAACATGCTTGTAATCCAAAGCACTTGTATATCAAAGCATTTTTTTTTTACAGGTTATAAAAGAGATAAGAGGCGCCTCTAAGTGTAGCAATAAGTTGCTAAATGTTGTGCCTTCATTCTTTTTTATACTGTGACACGACACTACTCTTATATCAAGACATCGCTTGTATATCAAGGCAAAATATATTAAAACATTTTGCTTGTCTTGCAAAACGCTCTCAAACCAAGGTTTTACTGTATATAAATATATAGGAAAAATCTAGGTTTGCTCAGTCATTATTTGCTATTACTTCTATTGCCTTTTGTTATTAAAGTGGACCTTCCGTAATTTTTTTTCATCTTTCCATCTATTACATTTTCTGCCCTTGTTGTTTTAAGTTTGGATAGTAAAACTTAGATAGTAAATACCTTATACACAGGGGCGGTCTGACCATTGAGTCTCCTTCCGGCACTGCCCGAGGGCCCCATGCCACTAGAGGGCCCCATCAGGGTTGCCAGGCTCAGTAAAACCAGGGACAGTATGTAAAAATCTGTGTTTTTTTTTTACATCTGTCCCTGATATGTCCGAAACCAACATGCTTTTAATGTGAAAATCCAGAGATTTTAGCTGCCCCGCCTCTGCACTGCCTCCTGGCGTGGTGGCCATCTGTAAGCCCAGGGGCCCCATAATCTTCTATTGCCCGGGGGGCCCCATGAGTTGTCAGTCTGCCCCTGCCCATACAGCCCACTTAATGTTTCCTGTCTGGTAATAAGCCTAGGCAGGGCCGTCATCAGATTAGGAATTATGGGGCCCCTTACACAGCTTCAGGCATGGGCCCCCTGGAGCAGAGAACCGGGGGGGGGGGGGGTGGTACTGCCGCCTGAAATTCTGAAATTGAGAAGCGCGGGGGGGGGGGGGGGGGGTTGCCACGAGTTGAGAAGAGATAAAAAAAAATATATATATATTAAAAAAGGGAGGGTAGCTATCCGGGGCCCTGGGGACCTCCGGACCTCTAAAAAAGAAAAAATGTCCCTTTAATAAAAAATAAAATAAAAATATATAAAACAAATTTTTTTTTTTATATAAAAAATAAATAAAAAAGGGGGGGGGGGGTGCCATCTAGGGCCCTGGGGGCCTCCAGACCCCCCCTGATGGCAGCCCTGAGCCTAGGATTATGACATCATGCACAGCTCTCTTTCAAGCCCTGTACACACTGGCCACATGTTGTTTTTCCTGACGAGATAATTGGCAAGAATCTCTTGCCGCCGGAGTGTACAGACACTTCTTTCAAAAGCACCGCTGTTCTTTTAAAAGGCAAGAACGTGGTGACGTCATCGCGTACGACGAGCATGCGCTCGTCACATTTGATGCCGTCGCCGCCATCTTGCTGCACCCTACCTATGCCTAGGAAGCTACCGCGCCTGCGGCAAAGTCATTTCGAGCATGTGCGGGTTTCCACGTCGACAGGTAAGTATACACACTCTCGGGTTTCTCGGCAGGAAATCACAAAGAGAGCAGGTTCTCTATTTTTCTCGTCGAGATTTTAGGCAGTTTTCTTGACGAGAAACCTGAAAGCCTTGTACACACGTACGGTATTCTCGGCATGAAAGCTCTGCCAGCAGTTTTCTTGCTGGTTCTTGCCGAGTAAACCGAGCGTGTGTAATAGGCTTCACTCTCGTGAGAGCTTGCCAGGAAGGGAAGGGGTGAGTCATAAGAAGGATAATGAAAGCTGCAGAGCTGGAGGTGTGCCTGCGTAAATCCAGGACATGAACAGGCAGCAGCTTCAGCTGCCCACAGTTAAAATGGTTGCAGCCAGACTTGGTGGAGGGAGATTTCAGCAGGAAATTTGGAAAGTACAGAATCACAGTATATAAGAAGGCCAGTATGGTGGCCTGAGTTTATGGGAGGAGCCCGGAGGGTATTTAAGCAGCCCACTCACACATGCTCTTTGTCGGTTCAGTGTGCAGTACTACACGTCACTGGGCCGACTCTTCCCAGCTCACCTCATGTCCGCGAGTCTGCGCATTCAATCGCATTCGACACCCTCCCGCCTTTCCCTTTTTCAGGGCACTTCTCGGGCAATATCCTTCTTCAATTAACTACCCATTACTTACCTTGGGTATGCCCCCTTTTCTTGGCATACTGACCAGACCACCAAGGCACACTTCAGGTCTGTTTATGTTGTAAGTCTTGTCTATGTGATCCACATCACTCTCAGTCAGAGGGCCACGACCATACATATAAAATATGCAAAGTAGTTGGAGGGAAGCTTCAGAATGGCACAGATGTTTTTATTACAAATTGTGTGAGCAGATTGCAGTTCCTCTTTAAGGAATATTTCTGAAATAATAGTCTTGTACCTTTTGGCAGAAAACGCTACCATTTGTATTGCATAAGGTGTGTAGTAGTTTTATTGTTACACAGTATATTTACTCTCCCCCTGAGCACCAAATCCGTTATTTCTAGACTGTTTTTAGCAGCTACCAAGGGAGCTGGAAATTGTAGCCTGAAACCCTTTTCTAGATAGCGAAGTTTAAATAAAGCCGAGATGGTGTGTTTAACAAAGCTCACATTGTTAACCTCGTGTAATTATTAAACACTTGTTCAATTTTACTCATCACTTACATAGGAAAAGTGCAGGAGGCGAGCAGACAGCTGGTTAATCTCCTAAAAGTTTCGATTCCCGTGATAGTGGGGGTGCAATACGTCTTCTTAATTAAAGAGGAGCTCCAGCCGCGGGAATTTTTTTTTTTAAAGTCAGCAGCTACTAACAGTGTAGCTGCTGACTTTAAATAAGGACACTTACCTGTCCTAGGCGCCCGCGCTGACGGCCCCCCCCCGATGCCGGTCCCACGATGGCTCCGGGTCCCGCGCCGCCATTCACACTATGGGAAACAGGCAGTGAAGCCGTACGGCTTCACTGCCCATTTCCTACTGCGCCTGCGTGAGTCTCACGCTGGCTTGTGAATGGGCGCGCTGCTCTCTGAGAACACACAGTTCCCAGGAAGCAGCGCGCCCCATTCACAAGGAGAAGAACAAGAAGAAAACACACCGCGGTTCAGGAAGAGGCAGATTACGGACTTCCGCATAGCAACAGCTATTTCGGGTGAGTATTTTTTTTTTATTTTTTTTCAGGTTTTTTTTTTTTTTTTTTTTCAAACAACATTGTAAAATGTTGTTATCCTGGGTGGAGCTCCGCTTTAAGTAAGTCTTTGTTTAGGGAAATGTGTAAAGGCCAGCATACTTAAACAGGGCTGTTTGGATTTGTGATAAGGTCGATGTCAGACACCGCTTACCTTATTGACATTCGTGATATGGCAGACTGCAAACTGCTACTAGCAGGCTTATGTCACAGAGCAATGTGCACAATACAGTGACGTAAGCTTGGTATACATGTATCAGAATGCAGCCGGTTCAGCAGACAATGGGCCTGTCTGTTCAGTGGAAATCAATCGTTACACTGGATTCCGTGGAATGATCTTGCTGAAAAAACAACATTTGATCAGTCACTGCAGCCAATGGCTGCAACACTGATCAATGTGTTCTGACAGGGGGGAGTCCCTGCTGTCAGAATACAATAGCACTGCAGGGGAGGTCCCTGCATCCACCTCGCTTGTGTGGACGCGGTAATCTGTACGTTTTTTCATTCTACCCTCTGGTTAAATGAAGAAAAATCCTGCACGTGTATATTGCTTAAAGTTGGATATACACGCGCAGTAACCCTATTTATTAAGTTGGCAGGATGAACAAAACAAAAACAAATGAATTCCCCCATCCATACAAGCAAGGTGGATGGAGGAATTTTCCCTGCTGGAACATTGTACAGTGTAACCTTGGATTATGAGCATCATCCGTTCCAGGAGAATGCTTCTAACCCAAAGCACTAGTATATCAAAGCAAGTTTTCGCATAGAAGTCAATGGTATTGAAAATAATTTGTTCCGCCTTGACTTCAATAGCATGCAATACCGCATGTAGCCAGAGGTGGGGGGGCTCCAGAGAGCCTCAGAAATACTCAGAAAATCATGGGGATGGCTCGGTTGAACTCGGAAAACCTTGGGAAGGGAGTTTTTCCAAGTATTTCCGAACGGCTCAGATCGGCTCTGGCACCCCCCCCCCCCCCCACACTGCTGTGGCTCGATTCCTGCTCGTTTTGCGAGACTCGCAAACCGAGTCAGGATCTCTTAAAATACAGTGCTCGTATTGCAAAACGTTTGTTAACCGCGCTACTCGCAATCCGAGGTTTCACTGTATTTTGATAGCAGGGACACTCCACTGTCAGACTGGCTGCAGTTGTTTAAGGTTTTCCTTTTGCCAATCAACTTCTGTTGAACAGGGAGGGACACACATAGATCAAAAATTGACCAGTCACCGTGTGTGTGTGTGTGTGTACATTCACAGCAGTCCCTGCTCTCAAGGAGCTTACAATCTAAGGTCCTTAACTCACATTCATACATTAGCATACTAGGGCCAATTTAGACAGGAACCAATTAACCTACCAGCATATCTTTGGAGTGTGGGAGGAAACCGGAGTACCCAGAGGAAGCCCATGCAGGCTTGGTGAGAACATGCAAACTCCAGGCAAGTAGTGTAGTGATTGGAATTCTGATGACCCTAACTTTGCAGAAGTGCTAACCACTTAGCCTGGTACACACAATTGGATTTTCCGTGGTCAAAGCATAGAACATTTGTCCAAAGAGTGTTGGCCACAAATTTGTCTTGCATACAAATGGCAAAGAATTGTCGGCCAACAAACACGAAACTACATGTTTTTTCAGCTCTTTAGCGCCCCCCTTTGGGCAACTTCTGCTGATGTTGTGTTATAGTTAGCACTGCTTCTGAGCATGCGTGTTTGTACTTTGAATTTTTGTCCGAAGGACTTCTGTACACACAATCGGATAATCCGACAACACACATTTGAAGGTTTTGCTAATTGCATTTCCTAATTTACAAAAAAATATTGTATTATAATAATTTTATTCAGCAATTGCATTTAAAACTAGCATTCAATATATGATTTTTTTTTTTTATTTCACATGACTTCATTTATATATATTTGTTTTTGTACAGCAAAACTGACAAGAGCATTATATAACCCTGATAGGGTGCTGAGCAATTGCGTACATTTTTTTTTCTTATAGCCTATTGAATAAAAGGTGACCATTGTAACCACTCCAGGCAGCTCTATAGTACGGTTCGTTCCCCGTTGTTCTCCTTTGATTATGTAAGCCTATATTGTGCTGATGTTGTGCCTTGAATAATATGAACTTTGCGGTGGGCTTGCTGGAAATGTAAGAAAAAGATCTCTCGATTAGTCTAAAAGCTCAATATTCTTATGTGTAAGGCAAGTTTTAAAGCTAAAGAAAGGCCAAAATAATTTTTGCCCAATTGCACAGTAAAAACAAATTCTAATGGTGCGTGCCCCATCTCTGGCTGTTGCAGGGTTTGTCGCATTCAGTATCTTTTACTGAGCTGACAGTCTTTCGTCGCTGCTGAGACTTGTACTTCTGGCTGTGGGTCTTTTGCTCTGTTCATAAAATGCCTTGATTTATTTTTATTTATTTTTTACACAAGTACAACTTCTTGTACCTGGAAATGTCTCAAACTTGTTTGTTATTGGGAAGAAATTATTATTGGGCAGCACAGTGGTGTAGTGGGTAGCACTCTCACCTAGCAGTAAAAAGGGTTGCTGGTTTGAATCCTGACCACGACACTACCTGCCTGGAGTTTGCATGTTCTCCCTGTGCCTGCGTGGGTTTCCTCTGGGTACTCCGGTTTCCTTTCACACTCCAAAGACATGCTGGTAGGTTAATTGGCTTCGGTCTAAATTGGCCCTAGTGTATGAATGTGAGTTAGGGACTTTAGAGTGTAAGCTCCTTGAGGGTAGGAACTGATGTGAATGTATATGTAAAGCTCTGCGTAAATTGATGGCGCTATATAAGTACCTAAATAATAATTATTGTAACAAACCAGACATATGACGTATGACTCCCTATGGATTCACTGATTTGTCTCTTGGGGACACTAGAAGTTGAACAATATACCCCATCTACTTACATAGCTGTTACCTATCTCTTATGCCACGTACACACGATCGGAAATTCCGACAAGAACACGGAGGATTTTTTCTGACGGAATGTTGGCTCAAACTTGTGTTGCATACACACGGTCACACAAATCTTGTCGGAAATTCCGACCGCCAAAAACACGGTGACGTACAAGACGTAAGACGAGCCGAGATCAATGAGGTTCTATAGGCAACTTTTTCCGTCGGAAAAATAGAGAACCTGCTCTCAATCTTTTGTTGTCGGAAATTCCGTCCGCCAAGAGCACGGTGACGTACAAGACGTACGACAAGCCGAGATCAATGAAGTTCTATAGGCAGTTCGGCTCTTCTGCTTCTGATTAACCCTTTATCGGCCACCAGTGGGGGTTAAAGCGGGGGTTCATCCAAAAATATACTTTCTGACATTAGCTACATCCGTCCAGCATACTGCTAACATCTGCAGTAAGCTGTGTTTTTTTTTTTTCGTACTTATCGTTATACAACAAGCCCTTGTTATCCGGCTCCGAGCGGGGGATTACGTCCGGGTATAGGCATTTCTAAGTGAAGAGGAGTTGATTGACGGGCTGCTAAAGCGCGCCACGCCTTCCGAAATTACCCGAAGTGCCGCTCGGGTGTTTACGGCGCCTGCGCAGTCAGCTCTACATGGCAGGCGCCTTAAACGCCCTAGCGTCACTTCGGGTATTTTCGGAAAGCGTGACGCACCTTAGCAGCCATCAATCAACTCCTCTTCCCTTAGAAACGCCTA
The DNA here is from genome assembly GCA_029574335.1 of Rana kukunoris. Taxonomy (NCBI): domain Eukaryota; kingdom Metazoa; phylum Chordata; class Amphibia; order Anura; family Ranidae; genus Rana; species Rana kukunoris. The sequence goes on from CM056049.1 coordinate 602,664,252, forward strand.
CTCCCCCGCAGGATTCCCCGTTCGGAGCCGGATAACGAGGGCTCGTATAACGATAAGTACGAGGAAAAAAAAATGAATCCCGCAGGAATTATGACGGTATAGCGGCGCTAAAGCGCCACCGTGGCTCCCGCCCCAGTGTGAAAGGGGCTTAAAGCTCAGGAAAGGCCAAAAGTTTACTTGCGCTGTAATAGCAGACCCCCCACAAAAAAAGGACATTGAATAGAAATAGAACCCCCTTCCCCTAGCCATGCAGCCATACGCCTACCACAGCTGATTGAGTAAAAGGAATACGTAGAAACAAGTAGACGATAATGACAAAGTGCAATATTAAAAATCAGTACCGATTCACTAAAACGTTTAAAAGTTAACCCGTGCGTAGACATTAATTGTTTTTTCCATCTGAGCATTATACATTAACCCAGCACGGTTAATAAAGTAACAGTGCACGGCATATCCAGGTCCCGACGTGCCATGTTTTGTTCTGTGTACAACACAATAGTATGGCTACATAAGAAGTTATGCGATGGCTGGGGTTTTTTATAGTCTCATAAATCCCTATCCACTCCACACTTGTTTTGTACATTCCAGCCCAGCTTATACATCTCAGTTTATTTATACTGTAGGCATATAAATAGCTGCCGGCCAGGCTTGTCTTTTGTATTGTCCAGTGGCTTTTGCATTGTTTTTCCAATAAGGTAATGACCATGATAAGTTTCTCAGTAAACACACTCTCTGGCAGTAGAAGCTCTCATTAGATGCCTCGGCCGACCCATAATATAATCAATATGTCTGGTGTAGTCCGTAATATTGGGAAGCTTTGCTCTTCAGTTTGGGACAACTGTACGTTTTTCTAGTGTCGGAATACGGGCTTTGATCTCACAGCATGAGTATTCTTCTTAATGAATTAGATATTAAGGTAAACACCGTTTGAGATTTCCTGTTAAATTTAATCTTTTGCCAGCATAGACACCTTGTAAATTCCTAAATTAGCTTGGATGATTGCTAAATTCTGATTATGTCTGTTATTATGTATGTTTAACTACATTAAATGTCAAAATAAACACTGTCAGATATTACAGAATTAAAGAGCTGAACCCCCAGGGTCCCCATGTGTTCATTTTCTTCTTAAGTTCTATCCTAAATTAACATATTCACCTGCCCAGCAAATTTATAATTATTTATTATATGTAAACGTATCTCTCCTCTTGACTACTGCAACTCTCTCCTCATCGGCTTTCCTTTACACAGGCTATCCCCCCTGTAGTCCGTCATGAATGCTGCTGCCATCCATCTTAGCAACCGTTCAGTGTCTGCTACCCCTCTCTGTTAAGCCTTGTACACACGATCAGTCCATCCGATGAGAACGGTCCAAAGGACCCAGTGTTTCTCAACTTCAGTCCTCAAGGCCCCCCAACAGGTCAGGTTTTCAGGATTTCCATTATTTTGCACAGGTGATTTGATCAGTTTCACTGCCTTAGTAATTTCCACAGCCTTTTCATCTGAGGGAAATCCTGAAAACATGACCTGTTGGGGGGGCTTGAGGACTGGAGTTGAGAAACACTGGGTTAACCGATGTACTGTAGCTGACTGATGGTCTGATGTGCCTACACACCATCAGTTAAAAAAACGATTGTATCAGAACGTGGTGACGTAAAACACAACGACGTGCTGAAAAAAAAGTTCAGTGCTTCCAAGAATGCGTCGACTTGATTCGGAGCATGCGTGGATTTTTAACCGATGGTCGTGCCTACTAACGATCGGTTTTGACCTATCGGTTAGGAGTCCATAGGTTAATTTTAAAGCAAGTTGGCTTTTTTTAACCGAAGGTAAAATAACCTATGGGGCCCACACACGATCGGTTTTGACTGATGAAAACGGTCCATCAGACCGTTGTCCTCTGGCTATCCTATCATGTGTACGAGGCCTTAGTCTATCCACTGGCTTCTGCTCACCCAACAAATGAAATTCAAAATTCTAACAACCACGTACAAAGGCATCCACAACTCTGCCCCTAGCTACATCACTAACCCTTAAAAAGCCAACCAAACTGCTCTCTTTTGTCCTCTGAAGACCTTGTGCTCTCTAGCTCCCTCTCTCACCTCCTCCCGTGCTAGCCTCCAGGACATCTCCTGAGCCCCTCTCATCCTTTGGAACTCCATACCCCATTCTGTCCAGTTATCTCCTAATCCGTCTATCTTTAGTCAATTTAGTCAATTACTTTCCCCATCAGCTCATCCCCCACAAGTTAATTAATACCTTTTGTATCACCTGACTTTCCTCTTAGACTTTCCTCTTAGATTCTAAGCTCTAACGATCAGGACCCTCTTGTATTTAATTATATTGTAACTGCACTGTCTGCCCTCATTTTGTAAAGTGCTGCACAAACTGTTGGCGTTATATAAATCCTGTAAAATAATAATTATATTATATAAAGCCAACAAAGTACCTAGTACTTACAATCTAGTCCCTACCTCACATGCACACACACTAGGACCAATATAAGAGAGCCATTTAACATGCCAGCATGTCTTTGGAGTGTGGGAGGGCACCAGAGTACCAAGAGAATACCCATGGAAGTTCAAGGAGAACATAAAAACTCTGTGGGTAGTGTTGTAGCTGGGTTTGAATAGATGCCCAGTGCTGTGATGTAAACTATTCTACCCCAAATCCAGCATTGCTGTACTGTAATAATCTACTGCTCCACTGCCGCATGCTGAGACCCGCACCACCACCGTCCTCTGTGAAGTTGTTAGGAGAAAGCTAGGAAAAAAGAACCCCTCAAAAGTTTAGGACAGTGGTCTCCAAACTGCAGCCCTGGGGGCCAGATGTGGCCCATTGCTTGCTTTTAGCCGGCCCTTCAGGCACTATTTCATCCACTGACACCAACAATGGGACATAGTTTCTTCTACTGACACCAACAAAGGGGCCCAATGACACCAACAAAGGTGCTTAATGACACCAACGATGGAACAATGGGACACAATTCCTCACAATGACACCAACGATGGGACACAAGTCCTCACAATGACACCAACGATGGGACACAAGTCCTCACAATGACACCAACGATGCGACACAAGTCCTCACAATGACACCAACGATGGGACACAAGTCCTCACAATGACACCAACGATGGGACACAAGTCCTCACAATGACACCAATGATGGGACACAATTTCTCACAATGACACCAACAACGGGGCACAATTTCTCACAATGACACCAACAACGGGGCACAGTTTTTCTCAATGACACCAACAATGTGGCACAGTTTTTCTCAATGACACTAACAATGTGACCTAATGATGGGGCACAATTACTCACACTGAAGCAATAGGGCATTCATTTTTCCCACTGATGTCAGGACCTTTTCGACTCCTACTGACCACTGTCCGGCCCTCGTAAGCTCTGAAGGACAGTAAACTGGCCCTTTGCTTTAAAAGTTTGGAGACCCCTGGTTTAGGAGAAAGCTATATCTTCTGGAATCGTGCAGCCAGCCCCCTAATGATATGCCGCCAGGTTGGCCCTCCTCCAGCTGTGTATAAGCTGATTTCTCCTGAGATATGTGACATGCATATCCAAAGAGGCACTAGGAACATATTGCAAACATATAGGCAAACATGGAAGCAGGGGGCGCAGAGGAGCATGAATACAAAAATAAAGGTTTATTTTGCTTTAAATGTCCTTTGAAAAATTCTATCACAAAAGATTTACTTTTCTTTATTGGTCTTCTACGTAATTATTCAATGACTCAGACTTCCCTGGGCCAGTGTCAGTTTGGACCTATAGAGGAAGTCCAATTGTTGCAGGACTCTTCCAAAATGTCATACCTCCTAACATTTTCAGATGGAAATGAGGGACACCTACTAGGAAATATATGTAGGAATAGGACACGCCCCCTGCCACACCCCCTTAAAGAAGCATTATCCCCAAAAAAAGGTTAGTTAAATCTACAAGTGACTTTTTTACCACTAATTTTCCTTTATATTGGCTTTTAAAATTTACAAATGCAGCAATTTAGAATTTGGATGAAAGGTTTAGCACTGGGAAACACCTTTTGAAAGATAAACAGTGACTTTTATATGTAACTATATAGATCAGATCAAAATGAGGAGGAAAGAGGGACTTTGCTACACATCATGGTCAGTCCCTCAAATTCAGGGACAATTGGGAGCTATGGTAATGTTGTTTATTCATTTTGGGCCTTGGATAGTTAAGGCCTTCGCAGGGCCGTCTTCAACAGCATCATGGGCCCCTGGGCAAAGTAATGCTCTGGGGCCCCCTACAACAGTGGTCATCAACCCTGTCCTCAGGGCCCACTAACAGGCCAGGTTTGCAAGATAACTGAAATACATCACAGGTGATATCATTTGCTGCTCAGTGATTGCAGTATTCTAGTCTGCATCTCCCCAAGGAAATACATAAAACCTGGCCTGTTAGTGGGCCCTGCAGGACAGGGTTGATGACCACTGCCCTACAATGATGACAGTGCAGGTAAACAGACATCCGTAGATAGGGGGCAGGCTGCCTTCCCTGTGTATCTATCACCCCCAATGCCATCATGGGGCCCGCAATTTTGGGGCAGCATGGGCTCAAGGACCAGCTCTTTTGGGAAAAAACAGGGGCCCCCCTTGCAGCTGGGGCCCCTGGGCAGTGCCCTCTCATTAAGACAGCCCTGGGCCTTTGCACCTTCTAACACACTGCATGGCTACTATATAATAGTGTGAATGCGATGATAATGCGTGTGTGTTTTTGTACTTTTGGAATTTGAGTTTGGATCTATGTTTAGCCCAAATTATAAGCTATACAGCCTAAAATTAGGAATTTAAAGCCGTCGATGAGAGAGTTTTGGTACAGAGCTAAACCAGGGGTGTTGAGTATATAAATATCTCCTCCCAGCCCTAGTGTTAGAGCTGTGACATCGCTCTTCTGCAATGCAATTGTCTATCTGTTGGTCAGCAGTGCTCAGTCCATTGTGTTGACATGGGGGAACTGAAACATGATTTTCAAAGCAATAATTAGAAACAGAAAAAGATTAATGCACTGGTTGGATTTGTGCTTGTTATTTCAGCTTTTATACTTTATACACATCTTGGATTTGCTTTTAAACTGTCTCTCAACCAACTTACTATTCAATTTTCCTCTTTTGCGATAACGTCCTTCAATGACATGTTCTTTCAGGAAAATAGTTCCATGTTGAAACAACAAAGCCATGTCTTTTTTCCCCCTAATTCACTGCTAAATAGTTGTATTTGTTAGTTTCTCCTGTTGATTGATGGGGCCAGATTTGCCTCCTCATTAGAAATGCAGCTGCCTAGCCATTCCATTGCTGCTTTTAAGACCCATTTAATGATAATGCTTGGTCTCTTTGCAGTAGAGCTGCTGTTATGGCTATTTTTTAAATTGTTATTAAGCAATTAGGAAAAGGAACCTGCCGACTTCAATTTTAGCCTTGAAACAGATTTTTTCTTTTTCCGAGACCGTCAAAATAGGTTAACACTTTCATGAACTGGATGACAGCATTTTTTTACTGTGTAATGGGCTATAAAGTTTTAGTATTGCAAACGGAGCCTATAGAATTCTGTGTGTGTTTTTAGTTTTGTATTCAAAGTCACCGTGACCCTTCTGACACAGGAGAAGTGACACACCCAAACCTCTTCATAGACAATAAGTGAGAAACATTCTCGGCAAACTGAGGTACTGATTGTCATCACATTTTAATTAAAGTCGTTAGAAGTAATACAACCTATTTTTATTGCCATTTTAATAACCCCCCCCCAAAATTATGATTTTCAAGGTACCTCATTATTTCACATCATATGCACAATTTAATACGGTAAACATTTTTGTATTTTTTTTATACATATACATTATTATTATTATTATTATTAAATAAAACCACCTCTAATCTCTATCTTGCATTGCTTTACAGATATTCTTGTTTGTAGCCCCACAAAAAATATAATGTTTGTGCATCAATTGTGCAAATAGAATGCTGGTTGGCTGGCTACTAAGCGGCCATACAGGCTCCGGTATTTCCTAAGTCACAGACCAGAATTGCCTGACGTGTATTCTTTACTATGCCCCATGGAAACAAGGTCTTGCCCTTAATGTCCAAGGACATCGTTTTCGGTACGGTACGCTATTTTGGATGTTTCCATTATGAAAGCGTGCCATAAAAGCGAACCATACCGTACCATTCTGGGTCCTGCTTCAGATGTGGGGCCTTAGAGAATGGAACGGTTTGGTTAGGGCGGGCCTACCATACATCTCACTGATTGGTGGACGTGCTAGGCATTTTTTCTAAACCTTGTATGGTCCCGGATGGTCCGATTTGCAGTGGAAATGCTCAGCAGAATAGACCGGACTAGGGTTGTCCCGATACCACTTTTTTAGGACCGAGTACAAGTACTGATACTTTTTTTCAAGTAGTCGCCGATACCGAATACCGATTCTTTTTTTAAATGTGTCCCCAAATGCAGCCATGTCCCCCACATATGCAGCCATGTCCCCCACATATGCAGCCGTGTCCCTCCAGCCATGTCCTCCACATATGCAGCCATGTCCCTCCAGCCATGTCCCCCACATATGCAGCCATGTCTCTCCAGCCATGTCCCCCACATATGCAGCCATGTCTCTCCAGCCATGTTCCCCACATATATAGCCATGTCCCTCCAGCCATGTCCCCCACATATGCAGCCATGTCCCTCCAGCCATGTCCCCCACATATGCAGCCATTTCCCTCCAGCCATGTCCCCCACATATGCAGCCATGTCCCTCCAGCCATGTCCCTCCAGCCATGTCTCTCTAGCCATGTCCCTCTAGCCATGTCCCTCTAGCCATGTCCCTTCAGCCATGTCCCTTCAGCCATGTCCCTCCAGCCATGTCCCCCCATACCTAGCCGCCGAAAGCTGCCGCCGCCGCACGGAGAACATCACAGCATTCATTTGAATAGCTGTTTTGCCTGCGCGTATAGACACTCTCCCTTGCTCGGGATTAGACAGATCACAATCACCCATCCAATCCCGAGCAAGGGGGAGTATCTATACGCAGTGGGAACACTACAGCTATTCAAATAAAAGCTGTGATGTTCCCACACGCCGTTTAACCCATGCGGCGGCGCGAAGCGGCGGCTTACGATGCGGCGGCGGCGGCAGCGGCGGGGGGGAGTATTCTATTTAGGTATCGGGGGTATTTGCGGGAGTACAAGTACTCCCGCAAATACTCGGTATCGGTCCCGATACCAATACTGGTATAGGTATCGGGACAACCCTAGACCGGACCATTCTAACCCGTTCCATTCTAAACGACCCGAACCGATCCGCTCAGTGGAAACGAGGCAATAGATAGCTTGGATTTCAACTGATTCCTGCTGATTAGACCAATATTCAAGCGTTAGATGGCCCTGCAAACACCACCTGGCTCACCAAAATAAAGTAAAAGTAGAACTTCACTCTCTCAAATAACATTGACTATTTTTAATCCTTATTCTGCTAATATTAATAAATAGATAGGAAAGTATATCATATTTACTTGTTTTAAACATATCTTTAGTTACTTCCTGGTTTCCAGGCCTAGGCAAATTATGTCATACAACCCAAAAGTCTTGAGGAGGGGAGAACCAAAACCCTCTTAATGCCTCAGTAAGAGCAAAAGCAGGAAGAACTACAGGAATCACTCTTTCTTAAAGTGATATTAAAGTCTTGTTTTTATTTATTTTTTGTTTAAAAATAACAAACATGTTCTACTTTCCTGCTCTGTGCAGTGGTTTAGCACAGATCAGCCAGGATCCTTCTTTTCCCAAGTCCCTCGCTGGCCCCTACCCTCTTCTCAGTGCACCCACAGCAAGCAACTTGCTATGGGGGCACCCCGAAGCTCGACCCCGCCACCTCACTCTCCTCATTGGCTCACTGACTTTGAGAGCAGTGGGAGCCAATGGCTTCTGTTGCTGCATCTAAGCCAATAAGGAGGAAGAGCCTTGGATCATCGGTCCAAACCGATCGTGTGTGGGCCCCATCGGTCATTTGTCCTTCGGTCAAAAAAAATTAGAACTTGCTATAAAATTTGACCGATGGACGCCTGACCGATGGGTCAAAACCGATCGTTAGTATGCAAAAGCATCGGTTAAAAGGCCACGCATGCTCAGAATCAAGTCGACGCATGCTTGGAAGCATTGAACTTTGTTTTTTTCTGCACGTTAAAACACGTAAACGCCACCGCGTTCTAACACGATCGTTTTTTTAACCTTATGGTGTGTAGGCACATCAGACCATCAGTCGGCTTCATCGGTTAACCTTAGGACCGTTCTCATCGGATGGACTGATCCTGTGTATGCGGCCTAAAGAGTGCTTTGTGTTCGCTTCAAGGGGGATTTCTAGAGATTTACCTGGATAATTATCCAGTTGGGTAAGCTTAAACAATAAATAGGGAGTAATCAAAATGTTCCTTTGCTTCATTATAAATTAATATTAGCTTGGTGCAGCCTTTCATGTCCCATATCTATCTGCATTGTGGGTATGTCCTCTATATTATCCTGTATAAGAAGCCCAGACAAAAGATTTTTGTTATTAAACCTCTGAGTATGGAACCAGATTAACCCTGTCTGTGTTTCTATGATAGCTTCAGAAGCAAAAGGTTTTCTAAGCTGGAATCCACCATTAACCTGAGAATTGTGTACTTCAAAGTAAGAGGCAATTCTTCTTTATTGCATGCTGCCTCATCATAATTGCAAGCATCAGAGAAGAGCTTCATTACTGCAGACAACTCCACATAGGAGCAAACCACTGGAATTGTGTTTGTTCACCTCACGTGAACCGAATTTTATGTTCACTGATTACCAGAGCAGCACTCACACTGTTTAAATATGGGGTCTGCTGGGATGTTTGCTCTCCCGGAAAGGCAATGCTGGTTTGTGAAAACACCTGGACACAAAAACATACCTGAGTGCTCCGATTTTAGGATTTTATGTCCCCTCTTCTCAGTTTGGATACATTAGACTGATTCATGTTTATTATGAATTACACATTTTGCATAATAATAGTTTTTTCATTTCCATCGTTTTTGAATAATTTTCGAGGTAAGGCGCGTGATGGATCAACATAAAAATGTAAAATAAAAATCAGGGTATACATAATGATAAAATTCAACAGTGGGTTGTCCAGAACCTACCTTGAGGACATGGAACTTCCCAATCCATACTTATCTTCAGCCTTGCTCAGGAGGCTCCTCTCCTGTACTAAAATTGTTGAGGCAGGCCATACATTCTGCATTTTGCTTTCCTTCAGCCACAGATAGAAAGGAAAAAAAAAATGCTATAAAATTCCGCCCGTAGCGCTATTGTATAGGAACCAGGGAAGGCAAAAGTGAGCAGATTTCACGCCAATTTTAACCACTTACTGACCGCCCTATTTCAGGCCTTCACACTTACGGACCATTCAGGTCCGCCTGTCGGTTTTGACGGCGGACCTGAACGGCCGTTCCATGCATCCCTATGGAGCGTCGGATGTCAGCGGAGACATGTCCGCTGACATCCGACCTGATCCGATCCGCTAAAAACAGACGTATAGGGGCCACGTCCCTATCCGTCATGGCGGATCGGATCGGGTGAGATCTGACGAAAACAGACATGCTGTTCGTTTTTCATCAGATCGCTCCATTGGAATCAGCGGCGCTGCACAAGCCCCTCCCCGTTCAGTGAGCAGAGAGGAGCTTGTCATCCCTCGGCTCAGCGGAGATCTGCAGACTGATCTCCCGCTGAGCTGGCGGACGCAGGCGCACTCCGTCGGACTGCGACGTAGTCCGCCATTTGTGAATGAGGCCTTACTGCTGCTGTGTGCAGGATCACGTGCATATATATTCATGATTGTACTTCCCCAAGCAGGGGGCACACACATGCGCTGCTGCCGCTGTGCTTCTGTTGTTATTATTGACGGCAGAAGCCAATCTGCAGGTGTCCACCAGCAACCGCCGATCGTCGGTCAGAGACTCAGAACGGAGCAGTGCCAATTTAAACAAAGCAGAGTTCCATTCTGACGGGGGAAAGGATGAATTTTGTGTTCCTCTAAAGCAGGAACTAAAATCCATCTCTTCCCCTAGTAAAAGCAGCACACATAGTAAACATAAACACTACAGTTAACCCTTTGATCGTCCTAGATGTTTAACCCCTTCCCAGCTAGCGTCATTAGTACAGTGACAGGGCATATTTTTAGCACTGATCACTGTATTTGTGTCACTGGTTCGCACAAAGTGGCAGTTCGTTTCCGACTGTCCTCCAAAATATCGCAGTCTCGCTATAAGTTGCTGATTGTCGCCATTACTAGTATATAAAAAAAATTACAGCATATATCCCATATTTTGATGACGGTATTACGTTTACATAAACCAATCAATGTACGCTTATTGGGAACTTTCAAAAACATGTAGCAGAATACATATTGGCCTAAATTTATGGAGACATTTTTTATTTTATTTTTATTTTTTATTAATTTTATTTTATAACAGAAAATAAAAAAAAAATATATAATTTGTCGGTCTTTTTTTGTTTATAGCGCAAAAAACAAACAAACACAGTGGTGACCAAATACCACCAAAAGAAAGCTCTATTTTTAGGAAAATAATTACATCAATTATTTGTCTATAGCATTGCATGACTGTGCAATTGTCAGTTAAAGTAACGCAGCGCCGTATCGCAAAAAGTGGCCAGGTCATGAAGGGGGGCAAATCTCCTGGAGTTCAAGTGGTTAACCCCTTAAGGACCGCCGCATGTACATTTACGTCGGCAGAATGGCACGGACAGGCACATCAACGTACCTGTACGTGGCTGCCTTGACGTGGGTCGGGGGTCCGATCGGGACCCCCCCGGTACATGCGACTGTCCCGATGGCTGTGCGAGTGATCCGTGCTGAGGGGGCGGCGGTTCGTTTTTGTCCGCCCCCTCCGGATCGCTCCCAGCCAATGCATGTGCTCGCCTGTGTGTCACTTCCTCCTCCTGTGTAAACACAGGAATGGGGAAGTGATGTGATCTCTGCTCTCGGCGGTTTTTTCAACCGCCGCTGAGGAGAGATCACATCACACAGTGAGTCTGCACAACACTACACTGACACCAGTAAACGCAGGCACACTTAACCCCTTGCGATCACCCCCCCTCCCCCCTGTCACAGTGTCACTGAATGCAGTGATCATATATGTATGATCACTGTATTTAGTGTCAGTGTGACAGGCAGTTAGTGTTAGGTCCAGGGTAGCCCCCGCCCCCCCCCCTAATAAAGTTTTAACCCCTTAATCACCGCCCTAGTTAACCCTTTCCCTCCCTATTGCCAGCGCGACTAAGCGATCATTTTTCTGATCGCTGTATTAGTGTAGCTGTTCCCGCTAGGTAGCTTTTTTTTTTTTTTTTCATTGTGATTTTTTTTTTTTTTGCTAAAGACATGTGGCTAAATACATTTTGGCTTAAATGTTTGACTAAAATTTAGTTTATTTGATTTTTCTTATAACAAAAATTAAAAAATATTGATTTTTTTCAAAAATGTCGCTCTATTTTTGTATATAGCGCAAAAAATAAAAATCGCAAAGGCGATCAAATACCACCAAAAGAAAGCTCTATTTGTGGGAAGAAAAGGACGCAAATTTTGTTTGGGAGCCACGTCGCACGACCGCGCAATTGTCAGTTAAAGCGACGCAGTGCCGAATCGCAAAAAGGGGCCTGGTCCTTTACCTGCATTTTGGTCCGGGTCTTAAGTGGTTAAAAGCTGATCTCCAGGCACAAAAACTTTTGACTTAAATATATTTATCTATAACCACAAACGTTATACATACACTTTGTGTGCACCAGAGAACTTTGCAAACCCAGTTATTGCCATGTAAAGTAGTGCTGATGTTATCACTGTGCTGTATATAGCCAGTGCAGAGAGCAGAGCTGTGGGAGGGGCCCAGCAAAAAAAAACGACAGGAGGGGGCGGGTACAAGACCGGTCACCCTGCACAAGGAGAGACAGCAGCAGCGACCGGTCTTTATTACTGGAAGTTTTTTCACAGAGGCAAAGTTTTGCACTGCAATAAATACACAAAGCACAATAACAATACACATGCCTCTTGTCTTTAGCCAATTTTAGGTTACCCAGAGTTCAGCTTTAAGTGATATCTGTGTATTTTTCTGCTTGGCAGGACAGCTGATTTAATAGTAGGTAATAATTTCTGCGTATCATTTTGTGGAGTAAAGATGCAGCTGAAATCTACGTAAAAAAATGTCTGTGATTTGTTTAAGCCACACATACTTCAGTCACCACATAAATAATTGTAGAATAAGATAAATGTATTTATTTAAGAGACACTGATGGAGAGGGATTTCAAAGCGAGTCTGAACACAAAGCTCCCTATCCTCATTTTTCACTGTTCTGTCAAACATAACAAATGGCGGAGGAGCTGTATTTTATGTTGTGTCACCCCCAAGTTCTCTTAAATATCAGTAAATCTCTCCTTAAGAAAAGTCTTGAAAACTTGAGTTTTCAGGATTTCGTAATACATAAAGCTTTTCTTCATTAAAGGTACATTTGTGGGACACAGGCGGAGGTTGCATGAAAGTTAGTAATTGGATCCATTAGCAGCTAATTAAACCATATAGATGCATGAAAGCCTATGGAGATTTGTAAGATTCATAGTTTGTCGCCATTCCACGAGCGTGCGCAATTCTAAATCGTGAGACGTTGAGTATCTATTTATTCACGTAACATCATCTTTCACATTTTATAAAAAAAATTGGGGGGAATTTTGTGCTTTTTTTTTTTTTTTTAATCCATTAAAGTATATTTTTCCCCCAAAAAAATTGCATTTGCAAAACTGCTGCACAAATACCGTGTGACATAAAAAATTGCAACAATCGCCATTTTATTCCGTAGGGTCTCTGCTAAAAAAAAGTATAAAAAAATACAAAAAACGATTTAAACTAAAAAGTGCCTGAAAATGCCAGGTGATATTAAAGCAGAGTTCCACCCATTTAAGCCCTGGTTCACACTGGGTACGATTTGAGATGGGATTTGAGATGTCAATTGTCGGCAATAGCACCGTCCTAATCGGTGCGACGGCGCATCTACGGCGCTGCACCGATTTCAAAAAGTAGTTCCTGTACTACTTTTTGCGATTTGGGGCCGCGATTTACATTGACATCTGTGCAGAAACCTGCACAGATGTCTATGAAATCGCGGCCGAAATCGGGACTGCCGGGTGGGACTGAAGCCGTGCGAGTTCAGCTGAACCTGTGAACCTGGGCTAAAAGTCAGCAGCTACAAAAAGTGTAGCTGCTGACTTTTATAATCAGACACTCACCAGCCACACGGTCCAGTGATGCGGGCACACAAAGCCCCGCTCCCCCCCTCCTCTCTGAGGCGGTGTGTGGCTTCACTGCTGGGCGTGCACTGCGAATGCGCAAGCCGCGCTGCGCGTTATGAATGGCCAGGCAATCTTCTGGGACCTGTGACGTGTTCCAAAAGATAACAGGGAGGGAGGGGGAGAGGTAAAATTCCTTCCGGCGTGGTATAAAATAAATGTAACATCATAGGAACGCGACCTTACGGGAGTTGCCAACACCCCAGATTAATCTGAAAAATAGGAAAATCCCCCAGGGGAGGGGCTTTTTAGGCAACAGTAGTAAGCGTAGACGTAATGGTACAGAGAACAAAAATATATTTTATAATTATTTAATCGTATAAAATAAATCATACAATATAACACTTTACAAATATACAAAATTACAAAGTCGAGACTGATCCACATAAAAAAACGACAAGGCCCTTCCGGCGTGGTAGAACCAGAGGAGGAAGTGGGAGCTGGTGCATGTAAAATCAGGGTACCCGCTCCTCCCCCCAAAAAAATGACATGCCAAATGTGGCATGTCAGGAGGTCACCAGCACTTAAAGCGTTCCATTTTTGGGTGGAACTCCGCTTTAAGGATTTGTTTTTTATAAAAAAATAAAATAATCAACATGTTCTAATTAGCTGCTCTGTGCTGGGGTTTTGCACAGAGCAGCTCTGGTCCCTTGCCGGCACTCCAGGCCCCTCCCTCTGGCTGGTTGCCCTTACAGCAAGCAACTTGCTAAGCCGCTGCTCTGTGTGTCCATTCACACATGGAGCTGTGGCTCAGCCCGCCCCCTTCATCTCCTGATTGGCAGATTGGCTGTGATTGACGACAGGAGTGTGAGTCTCTGGAGAGGCAAAGCTCTTGGACATCGCTGGATCGAGAGGGGGCTCAGGCAAGTATGGGGGACTGCTGCATAGACTTTCATGCATAGAATTTATGAAGGTAAGAAACATTGTGCTTTTACAACCACTTTTAAAGTGAATATGTTTTGTGTTTTTTGTCTTTTTTTTTTTTCTGAAAACTAACCAAGCCGCACGCTCAACACGTGCCACAGATATCTGTGCCATTGATGGAACTATACAGAACTCTTTACTGGATGAGAACATCCGCCTTTGAACTCTCTCTTCAAAGCAAGAACCAATTTTCCTATATTACTGTATTGGCTGCACTGTTCAATTATAATTGCACCAATAAAAGAATAGCTTCATTACAAGAGACAAATCCACATTGATCTAAAAGTACTGTTTTTATTGACCTTGCATGAGCAAGTTATAAGCTAACTAATTATAAAACCAACAGTAATAGCATGCAGTATTTTTCAACTCATTTGTAAATGAACCATTAGACCCTAAAAGATCAAAGGATTTCTCTTTGTTTCCATGCTCTACGTCAAGGTGAAAACGGAATTTGGACATGTTCGACCTCACTGGCTGCATGCTTGTTCCAGTTAAACATTTTTTTTTCTTTTTAAGACGGGCTTAGATGCCAAAGTTTAAGATATACAGTATTAAAGGCAAGTTTAAAAAAATAAAAACATGTTATACTTACCTGTTCTGTGTAGTGGTTTTGCACAGAGCAGCGCCAATCCCCCTCTTCTGGAGGTCCCCTGCCGGTGCTTCTCGTCCTTCCTCCTGCCAAGTGCCACCATAGCAAACGGCTTGTTCCGGGAGCACCCAAGCAGGCTCGCTCCTGAGTCGCTGCTCTGTTTACCATTTACACGCACAGCCGCTGCCCGCCTCCGCCCTCTCTCTCTCCTCATTGGCTCACTAGCTGTGATTGACAGCAGTGGGAGCCAATGTCTCAGCCAATGAGGGAGGAAAGTCCTGGAGAGCCCACTAGTGCCACCTGCCAGTGCCCACCGCGAAATGGGGTACACTGCTTCAGGGAGGTCCCGAATGCAACCACGGATAGGCCCAGGTAAATATGGGTGCTGGAAATGCACTAGGCAATGGAAAATAGCAGGAAACGGATGGGCGGCCGCACACCAAAGAACTCTTGAGTTGTCTTTATTGAAGAAACATGAGGAAACACCGCAAATACACAGCAAGAATCATATACAGCCGACGCGTTTCACACTTGGTCAGTGCTTATTCATGGCCACCTGCCAGTGAACATCAGCGCTGCCAATCAGTGCCATCTATCAGCGCCCACCAGTGCTGCCAATCAGTGGCATCTATCAGTACAGTTTCACCTACCAGTTCCCATCAGTGCCCACCATTGTCCCTGTTCTCTCAAAGTGCTCTCATTGAATAGTGCCCGCGCATGCGCAGGACGGAGCCGCACTCCAGCTGAGTTGCCGATCAGCTGGAGTAACATGCCAGGGCGCAGGCACACATCGTAGAAGGTATCTCTAGATGGGAGATACCATTTTACGGCCACAATTGAAACCTATACAAACAGTGGGAGGAGACCTTAGTTCTCACATTGTGCCTCGCTGTTAGCCACCCTCCAGCAGCAGCCATTTTTCTATAGGTTTATATTGTGCCTTTTTAAATGGTATGTCCCATCAAGCAATACCTCTTACGATATGCGCATGCGCCATGGTTACGTCAGCCCAGCAAATCAGCAGTTGTGCTATGACGTATGGCGCATTTGCAGTTCGTCCCGGGCACTATTCAAAGGGGGGGCACTTTTCGACAGAACACTGCCTCATCAGTGCCCACCAGTGCCGCCTCATCAGTGCCCACCAGTGCCGCCTATCAGTGCAGCCTCATCAGAGTCCATCAATGAAGGAGAAAAATTACCTGTTTGCAAAATTTTATAAAAACTAAAACTTTTTACACATTTCTTTTGCAAAAAATTAAAAACCCAGAGAGTGACAGTGCTGAAAGCTGAAAAAAGTGGGTGAAAGTACCCAGTAAGCAAGTGGTTAAGTTTTGGAAGACACTGTGAACTATTCCCTTCCTCAGGAGCTGTATTTCTTCATTTACTCATCTGCGGCAGATAATTTACCCTGAAATGTCAGCCGTATTACAATATTTGCACAGTCACACTAGCTGGTTAACATTAAGCCTTTTCTTAGAACGGCTGAAAGATCTAAAGACAATCGCCAGTGGTATGCGGAATTCTAGTCCAGTAACGTTGGCACACTAGCGCACGTATTACCTACTCCTAGTTACCAATCATAAGACCATTTTAATTCCTACCACATTAATTATAGTAAAAGAATGATTCTACACAAGAGAAGTTGATTATACGCACACTGTCATTTGCAAAGTAATTAACTGATGTTCAGCAGGTAGCATAATGCTTATTTGGGTTAGCACTTTATAATCAAGAGATTATGAACCAGTATAAACAAGAGTTTCAGAAGGTATTACACTACTTAAATTAAAGAGAGCTCCTTCTGTGCCACACAGGCTGCTATAAAAGATATTTAATACTCTCAATAAAATAATGATTTTTAATCCTGCGGACTGTATCTAGAACTCATTTACTATGTTTGTGACCAGAATACATTCCTCATGCAAAGTTATTATAAGCACTTGTGTATCTATTATATTGGCAAAACCTGCTGCCTGTAAGGTAAGCTATGCTGGCAATTTATTCTTGAAATCGTATGCGGCAGGCATGAACACAATGGCAGACTTGGTACGCTCAGTACCTCATTACGATGTAATTCAGTTTTTGGCAAAAAAGCACCAAATTCCGTCATCCTTTCACGCTTTTTTTGCCCAGCCTGCAGGTGAACATAGCCTCATGCCTTGTACACACGACGTCCGGTTTTCCTGGCAGGAAAACTGCCATGAGAGCTTTTGGCCGGGAATCACGGCCGTGTGTATGCTCTATTGAAGTTTTCCTGACAGGAATATGTTCTGTTTTTTCCCGCCGGTTTTTAAACTGGTGTTTCTCTATGGGGAAAACCTGCGGTGGAGCATACACACGGCTGGGTTTCCCGACCAAAGCTGTCATGGCCGTTTTCCTTCGGGAAACCCGGCCGTGTGTATGCTCTATTACAGTTTTCCTGACAGGAATATGTTTTCTTTTTTCCAGCCGGTTTTTAAACTGGCGTTTCCCTATGGGGAAAACCTGCGGTGGAGCATACACACGGCTGGGTTTCCCGACCAAAGCTCTCATGGCCGTTTTCCTTCGGGAAACCCGGCCGTGTGTATGCTCTATTGCAGTTTTCCTGACAGGAATATGTTTTCTTTTTTCCAGCCGGTTTTTAAACTGGCGTTTCCCTATGGGGAAAACCTGCAGTGGAGCATACACACGGCTGGGTTTCCCGACCAAAGCTCTCATGGCCGTTTTCCTTCGGGAAACCCGGCCGTGTGTATGCTCTATTGCAGTTTTCCTGACAGGAATATGTTTTCTTTTTTCCAGCCGGGATTCTAGGCGGTTTTTAAGCTGGCGTTTCCCTATGCGAAAAACCCGTGGAGCATACACACAGCTGGGTTTCCCGACCAAAGCTCTCATGGACGTTTTCCTGTGTAGAGGGGGAAAAAGCTACCGAGCAGGTTCTCGGTTTTCCCGATTTACTGCCGGGAAAACCGATCGTGTGTACAAAGCATTAGGTCAAAATCAAACTTGAGTTGTTTTTCCTGTGTTTGTAAACTCCATTTTTTTGCGTGTTTTCAGGTGGGAGTGTTTTTGTTTTGGCCAATGCAAAGCTAGTTATTAGGAGGAGGTGGTTTTTGGGTGCAAAAGTTTTTAATGGGGCCAGAAGCACATGATCAAGCCTCAAAGAAGCTCCTGAAGACCCCATTCACACTTCATCAAAACACCTTTTTTGTATTTTTTTTGGGGGGTGGGGTTTGCGGTGTTGGTGTGTGGTGTTTAGTCGGTGGAAAGATAGCTAGTAGACAAGACATTTTTCAGGAATTCACATTGAAGTCTGTTGGGGCCAAACATGTCACTCTGCCCCAAAAGAGCTTGTGTACTTTTTTGAGGAACAAGTACTTGAAACTATGGTTAGGTGTGAATGAGCACTATTAACTATTGTAGATCCTTTTGTTTAGCATTGAAGCGCTCAAGTGTAAACAAGCACCATTGACTATACTGTAAATCCTAGTGTTGAACATTGAAGTGCTCAGGTGTGAATGGACACCATTGACTACAGTGGCTGTCCTAGTGTTGTTGAGGTTGTTGTTGAGTGTTGTTGAGGTGTAAACAAGCACCATTTACTATAGCAAAAATCCTAGTGTTTAGCTTTTAAGCACTCTGGTGTGAAACGAGCACCACTGCATTTCAAATTGCTCAGGTGTGAACAGGGCTGTATTTTTGTTGAATTCTAAATGAATAGGCACAATAAAGCATTGGAATCTGAGTGTTGAGCATTAAAGGGCTTCTGGAAATGCTCTTCAGATCACTAAATTGTGAGTGGGGACTTACACATCAGGTTCTTGTAAAGAAAGTGAAAAAAGCTGTCAGTAGAGGAATAGGAAAAAGTAAAGATTCCAAGGTTCGAAGTGCACCTAAGACTGTGATGTGGTCATGATATTTGGAAGGGGATTGAGAGATTGAGAGGAATGAGAGGGCCTGTTGTGCTTTTGCCTAACTCGTATACATAGAAACTGGCACTGAAGCACGGTGGTGCATAGACAACTGAAGAGTAGGTTATTAACCTCTTATCCTTTCTAAACATGGCTTGCATGTAAAGGTGTAGTATATACACTGTTTGGATAGCTCCTTAAAGTTTTGCTTTTCCCCCTCATCTTTATAACTTTGTGGGTTTGCTTTGGTTTGGCTAATGGCTATATGGGCATGGCTCTATGCTTTAAAGGGTTTGTAAAGATATATATATTTTTTTATCTTAATAGCTTCCTTTACCTTAATGCAGTGCGGTTTTGCATGTCCTCATTGTTCGTTTTTGCTCTCAAGTTGCTGTAATTCTTCTCTGATCTCCACACTTCCTGGTTGTCTGTTTCCTGATAACCACAGTACTAGGAGCTTTCTCTCTGTGGTCACTAATCAAGGAGGTGTGATTACTGTGTGTCTAAAACCCCACAGCACAGTAATTGTTTCGTTTTCCAAACCATCACTGCCCTGTATTGGCTCTGTGGCTCTGTACAGCAGAGAGGCAGGAAACAACATGCAAAAAAGAAACTAGAAACTACAGGTACTATATATGATTGATTTTTATCTATTTTTAATCATTTTTAAAAGGAATCAGGTAACTATTATGTCTCTATACCCTGTAAACAGTAATTTCAGCATAACAATTTAATCCTTTAAGTTGGTTTGCTGTGATTAGACGAGCATGTTTAATTGGTAATGTTTATTCAGTAGATTAAATTGTTACAGACAACATTTATATACGTCAATAAGAATGCCCACTTGTCTTTTATATAGTTGATAGTCCTTTTCTTTTTATTATGTCCGCAGATTTCTGACTTAAACATGCGGCATACATTACATTTAATCATGTGCTAGTGGTGAGATGTATTCATAATTCATGTTTTGCAATTACAAGTAATGTTGCTTTTATTGTAATTAACCTAAATAACCAAGAGACATGAGCTTTGTGTTACACACTGCCTGTCGTCGTCCCCCCTCCACAACTATTCAGGGCCCATTGCAATACAACATTTCGATTAGTTTCAAAATTCTATATACGCATTTTTTGAAACTCTAACTGGCCACAGTAGAAATTTGATCATTGGAATTCAATGTTTGCCCCATAATTTAAAGAGCGGTAGATTTTGGATATCCTGCCCTGAGTGGGGGCCGTATATCACTACAGGGGTTAATAGCTATACAATTCCTGAGAGAAAGCATGATTACCCATTGGGTTGTAGTTGCCATTGATGGGTTTATGTAAAAAGTTTACATTGTGATTGATTTACTGAATGAATACAGCAGGTTTACTAAGACCTTGTTCACATTCCATGAGTTTGTTTTTGACCTGTGATTAGACAAATCAAATTAGAATTCAGTGTATCCCTATGGGCCGCCAGATAGAAGTGGATGTGTGTCTGTTTACATCTGGGTCTGCCCACAGGGGCTGCAAGGGTCAGTTTTCCCTCCATAACAAGATGGAGGAATGTGACATCTGTTTCTGTTCTAAATCAACACAGCAGGAGGACAGTCTAGGCTCCCCTGCTGAGACAAGGTACCTGTGTGAAAGGGGCATAAGCTAAGTGAAAAATGACTTGGTCACAAGACCATACACTGTTATGCCGCGTACACACGATCAGTTCATCTGATGAGAACGGTCTGATGGTCCGTCGCGCCTACACACCATCGGTTAAATAACCGATCGTGTTAGAGCGCGGTGACGTAAAACACAACGACGTGCTGAAAAAAAGTTCAATGCTTCCAAGCATGTGTCGAATTGATTCTGAGCATGCGTGGATTTTTAACCGATGCTTGTGCCTACTAACGATCGGTTTTGATCGGTTAGGAATCCATCGGTTAAATTTAAAGCAAGTTAGCTTTTTTTTTAACAGATGGTTAAATAACCGATGGTGCCCACACGCGATCGGTTTTGACCGATGAAAACGGTCCATCAGACCATTCTCAGCGGTTTAACCGATCGTGTGTACGCGGCCTTAGTTTTTGTTGTGTTCTTTTTTTTTTCCAGACACCCAAATAAACAAGGTGGATGGATTGGAGTCTTGTCACCATTGCCGCTGCTGTAGCTGCTTGGATGATGGCACTGTTGGTGGCTTTCTCAGTGAATAGCCATACATAGCTCTGCTCCCAGCCCATTACATCAACAAAATATTGCTTTATCTGCAGGACATTGATGTAGAATCTCTGTTCAGACCTTCCCACCCCAACATCTCTGACAAAATCTTTAACAGGCCAACTGATTATCACAAAGATGAAAAAACTTCTTGCCTTGACCGCTGGGTTGTCTGTAAAAAAAAAAAACACTTCCCGTGGATCCAACCTTGTTTTCTGTAACCTGCCACATGCCATACGCATAGGCGTGCCCACAGGGTGTGACGGGTGTGCCCAGGCACACCCTAATCACCCCATGTGCATTAGTGTTATCGTTCTGTGTAGCAACAGGAACATGGGGAAGATCTCTCTCTTACCGGCTCTGCCATAAGAGAAGTGTTTATGCTTTTGCCTTTCGCTGTTTCGGCAGGGAGAACAATGTAAGGGGAGATGGCCGCTCCAGGTGGAGACCTTGGCTGTAGTCGACCCCACAGAGATCCCAGGTGCAGGCAATGCAATCAGCAAAGCAGGAATAACAAGCATGAATTTCTGGATAGACACACTCATGAAAAATAGTTGCCTTTATTTAAAATAGGAACAGCACTACAAGCCACAGCAATCAAACTTTGGACAGCTGACGCATTTCACACTATATCTAGTATCAAGTTAGATATGACTAAACACTAGATATAGTGTGAAACGCGTCAGTTGTCCGAGGTTTGATTGCTGAGGCTTGTAGTGCTGTTCCTATTCTAAATAAAGGCAACTATTGTTCAAGAGTGCGGCTCTCCAGATATACAGGGAGAACAATGGTCATATATATGTAGACACATGCATGAGGGTTTGAGCTTAAGGGTGCACACCCTAATGCAGTAGGCTGCGCACACTTATGTCCATACGCCATCTTCTGTTTCTGTATCATTAGGGGGCCCCCAGACATTTTTTCTGAGTTCTTTCAGCCGGCCCTTCCAATCACATGCAGCTGGAGTTTCCCTGAAGCCTACTGAGATGCATGACATGAGCTGTGGGGAGGTATTCTAGCTTAGACACGAACGTCAGAAGTGCAGGGCCAAGTCCCGTAAAATAAAAATATATATTAGGAAGAAAAATATTAGAATGTCTGAACGTGTGACAGGATGGGAGGGGTGAATATAAAAACTGTCTAAAGAGGATGAAGGTCTACTTTAATGGAGGAGAACACATCCAGCCCTCTTCTAGGTACCTCTTCTTCAAGGACCATGAAATGACAACATCACTACTTTGGTCAGCCAGTGGGCAGGCTGGTTCCCAGAGATCTCGGAATCTTTGAGTTAATGCGGGAGAGTTCCCATTCCTGTTCATCTGATGGATGTGACACACAGCTGAAACAGCAAATCATTGAACAGTTAGTAGTGAAACACATAAGAAAAGAAATCTAGCTAAGCCGCGTACTTACTGTATGCACAATCAGGCGGAAATATCCTATGCATGGAACTGCTGAACTTATCAGTAGAGCAGTAGACTGCATATCAATTCCAGCACTTTGAGTCAGTATTGTAAATGTTATTGGAATTTATTATTGGTATTATCAAACACTGCAGTACACCTCTTAATCCCTTCGTCGCACAGTAGGTCATTACTGAAATTGATTCTGACACTCTCTTGAATCTGCAAAAAGGTTAGAAATGTCCATCCAACAAAGTTCAGGCTATTTCTAAATTAACTATATCAAAGCCCTGCTGTCTTTTCTTCAGTGAACATTCGCGTATGCACCATTTAATATTCCATCAAGTAATTGAATCTTTTAATATTCCTTTCAGATGTGTTTAATATTGGGTTATGAAACTGTATTCCAGACTCCATGGCTAATTTTCAAGGTTCAATATATAGCAGCAACGTGCTTCGAATTTGTTGTGTGTTTTTATGTATGTACAGTGTGTATGTGTGGTTATACAGTATAAAAATAAGGGGAAAAAAGTATAAATCTTTTTATATATATATATATATATATATATATGTGGCCTTTACAGGTGCATTTAGTACATTAATAAAAAACAATAATAATATAATAATATATATATATATTATTATTATTTTTTTTATTTTTTATTAATGTACTAAATGTACCTGTAAAGGCCACATATATATATATATATATATATAATATAGTAAGGGGTTAGCTCGGGGGGGGGGGGGGGTGTGACCCCCTGGATAGGTTCACTACACACTGAACCATACAGAGAGACAGCCGAAGACGGTTGAAAACAAAGAGTTTGGTTTATTCTTCCATATTGCTGGAAACAAGTGCAAGCATCCAAACAGCATAAACAAAACAAAACATAAAATAAACCCTGGCCACCCTGATAGTAATTGGTGAATTGTCTAAACAAGGCAGAAATGTATCTCCCATCTGTGACAACACCCACAGATTTACCTGACTTCCTGTCACAATATATATATATATATATATATATATATATATATATATATATATATATATATATATATATTGTGAGGATGAGACTCTGTCCGGGGTGAGAAATGGCTACTTTATGTCAGATTCTGTAAAGAAACCCATGTTAATGGGTCAGCTGTGTCTTGGGCTTTTTAGGGCTCACCTTAACAGTAATCAGGCCCCCACCCACAGACAGGAAGTCTGGTCCCTGGGAGCCAGGTGAGCTCCCAACTCTCTGAAAGGAGTCAGAGAGAGGCTGCATGGATTGCAGCTAGTGTGTGCAGATCTGCAGGTTGCAGATGCCGCTTTATGTTTGAGCAGCAAGTCGCTAACTAGGAGAAAAGCAAGGATTGAGCTTATCTCTGGGAAACGCTGTGTGTTCTGAGGAACAGAACTTGGGCTTAGGCTAGAGGCCTGAAGCTGTCGGATGCCAGGATTGAAAGCCAGGAGGCTAAGCTCTTTAGTTTATACAATGCAGTAATGGTGGAAACCCCCTGCGAGGGATGCTATTGCATATGTGAACCTTTTGTGAGTTTTTAAATAAAAGTGGGCTACCAAGCCCTTAAAAACGCACCTGCCACTGGAGTTTGATTCCCCAAAATCTTACAATATATATATAATGATATATTCACACACCTATACATGATGTGTGTGTATATATATATATATATATATATATATATATATATATATATATATAGCTATCTCTATCCATCCATCTATCTATCCATTTTATATATATGTGTATTTTTTATTTTTTTTCCCCTCACTATACTGTATATACATCTATGAAGACTAGACCTGCCTCCCTGTCAGGAAGCAATAGTATATATAATATTAGATTAAAAAAATATGTATGAGAAAACATCAGACTCTCCGATTCCCCCCTCCCAACTGTTTGTTCTATTTGTTCTTTATCACTATGAGAAGATAAGAAAACCATAAGAGAAAACATGTGTGTTCTGAGTTATAGGTACACAATAACTGATTGAAATCTCTGGTTAAAAATATATGCGGTCATGTTAAAAAAAAAAAAAAAAAAAGAAAGAACAAACAGGATTTTTTTGTCTTGATAATGTAATACTGTACCTTACGCAATGGAAACGTTTGTGGCTGTGCATATTTTGTACATATTTTGTTGGCTTGGCAATAGTTTTGTACTTTTGGTAGCGTTTGCATGAAGTTTGGTGTTTTGAGGTCATCAGAATTACAGTAGAGAAACCACAGCTGAACTCTTCTTATATCAGACAAATTTAGAACTGTTCAACTTTTCTTATTTTTTTATATACATATTATAATTTTAATGATGTTTTTTATAATTATGTTGTTATGATAGTTTCAGATGAAGGTTTGTGTCGGTCAGTGTCCAGAAAACGGAACACAAGTGAATCCTAGACCTTACTTGTAGTGTAAAAGTCCCCTGCAGCACTGCAGGTAGAAGAAGGAAGACATAAGTGCTTGGTTACTCTAGCTATGGTTTGGTGTCCCTCTACCTCTTAGGCCCCTTTCAGACTTGTGGACCGTATGTCTGCTTTTTCATCCATCCGTTGCGGATGAAAAAGGGACATACATTAGTCCCTATGTGATCACGGGTGTCAGCGGATAAACCTCCGCTGACACTGTAATCACCCGCCTCCGTAAAGATCCGATTTTGCAGACGGAAGAATGTCCTATTTTTTTTCTGTCTGCGGATCAGATGAACGCGGACACTTGGTCCGTGTTCATCCGATCCCCCATAGGGGAGAGCGGATAAAAGACAGGGTGGTCCCTGCACAGTGTGCGGAGACCGCCCTGTCATCCGACGGCTCAGCGGGGATTTACGGAGCGATCCCCGCTGAGCTTACGGACACACAGAGGCAGATCATTACTGATCCGCCCCGTGTAAAAGGGCCCTTAAAGGCAGCTTTCTCTTTCTCACTATTGATTCCTGAGTAATAACATACAGGCAAAGCAACCAATATTCAGCCTGGAAAAGTGAGGTGTAGAGGGAAATGAAGCTGCTTCTATGGTAACTAAGCAGCAACTGCTTCCTCCTAATGCTGTAGATGTCATTTTCATTACAAACTGCTTTTAGCATAAACTGGGTGCTAATATAATTTGCTGCAGTGGACAGAAGTAGAGTTTATTTGAAAATGTACACATTAACATTGACACAGTGCACAGTCAATACTTGAAAAGTATAAAGTCAAAAGGGAGACAAGATATCGATGAATCTAATAATGAACATCGCAACCAATACATAGCTGTAGGCAGAGCGAGCACACAACAATAGCAGCCGCCATAATATCCTAAGAGGAGAAGGGAGAGGACCCAGGGGCAACATATTGAAAATAATGCCTAGGTTTAGATCACAAGGCGGCAGTAAAAACAGTAGGTTGATCAGGATTTTTTACTGCCCTGCCGACCTCCAAATTAACATGGTGGCCAGAGAGGGGTGTTCATATTGCTCAACGTTTAGGTGTTTCAGTTTTAACTCAGTATGTTGCTTGTAGGGTTGATATACTAGAATCGGAGAGTGCAAAATCGGGTGCAGCTGTGCATGGTAGCCAATCAGCTTCTAACTCCAGCTTGTTCAATTAAAGCGTTTGTTACCCCAACACTTCATATTCCTGATATGAGTCTGCTGTACCATGTAGTTGGATGAGAAAGTATCCTGTTCTCTATGTATTACTTCCTTTATGTCAATTCCCTGGCATCCCTGCTAGTTCCCTTGCTTTTCTATTAAAAACTGACCACACTAAGCAGGAGAGCACACCATAGTCGGTTCTCAATCTATGCCGGGAACTCAGTGTACTCTTCTCCAATAATCAGACTTGTCCTGACACGCCCCCGCTGCACAGCCATTCACTGGGAAGCCCCGTGTGTTGATGCTTCTTCTTCTTCCGCTAGCTCTTATGCAGCTGAGAACAGAGGGGATGTGATCACTTATAAAAACAAGATATGCATAATGTTGTTTTGTTTTTATATATCTATACAAAAATGTTTTGCCTTTCATTTCTATTTTAAACTGATTGTGCTGTTTTGATTGTTTACAATCACTTAAAACTGATTGTAAAGTCTTGTGTTTTTTTTTTTTTTTTTTATTTAACATGTTATACTTACCAGCTCTGTGATCTGGAGTTGCACAGGATAGCCTGGATCCTCCTCTTCTCAGATCCCTCTTTCCTGTTTCTGGCCCCTCCCTTCTGTCGAGTGCCCCCACAGCAAGCAGTTTTCTGTGGGGGCACCTGGGCTGAGCTGCAGCTCCATGTGTTCATTCAGACACGGAGCTGCGGTTTGTTCCTACTTTCTCTCCTGATTGGCTAACTGACTTTGATTGACAGCAGTGGGAGCCAATGGCAGCGCTGCTGTGTCTCAGACAATCTGGCGGGAGAGTCCCAGACGTCCAAGGGACTCTTTGTCATTGTTTGTACACGGCATAAGGCAGTTTGGGCTGGGTAGTTCAATGTAATATCGACATTGGTATAGAAAAAATTTCCCTAGGGATAAAAAAAAAAAAAAACAAGCATTCAAGCAGTACTTTAAAAAGCGATGCACTGTGAATCACTTTTCAGAGGGTGGTACTGTAAAGCCTGCTGCACATGTGAAAGAAACATTAATGCGGGAACACGCACAAAATATCGCACTTTGCTTCAATGCACAAAAACTTGCTTCTCCTTATGCACTTTGGTGCGGCACGATTTGTAAAATGGTGCATGTCCCTTTTTATTATGCATTTCTCATGCATAGGGCAGCTCAATAAAATTAATGGGCCGCCCTAAATGCGACATGCGGAAAAGCGCGGAAACGGTCGGTCACACCTCCGGGTGTTAACGGCGCCCAAGGGTCTATTTAATTAGAAAAAAAGTAAATTAAAAAAAGACATGTAAGTGAATAAAATTGGCAAAAGTTCGATTGGAGAGCATGCAACCCTAAATAGACAAGACTGTCACGTAGTTGCTGCTTGCCAGCGCGGTATTGCGCTAATTCTTTCTTATGTTTTATGTGATCTCATTGTGTATATGAGTGTTGTAACACAGTAAAACAACATTTCATCTGTCTCGTTTAATCTGTGAAAACGCCGGTCCCACCTACTATGTACGCATTCTGCTGGATCCAGGAAGAAGCCGTCCACGTTATTTTTCTTTCTTTCATTTCTGTGTTCTACATGATTGGACAGATCTATGACCTTTTCAGAAATCTGATGTTTAGATATAGGTTGCCAGGCAACTGATGAAACATATGCGTTCAATTGTAATCCGTTTGTCAGCGAACAATGTGGATAACTAGGAAAAAAAAAGTACGAAGATACAAAAAAATGCAAAAGTACTTTGAAAATGAAAGTCTGTAGGCAGAGCTTTGAGTGTTATTGTACTATATTAAAAACGCTAGTGGTTTTACGAGTGTGATTAGCGTCATCCAACGCAAATTATATAGTAATTCTATTAAAAAATGGTCATTCACGTTTTTCTTTTAGCTTAACCACTTCAGCCTATTTTTCAAACTTTTTTATTTTTTTGCTAGAAAATTACTTAGAACCCCTAAATATTATATACTTTTTTTCTAACACACTAGAGAATAAAATGGCGGTCGTTTCAATACTTTTTGTCATGCCATATTCACGCAGTGGTCTTACAAGCGCAATTTTTTTGGAAAAAATACACTTTTTTTAATCAAAAAAATAAGAAAACGGTAACGTTAGCCCAATTTATTTTTATATTGTGAAAGATGATGTTACGCTGAGTAAATTGATACCAAACATGTCTCGCTTCGAAGTTTCCCCCGCTCGTGGAATGATGACAAATGTTACCTATAAAAATCTCCATAGGCGACGGTTAAAAAATTCTACAGGTTGCATGTTTTGAGTTACAGAGGAGGTCCAGGGCTAGAAAATTACTTAGAACCCCCAAACATATATATATATATATTTTAGCAGGGACACTAGAGAATAACATGGCGATCATTGCAATGCTTTATGTCACACTGTATTTGCGCAGCGGCCTTTCAAGTGCAGTTTTTCCGAAGAAATACACTTTCATTAATTAAAAAAAAAAACTGTAAAGTTGGCTGAATTTTTATTTTATTCCTGTGAAAGATGATGTTACACCGAGTAAATAAATTCCTAAAATGTCATGCTTTAAAGTGGCGCACACTCGGTTCTACGGTACTCGCCGTAGTACTTTAAAAAAAAAAAAATAACGGTTACCAGTTTAGAGTTAGGGAAGAGGTCTAGTGCTAGAATTATTGCTCTCGCTCTACCGATCGCGGTAATACCTCACATGTGTGGTTTGAACACCGTTCA
Organism: Rana kukunoris; assembly: GCA_029574335.1. NCBI lineage: Eukaryota > Metazoa > Chordata > Amphibia > Anura > Ranidae > Rana > Rana kukunoris. The sequence continues at coordinate 602,692,922 of CM056049.1, forward strand.
CGTATGCGTTCGCTTCTGCGCACAAGCTTGATTTGGATTTTGATGTAGGATTTGTATCGCGCCAAGGTCTTTGGGAAGAAACCCACGCAGACACAGGGAGTCATGGTCGGGATTCGAACCAGTGACCCTTTTGCTGCCAGGTGAGGGAGCTAACCACTGCACCACTGTGCTGCCCACTGTGCTGAGCTTGGCGAGACAGGGCACGTTTAAAAAAAAAAAAAAAATCACATTTATCTTGCCTTTTATTTTTATTTTTTTACACTGTTCTTTAACAAGATAAAAGTGATCTTACTGCAAATCCACCACAGAGACCACTTTTATCTATAAGGGGACCGCACGCTGAAGAAGAGGATATCAGTGTTATGGTAGCTAGCTACTACCATACCAACATTATCCCTCTTCAAACAGCTGACGTATAACGACGGAGAACGATCCGTAAGTAGTTAATGCATTCCTTTCTGTGTGCAACTCCCACCGCCAATCCAGCCCTGTGTCTGAGGGCAGCAGCTCTCTCAGATCCCTTTCTCCTCATTGGAGATCAAGGCATCAACCTAAGAGGAGAGAGTGAGGGTGGGGCTGAGCCATGCTGTGTGTATCTATAGACACATATGAAGTCATGCAGGGATGTCGGATTCAAAGTCGCGGCAGTGTGAACAAGGGCAAAAAGCTGAGCTTAGGACACAAAAAGGTTCATGTGAATAGATTCCTCGGTGGACACAAATTATAAAAATCCACTTTTTGTGCATGAAATGCCTTTGCAAACCTAGATTTTACATTGCGAAAGTAGATGTGAAATCATCACTGTGTCTGGGCAGAGAGCAGAGCTGTAGGAGGGGAACCAGCAATCCCCACCCACTACAGGCTGCCTGCAGAAAACTATAGGAGGGGGTAGATACAAGACCAGACACCCTTCACAAGGAGAGAGGGGAGCAGTGACTGGTCTTTATTACAGGAATCTTGCAAAATACCGTAGTCGCTTCTAATTTAAATACTGCACAGATCTGGAAGAAATATACACAAAGCGCTTTAAGGCCTTGTCCACGCTATGCTTAGCGGCAACTTCCTTGTTACTCTCGTGATCAGTATAGTTCTCCTCTTACAGTGGTGATTAGTATAGTTCCCCTCTTACTTTGGTGGTCAGTGTAGTTCCCCTCTTACATTGGTGGTGAGTGAAGTTCCGCTCTTACGTTAGTGGTCAGTGTAGTTCCCCTCTTACGTTGGTGGTCAGTCAGTATAAATCCCCTCTTGCATTAGTGGTCAGTGTAGTTTCCCTCTTACATTGGTGGTCAGTGTAGTTCCCCTCTTACATTGGTGGTCAGTGTAGTTCCCCTCTTACATTGGTGGTCAGTGTAGTTCCCCTCTTACATTGGTGGTCAGTGTAGTTCCCCTCTTACATTGGTGGTCAGTGTAGTTCCCCTCTTACATTGGTGGTCAGTGTAGTTCCCCTCTTGCATTAGTGTTCAGTGTAGTTCCCCTCTTACATTGGTGGTCAGTGTAGTTCCCCTCTTAGATTGGTGGTCAGTGTAGTTCCCCTCTTACATTGGTGGTCAGTGTAGTTCCCCTCTTGCATTAGTGTTCAGTGTAGTTCCCCTCTTACATTGGTGGTCAGTGTAGTTCCCCTCTTAGATTGGTGGTCAGTGTAGTTCCCCTCTTACATTGGTGGTCAGTGTAGTTCCCCTCTTGCATTAGTGTTCAGTGTAGTTCCCCTCTTGCATTAGTGTTCAGTGTAGTTCCCCTCTTGCATTAGTGTTCAGTGTAGTTCCCCTCTTGCATTAGTGGTCAGTGTAGTTCCCCTCTTGCATTAGTGGTCAGTGTAGTTCCCCTCTTGCATTAGTGGTCAGTGTAGTTCCCCTCTTGCATTAGTGGTCAGTGTAGTTCCCCTCTTGCATTGGTCGTCAGGGTAGTTCCCCTCTTGCATTGGTCGTCAGGGTAGCTCCCCTCTTGCATTAGTGGTCAGCGTAGTTCCCCTCTTGCATTAGTGGTCAGTGTAGTTCCCCTCTTGCATTAGTGGTCAGCGTAGTTCCTCTTCCAATAGTGGTCAGTATAGACCTTTAGACAGAATACAGAATATCAGTCATACAGGAAGCGCCTTGTTTTCATTGAGTGGATTCATAGGGGTTTTCTTTGCCTCAAACATTTGCAGAACCGTTACAAATAATTGCCATAATCTGTCTATTATGTTTATTATCTTTGATTATCCACCTCATCTCGTAACCATAATGCAGTCTTTACCTGATTGAGATATTTTTAGGGAAAATTGCATTATGACCACTAGATGGTGCTGATGATCATAGAAAATAAACATATTAGCCCCTTCATGCCTAAGCCATTTTCTGACACTTGTTGCTTACAAGTTAAAATCAGTATTTTTTGCTAGAAAATTACTAAGAAACCCCAAACATTTATTTTATATATATATATATATATATATATATATATATATTTATATATATATATATATATATATATATATATATATATATATATATATATATATATATATATTAGCAGGAACACTAGATCTGCATAAGGTGGTGGGAGGTGGGACGGGGTAAAGTGGGGACGCCTCCTCCCACTGCTTGTGTTATTAATTGAGCGGTTGTTTAGCCGCATCGATTGTTACCATAAGAGCCCTTTCACACTGGCAGCGCCCGAAAAACGCTGGTAAACTAGCGGCGCTTTACCATCGTTTTTCAAGCGCTTTTAACCCCCACTAGAGGCCGAATCAATAATTGATTTCAATGGGAAGGGGCACTTTAGGAGCGGTGTATACACTGCTCCTAAAGCGCCTCAAAGAAGCTGCTCCTAGGACTTTTTTTGACAACCTGCCAGAGCAGCGCCCCAGTATGAAAGCACTCGGGCTTTCACACTGAAATTGCAGATGAGGCTTTTTTGAGGCACTTTACAGGTGCTATTTTTAGTGTGAAAAGGTTCTAAAAAAGGCAACTGTCGGCACTAAAAAAAAGAAAGACCGGTATCAGGGTGATGCCTGCAGCTGCTGGCATCACCCTGGTACAACTCTTTGAAGCCAAAGGCTTCATATTTGTGTTACTTTGGCGCGAAGGGGTTAGACCGTTAATGCCGGCTCACACAGGGGCACCACGACTTACAGCGCGATTTTGCAAAGCGACTTTGTAAAGCAACTTCAGCGCGACTTTGAGCGACTTACAACGCAACTTTAAGTCGCCTTCAGGACAGGCAACTTTGCCAGTGGCCAATCACAGAATAATCAGCTGTGGGAGGGAGGAGTTTGCCTGGGTAAACTATTTTATTTTCCTGTAATGTTACTTCAGTTAAGATGGAGATCCGACTTGGAGGCAACTTCCATTGAAATCAATGGGTCCAGGTCGCCTAGCTGTCACCTTGAAGTAGTACAGGAACCTTTTCCGAAGTCGGAGCGACTTCAGTAGTGTGCATTAAAACAGCTCTCATCCACTTCAATTGAATTTCTCATGTTGCGTGACTTGGGACGGCACAAGCCGGATCCCAAGTCACGGTAGTGTGAACCGGCACTTAGACTGATTACAGTGATTATTTGTGAGCATTTTTTTTATTTTATTATAATTGAACCCCATTAACTTGCATTGTGAAAGAGCAATAAAACGCAAGCACTGTGATTCACCGCAGAGCAGGAAGCAGAGTCTGCATATGTAATTAACAAATATTGTTGCCCTCATGGTACCTATATGATTACTAATTGGGTATAAAAAGTTATTAAACATTATCGCATATTGGTAATATTTACAACAAGCATGTAGCCCTAAAAAATGAATTATTCCTATACCTTTTAGTTTAAGCCAGTGAGAATGATGGCAAAGTGCTATGTAGTCACCTTGTGTCACCTTCCTTCAGTTGGGAGCCGTCACATAACAGAGAGAGGATATGCGGCTGACAGAGGTGAGCGTAATTTTGCTCTTGGCCTTATTAAAGAATGATGTGTATGATCATAGTTCCAGTATATAGGGACCGACCTACGGAAATTGGAAGTGAACAGGATAATGCGTATGTAGGATTTCAGGTGGCCGCATCAAAGCGCACATTTTCCAGGAGTACGTGATTTAGGGCTTTGCTTATCCCTTTATGATGTCACATACGTCGGCGTGTATTGCACAGCAGTGCAGAAAATAATTGCATCTAGGGCGGAATTGTCAGCCCGAGTGTTAGAGAGAAATACTAGACTTTGGATGTGAACGATGGAGGGGGGAGTGGATGTATTGAGCTTTTTGGTGTTCGCTGTGTTTGAACCTGACACCGTGTTTTATTTCCTGTTTGAGAGCAAAGCGAGGTGCTGCCATTTTATTTCATTGGATAGGAAGCCGCGCGTTATTAAGATCTAAGGAGACACAAGTAGAGCTAGCATTTGTCATATTATTTGTAGCATATGAATTAAGCTCCAAACATTTTCAGTTTAACCTTTGTGGATGATGTCAGGCTTGCAGTAAATTGTAAAGCGCGACTGATCACTTCAGCCATGATGTATAGGCGTGTGGCAGAGGAAAGTCGATAGGAATCATAGCTGTCTGACACAAGCGTGCACATCAACGCTGCATATCTTGGTTAGAGGAGACCTGAGCTCTTCTGATTGCTGGAAACTACAACACAGGAGCTAAATGTATCCATTCCCGAACTCCGCTGCTCCGCCGCTTTATCTTGCCGCGTGGAAATAAGATCGCCTTAATGACATTTGACTATAATGTGCCAGCGCCTTGTTTGACTCCTAATGTTACCAGGATGAAATGTGACTATGATTATCTTCGGTGTCTCTCTGATGATGATTATCATTATACCCTTTGCTTGTATTTGAAACATAGATCATAAAATTTCATCGGAAAATAAATAAAAAAACTCATTTTTTAGCAGTGAAACATGGCACTATAGTCTATTACAAAAAAGTGCCCACTGCCCCCAACTATGACTGGTCTTTGTAGCAAGGGGCACTGGAATAGCAACGTAGAAAGGAATTTCCAAGCTCAAACTTACCAACCGGCAAGCTAGCACCGTAGTCATTTACAAAGTTTTTTGATAATACAAAAAAAAATTATATATACACACACACATGCGCCCGCACATGCCCACACACGCACATACACATACACACACTATATTACTAAGTATTACTACCTCTGTTTCTAATTCATCCCAAAGGTGTTCTATCAGGTTGAGGTCAGGACTTTTGCCCATCCATGTTTTTATAGACTTGCAAAGGGTGGGTCAACTCAATATTGAACCCTAGGGACTAAGATTGGGATTCCATTAAAGTTCATTTGTGTAAAGGCCATTATATTCTGTAGGGGGCTATACACAGCATCTGTGGTTATAAGCTGAACACAGAAGCTGATCTGTGCTCGGGTGGTCACTTTTATGGCTGGCCATTCAGAGATACAGGACACTGTGCAGACCCACAGTGTGTTTCTGTTGGGATAATTTGTTAAGCCACCACTCCCCCTCCAAATCACAGCCTGCCTCTGACACACATCCCTCCTAATCACATTCTGCCTCTGTCACACGCCCCTCCCAATATCAGCCTACCTCTGGAAATCCCCCCTCCCAATCACAGCCTGACTCTGGAACACACCCCCTTCCAATCACAGCTTGCCTCTGGCGCACACGGCCTTCCAATCACAGCCTGACTCTGGCACACACCCCCTCCCAATCATAGCCTACCTCTGGCACACACCCCCTCTCAATCATAGCCTACCTCTGGCACACACCCCCTCTCAATCACAGCCTGCCACTGGTACACACCCCCTCCCAATCATAGCCTACCTCTGGCACACACCCCCTCTCAATCACAGCCTGCCTCTGGCACACACCCCCTCCCAATCACAGCCTGCCTCTGGCACACACCCCCTCCCAAACACAGCCTGCCTCTGGCACACACCCCCTCCCAATCATAGCCTACCTCTGGCACACACCTCCTCTCAATCACAGCCTGCCTCTGGCACACACCCCCTCCCAATCACAGCCTGCCTCTGGCACACACCCCCTCCCAAACACAGCCTGCCTCTGGCACACACCCCCTCCCAATCACAGCCGACCTCTGGCACACACCCCCTCTCAATCACAGCCTGTCTCTGGCACACACCCCCTCCCAATCACAGCCTGCCTCTGGCACACACCCCCTCCCAATCACAGCTGCCTGTGGCACACACCTTCTCCCAATCACAGCCTGCCTCTGGCACACACCCCCTCCCAATCACAGCCTGCCTCTGGCACACACCCCCTCCCAAACACAGCCTGCCTCTGGCACACACCCCCTCCCAATCACAGCCGACCTCTGGCACACACCCCCTCTCAATCACAGCCTGCCTCTGGCACACACCCCCTCCCAATCACAGCCTGCCTCTGGCACACACCCCCTCCCAATCACAGCCTGCCTGTGGCACACACCTTCTCCCAATCACAGCCTGCCTCTGGCACACACCCCCTCCCAATCACAGCCTGCCTCTGGCACACACCCCCTCCCAAACACAGCCTGCCTCTGGCACACACCCCCTCCCAATCACAGCCGACCTCTGGCACACACCCCCTCTCAATCACAGCCTGCCTCTGGCACACACCCCCTCCCAATCACAGCCTGCCTCTGGCACACACCCCTCTTAATCACAGCCTGCCTCTGCCACACACACCCTTAAAATCACAGCCTTCCCCTTGACCATGCAGCCATACTCAAGCACAGCTTGCATCTTGCCTCAGGTTGAACCAATTACAGAATACAGGCATGCTGTGTGTCTGCGCAGTGTCCTGTAACCCCGCCCCCACTATCAGGAAAAAGAGATGCATGGTCACATGACAGAACATTTTAACCTTGTTAAAAAAGGTAAGAAAGATAATTTCTGAAACTAGTAATGAAGCCTGCATAGCTCTAACTGTATTAAGAAGTGTTTATAATATAGTTTGTTCACAACTACTTTAAAGTCAATTTGTCACTAATTTTTGTATGAATAGAAAATGAAGGTTATTGTTGTGCTTGCCAGTTTTGTGTGACTATTTTTGTTTATGGTGTGTTCTGACTGTAAGCATAATGTGCTATGAACATCATTAAAGGCAGAATAACATAGCTTGGCGCTGCTACAGATAGGCAACATTAGTGATATAAACTGCTTTTCTATTCATGATCTTACATTAACACCTCTTATCCTGAGCTGAAGCCTCTACCATCTAATGACAACTCACTGTGCAAATAGAAATACTTGTACATTTATAATAACTGTTACATTTGTTAAATTAAATATTACAGATAATAGCGCATTTATTTTTTTGTATAAAGTTCATTTCAGCACAGTGGTTTCATGTTAAATGTACCTATATCTTGTTAATGATGCTTTTCAGTTAAGTACAGTATGTACATTAACTCAACTTGAGAGAATTGCCAGTTTTGATTATTTATTTTATTTGACTTATGAAAAATCCACAATCTGAGTTGGTGGCCGGTTGCGGCTGGACAGCGTATTATCTATTTGTTGTTTTTATCTGCCTGTTACTTTTTACAACAAATTATCAATAAAAATGTTTATTGGGTAAAAAAAAAGCCATAAACTACCTTTTCCATTGGACTCCCCAAATAGATTTTGTGACCGTATTTGGGGTCCTGATCATTTGATTGAGATGGCCAACTCTTTTCATTAAAGATTTAACAGCTTGGTGCAAAGCAGAAATTTTGTAAAAAAAAAAACTGTTGCAAATGTCGGCTTTGAACTTTGGTAAATAAAAGGCTGCATTCTGATTGGCTGTTATATTCTTCTTTTGCATTGTGTAGATAAGTGTGGTATGTGAATAAAAGCAATGTGTATAGCTTTAGTGAATGTCTTTTGGCATAAATCATGGAGGCAACTGGTTCACAATGATTTGTAATAGCTCTCCTTCTTCCAACCTTAACAGCTACTTACCCTCACCCCATCCACCCCCTGTACCTACCTAACCCTTAAAGCGGAGTTCCACCCTAAAGTGGAACTTTCGCTTTAAGCACTCCTTGCCCCCTTACATGCCACATTTGGCATGTCATTTTTTTGGGGGGAGGGGAGTGGGGGTTTTGGAAGGAGTGGGACTTCCTTCCCCGACCAGCCCAGGTGAATAAACGATAAACAGCAGCCTCAAGCTACATGTTTCCACCAAGCCACATGGACTGATGCATTTCGCCCCGATGACTAAACCCCAGTGTGTGGGGCGATATGCATCAAAGCATGTGGTTTGGTGGAGACATGTGGGCTGAGGCTGCTTCTTATAATTTGTTCAACTGGCCTGGTTGGGAGTAGTGGTGATCCCTTCCTCTTTATTCGAGCAAACTAAATCTGCTGATGAGTAATATTTCCTCAAAGTGGCTGATTTGTATGAGAGTTCATGTTTGCACAAATAATTTTTGTTTGGTTTGGCACCTATGCTGTATGCTCCTATTTTTTTCGATTTTGGCCTTCGCCCTTGGTGCCAGATCTGGTGCATTCCAGCGACCTGGGCTAAGAATAAAATGTGGTAGGTGGCCCAGCTTGCCTTGTATGACAACTTGGAACAGTAGTAACTAGACTGTATACTCAGTGTTCCACATCCATGCCAACTTCTCATTAAAGGAGAACTTCTCCTGTGGATCACATGTTTGCAGATTGTTGGCTGAAGCCAAAGATGTCACAGAGTCAGTCCAGGCTTGGGCAAGATCGTGACCATATGGTTGGGATCTGCCAACATGTCTGGACCAGGACCCGGCTCAGCCTCTCAGTGAGCTGCTGAGAGTCTGAACCAGCCGCTCCCACCCCTCCACAGCCCAGTTCTCCAGTGAGCGTGGGAAGGAGGGGCAGAGCAAAGAGCTGCTGACTAATAGTCACCAGCTCTCTGCTCAGGGAGCTGTGAGAATGGAGTGATCGGCAGTGTTTGTTCTCTCGGTTCTCAATGTTTGAGCCGGCGGTGAGGGACAGATGCAGCATTGGACATACCCACTTAGGTAAGTATGAAAAAATGATTCCCATACTTCTTTTAAAGAAGTTTTAAAGGCAGAAGTTTTTTTATATTGATGCATTTTATGCATTAAGATAAAAAGCCTTCTGTATGCAGCAGCCACCCCAGCACCCCCCTATTACTTAGGCCCAATCTCTCACCAGCAATGTCAACAAATGTCACGGCCACCCAAAACTCTCCCTCCTGAATGGCTGAGACACAGCAGCAGCGCCAATGGCTCCCACGGCTGTCAATCAAGGTTGGTTAGCCAATCAGGAGAGAGAGAGGACAGGGCTGACCAGAGGCTCTGTGTCTGAATGGACACTCGACAGGAGGGAGGGGCCAGGAGCAGCTGAGAGGGTCCAGAGAAGAGGAGGATCCAGGCGGCTCTGTGCAAAACCAACTGCACATAGGAGGTAAGTAGAACATGTTTGTTATTTAACCACTTCAAATCCACGCTATAGCTGAATGACGGCTACAGCGCGGGTCTGAATATCCAACCTGCCGTCAAAAGACGGTCGCCCCTCTGGGCGTTCCCAGTGCGCGCTCCAGAGCACGCTGCGGGGAAGCCCTGTGTTGGCCATGTCCCTTGGACACAGCCAATCACAGATCGCGGCGAACGGCCAATCATGGTGGCCGTTTGCGATGCAATCTGTGTGGCGAATGAGAGATGATCTCATAGATCATCTCTCATTGCTGTTTTACACAGAGACAGCGTCCTGTCTCTGGAGAGGAGACCGATCTGTGTTTCTTGTACATAGGGACACAGATCGGTCACCCCCCCAGTCACCCCCCCTCCCCCCACAGTTAGAACACACCTAGGATACACATTTAACCCCTTTCTCACCCCCTGGTGTTAACCCCTTCAATGCCAGTCACATGTATACAGTAATTAGTGCATATTTATAGCACTGAACGCAATATAAATGTGAATGGCGCCAAAAATGTGTCAAAAGTGTCCGATGTGTCCGCCATAACGTCGCAGTACCAATAAAATTTGCAGATCGCCGCCATTTCTAGTAAAACAAAAAATAATAAAAAATAATAATTCTGTCCCCTATTTTGTGCAAACCAGTCGCTTATTGCGATTTTTTTTTTTTACCAAAAATATGTAGAAGAATACGTACCCCCCTAAACTGAGAAAAAAAAATGTTATTTTTTTTTTTTTAAATTGGGATATTTATTATAGCAACAAGTAAAAAATATTGTATTTTTTTTTTCAAAATTGTCGCTCGTTTTTGTTTATAGCGCAAAAAATAAAAACCGCACAGGCGATCAAATACCACCAAAAGAAAGCTCTACTTGTGGGAAAAAAGGACGTCAATTTTGTTTGGGAGCCACGTCGCACGACCGCGCAATTGTCAGTTAAAGCGACGCAGTGCCGGAAGCTGAAATATCACCTGGGCAGGAGGGGGGTATATGTACCCAGTAAGCAAGTGGTTAAGAAAAACTAGACTTTACAAGTAGTAATTTCTCAGGTAACAAAACAGTTCATAATACCTTCCTCCCATACTGAGGACAAGACACACTTCTTATAGCTGTCAAGCTAAACGTTTTCCATTCACCAAAAGACTCCTAAGCCTGATACGGCAATAGTGTAAAGTTCATTTCCTATTTAAATTAGTTGTGGATATTGATTACATATTTCAAATCAGCCACTGCGGGGGAAAGCTTTCTCTTCTATATCAAGGCTAATGTGATGTTTTAAACGGCCTTAATATTTTCCGTTCTCCCTGTGTTTTTTTTTTTTTTTTAACATCAAAAGCATCTTCATTAAATCAGTGGGTTATAAATATATTTATCACACTTTGCTTCCCTTGAAAAAGAGTGAGAGAGAGAGAAAAAAACCTCTGACTCCTAGCGTATGAATACATAATTGCAGGATTTCAAAGTGTCTTGTTAAGATGGAGCAAGGCTTTGGATATCAAATGCAGTTATGAAAAAAAAAAAAAAAAAAAAGATTGCCATTTGGCTTTATTAAACTGGGATTTGAATGTTTGAAAAAACGCATTCAGGGAGGCATTTCTTTTGAAACAGAGGTAATATTCCACACATGCTACGTGCAAATTATTATTTTTGGAGATCTTTCATTTCGTATAAATAAACGTTGGAGACTGTACCTCAAAGAAATCTGTTGACTTTATGTGACTGTAGATGAATCGTACGCTTGGCGTTTGTAGTTCTTAGGGTGCTTGTATAGATGCATTTTCTACACTGAAATTGGACCAGTGTGAAATTAACTATGCCTAATGAGGCCATCGTTTTCTACTATCTATAGAATTGTTGTTGGGGCTACATTTTCATTTATTATACTGACAAACTTTAAGCTGTTCCATCTGTCATTGGGTAAAGTGCAATTCTATTTAGTCTGGGTGTAAAAGGAGTGGTTATGTGGTTAAGGCGTTGTTCTACGGAGGACAAAGACTCAAATGTCTGATCGGTGGTATAGGCTCGCTTCTGTCTAATGAATGCTTTGGTAATGTTTACCTTTACTTTAACATCGTTTAAAATAATAATTTTGTCACTGACATTTGTCTGTTGGTTTAAGAAAACAAACTTTGATTGAGTTAATGGAATCAGTGCACATGCATATGTTTTATAAAAGAATGAGCTAAACTTTAAAGGGTTAGTTCATCTTAAAAAAAAAAAAAAATCCTTAAAGCGGAGGTTCACCCTAATTTTTGAGTTCATGGCAATAAAACAGCATTGCATTGAAAAGAACAACTACGTAATAGTCTTCAAGGCTTTCTGTCCTGTCAATCACCTTATGGGCGTGTGTTTTGAACGGCGCTATGTCTCCTGGGACTCAGTCCTAACAATAGATAGCGCGAGATTTCGCCGTTGATCATCCTCGGGACCTATGCAGAAATCGGACCCGCGTGACTTCCGGTGCTCGTACGTCAGAGCACAGCTGATCGCGGGTCCACGGCGCATGCGCAGAGAACAACATAGAACGGAGCAACATTCTGAATGACATTATCGCCAGCACCGCCTCCAGCCCTGTCCCTAACAGACACTAGCCTGCTGCTGAGAGCGGAGGAGGGGAGGACATTCTATATAGAGTGTGGGGGACTCGTGTCTACTGTATACATTGTATCCTCTATGGGAGGATATAGAGCACCGAGCACCGGAAGTGACGCCGGTCCGATTACTGGGACAGCATTCACCGCATCCCGGATGTCTAGACAGGTGTTCGCTGTATTTTATAAAACATAGTTTTGGATAAAATGGGGACACATGTGGCTGCAAGAAAGAGGTGAGTGTAAGTTTACATCTTAAAAAAAAAAAAAAAAATGTTTTTCCCGCAGAACCGCCGCTTTAATGCAGTCCACAATTATTCAATAATTTTTAACGAATCCAAATGTAAAAATATCCATTTATGCTCTTTCCGTAGCTGTAGGCCTTTTCGTGCGCAGAGTGAAGCCTGCCCCAAATGCTTTTTCACACCCTTAGGCCGCGTACACACGATCGGTCTAAACCGATGAAAATGGACTGAAGTCCAGTTTCATCGGTCCAAACCGACCGTGTGTACCAAAGTTTTAAAACTTGCTTTAAAATCGGACTGATGACCATCGGTCCAAAATGATGGTTAGTACGCAAAAGCATCGGTTCAAAAACCCGCGCATGCTCAGAATCAAGTCGACGCATGCTTGGAAGCATTGAAATTCGTTTTTTCAGCACGTCGTTGTGTTTTACGTCACCGCGTTCTGACACGATCGGTTTTTGAACTGATGGTTTGTACGCACATCAGACCATCAGGCCACTTCAGCGGTGACCCGATGAAAACGGTCTGTCGGACCATTCTCATCGGGTTGGACTGATCGTGTGTACGTGGCCTTAGAGCCGGTTCACACAGGGGCAACACGATTTTGTGCGTGACTTGGACACAACTTGAGGCGACTTACAACGCGACTTGAAGTCGCCTCTAGGACAGGGGACTTTGCCAGTGGCTTATCATGAGGGGGGAACTCCACGCCAAATTTTAAATAAAAATCCGGCATGGGTTCCCCCTCCAGGAAAAAAACAGGCCCTTAGGTCTGGTATGGATTGTAAGGGGAACCCTTTACACCCAAAAAACAGCGTGGGGTTCCCCCAAAATCCATACCAGACCCTTATCCAAGCACGCAGCCCAGCCGGTCAGAAAAGGGGGTGAGGACGAATGAGCGCCCCCCCCTCCTGAACCGTAACAAGTCGCATGCCCTCAACATGGGGGGGGTAGGTGCTTTGGGGCAGGGTGGCGCCCTAGGCCCCCCCCCCCCACACCCCCAAAGCACCTTGTCCTCCATGTTGATTAGAAATATGAACAAAGTAAAAAGAAATGCGATTTTGACTTTTAATATTCTATATTATGGTAACATATCATTTGAAAAAAAAAATCTGTAGGAGCTAGATGAATTCAAGCCCATCCAGCACAGAAATAGTGAATCATATACAAAGCAGATAAGGTAACACTGATACCGAGATGACCTTGACAGAGTGTAAATAATTTGATTTTAGCACACCTTGGCAGAAATGCATGCAGGGGTACATTATTTACACCCCTCTCGGTGAAAAAATTGGAAAGCGCTGCCCTGTGGTTAAAAAATGTAAGAAGTGTTGCTGTCTCACCAACTGCTGGAATATCAGCACATTGCCCCCTTCTTTTGTTCTAATAATTTACTTGCTACACACTGCTGAGGTGTATGCTGAGCTGCGTATTGAATTTTTCACAATCGCTGAGTCCCTTCCTTCCAGAGTTTATAATCAGATTTTCAGGTACACAGAGATAAAGTAACTTGTACATGTAGCTGACTGTAATTCAAACCGAACTGGCCTGATTTATAGGTTGAAGACTTTAAAGGCTGCGCTTAAAGGACTAGTACAGCTAAAAGACCGATGCTGCTCACATAAAGAAGTGTGTAGAATTCAGGAGTGTGGTGGACTTTTGTGTTTTACAGGCTAAAGAAAAATATTTTTGGTTTTATATACAGCAGCCCTTAAAAAATCCACTCACCTGCTCGCATTGTGTGAGTGGATTTTGAGTGTGGGCTGCCTGGGAGCGGGGGGGGGCAAGTACCGCCATCGGCCCGGGTTGTATTGCCTTTGTCCCAGCGATCGTAGGGAAAGAGAGAGGAGAGCCGCTGCCTGGCTGATTAGAGCACTGGGGAACACATCTTTCATTACAATAGCTGTGTGTTTCCCCTCCGTGAGGTGTCATATACAGCCCCTCCCCCTTGTTCGTGCACTTTGATAGACAGATCATCGTCCAATCCTGGGAGGGTGATCTGTCTATCAAAGTTTCCCAGACAAGGGGGAGGGGCTGTATATGAAGCCGCACAGCGGGCAAACACACAGCTATTCTAATGAAAGATGTTGTGTTCCCCAGCGCTCTCCCCTCTCATCCCCTACGATCGCTAGAACACAGGCTGCAACTGGGGGGGGGGGCACAGGCTGCAACTGGGGGGGGAGCACAGGCTGAAACTGGGGGGGGGGGACACAGGCTGAAACTGAGCGGGGGGGACACAGGCTGAAACTGGAGGGTGGGATACAGGCTGAAACTGGGGGTGGGATACAGGCTGAAACTGGGGTGGGACACACAGGCTGAAACTGGGGTGGGGCTGGAGGTGGGACACAGGCTGAAACTGGGACACAGGCTGAAACTGGGGGGGACACAGGCTGAAACTGGGGGGAACACAGGCTGAAACTGGAGGGACACAGGCTGAAACTGGAGGGGACACAGGCTGAAACTGGGGGGGACACGAGCTGAAACTGGGGGGGGGGGGGGCACAGGCTGAAACTGAGGGGGGGGACACAAGCTAAAAACTGGGGGGGGGACACTAAAAAACTAGCATTCACCGCCATCAGCTTGAGAAAGGGAATGCGCATCGCTGTCATTCTCTGAAAGGAATGCGGCCAGTCTAGCATTCTCGGAAAACGGTCGCTTGCCATTGGTGAAAACGCGTCGCTTGCCATTGGTGACGTCACCATCCATCGCCCGCTGCTCCTGCTGCACGGCGCTGTGCTTGTGCATTCTTTGAGGACTGTTGTCTCATCCATTTTTATGCACCCTCATCCATTCTCAACCCACTCATGAGATAACTATCAAGGGAAACGGGACTGATCCTCACCACACAGCGCTACACCAGTGGACACGGGACTGGATGTAACTCCTCAGCGCACCAGATGACAGCCACCCCTCCCTTCTGGAGAAACTTTGATATGCCCTGTATATCACAGTGGACACAGTGGAAATGTTAAAGTGGTAAACGCACCAGATGACAGCCTTTGTGATTAAATTTGTTTAAAACCCTCCCTACACCCAGAGCGCACATCTAACTCCTTGATATGCCTGTATATCACCCCACCCAAAAGATTTGGTTTTTAGCACTTGATTGGTGGCTGGTTCCCCACTGTATGGCAGCCCTGAGTTAATATACTCATTCATTTTAAACATACTAACCGGAAAGAGACCCATCTCTCCTTGTTAAGGCTTGCCTTTACACACGATTTGGAACAGTTCCCCACTGAAATGGCAGCCCTGTTTCAGTTATATTCTCGGCCATCAGCGGACTTTTAATAATAATTAAACACTTGACTGTTTTTTATTTTTTATTTTTATTGTAATAATTGGTTTACTTGGCCCAACCTTTTATGGATCACATGCTTTGGGATATCACGCTGTTGGGAGCATTTATTATTTTTCTTTGATTTTTTGCGTCACCGCGTTCTCTTCCAAGGGGATTTTGGTCTGATGGTGTGTACACACATCAGACCAAAATATCCCTTCAGACATGTCCGATGAAACCGTTCCGTGGACCGGTTTCATCGGACATGTCTTCCTCGTGTGTACGCGGCCTAAGAGTTAATATGGGAAAAAGGTGTCCCACTGATGCTTTATCACCAATCCTTGTTTCTGTAATAACCCAACATTTTCAAAATCCAATTGTCATTGAGACAGAAAGTGAGGTGAAATCTTCTGAACAGGGGCAGTGACAGCAAAACAAATGTCAGAGGGGTGATAACCCTTCCCTATGCTGTCCAAAAAGCTCAAAAATAAATTTATTGTCTGGAGCTACACTTAAAAAATGGACCTGTTCCAACTTACAAACAGATTCAACTTAAGATCAAGCCTACAATCCCTATCTTGTTTATAACCGAGGGACAGCCTGTAATTTGTAGATGCTATAACTTTTGCGCAAACCATTTTTTGATTATAGTGCAAAAAATTTAAAAACGGAGTGGTGATCAAATACCACCAAAAGAAAGCTTTATCTGTGGAAGACAAATAACATACATTTTATTTGTGTACAGTGTTGCATGACGGTGTCAGTTGATGAAACGCAGTGCCGTATAGCAAAAAATGGCCTGGTCATCAAGGGGTATAAATCTTCTGGAGGGCAAGTGGTTAATACGGCATTAAATTATCCCTTGCTGCTTTAAGGACCCTTCAGAGGTGTGACCAGTCCTGCAAAGTCTCATCTCTAAGGGGCTCGCAGTTGCAGTCCTGCCTGCAGAGGATCCAACCTCAAGAGAGTTCAAGAGAAAAGCACTAGAGCTGGCAGGAGCAGGTAAGTAATGCAGCCTCTTCAGTTCCTCCTAAACCTAATGAGCATTAGGGGGAAAGACTGCAAGGGCAGATTTTGTCTAACTCCAGGGTTGAACTTTAACTTATAATGAACCAGTTTTTGCAGTTTATTGTCCATTACCTTCAGTTAATCAATAATTCATTGTTAAGAGCATGTAACCTTCCGAGGTTTTAACAATGCAGAAGGGGCATCAGACACTGGTGTTAGACAAGATAATCCAACGTAAAGGTCAATTGGATCTATTGGAACAGAAATACACTGGCTATGATACATCTTCTTAAATGGATCTCCTATTTCTATGTTTAGAGACCCGCACTAAAACAAAAACCGGAGAGGTGTCTAGAGGAGTCAAGTCTATAATTACAGGGTAGAAACGAATGCCTTTGTCTCCTTAATCAATCATGTCTTTAATACCATCACAGAGATGAGACAAGTATTATTTATAGAAAAGACTTGCCACTAGCTGATCAATTCAGGTTGTCCGTTTGCCAGCGTTAATTAACCACCTTGTAGCTATGAGAAGAGCACAAAGTAGGCTGCAGGTAACTGATATGCGTCAGGCTGGTTGGTGACACTGTTTTATAGCACTATTATTGCTATGCTATAGAATAGATGGAACACATGCTTAGTATGTTCATAGGATCTAATACATTTAAAAAAGTAAAAATGTTATAAGAAATATCTATAAAATATTTGGGTAAAGATGGGGTCATACACATGTGCATACGCACGTACACATGCAAGATTACACAAATATTGCCTGAATCGAAGTTCTGTATATCTGCCCATTCAGTGGCTGTTGTAGTTCTATCACTATATGCAGAGAGGGTGGAATAGTTGTGCTCTAAATTTCCACATCTTATGCCGCTTACACACGATCATTTTTCGGGTTGTAAAAAACGAAATTTTTTAAAAATGTAATTTAAAGCGATCGTGTGTGGGCTTCAGAGCATTTTGCGGGTTCTGAAAGACGGCCACATTTTTTTCCGAACATTCTCTATTTTTTCACGACGTTTTAAACGTTGTCGTTTTTCGGGTTGTAAAAAACTGTCGTATGTGGGCTTTAATGACGTGAAAAACGTGCGCATGCTCAGAAGCAAGGTATGAGGCGTGAGCGCTCGTTCTGGCAAAACCGTTAGGAATGGAGTAAGCACATTCATCACGCTGTAACAGACAGAAAAGCACAAATCGTCTTTGACTAACTCAAAATCAGCTAAAGCAGCCCAAAGGGTGGCGTCATGCGAATAGAACTTCCCCTTTATAGTGCTGTCGTAGTTGTTGTACGTCACTGCGCTTTGCTAGAGCATTTTTTTTTCACGATCGTGTGTAGGCAAGGCTGTTTTAATGATGAAGTTAAGAAAAAACAATGTCTGAAAAGAGTCTGAAAAGAGTCTGAAAAACTTTTTTACAACCCGAAAAATTATCGTGTGTACGCGGCATTACAGCTGCGGTATGTCTAGTCTTATCCTGCTATCACCGAATTGACCTTCACATTTGTCCGTAAGTGCTTAAAACTACACCTACGCCACCGATTTTCACCATAAAGCCAACTTTACATCTATCAATTTTCAGTTAGTTTCAGGTACCACCACCAGGAATCACAATAACAATTGCAGCAAATCACCAAAAACTAGTTACCTCTCACGTTTTCGATGGACCACCAGTATACGGTCAGTTGTGAAGTTGAAACTGGGCATTACGTTTACAATTTTTTGTGGTGGCTCAACGTGATTGGCACTGCGCTGGCAATCCGTTCACCTCTGCAGCCAAGGGTTCGGATCCCGGTCTCGGCTACATGTGAATTGAGTTTGGTGGTCTCAGCCCGGCTCCCGGTGGGTGTGCTATGCAAGATACGCCTGTGCTTAGTATGCCCACCCCCCCCCCAAAAAAAAACACCACACTTGCACGCACACAAAATTGGTTTAACACACACGCACTTTGGCCATGAGGTCTCCTAAAATAAAGATAGGCGAAGGACCTACGGGGCTGGCTGGGTGGGCTAGACCCCCTCACTCCCTCATAGGGGGAGTCCCTCTGCCCCGTTGGGGTCCCATTGGGCCCCAGTCGGGCTCCCAAGTGGAGCAGTTAGGGTGGGTGGAGCGGGGGGGCCCCCCCCACACCTGCCATTGCCATCGGGGGCATGGAGAAGGATGGCGATTGCCTCCGGGGGGAGGGTCTGCCTACTCTCAACTCCTGCAGTCTGGCTCCTCTCTCTCGAGTTCACGCACAAAATACACTACAACATACCTCCCAACTTTTTGAAATGATAAAAAAGGGACACCATTTAACACAGAGTATGCAGGTAAATGGCACTACGGCCCCAGTTACACGGACCACAAGGATATATTATGCAAAAAATTATCGGCTATACCATATTTATCTTTTCTAAATAAAAAAATGCAATAATGTAGAAGTTGAATCTTATATAGAGATGTACACATCAGATCAAAGAGAGGGACAACTAAGGTTGCACAAGGGACAGAGGGAGGGAAACCTCTGAAGCCTCTTGACATTCCCGTCAAATAGAGAACAGTTGGAAGTCAAATACTACCTATTTTTTTTTTCATTTTGCTGAGATTAATATGGGCAATTTTTATTTCATCTTCTTGTGGTTGATCACTTTAAATCTTTGATCACTATTAAACTGCCATGTGTGTGGCTATCCTAAAGCCCTATACACACAGGCTATTGGATGGTATCAGACGGTTTCTATTAATTCAGCCTGTGTGTACATCAGCCGGTGTGACATAAGCTTGCCTAACATCTGTCAAAGGAGCATGGCCCAAAAAGCTCTGCCGATTGGCTCCCAACCAATGGCTAAGAGCGCTGACCAGCTGTCACAGCACAATAGCTCAGAGGGGAGATTGTTGTACTAACTTTGGGTAGTTAGTGCAGCGGCTCCTTCCAAGCCCTTTCGTTTTTTTTTCATTCAGCCCACTGGGTTAAAATTAACCCAGTCCCCCCCCCCAAAAAAAAAAAACAGCTGGTAGGTGGATTTCGTTTGAATACAAAGTACTTTTTACTTGGCTTGTAACACTAGAAGCTTGATTACCTGTAACTCTGATGAGCTTTTATAGAGCAAGAAAACGGCAGAAATGATCTGTAGACATCTACAGGTAAAGCAGTGCTTCAAACAGGCACATTTATTTTTCCCTGTGTATGTACATTTGTGTAGCATATTTCATAAGTAGCCTTGTTTTCTAGAGCTAATTAGCTTATATGCCCAAGACTGCTAGTGTTGCTCACCCACTTAGATATTTTCCTTTTATTTTCACATTGTCTACATTAATTCTACGGTGAGAATCTTTCTATTTATGTATTAATTGGAACAAAGTACACTTACTAAATTGTTCAGCATATCACAGTTGAATAAACCTTATTAGATGTGGATTTAGTTAATATTCCAGCCTTTATTGGCAAATAATTGTACACTACTGTGTCTAAGCAAAATTCAGAGTGCAGTGAGAATGCACTTAAATGATGTAAACAGAGATGTATAGTGAATTATTGGTAACCATGCATTATCAGTGGAAAGAAATTAGTACCTACTTAGTGTCCTATTCATACTCATTCACTGCATGTGTGTGTGTGTGTTGTCATTTCCATTGTTTTCCCCTAGGAATCAATATCTAAAGACATAATGGTTGATTTGCTTAAGGCAAACAGGCTGTTCACTTTACAAGAGAATGTTCCCTTAGCAAAGGGATTGAGGTGAAGCTCTGCTGACTTCAATCCTCCAATCATGTGCAAGCAAAAGTCAAATATTTTACATTTTCTTTGAATGTGGTTGGGTACTCTGTGCAACATGAGATTTTACTACAATACTAGGCTAGCAGAATATTCATTTGTAAAGCAAACAACTTATTTATTTTAAATAAATCAACCCCACATAGCTGTAGGTTGGATCCTGGAATCTTGGATGACTGGACCATCAGATGTTGCAAGCTGCAATCTGATCCGATAGAAGCAGAGGAGTGTCGGGAGAGCAGGACCTGGGCGAGAAAGGGTCTCGTCACAAGGGGTATTCATATTTAAAAAGTGAAATTGTGGGTGGAACTCCCCTTTAACCTCTTCCCAATGTATCCAACACTCCATTCTTGAAACTTTTGCTTGGGTATGGCTAAAATCAAGAGCATTTTGGGGCAAATGTATGAGCTGGCGTTCCCTTTTTAGAACCCAAATATATACCCCTGCATTTTCTGGTTGGGTGTCTTCACGCACCTACAGTAAGACGTCGAAGGCATGTGTCCAAGAAAATTACAATAATGAATAAGGGATGTATTTTAATGTCTGTCAACCCTTCATACATCCTCTAGAGTCAGAATGTCCCTCCTGATAGTGCAGGTCATAAAATGTAGTCATTTTCATATAACGGCCATTACTGTTTCCATAGTGGTTTTTGGGCCCAGATTTATTTTCACCCCATACTTCCATGCTACTTATAGGAGACATCATTTGGAAAGATGTTTTTTCATTGAAAGTTAGGTCAGACTCAATCTTGCAGGGGATATGGCAGTTCTTGGTCACTGAACCCCTTAAAAAATATATATTTGGTTATGCTTAGGTTCTTTTCAAAACATGATCAGAAATCCTCATCAAATGCTTATAAAACAAGAGACAAAGCATAGGGAGTGTTATTTCTCTGTATTTTCACCATTTGTTTCCTTTCATACCATGTTCTATGTCCCTCATTACATCAAGCATTTTCAGTTGTTTTCAAGCTTAAAGTTTATTCATTTATTTATTTTACGATGTGTTGCTGCAGACATTTTGTGTAGTACATGGAGACTTCTAAGTTTGTCTGGCGAAATGTCAAACAAATTGAAACATGTACAGGAAAATAAATAGGCAATAAGTAAATGATTGCTTTTACATTAGGAAAATTAATTATTTGTAGCTTGATAACCTGTGGGAGTTGTCTGGCTTGTTAACAATTTAAATGTTATGATCCAACAATGCCACACAAGACATTGCTCCTACCTGAAAATAATAGATGGTATTTCTAAATGTTATTTTTAGACGGAAAGTCATTTATGAGCAGAGTTGTCTAACCAAGATTTGGGCAATGTAGTGAACTGTGTATTTTTCTGTATTACATGAAATTGCTGGTGTCTGTCTGGGGGCAGCAGTGACATATCAGCAAGTTCTATCCGCAGCTCTAAATCCAGAGAAGGAACTTGTTCAAATAAAAAGAGATTTCGATTCTGCTGTATCCCTCGGTGTTGCAGATTTTTTGACTGTACCAATGTTCTAATTTGTCAAGACCAAAATATCAATAACTACTTTTTACACTGGTTGCAGAATAATCAGGATGTAAAGGTTGATTTTTATTAATTGTTGCTGCCCCTTGTAAGGGCCTGTTATCCCATCATACTGTGGTACACTTTTAAAATATACCCATTACCACAAAACACGATACAGGTGTTGGTGCACTGTGGTGCCATTCATTTCAAATGACATCCCTACATACCTCCAAAATGCACCTGTGATGGAATGCACTGCAGGAAGTGTGTGCATTGCGGCACATGGCATTGTAACATTGGATTTTGTCTAGCTTCATAAATTTTACAGACCAGGGTCACACATACAGTAAGAGCTGGTTCAGACTTCCGCGGCACGACTTCAGGACGACTCTGCAAGTCGTCCTGAAGATGACTTCAGAGGCGATTAGTAAATGACTTCTGTATAGAAGTCAATGCAAATCGCCCCCAAGCTGCCCCCAAAGTCGTACAAGAAACTTTTTCTAAGTCTGAGCGACTTGCGTCGCTCCTATTAGAACGGTTCTATTGCACCGCCTGACGAGTCGCCGCAGCGTGAACCGGCTCTAAATGCATGCGAGAACTGAATTCCTCAAAACATAACAACTAAGGAACTGCAATTCTCAAATGCAAAAGTCAGCAATAATAGTCTACTAAATTCCCTTATAGCAGGTATAAAGGGTCAGTCCATCCAAAATGTATATTTTAGTTATAGGTGTACCCTACCAGGTTGAGTCAACCTCTGACCTATTTTATATATTGGATATGCCAATAGCGAGATCTCCCTGCAATCATTCTTAACTAAATTCCACCTGGGAGTTATGGATATTTTCACCCCCCTTTGTGTGTTCCAGCTCCTCGTCTTACATTATTTTATAGTATAAAATAAATACAGATCTACCTGGGATGGAGGGAGCCCCTCTTAATGGGCTCATAAGGTGTGAAGACCCAGGAATTAGGGTGACCTCTGGCTTCGACAGCCAGACTCCATTGTCAGAATACACTGGCCAGCGATTTTAACTTCTTTTAACTTCTTTCCAACAGGTATGGCCACACATGGATCAAAGTTTGGCCAGTCCCTGCTGAACAATCTGAATTTTGATCCATCTATGGCTAGCTTTTGTGTAGTGAGATCTCACCAGTAGAGTCTCCTACAAGGGTTTGAGCTGATGTCCTGTGGGAGTAGGCCAGGACAGAAGCTGTTGTATGTTAACCATTGTCACAGGAGTCTCTGTGGGATAGACATTAGCAGTGTCCAGACAAAACTTTACGTTTTGGGTGGAGTTGATCTTTAAAGCGGAGGTCCACACAAAAAGTGAACCTCCGCTTTCCAGAACCCCCCCTCTGGTGTCATGTCACATTTGGCATCTTTCGGGGGGAGTCATGCCCCTTCCCACCCCCACCTGCTGTCTTCTGGGAAACACACTGGTCCCAGAAAACCGCAGGGACCAGTGAGGATGGGAAGTGAAGCCGCAACGCCAGAAGTAGGGAACCAGGAAGTGAAGCCGCAATTCTTCACTTCCTGATTCCCTCACCGAGGATGGCGGCAGGGGCAGCCGAGAGCCGAGCGGTTGCTCGGCTTCAGCTGACAACATTGCTGGCACCCTGGACAGGTGTGTGTCTATTTATTAAAAGTCAGCAGCTGCTGTATTTGCAGCTGCTGGCTTTTAATATTTATTTATTTTAGGCGGACCTCCGCTTTAATTCTGGTTTTCATAAATGGATGATTATAGACTTAAAGGCAAGTATGGCTAACATGGAAGGAGCATTTTATTTTTTATAAAGTCTGACTATTAAAGGCAAGGATATTTGAAATACTACTACTGTTGTTGTTAATGGTTTACTGTCATTGTCATTCTTGTATTCAATACTTGCAAGAGCATAGCCTAAAAATGGTCTGAGGGGACCCTAACTGATATCTGACTCTAATATTAATAAAATGTGAAGATTATGTATAGAGTAAATTTACTGATTGTTAAGGTTACCCCTATCCATCTAATGCTAAACAGTCCTTGCATCATTCATCTGCTCAGATGTTGGTGTTGAATCATTCTGATTGTTTATTAGTCATAGCAGCCTATCCATTCTGACGGCTAAACAGCACGGACATGCTCCTCTTAAATTAGTTTTCAAACAATCATAAGAGACATTCCAGATACAACGATGGAATTGTTTTCCAGTCCACTGTTTAATGATAGTCAAAACACAGATCTAAGACATATTGATGACAGACCTTGGCACCTAGGATTTGTATGATCTTCTCCCAGGAATGACTATTAAGAACATATAAATGCCCCTGCATGCTTTACCAGGAATAGCCATGCTCCATTTTATGGTATAGAGCATTCTGGTGTCTAATCATGTCTTATCCCCCCAGCCAGCATTTACATCTTGACAAGTTTGCATTATGTGCAATGTATATATGTGCTAGTCTTATGCTTTCGGAAACCACAACTGGATAGTGCAGTGGAATGTGATCTGTTTTATTTGCTTTCCCTCAGGATAACATCAGTGTACTGTAATACATCACTCTCTACTTACCAGAGGTCATGTTTGAGAGGTATGGGTGAAAATTCTACAGTGAGTGCTACTTCACACACAGGGAGCTGGCAGTAAAATGCTCTCCCTGAGATACATAAATGGTCTCGGACATCCAGAGTAATTTCCAGCCCAGCCATTTTCATTACTTCCCCTTGACCATCACTACGAGACGATCAAGCTGCAATAAATATGTTGCTTTTTCAAATAATTATTGAATTCATTATTTATAAACAAATATATATAACTGGAATGGGAAATAGAAGAATGGCGGATATTAAGCCTGTATGATAAAGCAATTCTGCCAATTCATGAAGAAATTTAATAATTTTGTGATTAAAGTACCTCTCAGGTCGCAGCCTTGTGGGCCACAAAATGGCTTCACCCCCAAATGTCCAATGTTTTTATACTAAAATATGGTCAGCTTATATCGGCCATTCTCAATCAGGGTTTTGTGGAATCCTGGGGTTCCTCCAGAGGTTGCTAGGGATTCCTTGAACTGTTTATGATCGGGTCTGCTAAAAAAACAAAACACAAAAAAGAAGGGTATTCTTCCGTTCAGGTGAGGCAGAGCAGAGGTAGTCTGTAAATGGACAGCATAGTTTTCTATCTCCCAGCCACCCATAGAGCATAACGTGCTCTGTCCATATCCATTCTGCAAAAACTGAACAAACACAGATGTGTCATCTGCCTGCTCTGCTCCAATCAGCATGGGATTTGTGAGCTAATCCACCCGCTGTTCAGAATTGAATCCTCCTCATGTGAAAAGGGTCTTAAAATGTTAGTTCACATTTTTGAACTAACCCCATGCACCCTCCCCACATCCCCCACCCTTGATTCTAGCTATACTTGGCTCCTGTGGGTATGTGCCAGTGCTAACCAATCAGAAGCTCTTTGAGCCGTCCCAGAAAGCCTTGTAGGGTAAAGAGGGAGAAGGGAGGACATTTTAAATCCCTGGAGTGCTACACATGCTGCATGGGCACTGACAGCACATCATCCATAGAGGTAAGTACAGCAGGAACCAGTGGGTGGGGAGAGTGTAGGCTGTTATTTCACCTATTCGTCTCTTGTGAAAATGTGAACTAAAACTTTGAGGATGGTATTCTGGCCACCACTGTGCTAGTGCCTTTTTTCTTCTGACCACCATTGTTGGGGGCATATTTCCCATTGACCCCTGATTCATTTTTTTTAGTAAGGGTTCCCCAAGAGGTTAGGAAAAGTTGGCTTATATAGTATACACTTCATATTTTTCGAACAGATCCCTCAATGCAAACAAATGGTCTAAACTAGACTGAGTTGATGAAGTTTACCATTTCCAAATAAACATAAAAAACGGACAGTAATCTGGATATTAGATGTAACAGGAATCTACAGTGGTGCTTTAAAGAATAAACATTGTGAGCATTTATATTTTAATTGTGCACATTTTATAGCTCTCCATTGAATGTACTGTTCATGTTTAATATGCTGGTGTTATTGCCTTTCTCTATTCATTGGAGAGCCAATATAAACATGAAAAAAAAAAACAACAACAAAGCATTGCTTTCTCGGGCATTGGAGAAAAGCAAGTCTTCTTTTACATTTTGTGTTTGTTTTTTATGGAAAGGGTGCCGCAGTCACAAATGCGTATACAAGCTTTTGAGAAAGGCTGTCACTACCTATTATAGTCTACTGGTTGTGCACAGATGTCGTCTTCCTTTATCAAGTGGTGGCATTGTATGACAGAGATACAGCCTCGCTATAGGCTCTCTGATTGCTGGGCTATGATGGAATAGTTTCTCTGCAAGAATATCAGCTTGACTTGCCTGCAGACTGCTCTGCACCTGAGCATCCGAAGCTTATGTAAAGAATATGGATAAAAAGATATACAATGTCTTTGCTGTAGTGCTTTGATTTAGGAAGCCTGTATTTATTATATTTATATATACACCATGATTCTTTACGGGGAACCTGTTGGCTTCGCTACCGAAGTAAATAGCACAGAAAGCAGTCTTTCCCGATACAATGGCATCCAAACAAGGACAGAACAGGTCACACTAGGTGCGACTGTACAATCTCCAACTCTTGTTTTGATACTAAAGTCCTCATCAGCTTACTGCTTACTATTGGAAAACCCAGGGTTTAAATTACAGACCAGGTATTGGGTCCACTGAGTTTTATTTTTATTTATTTTTATTATTTTTATTGAAATTTCCATGATAAAGTTACAAACATTAAAACAGTCAACAGCCAGCACTAAAATACACTAGAGCCAGTGAACAATGCAGTTCCAGACCATACCAGTGACAAGTTTCTTGTAAAAAGGGAAATAAGGAAACAAAGCATACATTTCCAGAGTCAAATCACATCACCCCAGGGATACTAATACTTATTGAGGCATGTGCTCACCAAGGCCTGCATAAATTCAACATCCTGCCCACAATATAAACCTTTAACCAATAGACAGTCCGAAGCTGTAGAATAATCATTCTTCCAACCGCCCCACATCTTTTTCAAATTTAGTTGGTACTCCTCTAATAAGATACGTATCTTTTTACAGCGGTACATCTTATTTAAAGGCGCTTATCAGGCCATAATGGTAGGGGCCACTGGTTTCTTCCATGACAATATTATTATTTTACAGGAGTTGGGTAAGTAGCGTACGGATCACCTTTTTTGGGTGCCAACGGGCCCACCAGGTCCAACAAACAGACTACTATAGAAGGTCTGATGGGAATCATCGTGACTGACACAGTCCTTAACCTGCGTCCATAACTGCTGCATGGGTGTGCATTGCCAGAAAATGTGCAGAACATCCGCCCCAGTGGCAGCACACCTCCAACAGTTAAAAGGATGCGTTGGAAAGATTCTCGCAAGTTTAGCTGGAGTGTAATAAATTCTATGGAGAAATTTGAATTTTATCTGGTGATCCCATGCTGACATCAGTCTAGAAAAGGTTGAGTTCTACCCAATGTCCCAGTCATCACTATGAAGCTACGGGAAGTCAACCAGGCAGCTCGACAGGAGGCCACAATCTTGGTAGTATCTATGAATAGTTGGAGTGCTCTTAATTTAAAGTGTATGTATAGCTAAAAACTTTTTTTTCTTAGTTTTGGATAGTATAGGGAAAGGCTAAAAGCCCCTTTTTTGCATTTTGGGTAAATTTTTTTTCCTAGAGACGCAACAGGGAGTTAGAGAAATTATACCAAAGTGAGGACCATTCCCCTCGTAGACAGTTGTGCCCAGTAGAAATATTTAACCTCTTGTTCTGGGGACAATCCTAAAATCTTGAAATACCCATCACTTGTCTGTTTCAGTGACAGTGCTCACCAGAATGAATAGAAGTAAGAATCTTACCTATGGAGACAAACCACAATAAAATCTTGACTCCATCCATCTTATGCGGCGTACACACAACCGTTTTTCGGGTTCTAAAAAATTGAGCTTTTAAGGGTCTAGAAAAAACAATGTTTTTTTTCAACCGGATCATTAAAACGGCCTTGCCTACACATAATCACAAAAGCAAAGCGCGGTGACGTACAACACGTACGACGGCACTATAAAGGGGAAGTTACATTCGGATGATGCCACCCTTGGGGCTGCTTTTGCTGATTTTGTGTTAGTAAAAGACGATTTGCGCTTTTCAGTCTCTTACTGTGTGATGAATGTGCTTACTCCATTAGTTTTACCAGAACGAGCGCTCCCGTCTCATAACTTGCTTCTGAGCATACGCAAATTTTTTCACGCCGTTAAGGCCCACACACAACCATTTTTTACATCCTTAAAAACGACAACGTTAAAAACGTCATGAAAAATAAAGCATGTTCGAAATTTTTAATGCCCATTTTTTACTGCACTATTGTATTTTGACAGCAGGGCCTTCCCCCACGACCACCACTGATCAGCACTACAGCCAGTTCAGCAGGACTGTTCAATAGAAGCCCCTTTAATGCCACGTACATGCAATCGTTTAAACCGATGAGAACGGTCTGATGGAACGTTTTCATCGGTCCAAACCGATCGTGTGTGGGTGCCATTGGTTATTAAACCATCGGTTAAAAAAAGGCCAACTTGTTTTAAATGTAACCGATGGATACCTAACCGATAGAAAAAAAACGATCGTTTGTAGGCAAGACCATCGGTTAAAAATCCACGTATGCTCAGAATCAAGTCGACGCATGCTTGGAAGCATTGAACTTCATTTTTTTCAGCACGTCGTTGTATTTTACGTCACCACGTTCTGACACGATCGTTTTTTTAACCGATGGTGTGTAGGTGTGGCGGACCATCAGTCAGCTTCATCAGTTAACCGATGATAACGGTCCATCAGACCATTCTCATCAGATGGACCGATCGTGTGTGCACGGCATAACAGAGAGGAGTATAAACTTTTTAAACTGGTCTGAATTTTGATACATGTACACCCAGCTTTAGTTTGCTGTCAGCTTGGACAACCCAGGGTGGGGAAATGGGGCCTAATTTAAGATCTTGCAGATTTCCCTCCTGCATTCAGAAAACACTCCTGGACCAGACAATTAGCATTTAGACTGATGACTTTAAATGTTATTTTCAGAAATAGAAAAACAATATAAAGGTAAGACATATATAAATTCTAATATCGTTCAACCAGATGTTCATATCCTGATACCAGATATAGCAAATTTGGAATGCATGTGAAGCTATTTAAAGTAGTGTACTGCCCCTTAGGCAGTCCTAACTAGAAGTTAATTTGGCCTTATATGATAGCAGTGCAGCTGGAGATTGTCTAATTTTGCTTTTCACATGAATACAATCCTTTTTGATAAAGTGAATAAGCACACAGAGAGGATCATTTTGTGTAAACTGGATAGATAGTTATAGTTTCAACCTTTAGTTGACCTCTTGCTAATGTCTCCGTGAAATTTTAGGGAAAACGTTGACGTCATGACCCACATTGGTAGAAGGAGCCTGGCAGGTGTCCTCCTGCTGCAGTCATGGGCATAATCCCAGTAATCAAGAGGCAGAGATGTTGCTGCATAAGAATAAAATAAATGTTACGGTTTACTCACGCATTAGCATCCTGCAGCAGTATACAGACTGGAAAGATTGATGATGACAACAACAAATGCGTGTTAATTATGGACACTAGCGTTCTTCCAGGGAAAGATTATCCTATGTGCATCACTTCTCTCCATCTCAGCATTTTTCAGTGGGAGTTGCTTGCCTTGTGTCTTATTTTTCTGGTAAATGCTACACATGATTCAATAGAACAGCGCCCCCTGTGGCTGTATTTCTATACCTTCAATATTTTGGTGCAACCTTCAGATAGCTCCATATGACTGTGGTACATCAGCAAGTAGGGCAAGGATAATGCACAAAACTCAACAACCCCCAGCAATGAAAGTTAATTCACCGTAATTAGTAAAACATTAATATTAGTAGGGGTTACTGAATTTTTGCCTTATTAAATACACCTTTAGACTGATCAAAACCACCCTCTTTCATTTAATAAAAAATAAAGCCGTGTAAGTCAAAAGATGTTGTAGCTTAGGTGAAAAAAGATCGACAGGATTATTTGCTTATACTGGAAGAAGACCCAACTTGATTTCGCAGGTCTCAATTGGCAACGCAAATGGCCACTGGCCACAATAAATAAGGTGTTCACTTCCATAAATTCAATTTGAAAGAAAATTCACAGTATACATGGCTTCACTTTATTATTAAGTTCAGTAAACTTTACTCCTGTAGTAAATTATGCAATCCGAGTTGTTGTTATGAATGGCATCTTTAATAATATATATCGATATGTAAATGAATCTGTATTTAACTGCACCAGGCATGCTCTAACCGCAGTGGGTACAAATATATTTATACTCTAAAGTGTTAAAGAAGATGGTTCATTACACTTTTTTTTTGCTCCCGTCTCTCAGCGACTAAATGCATTTTACCACACATCAAGCAAGGAGACGAATATTTAATTTACTATGATTGACAGTGTTTGTCTCGAGAAGCAGCTGCTTCACCAAGACAAGTGTCATCACTATGTATGCAGCGGAAGGTGGCTTGTCGGCTCCCCTGTTCTATCCCTTCATTCATTTCATTGGTCCCTAAGATATAGACAGCCCATGCCACACAGTGTCCTTGGTTGCTAGGACGCAGAAGGCTGGTGCACCATAAAAATCAATGACATAGCGTAGGCTGGCCACATGTTTCCTGGCAGCCAAGGATGCTGTGTGACAGAAGCCACCTGCGGGCTAGCAATCAAAGTATGCTAAGCAGGAGGGGCCATCTACGTCCTAGCAATCAAGGACAATAGAGGGGTAATTTCCTAAAGGTAAATCCACTTTGCACTGCAAGTGCACTTGTAAGTGCAGTCGCTGTAGATCTGAGGGGAAGATCTGAAATGAGTGGAAGCTCTGCTGATTTTATCATCCAAACATGTGCAAGCTAAAATGTTGTTTTTTATTTTCCTTGCATGTCCCCCCTCAGATCTACAGCGACTGCACTTCCAAGTGCACTGGCAGTGCACTTGTAGTGCAAAGTGGATTTTCCTTTAGTAAATAACCCCCTATGTGTTAGCGGGAGCCTTCACCCTCGCAACAAATAAGATCGAGGTGGTGGAACAAATAGAAAAAGAGAGTAAGCGCTCAGTAGTAGTCAAAGAACCTCCTCACCAAAACCAAACCACGGGTGCAGGCAATGCAATAGCAATGCAAAAATATGAAAGAAGTTTGGACAGCCGCACTCCAAAAATGTTCCTTTAATTAAAAACGATCACAAAATAAACATGCCACAGCAAAAATTGGGACAAAAGCTAACGTTTCGCACTGTAGGTTCAGTGCTTAGTCATAGCAAGTACTTGCTATGACAAGGGACTGAAGCTACAGTGTGAAACCTTAGCTTTTGTCCCAATTTTTGCTGTGGCATGTTTATTTTGTGATCGTTTTTAATTAAAGGAACATTTTTGGAGTGCGGCTGTCCAAGCTTCTTTCGTATTTTTGGTGGAACAAATAAACTGGGTGAGAGCCCACTAGCCATCACACCCTATTCCACAGTGCACTTCTTCAATGGTGAATGGTGGCACTTGAGCTCTGCCTGAGCTGAACTTTGGTAACACCCACAAATTGGGCTCCTGGCAGGGGAGAAGCAAAAAGTAAGGAAAAGCTAATACAGGTATTAGACATTAGAATATTGACACGTTTTTATTATGTTAATGCTTTTGAAAGCTCATCTTTAATGTTTTAAATAAAACTATTGCATCTTTTGTTAGCGGTAGCCTACTCCTAAAGGAGACTGTATACAGACACATTTTCTATTACATCAGTTTCTACAGGCCACCCTGGGATCCCCCAAAATCCCAAAATCCCAAATAGCTACAGTATATAACAAGCCATTTGTGGAAACTTCAGAACTAATGACCATTCTACAAAGCTATGCTCAACGTAAGAGTTAATTTTGTTGAGGGTGTTTTTTAGTATTTAACACAAATTGAAATGCTACAAGTGTTCACCAATTTCAGAAGCTCCCAAAGTGCTCTGCGACAATGAATTGTCAAGTAAGGCTTCATGTACACGGAACGGTGTTCAACCTCTCTGAACAATTTAACTTGACAACTAAAAATTAGTGTCTAAAAACTGCTTTTAGCCGTGTTTACATGATGTGTTTAGCCGTGTTTGCGTCTAGAAGCTGTTGAAATTTTTTATTTTTTTTGTAAAAATTAAAAACATCTGTAAACGAAATGCTGCTAAACACAAGTTGCCACGTTTAGCCGCGTTTTTGGCGCTCCAACTTCAACCTCTAAACACAGCTTCTGAATGCATTTTTTTGGGTTCAAGAGAAAGCCTCTAAACACAACTGCCTAGAAACAACTATAAATGAACCAGTGTACATATACTGATAAGATAAAAGTTCAGGAGCAGTTAAAAAAAATGCCCAACTGCTCCTAAGTGTCAGTTTACCAGCAGCAGTGTACATGAGGCCTAAGTATTTTTTATTCTCTATTTGAGGGTGCCTAGTCCTTCTCTGAATAGTTGTTTCAAGGAGTTTGGGATAGTAATATGTGTGTTTTTATTTATTTTTTATTTTTTACAAAAGCATAAAACTCTTCTAAGGCAGACATTGGAGCAGTAAAAATATCCCAAATACTGTGAGCCACTAAGACCTACTTGGACGGAAGTATAGGGTACTACAGCCAGGATTCTTTTTGGCTTCTGACTTGGATCACAAAATATCACAGTCCTCTTTGTCCAGAAGACAGGTACACTTGAACATTTACATACACATTATTATACACAGCCCGAATACCCTGTGCAAGTCTAATCCTATTATATGTGACACAGACAAGATATTTTTTGTGGGTATTGGCAAACCATACCATATTTTCTGCACATATTTTTATACTTAACTTGTAAGACAAATAACACATGAGGCCGCATTACAGAGCACTGCATTAAGCGTCTGCTTTTCTTCCTCTCTGGTAACCATTACCTTACTGATCCATCATCGCAACTTAAAGCAAATAGAACTTTTTTTTTAACAGTCTCTCATTTACCATTGTCACTGTAAGAGCTATATAAAGATATGTGGCTGGTTTTCATTCCAAGAACATGTAAAACCTAATTACTGTTTAGAAAACGTCTCTTTCATGTCAGTCCAAGGTAATGTTGAGCCAGGTCAGGATCCAGATATGTGCCTGGATAAACATATTGCTCCAAGCACATTTGGCTGGTGATTATGGCATGGCTTAGCTTTGAATGTTTGCAGTATGTCTCCGGAACTTTTTATTTTTTTTAGCTTTCTTTAGTTTGATGAGAAGCCTATATTTGCTTTACAGCATGCTCTAGAATATCAAGTTCCTCCCTCAGTATTGCAAGTAACTTATTGATGCAGTCAGCATATCTTTTCTGTCTTTGTCAGCAATACATCAGAAAACTATATCTTAGGCTGTCTGACAGTTAACGCTCTACTCCATCATAATGCCAGTGTCATTTTCATATCAGTGGTTAGCATGCATTTGACTCTTCACATTTTCACAGACTTACTAGTAAAAATAGGTTAAGGGGGCTGTGGCTGTATCGGGGGGGCAATGGGGTTCACTTTAAAGTGAACCGTAAAATAACAAAAAGAATAAGTCTAGCAGATAGCTGACAGCATAGTCTGGCATTCATTGACTGCTGAGAAGTATTAATGACCAACTAATAAACCAATACCTTACCTCCCCAAAAAGACATGAAGCCAATTTAGGTTGGAAGTAGGGCAAGTTGACTGCTTTATTGAACTTTCCAAATGTACTAAACAACAATGGCAGTCATAGTTATACTGTGAGCACCCATAAAACATAAACTCACATAGTCTAAGAGGCCTGTTCTTGCTGTCAGTGCCAGACTTGAGTTTTGAACTTCAGCGGCGAGAGCCCCTAAAGCAGGGGTGGCCAACCAGTGGCCCGCGGAGCCTTCTGATGTGGCCCGCGACCTCCTGCTCTGGAATGATGGGTTGGTAAGCCCAGATCGCAGGTTGCCACCTGCCATACAACAGCATCAGTGTTGTGAATGAAGCTAGTAGTAGAGGAAGAAAGCAGCTGCGGAGCAGAGCCCCATAAACCGATGCTTCCTCTACAGCGCCGGCTTTTGCCACATGTGGAGTCTATGGCAAAGTTCAGCCAACCCGCAGGTCACTTTCACCTGGGCGGATCGGAGGGCCTATAGAGTAGCCATGAGTCGTGACCTGTCATCGGACCGCTTCGCTCATTATGGCCCTCAATGGTTACCAAGTTGCTTAAGTGGCCCTCGCTCTTCAAAAGGTTGGGCACCCCTGCCCTAAAGCATCATCAATTGCTGGAAAGGTCAAAACCGACAATAAAATGATGACAAAACAATACAAAAGGTGGGAGGGTGGGCAACTCTAGGCTGGGGGCAACTCTCTTTGGGTGACGGCCACTTGGCCTTATCTGAGCTGAATCTCCTCAGAGATGTAGGGACGTGCCCCGCTGCCTCCCCCAGTTAGCACTTTTTCCTATAGTTAGGCACTCTCGCCCCCCCCCGCCCACTCCCCTCAGGTCTCTAAAGCCAGTCCTAAGGGAGCCACTTAACATTCCTTTTAGATTCACGCCCACAGTAATGCCATGGTTCCAGTGGTCAAGGCTCCTTTGTCCTAAAGGGGGTTCAGGGGGCATTTATTCCTTTCCCATTTCTCAATGTATCTGCATATGCATGTACATAGGCAGAATGACAACACTAAGCCGCTACTGTGCAATTAGCAGTTGCATTGTCAGCTGGATATGCCTTTCCCTTTAAGTCAGCCATTTGGCTTCCTGTCTGATAGACGTGGTTGTCCGCAAAACAGTCCCTGTCGCAGATATGCAAACCAACCAAACCTATTTGTGGAACAATTGCTGTTAGACTTGCTGTTCCCTGAGAATTTGTATTGCTATTTGATTTGTATTAGCTGCATGTCCCTGCGGTATTTCTTGTCCCTGTTGCAGATTTGTTATTGCTGTCTTCGTTGTAGTCTTGTTACAGATTTGTACATTTTCAATTGCATTGTCCCTGTGCAGATTTGTACAGATTTGTATTCTACCTGTCCCTGTTGCAGTCCCTCCCTGTTGCAGATTTGTATATTGTTACCTGTCCCTGTTGCAGATTTGTATTGCTGTACCTGTCCTGTCAGTTGCAGATTTGTACCTGTCCCTGTTGCTGTACCTTCGTTGCAGATTTGTCATTGTACCTGTCCTCATGTTGCAGATTTGTCTTGCTGTACCTGTCCCTTGTTGCTGTATTGTTGTTACAGATTCCCTGTTCTTGCTGTACCTGTCCCCTGTATTGTTGTTACAGATTGTCCCTGTTCTTGCTGTACCTTGTCCCTGTTGCAGATTTGTCTTGCTGTACCTGTCATGTTGCAGATTTGTCTTGCTGTTGTCCCTGTACACCTGTCCCTGTTGCAGATTTGTATTGCTGTACATTGCAGATTTGTACCTGTACCTGTCCCTGTTGCAGATTTGTATTGCTGTATTGCTGTACCTGTCCCTGTTGCAGATTTGTATTGCTGTACATGTCCCTGTTGCAGATTTGTATTGCTGTACCTGTCCCTGTTGCAGATTTGTATTGCTGTACCTGTCCCTGTTGCAGATTTGTATTACTGTACCTGTCCCTGTTGCAGAATTGTCTTTGATTCCTGCCAAGTGCAACTACCATCATTCAGGACTTTTGGCGAGGGTACATTTCTCCAAAGCAACTCTAGAAAACAGTTAAACTCCAAAGTGGTTCTAATCCTTTCCCTCGCTATCCCAAAAAAAAAGTTATTGGCTGACATAAAGTTTAAAACTGCACAGTGAGACATAATGCCAAACATACTGAGTCATACAATTTTATTAAGAAAAATCCTTATGACAACCCCCAGGGATCTCCTAGAAATAGCAGCCATTCCTACAGATAGCAGCTTTGGCAGATTGCTGGATTGGGCCCAATGGTTTTACTTTATCTAGGAATTAGGAATGTCTTAGTCTGTGAAAAGCAACCCAGGCCTGATTTATCTGAGGAGGGAAGAGTAAATTACACCTATTGCTTATAGCTGCCAATCAGATTGTACATTTTATTTCTTTATGAAGGGTGTAAATATGATTTTCTAGGGGTAAATGTTTTGCTTTACCCTTGTGCAATAGTCTTCTGTATTCAGTGCAATACACTCTGTGCTCCCCTCCTATTGTACCATATTCACCAAAACTTTTTGACTTCTTATGGAAGGTCTAAAGTGCTTTAAACATAAGTACTGTACTTTCATCTGGCTGCTCCAACTTCTGGGACCTTCCCATTGTTAATCCCCAAGGTGCATTCATGTAAGGGAGAGAACAAAAATTTAAAGTTTAAAATAAATTAAAATTTACTTACAAGATGTAGATGCCCTCATACACAAACGACAGCACATGTATTACTTCCTAGAACCATCTGTGTTCCATTAATCGCACGTCCGGAAGCAGAAATGACTAAACAAGCTGCCTTCTTCACCAGGTTCACAGGCTCTGGTTATTTGGCCTAGCTGGGATGTTAGTCACGGCCATGGCACAGCTCTCACAGTAGACAGCATGCCATCTATTGAAAGCTCAGTGTGCGTGGTGATGTTAGCGGGTGCTACTAAAGTGAATATCTCCTAAATGGTGCATATTTATGAGATATTTACAATACCTACAGGTAAGCTTTATTGTAGGCTTACCTGTATGTAAAAAATGCAGATTTTACTACAGCTTTAACTAGACCTACTGTAAACTGGAGACTGCTGCTAGTGAGTAAACAAGAATAGAAGATATCGACTTGTTTATGGATGGTACCTAGCAGGTACTGTACAGTTATATTGTGATATGATACAAAGGTTCAGAAGGTTGGTCATGTTGTTATCATCGTGGAGAAGCCAGTGTTTTATTTCTGTAGTGGAAGCAGTGTAGTAGTACCTTGGGCATGGGAAAAGAGACACACCTCACTGTATATAACACAACACTGGAAAGGGGTCCACAGAATACAGAGACAACTAAGAATACAGACAACTAAGTTGTAATGTTATGGCTAATGCTGTGATTTCAACAATCTATACAGTATTTATCATCTATTCACTAGAGCTGCACAATTAATTGTTAAAAAATCGTGATCTCGAGTTAACCCCCCTGACAATCTCCAATGCCAATTCTTATAACAAGTGGAGAGACTCAGCTCATCAGCTGTCAAAAGAAAATATCCTGGCAGTCTGCCAAGTTTTTAACAAGAAACATTGTAACAAATGCTTCTTTCTTAGATCAAAGGGATAAGCTTCTTTGTGAAAAGAAAAATCGGCAGTCTGCCAAGTTTGTAACAATATGAAACATTGTAACTAACTTCCTCCTTAGAGCAAACATCTGTGTAAATGCAGGAAGTGTAATCCCCTTAAGTCCAAATCTTTTTCTGACAATTGTTTCTTAAGTTAAAGGAGTTGTAAAGCTACAATTTTTTTTTCTAAATAAATTCCTTTTCCTTAGTGCAGTCCTCCTTCACTTACCTCATCCTTCAATTTTGCTTTTAAATGTCATTATTTCTCCTGAGAAATCCTCACTTCCTGTTCTGTCTGTAACTCCACACAGTAATGCAAGGCTTTCTCCCTGGTGTGAAGTGTCATGCTCACCCCTTCCCTTGGACTACAGGAGAGTCAGGACGCTCTCTACGTTGCAGATAGAGAAAAGAGCTGTGTTAGTGGGCGTTCTGACCATCCTGTAGTCCAAGGGAGGGGGCGAACACGACACTCTACACCAGGGAGAAAGCCTCGCATTACTGTGTGGAGTTACAGACAGAAGAACAGGAAGTGATGATTTTTTAGAAGAAATAAGGACATTTAAAAGCAAAACCGAAGCATGAGGTAAGTGGAGGAGGACTGCACTGTACCTTTACAACCCCTTTAATATCAATATTTTTTGCTAGAAAATTACTTTGAACCCCCAAACATTATATATATTTTAGCAGAGACCCTAGGGAAATAAAATGGCAATTGCTGCAATATTTTTTGTCACACTGTATTTGCCCAGCCGTCTTTCAAATGCAATTTTTTGGGGAAAAAATACACTTCAATGAATAAAAAAAAAAAAAAAAAAAACAGTAAAGTTAGCCCATTTTTTTTTTAGTGAAAGATGATGTTACACCGTGAGAATCAGGAGAGAATCATGATCTATCTTCTAAGCAAAAAAAACGTGGTTCTCATTTTAGCTTATAGTACTTATAATATTGCAGCTTACTGGGCTAGGGATTTGAAGTTGAAGCTAATGTCAATCAAGAGAGGAGGGATGGGCGGAGGACACAGCTGCAAACTAACTAAAACTAAACTAACACTAGCACTGATCGAACTTCCGAGGTTAGCGAGGTCAGTTTACAACAAGGGAACTGGTAGGATCAACCAGGTATTGAGTTTATTTTCAGGAACAATTCAGACATAAAGTGCGACCACGGAGAATGAACGTAGCCATCCTCTAACGGTAAGTCAGATTAAAAAATGGATTTGGGGAAGTCCAATAGCAAAAAGGGGACTTTTTACAGCTAAGAATACATATTTAAATTGATTTTATGTCTTTATTTTTGTTTTTTAATATCAGAGTTAAGTGTCACTTTAACCACTTGCTTACTGGGCACATAAACCCCCTTCGTTCCCAGGCGAAATTTCAGCTTCCGGCACTGCGTCGCTTTAACTGACATTTGCGCGGTCGTGCGACGTGGATCCCAAACAAAATTGACGTCCTTTTTTCCCCACAAATAGAGCTTTATTTTGATGGTATTTGATCACCTCTGCGGTTTTTATTTTTTGCGCTATAAACAAAAAAAGAGCGACAATTTAAAAAAAATATATATATTTTTTACTTGTTGCTATAATAAATATCCCAATTTTTTTTTAAAAAAAACAATTTTTTTTCACAGTTAAGGCCGATACGTATTTTTGTAAAAAAAAAAAAAAAGAAGCCCAAAAAGCGACTGGTTTGCGCAAAAGTTATAGCACCTACAAAATGGGGAACAGAATTATGATTTTGTTTTATTATTTTTTTTTACTAGTAATGGCGGCGATCTGCGATTTTTATTGCGACTGCGATATTGCGGCGGACATATCGGACACTTTTGACACAAATTTGGGACCATTCACATTTATACAGCGATCAGTGCTATAAAAATGCACTAATTACTGTATAAATATGACTGGCAGGGAAGGGGTTAACACTAGGGGGTGAGGAAGGGGTTAAATGTGTATCCTGGGTGTGTTCTGTGTGGGGGAGGGGGGTGACTGGGGGAGGTGACCGATGCTGTGTCCCTATGTACAAGAGACACAGATCGGTCTCCTTTCCTCTGACAGCACGTGGAGCTCTGTGTTTACACACAGAGCTCCATGTCCCTGCTGTCATCTGCTTGTTTTCCCGCCGATCGCATGTACCCGACGGACATCGCGGCCGCCAGGGTACATGCATCGGATCCCCAGCGATGTGGCGGGACAGTGTTTACCCGCCGCGCACCACCCAGTGGCACGCGCGGGTAATGCACTAGAAATCACGTCCAAAGACATCTAGTTGGCGCCTCAGGTCCGCGCTGTTGACGTATTTTGTCAATAGCGCGGGTCTGAAGTGGTTAAGATGATCCTCTAACTGCCAAAATTCTAACTCGATATAAGAATATGTTTCCTTGATAAACATTTGTATGGCTTAAGGTGACAATAATAAAGAATTCTGCATACAACCTTGTAGAGACGTTGTGTTCATTTGTGGATTTGTTAGTTAATCCAGTTATTGGCATCATTCTATTATTACTCTGGATTTGGCTGCAGATTTTTATATTTCAGCTTTAGTTATTATTGAGAGAAATGGAAGTGAAAATAAATCCATGATCTGCAGAAATGGCAGATTTAGGAACTTATGTATGATTAGTGGTTACTGACCTTTCTTCGCTAGCAGTCTGCGTCTATGCATGTGGCTTTTGTCACAGAGCTATAGCCTCAATCAGCGCTTGTAACATTTACACTCTCTGAATGATTTTCCGGATGTCCTTTTCTGCCTTCACCCAGGAACGGCAGCCTGGACAGAAGACTAACAACATAATTGTATCAGCATATAATGCAGTCATTGTACATTAAGTCAATAAGTATCATGTTCATAATGCATAAACAGGATGAGGGACAAAATAGATTACCGTATTTATCGGCGTATAACACGCACCCTAACTTTCAAGAGGGAATTTTCAGGAAAAAAACATTCCACAGCCCACCTGCGTATAACACGCAGGCACAGTTTACCCTCTTTTTTCAGGGTAAAAAAGTGAGTGTTATACGCCAATAAATACAGTATATTACAATGCATATGAACAATGATATTGCTACAAACCATAGCATTTAAAGCAATGTCTTATTTGTGAAAAGCCACCAATGCTTGAGGTTATATCAGCCAAAAAAAAAAATACAGTAATATGAAACTGTCATAAACTAAAGTGTCACTAAACCAAGGACCCTGCATTCACTATATCTGTAATACCTTTTCTCAGGGCTTTTTTTCTCAGACAATGGGTGCAGGAACTCCCTCTTTCCAAGTCACTCATTTTTCTGCCCCTACCCACCTCCCTGTACTGCCTTTTTTAGACACTATGGGGCAGATTCACATAGATGTAATCTTCCGCTGCGTAATCGAAATACGCTACGCTGCCGTCTATCACCAGACTCTACGCCGAATTCAGGTAGTTTTTTTGCGCGTACGCTATTGTATCGTATCAATGAAATACGTGATACTGAAGCATTTAAATTTTCGAACTGCGCATGCTCTGTTCAGGAATTTCCCGCCGTGCATTGCGCGAAATCACGTCGTGACGTCATTCGTTGTTTGAGTCGTTTACGAACATTCCTATTCCCGGACGACTTACGAAAATAATAAAGAAACTGACGGACTTAACCTGTCTAATATTAGACCAGCAAAAAGCTATAGTTCCCGATTTTTGGATTCCAGGCCTCATTAGCATACCATGAAGGTGAAAAACAACAAGTCCGCCCAGTGGCCCAATTTTCAGGCAGCGTAGATCTGAAGGCCCACGTAATAAAGTCGATAATTTAGCACGCAGGTGTCCATGGTTTGAGGATTTCGACTAGCGTAAAAACGCTCGTAAATCGAAATTACTCCTGTCTAACAACATTTACACAGGCGTAATCGCTTTGTGAATCTAGGCCTATAGAACCAAGTATCATTTTGTGGTAATTTATATGGAATTTGGTAATAATATCAAGAATAACAGTAAAATAGATCCCCCTAACAACAATGGACCAACCACAACAAAATTCCCCCCCCCCCCCCCCAGCAACAATAGACTCCCAGCAGCATCAACATATATCTACACAGCCATCATTAATAGACTCTCTGGCTGCCATCAACAATAGACCCCTCTCCCAACAGTAGATTTTTCAGCAATAACTGCCCCCCCCCCCCACCAGCAACAATAGGTCCTCCCACCAGCAACAATAGACCTCCCCAGCAACAACAGACCCCCCTGAGAAAATAGATCCCCACCAGTGAGCATCACTACCTTGCAGCACACCCCAGCACCCCTTGCCATTACATACAGTCAGTCCAGGAGGTGCTGGAACTGCGTTCCCGCTGAAAAAAAGCCCTGCCTTTTCTCCTAAGCAGTATATAGCAGTCTTGTGACTTCTATCACTGCCTGGGTAAAGCTTGTAAGAGTAGTTTTGATACTGCATTGAATGTCCTATC
Organism: Rana kukunoris; assembly: GCA_029574335.1. NCBI lineage: Eukaryota > Metazoa > Chordata > Amphibia > Anura > Ranidae > Rana > Rana kukunoris. The sequence goes on from CM056049.1 coordinate 602,734,396, forward strand.
AGGATGCAGGTTCCATGACCCTCTGTCTGGATACTGCTGATTGACCCTGTGCTGATCACATGCACTCTCCCAAGAAAAAAAATAAAAAATATCTCTAGCAATGCACACCAAACTGAGCATGTGCAGCCTGACTCCAAATGCTCTGTGTTATTTGGAAATGTTCTGGAGTCAGTGGAAGAAGAGGAGGATCTGTGCCCGAGTGCCAAACTGATGCCCCCAAAAAAGGCTGCCACATCACTGCTTTACTCACTAACAGTACTTGTCCTGGCCGGGAATGCCTGGAGGAGCACTATCCCTGCCCCCTGTTTGTGATTGGAGAAATCATAAATCCTGCCTCTTGTGTCCAATCACTGTGCCGTGATTCATTACAGCACAAGCTGATTTTTGGAAAGAATTGTAGTTTGGAAATATGGTCACCCTACTATTGAGGTGTGTCAATTTTAAAGCTACATGCAGAGTTTGACAGGTGGCATTATCACTTCTGAAATGCCTGCAAACCTTATTTTACTATCCTGAATAGCAATCCGCTAGCTTTGCACTGGACCCTAAACTCTACCGCTAGTGTATAAGGAGCATACATATGAGCGCCATAGCCCAGGCAAATGTATTGCCCAATTCATTCTTTTTATAGGTTATAAAAATAAGTTTTAGTTAACACTTTTTTTAGTTACATGGTCTTAGTTCTCTGAAAGCTAGCACCAATTATTACTTGGACAATATTTTCTAGATAAAGGGTTAGCATTATTTTTTTGCCTTTGCTAGGTTTCTTTTATTTCTTATTTTTACAACCACCTACCTGGCAGTGGAAGTTGGAGTTCCTGCGATCCATAGCCATAATATTTACTCTGCCTAATCTTCCGTGCCAATCACTTCAGCTGAGTATACTGCTTTAGGGCTCATGAACAAGGACATAAAATATGCTGCCTTGAAATCCATACAGAATATCGTTTTTTAATGGATTTTAACTCTGCAGTATATAATATGGACCCACGCACGCAGTGGTGTTATGCTCAGTAATCTTATTTTGCGTTCAGCTGCGTAAAAATAGTAAGCTCTGCATCCCCAAGTCAGTATTAATACATTTAAAGCACATTAAGAACCATTATATGAGGTTGAGTCCGGCGTCAATATCAATATTTGATTATGTCCATGTACATGGGGCCTTGTTTGATGTTTGGGTCTAGGGTGGACAGCAATATGGAATACTGTTAGGTTTGCCTATCTAAATACGTGGAAGTGGTAAGTTTGTAGGCGAAGAAGATGTATGTTAGTTCCCCTTTATCAATGGTGGTTGTAATGACAGCAGTTTTGCCACTGTGCTCATCACTTGATGTTTATTAAAATGTTAGTAGTATCTACAAGGACAATATGGTGCAAATCTGCAGCAACTGCGTGATGCTATCATGTCATGTCAATATGGATAATCTGAATAATATTTCCAACAACTTGTTGAATCTATGCCACAAAGAATTAAGGCAGTTCTGAAGGCAAAAGGGGGTTCAACCCAGCATTAGCATGGTGTACCTAATAAAGGGGCTGGTGAGTGTATATAATCTCTATATAGATATATCTATATATAGAGATCTCTCTCTCTCTCTGTGTGTGTGTGTGTATATATATATATATATATATATATATATAAATATATATATATATATGTACGTGTGTGTGTATGTATATATACCGTATTTATCGGCGTATACTGCGCACTTTTTCCCCCTTAAAATAAGGGGCAAATCGTGGGTGCGCGATATACGCCGATACCCGCTTCCCGCGCTCAGTTTGAAGTGAGCCGCCGACTTATACCGAGTGCAGTACACTCGGGTACATTCAGCCAGGCTCGGCTTTGCTCATGCTCACGCATAAATGTCATAGAGCGTGAGCACGAGCGAAGCCGAGCCTACCCAAATGTACCCGAGTGTACTGCACTTGGTATATGTCGGCTGAGGCGCTCAAACTGAGCGCGGGCGTGTGCTGGAGAAGTCGGGAGGACACCACTGATGCTGAAGACGGACGCCGGAGCGGACAATAGGTCAGGTCCACATTAGGGGTAGGCGCTATACACCGGAGAGTGCAATACCCCGATAAATACGGTATATATATATATATATATATATATATATATATATATATATATATATATATATATATGTGTGTGTGTGTACATTTTTTTAAAGTTGGTACCAAGCAATGCCTAAAGGCATCACAAAACAGAAAGAACACCCAGTAGAGCAGACAGTTCGCACTTGTCAAAACCTGATGCTAGGCTGGACTTCCAGAATTGTATTTTGATCTGGTGTTTCGGTGGGGCCCACCTGTATACTGTCTGTCTATCTACTGCATATGCACCATATACTGTAACTATATACATCCACTGTGGAAGGTTTGTGGTTACTGAGTTTAAAGTCTAACTATATTCAATTCCATAAAACTAGCCGAACAGATTACCGGTATATATGTTTAAAATAATTCTCTCCCTCTGGGGGGTGTGCAAAGTTTGAAAATGGTATGATTTTATTTATTTTTTTGTTCTATCGCTGTCACATTTTTTCTATACAAACCAGTTTTTCTTAAGCTTACTCAGTGTGCATCGCTATAGGGGAGCAGAGACGCCCCACATTTGGGGAGCTGTAATGCAACAGACCAAAATCGTTCCTCTGTTGCTGGCTGCTCTGAGAATGATGCTGTGAATGAAAAGATTTATTTGTGCCCTGCGAACAATACATGTTTTCCTTTTCAACAAACACTGTCTTGTCAGCATCTCGTTGTCCTCACACATTTGCAATTCACGAATGACAGCTCCATGATTACTTGGAAGAAGAATGGATGTGCCTATAGAAAAGAAGTACCCGTAGATCTTTTACTGAGCTTAAATAAAAAAATAAAGTGCTCAGCACCTGAAATCCTTTCCAACTACTCTTAGAACTCATTATTAGGGATGTTTAGGCTTATTTTAAAGGAGAGGTCTACTGAGTTTTATTTCTAACTAAAATGCTCACCCAAAATTGCCTCAGTAAAGTAAAAAAAATAATAATAAAAATAATAAAATAATAATATATATATATATATATCTAATATATTATACATCTCCCATGGATGGTTTAGGTGTCAGATGCACCAACAATCCTTATGTTAACTCCAGGCGAACTGTAACTAAACAATTGAAATACATACAGTATATGCAGCATATATGTGCACTAACTTACCTGCCAAAATATAAGTACAGTAATTGTATTCGCGACAATCTTCTGGTGACCTGGGACTCTGTCATTTGAGGACCTAAGTTTTCTCCTCTGAATTTAATAAATATAGCTTGATCACAGCCAATCCCTAGCCTGCTTACTTGACAATAGAGCTGATGCAGTTATCACTTTGCTGTCATCTTCTGTGAACAAGCTATCACTGTGCAAAGTGGAAGAGCCTGACTGCCTCATTGGGCCTCCCTTCCATTCCCAGTCTGCCATTGGCCTTCAATAAAGCTTATTTTATTTTAAATAATATTCATGATGTAGCTCCATATTCCAGATATTGAGTTTAATACTGTATTGCAGTCAACTCAACTAGGGTTCTTTCAGAGGTTTCTGGGGGTTCCTTGAGCTTTGGCTGTTTGAAGTCTTATTTGATGGTGCCTGCATAGTTCCAGGGCCAACACCACTTGGGAAAGCCAGCATTATTATTATTATTAAAAAATGCTTATAAACGCAGTCTTACCCATGGGTCTTGATGCGTATGACTATAATGAGCAGGGAGATTCTGATCTTCTTAATCTAGCTCCCTTACTGGCCAGGATGCAGTGACCTATAAGCCCCCATAACACTTCTGGAAGAGCAAGGTCTTCAAACTCTTCCTGAAGCTTAGCAAATTGGTGGTGTTTTTAGGACCAACGGTAAACCATTCCATAACTTACCCCCCCCCCCCCCATGGCAACAATGATCGTCGTTTTAGCTGTCTCAATGGGTGGCATTCTGACCACCACTGTAAGTGTTGAATTTCTCCACGGACCACAAACACAAAGGGCATATTTCCCATTGTCTCCCAATAAATTGGTTTAAGTAACGCCTCAGAAACGAATATCAGTTAGTGGCTCCTCCTTGGGCAAAGAGGTTAACAAAGACTGCGATTTGTATTTCCTTTTAGAGCAAGCTTCTAATTATTGTTAATGTTAATTATTGTGAGGCTGCGTACACACGACCGAGGAACTCGTCGGATAAGACACATCGTTTTCCTCGACGAGTTCCTTGTTAGGCTTGTCGAGAAACTTGACAAGCTGTCTTTGCGTACACACAGTCAAGACCAAATCTCCTCGTTCTCAAACGCGGTGACTTCAACACATACAACAGCAGGGGAAGTTCGATTCCACTGGCACAACCCTTGGGGCTGCTTTTGCTAATCTCATGTTACTGCGTGTTAGGTAAAAGTTTGGTAAGAGGCATTTTCACTTTTCAGTCGGTTACAGCGTAACAAATGTGCTATTTCCATTACAAATGCTACTTTTACCGAAGGTGTGCGGGATTCTAAGCATACACACCATTGTGTTTCTCGTCGAAAAATCAGCCCGACGAGGAACACGCCAAGGAAATTGAGACTCCCATCGAGGAAAAAGAGAACTTGCTCTCTTTTTTCCTCGTTGAGTTCCTCGACAGTTTTCTCGATGAAAAGCAAACACAAGACCGGTTTCCTCGGCAAAAAAGCTCTCACACCAAGTTTTTGGATGGATTCTGTTGAGTTCCTCGGTTGTGTGTATGAGGCCTGAATGATTGTTTGGTCTTGACACACACATTGAATGGGAGTACTCATATTCTAAAATGAGGGTAAAAGGGCCTGTGTACAGCTGAAAGGTTACTTTCCCTGTTATAATAATTATGGGCAGTGCTGTCAATTAGCATTACATACACAAGGGGGGCAGGCACATAGAAGTTGATTTACTAAAACTGGAGAGTGCAAAATCTAGTGCAGCTTGCTTGGTAGCCAATCAGCTTCTAACGTCAGCTTGTTTAACCACTTGCCTACTGTGCACCTACACCCCCTTCCTGCCCAGACAAAATGTAAGCTTCCGGCACTGCGTCGCTTTAACTGACAATTGCGCGGTTGTGCGACGTGGCTCCCAAACAAAATTGGCGTCCTTTTTTTTGCCACAAATAGAGCTTTCTTTTGGTGGTATTTGATCACCTCTGCGGTTTTTATTTTTTGCGCTATAAACAAAAATAGAGCGTCAATTTTTTAAAAAATGCAATATTTTTTACTTTTTGCTGTAATAAATAACCCAAAAAATATATAAAAAAAATATTTTTTTCCTCAGTTTAGGCCGATACGTATTCTTCTACATATTTTTGGTAAAAAAAAATGCAATAAGCGTTTATCGATTGGTTTGCGCAAAATTTATAGTGTTTACAAAATAGGGGATAGTTTATGGCATTTTTTTTTTTTTTTTACTATTAATGGCGGTGATCTGCGATTTTTTTATTGGGACTGCGACGTTATGGCGGACACTTCGGACACTTTTCTGACATTTTTGGGACCATTTACATTTATACAGTGAACAATGCTATAAATATGCATTGATTACTGTATAAATGTGACTGGCATTGAAGGGGTTAACCACTAGGGGGCGAGGAAGGGGTTAAATGTGTGTCCTATGAGTGTTCTAACTGTGGGGTAAGGGGGGGGTGACTGGGGGAGGTGACCGATTGTGTCCCTATGTACAAGGGACACAGCAACTGTCTCCTCTCTCCCTGACAGGACGTGGAGCTCTGTGTTTACATACAGAGCTCCACGTCCCCGCTCAGTTACTGAGCAATCGCGTGTGCCCGGCGGCGATCGTTGCCGCCAGGCACTCGCACGGGATCACAGCAGAGCGCCGGGTGCGCGCGTGCCCGCCCGCGGCTTTAAAAGGATAATGGAGTCCTCCACCCGCCGTCATTTGACGGTGGGCAGAGGACAAGTGGTTAAATAAGCTTTGATTAAAAAAAAAAAAAAAAAAAATGGAAGCTGATTGGCTACTATGCTACACCAGATTTTACACTATCCAGTTTTAGTAAATCCAGCTCATAGATTGTTGTTTTTCATTTTTGGATAATAGCTACATTTTTCCAAAAGGAATAAAAACAATAGATAGAATTAATTGGTTATGTTGAGTGATTTTAACAGTTCCTCATATTCCCATCACACCAGAATTCTTATTTAAAATGAACAATCTTTGTATCTAGGTGGTCTATGCCTTTTTTCCACCATGCCAATCTTTTCACCTCTCGGCTCACAAGTTAAGAATACCTTAAGCCTCTAGTAACAGAAGGAAAGGTTGGAAAGGTGAGCTTCTAGACACACAGGGAATATGTTATCCATGTAATGAGAGAAAGCTCTTGTACAAATAGGCTTTGTACACATAACATGCTCTGAAACTGTACAGTGCATAGTAAACACACACATCTCTCAACAGATCCCGGAATTATATTTAAAGATCATTTTTGAGGAACACACATAGCAGCGTGGCATTGGTATGTTCACTGCGATTAACTGTTTATGTCAAGAGGCTTTCAGAGTCTTCTCTCTGAGATGATGCTTCCTGTCCATTTACTATTAAAACATTATTTGTGACCATTATGAAAGCGGCCAAGGCACAAGTGTTTAAGTAAGTGCTTGCCTTTGCTGGATTGCATTAGCAAACGTCCACCCTGACAAGGGTTCTCCCCTGTAATTGCATTTTCATGAACAGATAAAATGATGGAATTTAAAAAAAAAAGCAAATAAATAAATATATATGTATATATATTTTTTTTAAATTGTATTTTAAACCCTGAATAGCATGATTCTTTGCATGTATAAGCTTGAAAGAGAAGTTGTCTTACCTCATTCTGTGGCTGAGCTGAAATGCTTAATATTTTATGAGGAAAATACTGTACTCTGTGCACAGCATGTTTCTGTGGTATGAGGTTTAACCCTTTCTGTGCCAACACATTATTTATCAGACATGCAGCACGCGTCTACTGTTACTATTTGACCATTCAAACAGACTCCGCTAAGTTGGTTTGAGAAAGAATACTGGTGTTCTCGTAGGCCAGACAGGTAGTTTTATTCTGTTCAACATGTTGACTGCTAGGCCATGTTGGCCGTCATGAATTTGTGAAAAAACAAACCCATTTGGCTCTTCTCTTTAGGCAAGGTGCTTTTATATGTGTGAGTGTTCACTTTTTTTTTTTGCTGGAAATGTTGCATTGACATTGCAAGCCATGTGTGGCATTGCTTGGAAGGCAGTTGAATTTAAAGGAATATATATGATGGTTGGGTGTCACTATGGTGTCATTGGTTTCAATTGAGCCTGAATTTGTACTCTCCAGTGATAGTAAATAAACCCCATTGTCTACTTAAAAGTGGGGTATGCCTATATTGTGTTTGTTTTCAATAATACAAAGCACCTAGTCCTCCCACGCAGGGGCTACGACTGGTGACCATAAGAAACACAGATTCATACACCTAGCATAAACGGAGGACGGAGGGCCTCATCTCAATCACATTAAACCTAAACAGAACATATACATGTCAGGGAAAACCCCAAATGTTGCCAAAGTAGCCAGGACCCATGTGCCAAGGACCCCGTTTAGGTAGTCCTGGACACCAATAAACAAATAAAGAGACTAAAAAGCCCAGCGAATTAAAAGAGATAGAAAGCAAAGATATAGATGAAAATGAAAAGTAAGGGGTGTAGGAAAAGGTAGGGACCAGGGATTGCCTGAGATATCGGTTAGAGTCGACCCTTGTCAGAGGAAGGTCATGGAAGGCATATGTCAACCATGGTTTCCACATTTTTAGGAATTTAGTGCGCATGTCATTAAGGATACTAGACATTTTGTTAATTATGCATCATGGCCGTCAAATGCTCTCTCTGTAGGTTTGTTCCAGGCCTAAGCAATCGTCCTTTTTGGCTGCTAAATACAGATAAGATGCCAGTTTTTGTTGAAAAGTGAATAAGCTTAAAAAAGGACAATGCAGCAAAGCAAATTTAGCCTCCTTTCGAGGAACAGAAAATACAACAGACCGAGCACTCGGGACATATTGTGGTTGTTTTCTTGTCAAAATTGCCTTTGTGATCACGTTTGTGTTAACTGCAACCATTTTACAGTAAAAGTGATGGACCACAATAGACCATTATTAAGAGATGTTGACAACACCAGGAGGTGTCTGTACATACCAGCAGCCCCCAAACCTTCTTGGAATGGCTGAATGCTGTACTATTTTGAACAAAAATAAAATTGATACTTCCTGTTTACCACCTCCTATTGCTTTTAGAAGCAACCCTGATGCTTCCAAGTAGTGTGGGAGCTTGCCCTTCACATTTCTATTGACCCATCACTTTGATATACAACTTTACATGCCATTAGGAATATGTAGGATGCAGGACAGGTCAGTCAAGCTTCAGCATTAACAGGAATAGGTACTTACACTTCATACTTGCAGCAGTTTGCCCAAATTCTCCCCAGGGACATGATTTATTTAAGGTGACCATGCATGGGCCATTTATTGATAAACAAGTGTTGTTTAAGGATTTATCTACCTATAGCCAGTCATTCAATGTGTACACCTTGCTCTGCAGCTCAACCTTTACCACTGCACTAATGGACAGGTTAGATACAAATAATATTATAGTCTCATCCACCTTACAATGATACAGACATTCACGTATGAAGTAGCCTAACTCTAAAATAAGGCTGCCTGAAATTGAGCCCAGGTTGTTTTTGTGAATTTTGGAAAAGGACCTGGGGGTCCTAGTAAACAATAGGCTCAGCAGTGGCATGGAATGCCAAACTGCTGCTAACAAAGCAAACAGAATATTGCCATGCATTAAAAAGGGGATTAACTCCAGAGGTAAAACAATGATTCTCCCGCTCTACAAGACTCTGGTCTGGCCGCACCTAGAGTATGCTGTCCAGTTCTGCGCACCAGTCCTCAGGAAGGATGTACTGGAAATGAAACAAGTACAAAGAAGGGCAACAAAGCTAATACAGGGACTGGAGAATATTAGTTATGAAGAAAGGTTGCAAGCACTGAACTTATTCTCTCTGGAGAAGAGATGCTTGAGAGGAGATATGATTTCAATTTACAAATACCATACTGGGGACATAACTTTTTCGCAGTAGGGGGATTAACAAGACACACGGCCACTCATTAAAATTAGAAGAACAGAGTTTTAACCTTAAACTGCGTAGAGGGTTCTTTACTGTGAGGCCCCATACACACGAGCAGACAGATTTGTTCAAATCGGTCGGACATAGCGATTTGAACAAATCTGTCTGCTGGGGACATATTGGTTTGATCGTGTACACATGATCAAAACAAAATCCCCGCCGGCAGACGGCGCGCTGACGTGGCGGTGACATTGACGCCGCCATGTCACCACACCAGGAAGTAAAACACTTCCGCACATGCGTCGAAACCATTTGACGCGTGTGCGAGAAGACGTGTCTGCTGGTTAGCGTACTAACCAGCAGACATGTCGGGCGGATAGGTTCCCAGCCGACAGATTTGAAAGCATGCTTTCAAATCTGTCGGCTGGCCAAATCCCAGATGATGATCGTTTGATCGAAACGCGTCGGGTCTTCTGCTGACTTTACTGCTAGATGTTTTTACATGCCCTTTGAATGTCTGCTAAAATGTGAGTGCAACCAACTGTATTTTGTGTATTACAGTAAAAGTACCATACGTTATTACACTATGTTTGCATCCATTTCTTTCCTCCCTAAATGTTGCATCTGAGTATTTTGGATCCCTGGTAAAGAACCTACGAGTCCTATATATCAGTTCTGGTGTTGTTACATCCCTCTTGGCCTTTCACCTACCCTATGAGGAGCTGATTTACACTCAAAACCCATCCCTGTTCCCTGATGGAAGGTTGATGTCCGGATATCATCATTATAAGCCTGATTGACTCATTAACCACTTAAGACCCGGACACTTACGCTGCTAAATGACCCAAGGTGTTTTTACAATTCGGCGCTGCGTCGCTTTAACAGACAATTGCGCGGTCGTGCGACGTGGCTCCCAAACAAAATTTGCGTCCTTTTCTTCCCACAAATAGAGCTTTCTTTCGGTGGTATTTGATCGCCTCTGCGATTTTTATTTTTTGCGCTATAAACTAAAATAGAGCGACAATTTTGAAAAAAATCACAATTTTTTTACTATTTGTTATAAAAAAAATCAAATAAACTAAATTTTAGTAAAACATTTAGGCCAAAATTTATTTAGCCACATGTCTTTAGTAAAAAAAAAAATCGTAATAAAAAAAATAGCTACCTAGCGGGAACAGCGACACTAATACAGCGATCAGAAAAATGATCGCTTAGTGACGCTGGCAATAGGGAGTGAAAGGGTTAACTAGGGCGGTGATCAGGGGGTTTAAAACTTTATTAGGGGGGGTGGGGGGCTTACTGAACCTGAACTGACTAACTGTTTTTTACAGTGCCTGTCACACTGACACTAAATGCAGTGATTAAATCACTGCATTCAGTAACACTGTGACAGGGGGGTGGGGGGGGGGGCGATCACAAGGGGTTAATATGCCTATGTGAGTGTGTGTCAGTGTTGTGTTGGTGCACACTTACTTGGCATGTCTTCTCTCATCAGCAGCGCTGGGAAACAGCGCTGCGATGAGAGATTACATCATTTCCTCCTTCCTGTGTAAACACAGGAGGCTGGGAGGAAGTGACAGGCTGGGAGCGCGCTCCCATTGGCTGGGAGCGATCGCGGGGGGGGCGGAAAACACGGACATCCGCCCGCTCGTCGGCGATCGCTCCCAGAGCCAGGGGGACCGCCGCACGCCGCGGAGGGGGTCCCGATGGGACCCCCGAACCGCACTAAGGCGAGGACGTAAATTTACGCCCTTGTGCCTGTACGAGCCATGTTGTGGACGTACATAGGCGTGCGGGGGTCCTTAACTGGTTAAGTGCATACTTGGTTGAGTCCACGCTTTCTGGTAAGCCTCCTATTCTCTCTGGTGGTGGATCTACTATCAAAATTTTTTTTTCACCTATTGCTAGTTTTTTTTGGGACACTTTGAATTCAAATAATTTTCATATCCCAATGATATGACCATTTTTGAACACTTGGTGAATAAGTTATATGTTGCTTTTTTTCAAGTCTTTATGATGCTTTATAGTGTTATACTGTTATTTCTCACATAATCTTAAGCGCTACACTTTTTGTTTTTTCAAATCCGTCGGCTCGCCCGTACACACGATTGAATCCGTCTGCTGGGATGGCCGGGCCGACCGTTTCCAGCAGATAGATTTGATCGTGTGTACGCGGCCTGAGAGTGGCAAGGATGTGGAATTCCCTTCCACAGATGGTGGTCTCAGTGGAGAGCATTGATGGTTTAAAAAAACTATTAGATAAGCACCTGAACAACCACAACATACAGGGATATACAATCTAATACTGACATATAATTACACACATAGGTTGGACTTGATGGACTTGTGTCTTTTTTAAACCTCACCTACTATGTTTCAGACAATCTGATCCAGCCATATATCTGAAACAAAATAAACAACAGATGAATTCAATTATTAGATTTTTTTGGAAAATTGTATTTCATAGTACATTGAGCTGGCCATAGATGAGTTGATGTTGAACCACAAATAGAAATTCACCAAAAATTGCACATTTTGGAGAGTTCTAGCCACCTGTGTTATTGTTTTTTTTGTTAAAACACCAACACAGAGCCATCTTCCAGGATTCCTGAATTTACTGTTATGCCTCATAATGCTCCTTATACTAATTATACATAATCTCACATTCTTCTGATTTTATTGTATTCTATAAGATAATTATAGGAGAGTAAATTCACAGGCTGCTCACTCCAATTTTAGTTTTGACATTATTATTATTATTTTTTTCTGTAAAACACAATGTAATTTCTAAACACACATTTAAAATATTGTTTTAATTAGTGCTAAAGATGAAACAATTAACTTTTACAAAACATTTTCCATCATTTGCTCTTTATACTTGCCTAACACACATAATTGTATCAGCATTTCTTTCAAATTAAAGATCTTTTGTTAATCCCTCCCTACTCCCACCACCTCCTGGTATTTTGTATAAGTTTCGCATTCAGCAAGGAGAAAAATTCCGATGAAAGGTTGACAGTTTGTTTTGTGATCAGTCACATAGCTCACATTGATCATTGTCATATTACTTGCTGTCCATATATTTACATACTTCCTCTACTGAAGTCCGTATGGCCCCTAAAGACTGAGCCTTCGTGTGAATGTTCAAGGATGTGGAACCTAAGTCTACATTTCTAGAACAAGCCCCGGGAGATTGCATTCCGAGTTCTCCTTGAAGATTTTCCATCAGAAATTTGTGTAGGTTGTTCCCTTTCTCTGGGGAGTGGTGAAATATATGGGACAAATAACTCATGAATTGTTCTTTTTTCTGTAGTGTCTAAATATAGAATAAAAATAATGTTAATGACTATAGTCCTAAGTAAGGTAATGGAACATATTACATGCACACATGATTGTATTTTACATGCGTAAAGTAGACCTCAGCCGAGACCACCAAACAAATCCAAAGAGCAATCCACTTGAATTTTATCCATCGCAACTCGATAAGTAACTTTCATGCAGTATAGGGGAGTTTAGCATTTTTATTGTGGGACCCTTGGTTCTTGACTTCAGCACCCATCTGACAGACGATCATATATAGGCTGTATGTTTTCCTCATTCTAGCACACAACTTTTGCAACCCAAAATTCTTTAAATAAGTTGGAAATTATGGGTTATATTTATGACTGTAGAGATCTTAGATTGTAAGCTTCCTCCTCATGGGACAGGACCTGTGAAGCCTAGGAATTCATTAGACCAATCATTCATAGCCTACATATTTCTCTGTAGGGGAGGTTTTTTCAAAGACCATTCACTTAGGTGACAAAAAGTTGGCCTAAGGAGGTTACGGATTAATGGAAACCTTTGTAAAAAAAATAAGGCTACCATTGCTAAATCCTCATGCCGCATACACACGATCGGACATTTCGACAACAAATGTTCGATGCGAGCTTGTTGTCGGAAAATCCGATTGCGTGTATGCTCCATCCAGAATTTCTGACAGCAAATGTTTGAGAACTGGTTCTCAAATTTTCTGACAACACAAGTTCTTGTCGGAAATTCAGATCATGTGTAGGCAATTCAACGCATGCTCAGAATCAATTTGAAGCATGCTTGGAATCATTGAACTTCACTGCGTTCTTGGCGGTCGGAATTTCCGTCAACATTTGTGTGACCGTGTGTATGCAAGACAAGTTTGAGCCAACAGGCATCGGAAATGTATCCACGGTTTTGATGTCGGAATGTCCGATCGTGTGTACGCGGCATTAGGGCTAGGTTTAGGTGAGGGAGAGATTTGTGTTATGGTAACAGTAAATATTAGCTGTTTGGAAGTGAGTTTATTTCACATTTGTTTTCTTTGCCAACTGTTCTGCTCAGAGCTCATGGCGAAAACATTCATCTGATTAATCAATAATGTATTATTTCAGTTCTACCTTTTACCTCTCATTTAGCATGTCTTTATGGACCTTCCTTTGTGCACTGGTCCAAATCATTTGGTGGAGTGGCGATTAAGGTGTGGGTTTGTTTTTCAGGGATGAAGCTTGACCCCTTAGTTTCAGTGAAGTGAACTCTTAAGACATGAGCATAGCAAGACATTTCATTTTGGCCATTTGTTGCTCCCAACTTTGTAGGAACAGTTTTGGGTTGGCCCCTTCCTGTGTCAACATCGCTGCACACCAGTGCACAAAGCAAGGTCCATAAAGACATGGATGAGCGAGTTTAGTGTGGAGGAACTTGATTGGCCTGAGTCCTGACCTCAACCTGATAGAAGACCTTTAGGATGAATTAGAGCGGAGTCTGCAAGCCAGGCCTTATCGTCCACACCAGTGCCTGACCTCACAAATGCACTTCTGGAAGAATGGTCCAACATTCCCATAGACACGCTCCTAAGCATTGTGGACAGCCTTCCCAGAATAGTTGATGCTGTTATAGCTGCAATAGCTGGGCCAGACTGGGATGCCATTAAAGTCCTTGTGTGAGTAAAGGCAGGGGTCCCAATATTTTTGGTAATATAGTGTGTATGTGTGTGTGTGTATATGTATGTATGTATGTATGTGTGTGTGTGTGTATATATATATATATATATATATATATATATATATATATATATATATATACACAATATATGTATCGCATGTCAGTACTGTTCGTAGACACTGCGATTTTGTTTGCAGTTTAAAAGTGTAATTATGTGTTGTTGAAGTAAATACATAAATTCCAATAAACAGCAGCATGATTGGGAGTTTTTTCCTTTGCCACCCTGGTGTTATTTCAAATGTGTTTTATTATTCTCTCCATAAGTAAAAGTGATTGCTTTCTGTTGTATTTTTTTTTTATTATTTACACTGTCTGCTCTCAACAATCCAACAACCTCTCAAATTAATTTCAGATATTTTTGTAAACTCATAAATACTCTTGCGGAACAGTCTTACCCCTGACTGTGCACTATACTGTAGCCATCGTTTTATGTTCTCTAATTTTCTCTGATGGTTACATGATAACGAATACAATTTGTCAAGTTTACTGAAATGCTGTAGCGCTGGTCAGCGTCTTTCAAACAAACAATAAAAAACAAGGGTACCTGTCATTCTTACTCAAGCCTAGCTATTTTATGATGTTTGGAGTTGGAATAATCTCTTGCCACAAGTATACTAATTGATTGGTGAAATTGTGGTTCTAGACACAAAATGGCAACTACACTAAGTTTGTGAAATCAGATATTTTTGATTACTGCAGTTTTTTTTCTTTCTAAAACTTGTAAAAGAAAAAAAAAAAAAAAAATATATATATATATATATATACACTGTGTATGTGTGTATATATATATAATATATATATAAATATATATTTTTTTTGTTCCTTAATAAAAAGTATATTGTTTCCAAACATAAAGCCAGCCTGGGTACTTGCCGATGTTCTTTCTCTGCAACCTGGAGGGGCTTGTGGTGATAAGAAATGTTTCACTCCCCAGCTAGGAGTCTATGGAGAGTCATGAAATGATGAGAGACAGTCACACAAACTGACTTGCCTCTTCGGTATAAATCACTTGGTCTCCGAGTGCGCTGCCCTTTTCAGAAATGTGCTGGATGTGTAAAGTAGCTTTTGATGGATGCGGAAGAGTGGTCAGCTCTGTGTGAAACTGACAACTTAAACTCCATGATTCAAATAAGTGCCTAATAAATATTGACTTTCATATAGCTCTTGAGTTTAATTGGATATAAAAGGGAGCCTAGGAGAAGCAGCTGGTTGGACAACGTACAGCCAATCCGCAGTATGGTACTCTTAATCTTGGAATGGGCATAGGTGGCTCATTGTAATATGATTTATTATTTGACATTTGTATACTGTGCTACACTGCAAAACTGATGTGGTGAGTGTTTTGCACAGCGAGGGTGATTTTTAAGGTTAGGTGAATTTCTGGTACATCAAATGATTAAAAAAATGAATACAATATAAGTCATGCCTACTTTATGTTGTGGGGTTTTCAAACAATTATGGGATGTGGTACATTGATGTTGTGGTCACACTTGAGCTGAGTGTCTTTGGCCATTTTGCACATTTTATTTTTTGCGTTTGAACATGCACTTTTTTGCAGGCACATTTTTTTTTTAATGTTTTGTATTGTTTCCAGTGGTCTCCAAACTGTGACTTGGGGGCCAGATACGGCCCTTTAGTTGCTTTCACCGATCCCTTGGGACATTATTCCCTTACTCTCAGTGGGGGAATAGTTTCTGCCACTGATACCGACAATGGGGCGCTCGTACTCTCAGTGACACCAACTATGGCACACTATTCCTCTCTTGATACAAAGTGTCAGTGAAAGGGTGCTATTCCTCTCACTGACAAAAAACAATGGGGCAATATTACTCCCACTGATACCAATGATGGGACACTATTCCTCCCACTGATACCATTGATGGGGCAATGTTCCTCCCACTGGCTCCAGTGATGGGACACTATTCCTTTCACTGACACCTATGATAGGCCACTATTCCCCCTACTGACACCTATGACGGGGCACTATTCCCCCTACTGATATCAGTGATGGGGCACTATTCCTCCCATTGACAGCAACAATGGGGCATTATTACTCCTTCTAATACAAATCATGGAGCAATGTTTAATTCCACCGATGCCAGGACATGTTCATCTCCCATTGCCCACAGTCCGGCCTCCCTAAAGTTTGAAAGACAGTAAACTGGCCTTTTGTTTAGGACATTTGGAGACCCCTGCTTTAAACCCATGGAAAGCTAGTCGCTAGGAAATAAAACTGTGCGATAAAGGCATTGTTAAGTGTTTTTCTGCATGTTTTTTTTTGTTTGTTTTGTTTCCATTGAAGCCTACTGGGGCTAAAAATGTTTTAAACATTTTAAGATTTTAGCTCAAAAGAAACTTGTATAATTTTGTCAAGCTTCAAGCGACATTATGCTCAGACACAGTTGAAAACCATGGAATTTTAGATATTGAGCATTTCGGAAGTTTGAACTACAAAATGCTCAGATGGGAATTGGGCCTTAGTGTTATACATACTATAGAAAAATATAAAGAAAAACTACGGTATAAGAAGAGAACAAATATGCCACATAAATATATAGATTTCATGTCATGATTGCCAAAGCTAGGCTTTAAAGTGGTAGTAAATTGCATCTTTCCGGGTTCTCAGCCTTTGGCTATCTAATTGGTCGAGCCGGCATGCAGGTATGCCGTTCCTTTAGAGCACATGCGTCGGTGACGTCACCGACTGCATCTGAAATAAATCTCCTCGAAAACGGTGCACGTTTAGGAGGTATTTACAGTACCCATAGGTAAGCCTTATTATAGGCTTACCTATAGGTAAAGATCATACATAGGAGTTTACTGCCTCTTTAATTATCTGTAAAATGATTGTAATACATATAACATGCATAATTATTATAACATTTGCATAATGTAAAAAGACTACATGTATTTCTTGGGATAATAGACATATTTGGATGTAATGCCTTATTCTAGTTAGTGAACAGTGTCCCTTTTTGGTAGATGTTGAACTCTAGGTATAGAGAGAAAAAAATGTTTTTTTAACTGATGATTTAATCTTTAGTATGTTAATGCCATAGGCATGCGCACAGGGTGTGCCAGGTGTGTCTGGGCACACCCTAATCACCCTGTGTGGTGCACATTGTACATAAAAATACTACATTAAACGTGCACTAAAGCACAGAAAAATACAGCATTAAACGGCACATAACACACCGAAATATACACCGAAATATACTACGTTAAATGCACAGAAATATGCTGCATTAAACGTATAGTAACACACTGAAATATACTGTGTTAAACGCGGAGTAACGCAGGGTTTGACAAATTTGCTTGGAATCTAGGAGCCAGCTAAAAAAGTTAGGAGCCAGAAAACGCACCCCGTCTCGACGAGCTTGCGCGCAGAAGCGAACACATAGTGAGTAGCGCCCACATATCTAAACGGTATTCAAACCACACGTGAGGTATTGCCGTGATTGTTAGAGTGAGAGCAATAATTCTAGCTCTAGACCTCCTCTGTAACTCAAAACATGCAACCTGTATTTTTTTTTAAACGTTGCCTATGGAGATTTTAAAGGGTAAAAGTTTGTCTGCATTTCACGAGCGGACGCAAATTTGAAGCGTGACGTGTTGGGTATCAATTTACTTGGCGTAACATTATCTTTCACAATATAAAAAAAATTGGCATAACTTTACTGTTGTCTTATTTTTTAATTAATTAATTTCCCAAAAAAGTGTGCTTGTAAGACCGCTGCGCAAATACGGCGTGACAGAAAGTATTGCAACGACCGCCATTTTATTTTCTAGGGTGTTAGAATAAAAAATATATATAATGTTTGGGGGTTCTAATTAGAAGGAAGGAGATGGCAGTGAAAATAGTGAAAAATTACAATTGCTGTTTAACTTGTAATGCCAACGACTACCACCAGATGGCACCAGCTCACAGAAGGGAGAGCTTGGGACTTCACAAGGCCACAAAGCCGCAGCCTCAATTACCGGCCGTCGCGGGCCTGTCTCGATTGTGCGGCGGGGGCCCACGGAGACACAGGATCCTGTGCCTCCGTGCGCCCCCACCTCCCACCACCGTGCCCGGTAATTGAGCCCGCGGCTTTAATTACCGACGGGGGCAGGCGCCAGGTAACAATTTCTTGTCGCAATTGCGACCTGGCGCCCGGATTTTGTCGACCCCTGCAGTAACGCACAGAAATAGACCCCTGATATTTCACCAAAGCTCCCTAATGGGGCTCCTAAAATAAAAATAAAAATATATAATAAAAAAACAAAATACTGACTCTGTCCACTGCCCTACTGACACCAATCTCTGCCCTACTGACACCGTCCACCGCTCTGCTGACACCATCAGTATACTGTATATACACATGCAAATATGTTTGAGCTTTGGTGTGCAAACCTTAATGCAATAGGCTGTGCACACCTATGGTTAATGCCATTTTATATAGACACGATTTCCAAATTTGCAGGTTTCATTAAAAAAAAATATATATACCTGGTGATCCTGTCATGAAGGTTCTTGTTTAGGACCTTCCTGTTGTAGGGTGACAACAGTCTATCCCTGTCTCAGAGTTGTTCATCACCCTCTCATATGGCCTCCAATGGAGACTACAAATGGCTGTTCAATTGCACATATTATACAGGCATGGCCAATGAAAAAAATAGGTGAAAATAATTTTTCTCATAAAAATGAACAATTGTTTATGATAGAGTAGTTTAGCAAAACGTTTCACTTCCAGACATTAGCAGCATGTTTTAAACAGGGTTTGCACATGTTATGATATTTTTAGTAGAGAAGATGTTCCACATACATTTTTGTATGAGCTGTGCTATTTCTTTCACCTCTTGTCATTATTTGTCCTATTTGTATTCCTCCTGATATGTTTGTACTTGTGCTTGTCCTCAGACGTGTTTGCCGTCAGTTGCAGGGATTATTACTGATTAACGTACTCCCATATCACAGCGAACTCCTTGCGATGCTCCGCTCAGTCCCCTGGACACTCTCTTCATGTAGTGCAATAAAACAAAGATGGATTGTGTACTGTTCTCTGTAGGGATAGACTGACACATAGATCAGCATCTGCGCCAAGATCTTCCTAATTAAACCGTTACCATGAGCTGGAGTATTAAAAGGAACTTCTGCTGTTTTATCCTGTCATAGTCCATATTTTTTCCATCTGTAGAGATAAATAAAGAAGGGAGAGGCTGTAAAAAAACACAGCATGGTGCTTTTTACTTTTGTTATTATTAACTTGATAGCTGTGGTAAAAAGTAAATTCTGCTCATAAATTTTGACTCACCCATTCATTGCCGGTGTGAATTTAGGAGTGCTATGTAGAGCAGGGAAGATTTGTAAATTACTTTGCAGCTCTAACTATAGCCTCAACAGGTCCCTGAGGCATTTGCCATAATAAAGACTTACCCCCTCCTCCAAGCAATGGAAGGTCCATGGTTCCTCTGGTTGCTCCGTTTCTGCTGCTGCATGATCCCCTGGTCTTATTCCAGTCCAGGACCTATGCATACACTTAAAAAAATAAAAAATAAAATTGCTAGCAAAAAGATAAAGCAATTTTTCTGGCTCCAACATGGCGGCATGCTTATGGTACTATGCTGCCATCAAGGCAATGGAAGGGCCATGGTTCATCTGGTTGCTCCATTACTGCTGCTGCATGATCCCCTGGTGTTATTTCAGTCCAGGACCTGGGCATACACTTAAATAATTAAATAAAATTGCTAGCAAAATGGTAAAGTGGTTTTCCTGGCTCCAACATGGCAGCATGCGTATGGTACTATGCTGCCATGGATTGGCACCAGGAAAACATAGCAACGTGCTGCCATAGATTGGCACCAGGAAAAGGAAATAGCCATAAGTATTTGATACAATTTTCCATTTTACTGGCATACTATCACATGTATGCTGCCATTGATTGGAGCCAGGAATGGGAAATTACGGTAAGGGTTTGACACAATTATCTGTTATTTTTGTTAAAACAGACATAGAAAGACTTGTCTACCAAAACGTTTATGGATTTTCTTTTAAGTTTTTACTTCTGACTTAAGCATTCCATCAGTGAGTACTACGTTATCCATCATAAACGCTTTTGAAAATGCAAGTAATGGCTTTTTATAAAATTCATTCCGACAGGCTGATTAAGCAGTTCAGGTTTTTTTTTTTTTTTTGCTTTATAGATTATGTTCACATTCTCTATTCATTATATATGTTATAAAAGATTTTAGAATTAGTTCAACTAGAAGGGCTTTAGATAACCCCCATATTGCTCAACTCACATAATCTATCGCCTAGATTACATTTATGACACTTTTAGTTTTAAAATGGATTTTCATAATTGTAGAGACAACCAAATTAATTTTACATAATGGGATGATCACCTCTGCCTTTGGGTAAGCGATAACACAGGGCACAGACCTTGTTATTATCATTTTTAAAGCTGGCCATAAACTGTACAAATTTCATCCAGTTTCTGAGGAAAGAGTGGGTTTCTCTGTCAGCTCCGAAAAATCAAAGAAGCCAGGCGGAAAAGTGGCTGCATTCAGATCAACGCAAACACTGAGTATTTTGACAGCCGATGGGGCAGGTTGTCAAAATGCAATAGGTGCAGAGGGAGACATGCCCATCCTCGCTGTTCAGTGTGGATCAAGGAATTTGTTTTGTTTTTCGGTCCACAGACCACACTGTGTATGGCCAGCTTAACATACCTATAAAGAACATTTATACTGTACGGGCAAAGCTTTGCTCTAGTTTCATGTTTACCAACTGGAACTTTAGGTGAAATATTAGGTAAAGCAAGCCAATGCTAGAAACCCTATATTATTTTTGTTTTTTTGTTTTGGAGAGTTGTAGAGTTGGAAAACATTTACAAGGAACTGATGTTCAGGACTAAAAAAAAAAAAGATTTTTATCAAATAATTTTTTCCAAGGAAGTATGAAATACTTCATATGAACTTATTTCCAACAACCAGGTTGAGCTTTGGCCTTCTTTTCACTTGTTTACCACCAGACTTATCCTAATGGTTTGTTTAACCTAGATAGCAAGGGTAACGTGCCACAGATTTGACGTCACCGTGTTCTTTCCTTTCAAGAGAACCGCGTTTTTTTAAACGAGAGTGTGTACACTCGGACGGCAAGAGATTCTTGCCAAGAATCTCGTCAGGGAAAACAAAGTTTTTTTCCTGACGAGATTCTTGCCCATGTGTACAGGGTCTTAGGCCTCGTACACACGACCAAGGAACTCGTCGGGAAAGACACATCGTTTTCCTCAACGAGTTCCTTGTTAGGCTTGTCGAGAAACTTGACAAGCTGTCTTTGCGTATACACTGTCAAGACCAAATCTCCTCGTTCTCAAATGCGGTGACTTCAATACATACAACCGCAGGGGAAGTTCGATTCCACTGGCACAACCCTTGGGGCTGCTTTTGCTAATCTCATGTTACTGCGTGTTAGGTAAAAGTTTGGTAAGAGACATTTGCACTTTTCAGTCTGTTACAGCGTGACAAATGTGCTATTTCCATTACATTTCAAATGACGGCGGGCAGATGACTTCATTATCCTGACATCACGTCATATGACGTGATGTCCCTTTAAAGCCGCGGGCGGGCGCGCGCGCGTCGCCGGCGGCGCGCGCGCGCACCCGCCGCTCTGCGGGGATCCCGTGCGAGTGCCCGGCGGCAACGATCGCCGCCGGGCACACGCGATTGCTCAGTAACTGAGCGGGGACGTGGAGCTCTGTAAGTAAACACAGAGCTGCACGTCCCTGTCAGGGAGAGAGGAGATCGATTGTGTCCCTTGTACATAGGGACACAATCGGTCACCTCCCCAAGTCACCCCCCCCTCCCCCCACAGTTAGAACACTCATAGGACACACATTTAACCCCTTCCCCGCCCCCTAGTGGTTAGCCCCTTCACTGCCAGTCACATTTATACAGTAATCAATGCATATTTATAGCATTGATCACTGTATAAATGTAAATGGTCCCAAAAATGTCAGAAAAGTGTCCAAAATGTCCGCCATAACGTCGCAGTCCCAATAAAAAAATCGCAGATCGCCGCCATTAATAGTAAAAAAAAAAAAAAAAAAAAATGCCATAAACTATCCCCTATTTTGTAAACGCTATAAATTTTGCGCAAACCAATCGATAAACGCTTATTGCATTTTTTTTTTACCAAAAATATGTAGAAGAATACGTATCGGCCTAAACTGAGGGAAAAAATATTTTTTTTATATATTTTTTGGGTTATTTATTATAGCAAAAAGGAAAAAATATTGCATTTTTTTAAAAATTGACGCTCTATTTTTGTTTATAGCGCAAAAAATAAAAACCGCAGAGGTGATCAAATACCACCAAAAGAAAGCTCTATTTGTGGGAAAAAAAGGACGCCAATTTTGTTTGGGAGCCACGTCGCAGGACCGCGCAATTGTCAGTTAAAGCGACGCAGTGCCGGAAGCTTATATTTTGTCTGGGCAGGAAGGGGGTGTAGGTGCACAGTAGGCAAGTGGTTAAATCTTGTAAAAAAATAAATCTGACCTAAACATGCCACGATTCCAAAATCGCAGCCAAGACATATAAACCCCTCTTTTAGGTAAGAGTGGTTGGGGGGCAGTAAAACATTTTGGTCAGTCAGATTCTGTTACTTTCGTCCTCAACCACAAGTGTAAACGAGGCTTTAGAGCTAATTCTCCTCACTTCCTGTTGTGGGAACAACATTTAAAAGTTGAGGTTCCAGTTGTACTTTACTTAGATTTCATATTTGTTTTAGAGATACAAGTCCTAGCTCTTGGTAAAATAATAATGCCATTGGTTAAATGTGTGTTGTACCTTTTTGTGGCTATTTACCTTTAAGAATTATCTATAAACAGCCCATTCATCTCCCCACGCAGAGTTGACAAAAGTGTGTATCGCTATACAACACTACTAATAACCCTTTTAAAAAAATTGATGTAAAAAGTACTTATCAGCACTTATGTACGTAGGCTTCCTTTATGCCTGCCACTTTTCATCTCCATTTGTGTAACACTTAAGATAAATAATGGGAATATACCATTGCAAGGACAATGTACAGTATTTATTTGCAGATCTGTGAACAAGGGTTTTGTGATGAAGAATTATCAGATAGGTGAGATGTATAAAGGAAATAATTGCTATTAAGTTAGACCTTGCATCAACCAAAGCATACCATATTGTGTTTAAAACACTGAGGTTCGGAGTAATCCTGCGTACACACGGTCGTTTTTTGCGATGAAAAAAAACGTAGTTTTTTAAAACGTCATTTAAATTGATCGTGTGTGGGCAAAATGTCGTTTTTTGTCTTAAAAAAAACGACCAAAAAAAAATTCCAACATGCTTGAATTCTTTGTGTCGTTTTTCAAAACGTCATTTTTTGTTTCACAAAAAGTCACCGTGTGTAGCAAAAACGTAGTTTAAAACGACGTTTTTCAACCCGCGCATGCCCAGAAGCTAGTTATGTAGCGAGCTTCAATGGAAAAGTGTGGTGAACGTAACCTCGCTTTTTGTGAAAAAAACGATGGTGTGTATGCAACATCGTCTTTGAAAGTGACGTTTCAAAAACGTCGTTTTTTTACTTCACAAAAAACGTCGTTTTTTTTCATCGCAAAAAACGACCGTGTGTATGCGGCATAAGTTTTATCAAAAACGATTGTGCTTCAGTATGCCAGAGTAATTATGATGTGTTGAATGCTTCCAACTTTTCCTATGTAAAAAAGGAACAATATATTAGGCAAATAAAACTGCAAGTTGAAATCACTGATACACCTTTACACCCACGCCACATCTTTATTGTTTTTACAGTAAAAGATGGTCACAACCATTTGCATATGGGCTTTTATTTCCACTCAGTTACCAAGTAAAGTACCTAAGTAAATATTTTTGATACTTAAAGTGTTACTAAACCCACAACAGTAAAATCAGTCTGTATATGCAGCATGCTTGTTATACTCACTGTGGAACTTAACCACTTAAGACCCAGACCTTTAAGGACCTAAAGGACCTGGCCAGGTTTTGCGATTCTGCACTGCGTTGCTTTAACAGACAATTGCGATGTGGCTCCTAAACAAAATTGGCGTCCTTTTTTCCCCACAAATAGAGCTTTCATTTGGTTGTATTTGATCTCCTCCTCTGCGGTTTTTATTTTTTGCGCTATAAAAGAAAATAGAGTGACAATTTTGAAAACAATGCAATATTTTTTACTTTTTGCTATAATAAATATCCCCCAAAAATATATCGAAATTTTTTTTTTTCCTCAGTTTAGGCCGATACGTATTCTTCTACCTATTTTTGGTAATAAAAAATCGCAATAAGCATTTATTGGTTGGTTTGTGCAAAATTTATAGCGTTTACAAAATAGGGGATACATTTATTGCATTTTTATATATTTTTTTTTTTTTACTAATGGCGGCAATCAGTGATTTTTTTTCATGACTGCGACATTATAGCGGTCACTTCGGACAATTTTGACACATTCTTGGGACCATTTTCACAGCAAAAAAATCATTTAAAATGCATTGTTTATTGTGAAAATGACAATTGCAGTTAAACCTAAGGGGCGCTAAAGGGGTTATGTGTGACCTAATATGTGTTTACAACTGTAGAGGGGTGTGGCTGTAGGTGTGACATCATCAAATGTGTATCCCTATAAAAGGGATCACACGATCGATGCCGCCGCCACAGTGAAGAACGGGGAAGCCTTGTTTACACACGGCTCTACCTTTCTTCAGCTCCGGGGACAGATCAGACTCCAGCGGCGATCGGTCCGGGTCGCGGGAGTGCGCCACGGGCGCGTGCCCGCAACCCACGGCTGGGCACTAGCACAGGACGTACCTGTACGTGCATGTGCCCAGCTGTGCCATTCTGCCGACGTAAATGTGCAGAAGGCAGTCCTTAAGTGGTTAAGGGGTTAATCCTCTACATTGTGTAAACATTTTTTTTTTTTTTATCCTTTTAATCACAGATATTTCCCTCCCTGCACTGTCTATCTGGGGAAAGCCCAACACAGGCAGAGTAGCCGACTTGCACATGCTCAGTTGTGTCTTTTATGCTGGAGAGAAGTTACTTTTTCTCATAGATAGCCAGGTCACATAATATTGACATCACACATGTGGGCAGGGGAAATCTCCTCCTTTCTGAACTCTCAGCACTGGAAATACTCTGCAGTTTATCATGTGACCCATGTATACAGATCATCCAAAAGGTATTTAGTGGCAGTATTTTAATGTAAAAAAGAAGATTTACAAAGCTGTGGGCACTTTGGGGGGGGGGGGGGGAGTGCGGTGGGCGGATGATATAATGAAGCCTACCTGTAAGTTAAATTATTATCTCCTAAACACATTATACTTAGAAATATATTTTGAAATGATACTGCTGTTCCAATCTGCCTCCAAAGTCCAACTGAGTGGGGACAACTACTGTAAGTTTTCTTGTCTGAATATCTCTCAAACATGCACTGTTTAGGAGGTATTCTATTAAGCAGTGGGGGACATCAACGGTGCATGCGCTCTGAAGAAACGGCATACCCGTGCTTGGCCGTGACGTACGCATGCCCGGGAGTGATGTCATCATGGTTTAGTCATTCAAGCGGCCGCAGTCCCTAGACATGGAAAGAAGACCAGGTGAAGATTTGAGCCCTGTCAGCACTGACACCGTGCCACTGGAGGGCTTCATTTTAAGGCAAGTCTTTCATAATTTGCTAGTATGTGATCCATATTAGTAAATTATGGCTTTACACTGCAGGAAGAGTATTTCTTATCCTGAACTTTACTACCGCTTTAAGGAAAGACTAATCAAGTACACAGGTGGCTATATTTAACGGCTTCCCATCCATACATCCTAGATGGGAAGCAGTTATGATCCTGGTATTATTTTTTAGGGTTGGTGATCAGCTTTCAGTGGTATGCCATAATGTGCTAATATTTACTGCATATTGGCACATTAGGGCAGACTTACCTGTCAAACAAAGCCCTCTAGTGTTGCACTGCTCCTTGCACTTCACCTGGTCTTCCTTCTGGGTTTGTGCTCTCCAGCCGCTTGAATGATTGGCCCATGATGACGTCACTCCAGTGCATGCGTCATGATTGTGGCACAGTCCTCTCTGCATTCAGGGCATGCTCACTCAGTGCCCTGAATGCATAGAGCACTGTGCTTGTACCATAATGTCATGACATGATGTTGTGCCGTAACATCATAACGTGACATTGTGCTGTAACGTAATGAGCTGGAACCAGTGGGGTTGGTTTACTAAAAGGTAAAGACTGCACTTTGTTAGTAAATGTGGTCAATTTAGATGGAAGGAAATATAAAAAAATGTAAAAAGCTTACAGCAGTACAAATGCACTTGCAAAGGGCACAGTCTTTTTGGCTATAGTAAATTAACCCCAATGTGTATATCTATTAAACGGCACAAGTTTAGTACATATTCACAGTACCTACAGGTAAGACTTATTATAAGCTACTACCGCTTTAAGGGGGGAGGTTGGAAGGGGGGTTTAAAAAGCTGCTCAACCACCTATCTTTACCACCCTCCAACCGCAACTGTAAACTAGGCCATACGCAGCCCCAGATAGCAATAAAAAAACTCAATAGGAGTTCAAATGCTTGCACACTCTCTCCAAAGCTAGTAAAAAGCTTTTGGCTTGACATACACTTTAATTAATTGAAATCTTTAATTCTGTAATCTTCAATTCTGTGTAGCAAGTACAGCTCTCCCGTGGATGAGTGGGAAATGTTTTGATTCTAAGGTATAAGTGGCTCGGCTAACGTTCGTCATCTAGATAATATAACAAACAGGGAAAATGTAATTTAAAATGTTGCCTTTTATTCACACCAAGCATTAGCGTATTTGAGCACGTCAGCTGTGACAACAAAATAAATATTTTGTTACATTTGCCGCATAAGAACTATCGTACTTTGATCCACAAGTACTTTATTAATGCACTGTTCATCACATTTGCCTCACATTGCAGACTTTTATGTGGATATTTGTCACAAGCGGTGTTCTTCAGCTAGAAAAATGTTTAGCTGTCATTGGCCAGGGCAGGGAAATGATTCCGTACGGAAGAACACATTCTTCAACACACGGCATGTCTTAAATGATGTGCTAAATGGATGACTTTGTGTATATTTATTTAATGCCTGTATTTATTTGTCTGGGCTGATTTCTGGCGGAACATTAGGCAAAAAGGTGACCTAGCGGGTGCATATGTCAATGACAAGATTGTGCCGTAACAATCCGAAGCATGCTTTCAGCATTCCAAAATGAGATTGCAAAAATCCTCTCAAATATGACATCTAAAATGGCATTAAAACACAATTTCCCTTGGCAAAGGTTTTAAGGCACTCGTATGAAAAGTGACACCACTTTGCACGCTCCTTTGTCAGCATTATGCGATGCGTAGCTCACGACTGACATTAATCCATTAAGAGCGAGAGGGTCATTTATTTTCTTCATAAAGTCATTAAATACAATTATTGATTTTTGTTCAATCAGCAAGAGTTGCCAGCTTTTTCTTGATCTTTTTAACACAAAGTGTATTTCTGAGTATTTGGGCGTAGCGTCCTATAAACCTCTGTACATTAACGTTTCTCACGTAAATAACAATGCCTATCTGCAGTAAAAGGTTCTTGTCATTCTTCCTTTTAAATACACTGAAGGAAGGAAAAAAGATAGCTGCCACTTAGAACAACTAGTAAATGTACACGGTAAGTGCACTTACTGATGTATTGCCCCGATCCATGGAAATTCCAAGCAGTTTTAAGGAGGAAAAGCAAAGACAGGGAATATTTTTATTTAGCTCCTTCACTGGGAAGGATAACTGCATTTTACAAAGTCTGATTCACATACATATTTATTGGGGAAATCCTGATCAAATGCTGATCATTGCAGTTTAGCCACACATCAACGCGCATTGTAATCTGGGGGGGGGGGGTGGTGATAAGATGATTGAGACTATGTCCCACATGACTCGACTGCCATTTTGTTTACAGTGCTCTGTGGACTAAGGTTCAAACATCGGAGTACAGTGTTGGGCGGAACTACAGAAGAAAAAGATTTGGGAGTACTTATTTGAGATGATTGCAAAATGAGCAAACAACGTGAAAAGCGTTATTGAAAGTGTTAACATTACAGTATATTCAAAAATATATTCAGGGCAATGGAGAGGGAACATTTTTAAGTTGGTTTATTGTTGGCCTTGCCTTCCACTTTAATCAGAAAACTGCACCACCTCTAAACCTACTTTTTGCACTTTGAAAAAACATTATTGTTCAGTGAGTGCTTCACAACTTGCCAGGCCAAGCTCCTGTTATGACATGTTTTTTTTTTTTTTTTCATATTTGGGGTTTCGTCACAGAGATATCTATATATCTTTTTGACTAAGCACCAAAGTGGGAAAAATATGTCCGAGAACGCTTTTGGCCTTGCAGGCTGTGAAACGCTCAGTAAGCCACAACGTTTTTTCTAACCCGAATTTGGCACTGGTACAGTTTGAACTTTTTCTGCTTTACACGTTTCAGAGAGTGAATTGACCTTGCTTGAACCTTGCACATATGGCTGGTGGAATAGCCATAAGTCCACCTAGCAAGCACTTTTGTCTTGAGGCTATATAAAGTAAGCTGTAACTTGGAAAAGGCAGCATTGAAGTACGCAAAATTAACACAAAAATTCCTCCTGTGGTCCTTTTCTGAAATAGTTTATGGAGCTATTCGCTAACACAAAAGTATGTAATTTATGGATTTTGCAAAAAAAAAAAAAAAATTGGGTTCCCATTGTGTTCAAATAATCTCATTTACAACATTTTTTTTTTTTTAGTATTGGTGTAATGTGGTAAGTGCTCTTCACTGGTTGGGGTCCGTTTTATACAAACTAGACTGAGCTGTATTAAACAAAACTCATAGTGAGAGGAATATATGGGTTGCCTTTGCGATCACCTCCTTAACAATGTAGTTGTCTGGCTGTATCTGATTGTAATAGTCTCTGCATTGCTGACATAGAGCAATCACGGAGATTAGAACCTCAGGCCTCGTACACACGACCGTTTTCCTTGACAAAATCCATCAAGAAACTTGGTGGCAGAGCTTTTTTGGCAAAAAAAAATATGGTTGTGTGTATGTTTTTCGTCGAGAAAACTGTCATGGATCTCATCGAAAAAAAAAGAGAACAAGTTCTCTTTTTTCTCGTCTGGAGTCTCAATTTCCTCGTCGTTTTTCTCGTTGGGCTGGTTTACGACGAGAAACACGTTTGTGTATATGATTATTCTGAGCATGCGCGGGTTTCTAAAGTATGAGACAGGAGCGCACCTTCGGTAAAAGTAGCATTCGTAATAGAGATTCGTCACGCTGTAACAGACTGAAAAGCACGAATCAGAAGCAGTGGGAGGGGACAACCCTCCCAACCTCCTCCCCCACCCTGCCTTGCGCATTTGTTTCACAGGCTTACCGTTTCCGCTGGCTCACCTGAGAAATTATCCGATGGTGCGGCTGGTTGTTCACAGAGGCGATAAATAACTATATCGTATTTGATCGCCTCTATGGCCTTGGAGGACTGGAGCAACATCATGTACTTCCGGTACAGGGTGGAAGTAAACAATTTTATTTTTTAAAGCTAAATATACATTTTTTTTTTTGTTATTTGATTATTATTTTTTTTTAAAGATGAAGGAAAGATTTGAGGTCTTTTTGACCCCATCTCTCTCCATAAAGAGGACCTGTCAGCTTTAGTTCCATTACACTAGATGTTTTCATTCCTTGTAATAGAACTAAAAGTGATACAAAAATATAAAAAGGGAGAATGTAAAAGTAAAAAAAAAAAAAAAAAAATAATTTAAGTGCCACCATTCATCTGTCCTTGAGCATAGAAGCTCACGCATACTTATGTTGCTCACGCATATGTAAACTGTGTTCGCCACACGTGGGGTACTTCCGCGAACGTTGGAGTGAGAAAAATAATTCTAGTGCTAGACCTCCTCTGTAACTCTAAACGGGCATTTAAAACAAAACCCTTTGGAGGTTTTTAAGTACCTTACTTTATTGTCATTCCATGAGTGTAAGCAGCATAACATGCTATGTATCCATTTACTCGGCGTAACATCATCTTTCATATTATACAAAAAAATGGGGCATTTATTGTGTTATGTTTTTTTTTTAAACCTATTAACATGTATTTTTGTTCTTGGAAAACTGCTGTGCAAATACCGTGTAACATAAAAAATTGCACGGATCGCCATTTTATTCCCATGTGTCTCTGAGTAAAACAAAAAAGACATTAAGGCCCAGATTCATAAAGCAATTACGCCTGTCTAACTGGTGTTAGACAGGAGTAATTTCAAATTTCGCGCGCCGTATCACTAGTTTGAATCCTCAAACCATGATACGGCGGCTTCGGGCTTCGATCCGAGAGGCTTACGTCTTCGTAAGCCTTCGGATCTACGCTGCGATATTTTTGCGGCCGCTGGGAGGAGTTCGCGTCGTTTTGATGCGTCGGGATATGCAAATGTGTTTTTACGGCGATCCACGAAGATACGAGCGGTCTTCGCAATCGCTTACGTCTGTTTTTTTTTACGTACTGTTAGACCAGCTTTTTGCTGGTCTAACGGTGCGTAGCCCATGTTAAGTATGGCCGTCGTTCCCGCGTCGAATTAAATTTTTTTTTGCGTAACTCGTTCAGGAATAGAAATGTCCGTAAACGACGCTACTCAAACAACGAATGACGTAACGACGTGATTTCGCGCAATGCACGGCGGGAAATTTGCGAACGGAGCATGCGCAGTTCGATCGCCGCGGGAACGCGCCTATTTTAAATCCTTCACGCCCCCTACTCGTGTAGATGGATTGCGACGGGAGAAATACACTACGCTGCCGTCGTTTACTGGACAAAATCTACCTGGATTCCACGTAGAGCCAGGTAAAAAACGGCGGCGTAGTGTATTTTTGATACGCTACGAGAATCCAATTCTCTCTGAATCTGGGCCTAAATGTTTGAGGGTAATAAGTAATTTTCTAGCAAATAATACTGATTTAAATTTGTAAACAAAAAGTGGTAAAACTGAATTCTAAACTGAATTTGGGGTAGGGTTCAATGTTGGTTTTATCTGGCTAAATGAGATCATAGAAAATACAGATTTTTAAGGTTTAGGATGCTTTCCTTAAATTGCCATAATCTGATTCTAATTGTCCTTAAAGCGGAGTTTCACCCTAAAAAACAACTATGTACCATGCCATCCTGCATATTAGCGTCAGCTACAGTATGCCTATATTTTATTTTTTTGCGCTGTACTTACAGATTAATCTATTCGTCTGTTTCAGGCTACCGCGGGGTAATAGGCGTTCCTATCAAGAGGGGAACATGATTGACGGCCGGCTATGGCGCGTCACGCATTCCGAAAATAGCCGGAGTAGACTCGGCTCTTCACGGCGCCTGCGCACAGACTAGGAGCTGACTGCGCAGGTGCCCGTGTAGGACTCGGCTCTTCACGGCGCCTGCGCAGTCAGCTCCTAGTCTGTGCGCAGGCGCCATGAAGAGCCGAGTCCTACTCCGGCTATTTTCGGAACGCGTGACGCGCCATAGCCGGCCGTCAATCATGTTCCCCTCTTGATAGGAACGCCTATTTCCTGCCCGGAGTCTGAAACGAAAAAAACAGATTAAACTGTAAGTACAGCACAGAAAAAAAAATAAAGGCATACTGTAGCTCACGCTAGTATGCTGAATGTCAGTGGAGACAAAGATTTTTTATTTTTTTAGGGTGAACCCCCTCTTTAATTATGCAGTGTTGTCATGAAAGGTTTTATATTCACACAAACCTTGTTCTATACTCGCCAAATGTTTTGAGAATGAGTGGCTACCATGGTTTCCTTGACCTGCTGTCATTTGTTGCCAAGCACTTTGGTGTAGCTGCTTTTTGTGTTGTGGGCCTCTCTGCAGGCGTAGTTGTTAATAATTAGACTTTAATGTTACTGTGTTTAGTGAGTTTGTCTCTTGTACTATGTGGGCGAACACTCTGCACAGCCTTAGGTCAGAAATGATGTTGGTGCCATCCGCTGTTTATATCAGTGCTTACCTGTCCACAGCAAGAAATAATCCAAGATATGAAATATTAAAAGAATATACTATATATGCATTATATATATATAATTATATACTGTACATATAGCAAAAAAAAGGATAGGGTTGTTTTATTCATACAAAAAACACAATTGTTGTATGATATGTGGGAATCTGGTATTTTGCTAGAATGTACACTACCACTCATGTGAAACTTTATTGAAACCTTGCCTAATTGAACTATGGAAGCTGCCATTGCAGACTTCTAATTCTAAAAAGTCAAGAATAGGTATGCAGATAATGACTTTTGACATTACTTGGACTATCCTGATTCCCATAAGTGTTCTAGAATGAAATCATAGATGGAGCTCAGAGAGTTGCACCAAAGACATGCCTAAATCTACTGCACTAAACAAAGCTCACCACATTGAAACAAATGGGAAGTAATCTTTTTTTGGTCAGATGAAATCTGGATGAGTTACTATGAGTGCTGGCCCAAGACATTGTGCTGCCTGGCTTCAAGGTTGAAATGCTGCCCACCCATAAAAATAAAAATAAATCATGCCCACCAAAAGGCCCCCACATCCAGTGCTGGATGGTCAGTGTCAGTGCTGGGGTGGCAGAGATGGGAGGGGGGTCAGTGGCAGTGCTGGGATGGCAGTGCTCGGAGGGTGGGTCACTGACAGTGCTGGGGTGGCAGAGCTGGGGGGGGGGGGGGTCAGTGGCAGTGCTGGGAGGGGGGATCAGTGGCAGAGCTGGGAGGGGGGTCAGTGGCAGTGCTGTGAGGATACAATTACAGGCAGTTGTACTCACTGTGTCGTCTTTGGCTTTGTGGTGTCTGGTGGCATTGACACCTCTGTTGAGAGTCAGCTGACCTAGTCTCAGCCTCCTGTCCTTCCGCAAACTGAATTGGCGGCTGCGAGCTCCAAGGACAGCCCAGCTGCTGCTGCTGCTTTTTGCACCACATGTAGCCTGGAGGCTCTGCTGACTGGGATGCACCATCTGCTCACCTGGAAGGGGGGGGGGGAGACACGGACTTTCTTGCATTCGGAAGTCTCTTTTCTCTTTGCTGTCCCAAACACGCTCAGCCTGCCATTGAGCTGCACAAGTAAATGTGGGCATTCAATTTTCTACCCCTCTCAAATGGCCGTCTGGGACCACTATCTTCTACTTTCTAAACAATAATTTCGCTCTGCACTTGCATATTAAAAATGAACTTTAAAGTGATACTAAACACACACTGTTTAGTTTACATTGTCCCTTTCCCCTATTTCTGTATGTGGATGATGGCACTGTAATTATTTTAATAGAAAGAAACATCCAAGTACTTTTTTCCTAATCAATATACAGCTGTCACATCACCCAGATCTTTTGCAGCCTCTCTGCGGGGAAACATAAGCAGGAGGAGCTTTGCTGCTGGTCACATGTTTAAAATAAAAAAAGATCAGCCTTTGGAATACGGAGTAAAAATAAATACTTTACATCAGTAAATTATTTTAAATTGTTATACAAATATATATTTGAAATCAAATAATTACATTTTTTTGGCAATAACATGGTGTGGGCAGATTTCTGCCAGTCACAGGTTTTGTCACGTCCACCCAGCCTGTGTCTAATAATAAGAGGGAGGTGAAGCCTCCGTTAATCTGTATATAATATCCTGCGCCTATTGTGTTTAGCTGGTTAGTGGCCATGGAGAAGGAGGGAGGGAGTGAGTGGGCTGTCACTTACCACTGGGTATATACCCACACGTGTGACTTTATATTCATATGGGATGCTAAGATGTGATAGGGAGGAAATGCTCAGAAACTCACTGAAAACTGAGTATGTGCAGTGTTGCCAAATCTCTAGCTGATTTGGGGCCATGAACAAAAGGTTTAGATGGTGAGCAGCAGGATCAACCAAGATTTTTGCACAATACAGAAAACAAATGAACAACATTTAATACAGCATTTATTGATGTTTTTTTTTTTTTTTGATGATGTGGGTATAGTGACAATTTAATTTTATTTGTTGTAGGTGTATAAAGTGTAGACTTCATTCAGGTCTCCAGCATGGTGCAAAGTGCTGCAGTGTTCTGCAGTGCGCTGGATGATTGGTGATTGGTGGTGTGGATCCATTCCGGAAAAAAAACCCCAGTCAGCGCAGTATTTGTGAATGAGTCCTTAGAGATTTCCCAGGTCTTTTTTTGTTGAAGAGACAAACCTTACAAACGGAAATGACTACAATACAGTTAGATTTCCACCTGTTGGCATAAAGCAGAGTACTGAATCAGCAAAGAACTAATATCCTATGGAATGTCTTTGTGTTGTGGGACTCCTTAACAACTTTCCATGTAATTAGCACTTTTCAATTATAAACTTTTGCAAATGTTAAAAGTCAATGGTATGCCACCTGCTGATGCAGAAAAAGGAATCCAGATGAAAATGGACTGCTGCTGCTTTATCAAGGTTGAAGATTAAAGGTCATCAAAAAAAATCAATTATTCTGAGCAAAATACTATTAATTGAAGAGTCAACGGGGTAATTGGGCAACCTACAAATCAAGTTAATGCTATACACTTTCCCTTTATAGGCAGCCTTCCTGTTTATTGCATTATTCTAGCAACTGAGTAAGTATGTGCGTGCAAAAAGACCGTGATTAGTCAAGAAGTAACACACACTGTAAGATTCCTTTTTTTATAACGTTTCTGTGGAAGTTTGGAATCCAATAGATCAGCTAAATGTGAACACAAACTTAAAGCGTTGTTAAACCCCCCAAAAATTTTACTAAATCGAACTTACCAATCCTTAGTTGTGGTGGATGCATACATTTTCTTTTTTTAGACTTTTTTTCACCTGCTGATTCAGGCAGTATCACTCTTGTTGTACTAGGACAGGGCTGGCCAACCAGTGGCCCAGGGACAACATGTGGCCCGCGGAGCCCTCTGATGTGGCCCGCGATCTCCTGCTCTGGAATAGTGGGTTGGCAAGCACAGATCGCAGGTTGCCTACCCGCCATACTGCAGCATCTGTGTTGTGAATGGTGGTGGTAGAGGAAGAAAGCGGCTGCAGAGCAGAGCCCCACAAGCCAATGCTTTCTCTACAGCACCGGATTTTGCCACAGGTGGAGTCTATGGCAAAGTTAAGCTAACCTGTAGGATAGACACAGGTGCACTATGCTGCACCCGCGTTGTGGGTAAACCGCAGCACATCAGTGTGAAAGCAGTCTTAGGCCCTTCACACGATCAGCCCAACCAAATGGGACCCACAATTCACCTCTACAAAGCGACAGATGTCCGTTTACGCCCACCTACCTCCAATCCGAAAAACAA
Source organism: Rana kukunoris (assembly GCA_029574335.1). Taxonomy (NCBI): domain Eukaryota; kingdom Metazoa; phylum Chordata; class Amphibia; order Anura; family Ranidae; genus Rana; species Rana kukunoris. The sequence continues at coordinate 602,769,902 of CM056049.1, forward strand.
AAGGGAATTCGTCCCCTTCCATCTGGGCGTGGATCGGAGGACCTATAGAGTAGCTGTGACCTGTCATCTGCTCACGACTGGTTACCAAGTTGCTTAAGTGGACCTCGCTCTTCGAAAGGTTGGGCACCCCTATACTAGGATGTCCCCACTTCACTGGAGATGCAATGAAGACACCTTTGGACAGCAGCATCGTAAACCTATTGAGAAGATCGTTTTAGATGCATTACCAGATTTAAATGGACCTAATTCACAAATTAAAGCAGAACTCCAGCTAAGTAAACCCTCTAAAACATTTCTTAAAAAAAAAACCCTGCAAGAGAAAGTCATAATGAGCTAGTATGCATAGCATGCTAGCGACTCTCGTTCCTCTCCTCCGTCGCTGCCATTGATACCCGAGTGACTTCTGGGTATCGTTATTTCGGCGCTGTGATTGGCCCAGAGCCGCGATGACGCCACTCCTGCACATGCTCGCGGGAGCCTTCAGTGATGGCACGATCGCCTTCACTAATAGCACTGCACATGCGCCGTGGACATTGGTGAAGCCTTTTCTGCAAATATCTCCTAAACCATGTAGGTTTAGGAGATATTTGTTGCACCTACATGTAAGCCTTAACCTAGTCTTAGGCGCCGTACACACGGCAGAGAACCTCGACGGGCAGAACACATCGTTCCGCCCGTCGAGGTTCTCTCCCGGCCGTCGAATTCGGCGACCCGCCCGTCGGGAATGGCAACCAGCCATTCTTCCAGGCGGGCCGTCGAGGAAATAGAGAGCGTGCTCTCTATTTCGGCTCGACGGGCTTCCCGACGGGAAGCTCGCCGAGACCGTACACACGGCCGAGGTCCTCGCTGGAATGTGCATTCCAGCAAGGTTCTCGCTGATTTTCAGCGAGAACCTCGGCTGTGTGTACGGCGCCTAACTTGTGGTCTGAATGGTTTACAACCACTTTAAGCAGTTACAGCAATTAATCAGGATCACTAGGTGAAATTTAATGTGTTACTAAACCCAGGACCCTGCATTCACTATATATGGTCTCCAGCTGTACATGGAAATGCAATCATTTTAGTAAATATAAACTGCTAAATACCTTTTCTCATTAACAGTATATAGCAGTATTGTGTAAAAGTTGTAAGAGGAGTTTTCATTCTACCCTGATTGTCCTATGAGAATGCAGGACCCCTGAACCTCTGTCTGGACAGTGCTGATTGGCCCTGTGCTGATCACATGTACTCTCCCAAGAAAAAAAAACTCTCTAGCAGTACACACCAAACTGAGCATGTGCCGCCTGACACCATAGACTGATATAAATATCAGGAGATATATTAACCACTTGACCACTGGGCACTTAAACCCCCTTCCTAACCAGACCAATTTTCAGCTTTCGGTGCTCTCACAATTTGAATGACAATTACTCAGTCATACAACATTGTACCCATTTGAATTTTTTGTCCTTTTTTTCACACAAATAGAGCTTTCTTTTGGTGGTATTTGATCACTTCTGGGTTTTTTATTTTTTGCGCTATAAAAGAAAAACTACTGAAAATTCTGTAAAAAAAAAAAAAAAAACTTGTTTCTGTCATATTAGCAGGTTATTTCTCACACACAGCATATGCATACCACAAATTACACCCCAAAACACATTCTGCTATTCCTCCCGAGTATGGCGATACCCCATGTGTGGGACTTTTACACAGCGTGGCCACATACAGAGGCCCAACATGCAGGGAGCACCACCAGGCGTTCTGGAACACCCAGACCAATTCTGACATTTCTCTCCTACATGGAAAAATCATCATTTATTTGCTAGAAAATTACATAGAACCCCAAAACATTATATATGCTCTTTTAGCAAAGACCCTAGAGAATACAATGGCGGCCGTTACAACTTTTTATCTTGCACGGTATTTTCGCAGAAATTTATTGAACGCGTGTTTTTTTTTAAAACTGTTTTGTGCTTAAAACAAAACAGTAAAGTTAGCCCAATTTTTTTTCATAATGTGAAAGATGAAGTTACGCCGAGTAAATAGTTACCCAACATGTCACCCTTCAAAATTGCGCACACTCGTGGAATGGCGCCAAACTTCGCTACTTAAAAATCCCCATAGGCGGTATTGCAGAGTATCGCACAGGGTATTGCAGAGTATTGGGGTATTGCAAAGTATCATGCAGGGTATTGGGGTATTGTCGAGTATTGGGGTATTGTCGAGTATTGGGGTATTGCCGAGTATTGGGGTATTGCCGAGTATTGGGGTATTGCCGAGTATTGGGGTATTGCCGAGTACTGGAGTATTGCCGAGTACTGGGGTATTGCCGAGTATTGGGGTATTTCCGAGTATTGGGGTATTGCCGAGTACTGGGGTATTGCCGAGTACTGGGGTATTGCCGAGTATTGGGGTATTGCCGAGTACTGGGGTATTGCCGAGTACTGGGGTATTGCCGAGTACTGGGGTATTGCCGAGTACTGGGGTATTGTTGAGTACTGGGGTATTGTTGAGTACTGGGGTATTGCCGATTATTGGGGTATTGTTGAGTACTGGGGTATTGTTGAGTACTAGGGTATTGTTGAGTACTAGGGTATTGTTGAGTACTGGGGTATTGTTGGGTACTGGGGTATTGTTGGGTACTGGGGTATTGTTGGGTACTGGGGTATTGTTGGGTACTGGGGGATTGCTGGGTACTGGGGGGATTGCTGGGTACTGGGGGGATTGCTGGGTACTGGGGGGATTGCAGAGCTGGGATGTTTTGAGGGATGGCTGGATCTGTGACTGCATTTGTCATTTGACGGCGCGATCACGTGGTAAACGGCCACGATCAGTGTGTATGAGGCATAACTCTGGATATAAATGTGTGATTCCAGATAGCAGGGTAGCAGTAGGGAGGGGGTCTACATCCTGTCTTGGACCCAAAAGAATTTCTTGATCTTCCTTTTCCTTGAAACATTGACATTTTAGCCTTGGATTGGCAGGGGCTGTAACATCATCCACCCACGCCTCTCTGACTCTCATACCAATACGAGCAGCTACTGTATGTAGGCACTCGGATTGGCAGAGGTTGTTGCTCCAATCCAAGCAGGCTCTGTATTCATTTGAATACATCGCACACCGGGATTGGCTAGGCGGTATATACTGTATGTAGCCGAAGCTACATAGAGTATTTTCGCACATCCAGCAGGCATCCGAGCAGCTGACCCTGTGTATAAGACGACCCCTGCTTTTTGGACAGTTGTTTTAAGTGTAAAAGGTATTCTTATATGCCAGCAAATACAGTATTACATTTTTGTTTTGAGTATTATTACTACATTAACATCATGTGTATGAAATATAATTACTAACTGGTTCAAATAATGTTAACTGATGTATGGAAACCTAAAGCAGAATCTGCTAAAGTTCGTCTTCCCTATCACACTGCTAGCAAAATAATTTTCTTTCAGAGAAATAGCCTTGAAAGTGAGTGATGTATCCTAGACCCTACACAAAGCATTATGTTGTGGTTTTACTTTGAATCTACGTTTCAGTTTTAGGCACAGGCTCATCAAAAGGGTGTGCAGGAACTGAAAAGTGTGTGAAAATTTAAATAAAAAAGTTATCCAGGTATAATTACAGATGTATATGATAACTTTGTAAACATATAAATGGCCTATACAGAAAATTCAGTAAATTTCTCATGGGAAGACCATTCCATAAGTAAGACACAAAATGTTTTTTTGAAAACTAAAAGATACATAAAGGTTTATCCTCCACATATTGAAAGGGTTGTTTACCGTAAGAGCTGTGAAGATGTGAAATAGTCTTCCACCAGAACAGGTTCTAGGAGAACGTGTAAATTGCATTCAAAAGGGGTTTAATTAATTTCTAAAAGCAAACCATGAAACTGCTATTTCTAAAATTGATCTAGAAAGTGTTTATGCTGCCTGGAGGTTAGGACAGGATTTTTTTCGTCTTCCTTGTTGAAGCAAACTAGAACACGGTTTATATATATTTTTTTCTCTTATGCTGCGTACACGCGATTGGAAATTCCGGCAAGAAAACCGTGGAGTTTTTTCCGACAGAATTTTGGCTCAAACTTGTGTTGCATACACGCGGTCACACAAAATTCAGACTGTGAAGAATGAGGTGACATAAAAGACTACAACGAGCCGAGAAAAATGAAGTTCAATGATTCCGAGAATGCGTCAAATTGATTTCGAGAATGTGTGTTTTTTTTTGCGAGTCAGAATTGCATACAGACGATTAAAATTTCCAACAAGAACTTTTCCCATCGAAAAATTTGAGAACAGCTCTCAAATTTTTGCTGTGGGAAATTCCGACAGAAAAAGTCAGATGAAGCCTACACACAGTCAGAATTTCCGACCAAAAGCTCACATCAAACTTTTCTTGTCGGAAATTCCGACCGTGTGTATGAGGCATAACTCTGGATATAAATGTGTGATTCCAGATAGCAGGGTAGCAGTAGGGAGGGGGTCTACATCCTGTCTTGGACCCAAAAGAATTTCTTGATCTTCCTTTTCCTTGAAACATTGACATTTTAGCCTCCACTCATTCCCTATTTGGTATAAACATGAGTAAAAACGAGAGAAGCTAGACTTAAAGGTCTAGGATTTTTATGCAGACTTGTTTTACATTTTGTGCAATATTCAGTGTTGGTACAATCTGTTGTTCTATACAACTAGTATAATTAAACACACCCTAGGTTTATCTATAAGCCCCAGGGCCATGTGAGCTTTGTAGACTATTCTTGGGTAGTTAAATGTTTTTTTTAAGCTAAAGCCTGCACAAACTTTCAGTTTGAATCAGCTAAATGCAATCCGGGGTTATCAAAACAAACAGGAGAAGTTTTACCAAGTGTTTTCTTTAGAAAGCAGCCACAGCCTGTAAAAAAGCCTGTCCCCTGCCTGCATGGTGTAGAAAAGGACCCTTGTCTTATATGTGGAAGCAGTGCTCTCTCAGGTCTAATATGCTGGAGCTCTTCAAACAGGGTTTAGTATGAGCTTTGCAGAGTGGAGTGTCAAACCTCTGCAGAGGGAACATTGCTTCTACACACCGAAAGCAAGGTTCCTTCCCTGCAGCATGCTGGCAGAAAGTAAGACATTCTACTCCAAATGTGGCTGTTTTCTAAAAAAAAATCAACTGAACGGCTTTGCAAACCTATTTAGCTGTCTTTTAACTATTATATACCAAGTACGTCATTAGACTTCAAGTGGTTGTACCAGGTACCATTTCTTGGAGTCGAGTCGGCTCTCTTGCAATAGTCATTGGAGCGGCTAACTAGCCGCTTGATTGTTATTACAAGCAGCAAGAGGGCACCCCCGCTGCCTTCCACGGCTCTTTCGGGATTTCCCGTCGCATCAGGATAACCAAGCTACTAGCCAGCATGTCTGCTGGCTTGTCGGAGACCCATACAAAGCCAGCATTGGCTTTGATCAGGTCTCCTCTATGGTAACCTGGAAGCGATAATATGACATCACTTCTGGTATACCCAGATGTCAACGGCACCATTTTTTAAAAAAATGGAAAGTATTCAGAAACTCTGATCTTGGTGTTTTTGAATGCGTTCAAGTACAGACCCCAGATCCCTGGATTAAGAGTATCTGTCACGTGCCTATTGCTGTTACAAGGGATGTTAACATTCCTTATGACAGCAATACAACTGATGCTTACCTACTGTAGAGGAATGTGGTCACAGAAAGAATGTGGTCACCTACTCAGGGTAGGGCTGTGTAAATCCCAGGTCTGAATTAGCAGAACTATAAATAATTGTCAGGTAAAACCACTCAAATATATGCATTTCAATGGTGTATTAAGCTGTTCGCCAGGAGTTCTGTTGTAAGATTTACTTTTTATTTTCTTAAGGAAGGAGGGGTGAGTGAAAAGAATCAGTGATTACTATATTATTATTATTTATTATTATTATTATCATCCTCATTATGTTATTAAGGAATACTTTAAAGTGAATATATCATGCAAACATTAGTAAAAAGCTAAATACTAATTTTATTTTGCTTTATATATAGCTCTATAACAGTACAATTGGTTTTCCATTGTGACAACTCATGTTTTCCAGCATCGTTCACCAGTATGTGCTTAGCACTATAAGAGTCTGCCTTTGACAGGAGATAACAGACCTTATTTATGGATATAAGCCCTACTTGGTAATTAGACTTATTAGGAAGCAGCAGGAAGCACTCCTGGTTCTAAATCTCCAGATTAAATAAATCTCTTTTTCATAATATTTTAACAATGAATTGTGGATTCATTTAATGAGACATAACTCGTGATTAGAGAGCAGCATGTTGCAGGGTAAATTACTGAGTCAAGAAACTTCATGTAAAAATAAGAAAAATATGTATATTATATGATAGTCAACCCACTGGAGGTCATTGGCTTTTACCTTGATACCTTCCATTGGACATTTGATCCTCCAATTTAGGTGGTTGATGTAAGCATGTTTCTAAGGAGTGACTTCTTCTAAGAATTTAATTACATAGGCAATTTTCATTTAATTTTGTGTGGATTTGTTGAGGAATGCATTTTGATATTTAACCGAAATTAATTTCTTATCCGATCATCTACACACTTGGGTTAGTCCAATTATCTAAATCTAACAATTGAAAAGTGCTTCAGTTTTACTACTTTGTGTAGTATTATTTGTGACACCATTTGTGCTTTAAATTTTGTAGGCATAAAAAAACTGAAGTTGAACAAAGTAACACGTTATAAATATTATTTGCTTAACGGGTAGTTAAAGTGCAACCCACCCTATATGGAAATCTATGTTATGGCTGTAATGGGAAACCATTTGGTTCCATTTAAATTTAATTCAGTCAAAGCTCATGGTAGAAGGACTTTTCCATTCTCCAGATATAAACCTCAGAATTTAAGATTGCCATTTTGGAGGGCCTTCCTTGTCACTGGCCTGTGAAGTGAACTTATGCTTTGTCCATACAGGACAAAGCAGTAAGTTCACCTACAGAGGAACGTTACACTCCCCACAAAAAGTAAATAAAAATCAGTGCATATTCCCATGTACCTTTGTTCAGGGGATCCAGCATTGTTCTCTTCTTTTGAACCATCCTCCTCCTTTAGGCCCAGTTCTGTGACACTATCTATTTCTCTGAAGCCATCTGGGATCTCTTCCAGGTTCCTGCAGTCAGCCCCCTGATGACAAAACACCTAATGTACCTTCCTAGACTATGTGGAAGCCTACAACCTCCTTGGATATGGGACTTCTGTTTCTGAGGAGGAAGCAGTAGGAAACAAACACATCATTCTCAGCTAAGTGAGAATAAAAGCAGGGGGAAGGTTGACAACGAGTTAAGAAACAAAAAAAAAAAAAACTGATATTTGGTGTTGTGGTGGGGTATGGGTTGGGATGGTGAAAAGTAAACCCTTTGAGTGAAGATACACATTGACCACCTGCTTTTTGGGTAATCATGACAGACTGCTGTGTTTTTCACCTATAGCAGCCCCCTTTTCCATAAAGCAGGCAGGTCTACCGGTACTCAGTTGCCCCCAGGACTTATGCAAATTACTATAGTGCCTGGCCACCATGCCAGGACATGTGTGAACTGAGCAAAGCAAACAGGTATTTGCAGTTGGCAGGCAGGCAGAGTGGTTTAATGACCATCCAGGTTAAAAGCAGGCAGCATGAGACTGCAGGTTTGGCTAGCAGGTTGGGTCTCCACCCAGAGTCTGGCCATAATTAATCACCCTGCAGGTGGACAGACAGACAAGGAGAATGTCACAGCCAAAACCAGTATGCTGGAACCAGCAGCTAAGATGGAACAGGAGCGCACACGCTCCTGACACACATTAACTGTCACCCTTCCTGGCTTAGCTTACCTTCCCTCCCCTATTGTTCTATTTGGCCACTAGGATCAAAAAGTGGAAGCCTGGCAGCTTACACAGGGCTGAAATCTTCCTTCCCTCATCCATGTGGCCAATTCTCAAGCAGCAGTGTTGTCACATGGGAAGAAAGTGATTAAAATTAAGTGAAGTGTGTATGTGCAGCTGGGGTGCTGCATGGAAATTTTAAAGGTGCAGTTTATAGAGCAGTGGCAATCAAACCATATGTCAGGGTTTGACAAATTTGCTTGGAATCTAGGAGCCAGCTAAAAAAGTTAGGAGCCAAAAAACTCACCCCGTCCCGCCAAGCTCACACGCAGAAGCGAACGCATATGTGAGTAGTGCCCGCATATGTAAATGGTATTCAAACCACACATGTGAGGTCTCGACGCGATTGGTAGAGCGAGAGCAATAATTCTAGCCCTAGACCTCCTCTGTAATTTAAAACATGCAACCTGTAGAATTTTTTAAACGTTGCCTATGGAGATTTTAAAGGGTAAAAGTTTGTCGCCATTCCACAAGCGGACGCAATTTTGAAGCGTGACATGTTGGGTATGAATTAACTCGGCGTAACATTATCTTTCACAATATAAAAAAAAAATTGGGCTAACTGTACTGTTGTCTTATTTTTTTATTTAAAAAAGTGTATTTTTTCCCCCAAAAAAGTGCGCTTGTAAGACCGCTGCGCAAATACGGTGTGACAGAAAGTATTGCAACGACCGCCATTTTATTCTCTAGGGTGTTAGAATAAAAAATATATATAATGTTTGGTGGTTCTAATTAGAGGGAAGGAGATGGCAGTGAAAAAACACATTAGAACTGCTGTTTTTTGCTACTTGTAATGTAACCTGTAATGCCAACGGCCACCACAAGATGGCCACTCCTAGATTCCTTCTGCAGGCCTCAGCTTCCTCTTGTGAAGGCCGCAAAGCCGCAGCCTCAATTACCGGCCAGCCCGCGCCGGCCGGTAATTGAGGCCGCGGCTTTGCGGCCTTCTGCATGCCTCTGCTTCCTTCTGTGAAGCCCGCAGAGTTATGGCCTCAATTACCGGCGGGTGCAGGCCCGCCACGATCGCGCCCCGCGCCGGCTGGTAATTGAGGCCGCGGCTTTGCGGCCTTCTGCAGTCCTAAGCTTTCCCAGGCGCCAGGTCACAATTTCTTGTCTCAATTGCGACCCGCCGCCCGGATTTTGTCGAGACCTGCCATATGTACCCATATATGTAGAATTTACTGGTGGATTGTAGTCTCCTTTATGGTGTAAGTTACAGCGTCCGTGCGAGATTATACTCTCATCCAGCACACCCAAAATGGACAAGCCCTGTTCTGAATAGAGTTGATATTTGAAGCAATGTGTGAGAGTGTGCGTTTATGTAAATTCAGATAGGAGTTCAATGTGCGGCCAGAAGACTCTGATGCCGATCTATGGGAAATAGCGATCATCTGAAAATATCCAGCACAGTTGAAATTGGCCAGATCAGGAAATGATCATATAATCTCTGGGGATTTAGTTTGAACATTTAGCAGGTTGATACAGAGGAAGTCATTCAAGGACAGTTCTTCCAATCAGCTGAGCTAAAGCAGGTTTCTATTAAGGCCTCACCAAATATATTCTGTAAATGACAAGCACAGCAGCCAGCTACCTCTTCGAAGTGAGAGATCTTGCTTGTTGATCTCTGGGGTTTCCACTTGTGATTAGTCAAGAGAAATGTCCAGCCACCAACTAAATATGAGATATGTTGCTAATTCCTTTTGTCCTGTAACGTTAGTGGAATTAACATCAAGTCAGGGCAGCCAGTGCTGCTTGCTGTCATTGTAAATATTTCCAGAGCTGACAAGAGAGCTAAAGCAATAAGAAGCCGGAGACGCAAGCGAAACAGCTTTCGCTAGAGTAATTTGTTCATAAGCTGAGTTTGCTGGATTAATTACCTTATAAATAAAGAATTACATTTTTGTATTCAATTCTGGGACATTTGTAAAGCTGGCATAATTAAATCTCTAATTGAACTCCAAATGGTACACACCATTATCAGAGGCTGCCCAAAACGTGGATTTTATTGTCTGTGCACAGTCCTGGCACGGGATGTGAGTTAACCCTATCCATTCCAGAAACTAGAAACCACTTACGTTGGCCAGCTGAGAAATGAGGCCTTTGTACATGAACAAGGGCGTGTGCGGTCTTTACAGTGGGGTGGATGTATTAAAGGCCAATAGACTGAGCACTTTGCAAGTGCAGTTGCTCCAGCACTTAGTAAATCAGGGAAGTTTCAATTTGCAAAGAATATACAGCCTAAAAAAAAAAGCATTTTTGCTTGCACATTATTGGGTGATGGAAGTCAGCAGAGCTCCCCTCAATTACCCTTATTTAGTCTATTTGTCTGGATTATATCTGATCTTAATTGCTTTCAAAACTAAAATGTAATCTGATTATGTTTTTCCTAGCCTGCTTCCTTCTAATTAACATGCTAATACAATTTTTAATTAAACCTGTCTGCTTTTATTACATGCCTTATTTTAGAACCAGTGATGTCATCACTGAATCTCTAAGCTTCTCTATGCAATGCAGACCGGAGTGGGGCAATCAGGGATCTCTACGTAGCATAATGAAAACATAGCACCCTGCCTCAACATTCTACTCACAAACCCTCAGCCTGATGCAAACAGTGGGAGGGTACTTGGTAAGAGATCTGCAAAAATCTAAAAGGCCTTGATGGGTTCATTTTAGAGCTGCATGATTAATCGTTAAGAATCAAAATCCCGATCTTCAAAACAGCACGTCACAATCTTTCTAATGCCCCGTACACACAATAGGAAGTTTTTCCAATGGAAAAAGTCAAAGGGAACTTTTTCCATTGAAAATTCGGACCGTGAGTAGTAGTACTGTATGCCCCATCGGAGTAATTCCATCAGAAATTCCGATTAATTCCATAAGAGTTTACATAGAGAATATGTTCTCTGTTCCTCTGATGGAATTCTGATGTAAATTTGCCTGGACAAAGGTCCGATCATGTGTACGGGGCATTACAGGGAATTCTCACAGCTGGAAAAACAAAATCCAGGCAGTCTGACAAATTTTATTACAACACGTGAATCAGTAGAAACAAAGTATCTTTTTGTTCTTTTATCAAAGGAAAGAACCCGGTGTGTAGATGAAGGAGGTTTAACCATTTAGGCTCCATTCACAGCTTGGCATATTTACGCCGATGCCCGACGCTCGTGCCGCTGGAGGGGTGAGTTTACATTGTTGTCTATGGAGATGGCTCACATCTCCACGCCGAACGCCGAAACGCCGAAATGCCGTACGCCTGAAGCTCACAACAAGTCCCGGACCTTTTTTTTTAGGTGGCTTTCGGCGTTCGGCATAGACAAAAATGTTTTGTAAAAAAAAAAAAAGGTTGTAAAAAAAAAAATACCCGTTTTGTTGCGGCAAATCGCGGTACAATACGCCGCAATTTGTCGCGGCAAAATATGCCGTGTTATAGTGTGAATGCTGCCTTAAAGACCAAACCTTTTCTGACATTTGTTGCGTACAAGTAAAAATCATTATTTTCTGCTAGAAAATTACTTGGAACACCCAAACATGAGATTTTTAGCGGAGACCCTAAGGCCGCGTATACATGATCAGACAGGTCCGATGAAACTGGTCTGCAGACCAGTTTCATCAGACCAGTTCGATGGTGTGTATGGCCCATCAGATCGTTGTCCGTCGGACCAAAGTTTTAAAACATCTGATGGACACCTGTCCGTCGGACAGGTTCGATGGTTAGTACACAAAAGCATCGAACCAAAAACCTGCGCATGCTCAGAATCAAGTCGACGCATGCTTGGAAGCATTGAACTTCATTTTTTCAGCACGTCGTTGTGTTCTACGTCACCGTGTTCTGACCCGATCGGATTTTGGTCCGATGGTGTGTACACACATCAGACAAGTTCAGAGTTGTCTGATGAAAACGGTCCGTCGGACAAGTTTCATCAGACCGGTCTGATCGTGTGTATGTGGCCTCAAGAATAAAATGGTGGTTGTTGCAATATTTAATGTCACTCTGTATTTGCGCATCGGTTTTTCAAACGCACATTAATGAATAAAAAATGTATAATGTGAAAGAAGATGTTAGACTGCGAGAATCATGAGAGCATCGTGATCTTTATTCTAAGGAAAAAGAATGTGATTCTCATTTTAGCCAGAATCGTGCAGCTCTAGTTCATGTTATTCTAGAAGAGTGGGTGTTCCTAGGCAAGACTTCAGACTTTTGCCACTAGACTACACTGGCATACCCAGATTTGCGATACACCAGAGCGCAGGAGATATGTTTGCTTGTGTTCCTAGGCAGGCTGTATGTGCATGCAGACTGCCCTAGGTTACATCTAAATGTTATGATAAACCTCTATAATTGAAAGAACTAAGATCCAATGAGTGCAAGGCCAGGGACATTAACGTTTGGAAGGATATGGATAGATAATGCTAGATAACCTCTAGCCAGGAAATTGTGTGTACTCTCTCCGACTTGCTTCAGCTTTTAGGACACACTGTGAAAATCTCACAGTGTGCAGCGAAATCAGAGTAAACAATTGCAGTACAGGAGAGGAGCATATACAACGGTACAAGACTGATGGTAAGGTTGGAGTCAATAACAGGCTCCTTCTAGTGATTAATCTTCAAATCCCTATGGAACAGCAAGCATTGTGTCAGATGCATTAAGAAAAACACTGTGGGCCAGATTCAGGTAGATCGGCGTAATGTTATGCGGGCATAGCGTATCTCAGATACGCTATGCCGCCATAAATTAGAGAGGCAAGTGCTCTATTCACAAAGCTAATTAACGGCGGCGTATCGTAAATGGGCCGACGTAAGCCCGCCAAATTCAAATGTGTTTGATGTGGGCGTGATTTATTTAAAATAAGTGTGACCCCACGTAAATTACGTTTTTTTTAAACTGCGCATGCGCCGCCTGTGAACGTATCCCAGTGCGCATGCTCCAAATGACGTCGTAAAGAGTCATTGAAAACGACGTGAACGTAATTTACGTCCAGCACCATTCACGGGCGAGTTACGCAAACGACGTAAAATTTGACGCGGTCCCGACGTCCATAATTAACATTGGCTGCACCATCTTTTTGTTGGAATATCTTTACGCCTGAAAACGCCTTACGTAAACGGCGTATCTGTACTGCGACGGCCGGGCGTACGTTCGTGAATCGGCGTATCTAGCTAATTTACATATTCGACACGTAAATCGACGGAAGCGCCACATAGCAGCCAGTGTAAATATGCAACTAAGATATGACGGCGTAGCATACTTACGCCGGTCGTATCTTAGCAAGATTTAAGTGTATCTCATTTTGAGAATACGCTTAAAGATACAACGGCTCAGATTCTGAGTTATGACGGCGTATCTACTGATACGTTGACGTAACTCTACGTGAATCTGGTCCTGTGATAGTATTTAAAAAATGCATGCATGCTTCAAATGCCCCTTCCTTCTAAATGACCACCCCCTGCTTGTGTGATAAACCAGTTTATTTCTTCCTTTGGTTATACTGTTTTATATTCTCACACTGTGGAGGACCAAGAAGCAGCTTAAAAGGAACCTATCTGAACTTTTTTTTACATAGCAGAGCTAGGGCTTCCATTCAATGTAGGAGGCTGACAATGCTCACAATGCTCACAATGCTCAGGTCACTAGAGCTGTAGTTGCTCTGGGGTTAGCATGTCACTATGATGCTACAGAAGTGGCTTTTGTCCTGGAAATAGCACCTTGAAGTCAAGTTAAGCCAACCCAGAGCTAGATGGAAACCTTGATATTTAAATTGAATGAGAGACTTCTCCTATGCAATTAGCTTTGCACAGTATGTGGGGCACAATTTCCATGTTGTATAATGGAATGGAGATCTTTCTAGATCATCAGTTGTAATCATGTGTGTACCTGTGGGGAAGAGAGAACACTCCCTTATCAGCAGCATAGATTTTCCAATATGCTCCAGCACTCTGGGAAAATGATAGTTCATATACAACCTTTTCTGGCGATCGGATGACATAAACCTTGAAGCATGCTGGCATATTTTTTAAACCAGATCAGCAGATTTGCCTTTGCATTTAAAATGATTAAATTATATGAAACCTAAATTTAATTAGTGAGCTTGACATCACGTTTTCCAATGGTAGGGAATTCTATAATATGACACCATAAGTAGTCCACAGATGACTTCTGGATGTTAAGGCAAAAAAAGATTGTGGTACAAACATCACTCCATACTTTCAGCAATATGAATAGCAAGATGAGATTGAATAAAATGTTCCCATCACAACTTCCTTCTAAAAGAAGTTTCATTAGATTAATTGTTGGTAACTCAGGAAAATCCCAGTTGTTGAGATGTGTTGAAATGCATGGAAACAGCAAGAATCGGGTAAAGGCTTTGGATGTGTATTGTTACCTTTTATAGTGGATTGAATGGAATGCCATTTCAATAGTAAGAGCTTTTGCATTTGTCCTCGGAAATGTGTCCTTGGTGGAAGAAACACTTTAGTGTTAATAGCTCGCAATTAGAAAAAAAGCCCTTGTATCTTAATTATGGCCTGAAAGGCTTGTTGCCACAGATATTATAAAACTTGATTAAAAGTATCTGCAGAAACGGAATTTCAAGCAAAATTGACAAAAATGTGTGTACATTGTGAATTGATGAAAAAAAAAAAACATGTAGTGTTTATCAATGAAAACTGCATCTCATAATGATTAGTGGATCCAGAGATATAAGTAGCTAAAAAAATTTGAAGATTTTGTCTTTCCAAATCTCTCTGTTGGTGTTTTAATACAATAAGTTGCCCCAATAACTTATAGAGAGGCTTGTGAAGTGGGAGGAGATCTTAATTTATTTTCAGCAACCTCTATCTCTGGATCTACTGGTCTTTTGTCAAAATTTGACAAAAGGTTATATTATTATTATACAGAATTTATATAGCGCCAACAGTTTGCACAGCGCTTTACAACGTGAGGGCAGACTGTACAGTTACAATACCATTCAATACAGGAGAAAAAGGAGGGCCTTGCTCAGAGTGGTTTACTTAAACAGAACTGCTCTGCATAGAAACAAGATTGAGGCTGGGTTCACATATACAGTATTCGAATCGGATGCAGCTTTCCCCTCATCCAATTCACATGACAGGCGAGTGTGACTGACGCTCACTGGAGCCGGTTCACTCAGATCTGGGGTGGCCTCGGTCTGCATTGCAGAAGGGTCCTGTGTGTCTTTTGGTCTGCTTCAGATGCAAATTTGCATAAAAAATTTGTGACTGAATCGGTAAACAGGGACGCACCGGACCCCATGCTGTGAACTACGGCAGCACATATGTGAACCTGGCCTGAACCTATCATTCTACCATACCACGTTAGAGATATGAAAGGAATGTTTTAGGTAATACTCTGGATACCTGGTTGCCTTGTTAAACCTTTTTTTGTATTAATACTTATAGGCATTTCCAGGCAAAGATTTAGGTAACCCAGAACCATCAATCAACATTTTTGCAGTGACTACTCTTTGGCTTGCAAAATGTCACTTTTTTTTGGCTTGCAAAATGTAATGCGATAAAGACATGGAAGACCGAACTCTCTTCCTCTCAGAATAAGATTGAACAATTCAGGAAGTATTAGTGCTGTGATTTTTCAAACATTCCAACATGCTGGTCTCTATTTAATGGTTCTGACTGCCTAACCCTAAATCAATCTCTTTTTCTGGATACCTGGGTGGTGCAACAGAGCCCAGAAACTCCCCCGTCTCCTGTTCCCCTTTCCCCCAGTCTCCACCCCCTTTTTTTCCGTCCATCCCTCTTCAGTCTCTTTTTTTAATACACCATCCTCTCTCACTCTCTCTCTTCTTTTAGTTTTGTTTAGTCCTTCGTGACCAATGTGAACACAGGGCTGGCCATATATGTATCAAAATTTGGCCAGTCGAGCAGAGACCAGACAAATTCCAATCTGTCAATGGCCATTCATGCTGCATAGAGGTCAGTCTAATGAGTGACTATGCATTGAGAAGGAATGTAGGAAAGCTTTTTTTCGATCAGCGGCTGCAGCCTTTGATCAGTGTATTCTTACAGTGGGACTCACCGCTGTCAGAATACAATGTTCCAGCATGGATTATTTCTCTATCCACCTCACTTTTGTGGATAGGGAATCGTAAAACAAATAATCTATGGGCAGCTTAAAGCCATATTTAGGGTGTAACATGTTACTGTAGGACCAGCCCTGCATCCCCCCCCACCCCCGATCCCCTGTTGTGACAGCTAGCAGTGAATCTTCTACCCTCGCTAGCTGTCACAATTTAAATAAAAAGAGCTCTGTGAATAGGAAACTACAAGTCCCAATCCCAATCCTGTCAGTGTGAAATTGCCTGGCCATATGATGTACTAGGCTAACAGCTACCACTGACAGTCTGCAGCATTCCTGCATTGCACCAGCAATCTGATTTCCAGGCTCCTAAAGAAATTTGTAAATGCTAATTTTTTTACCTGCAAAAAAAATGTGAATTTATTTATTTATTTTATTCTTCTTATGCATTCTTTAAGCTGTTCCTTCTTATATGCAATTTAAAACCACACAGGTGCCTAGGTTACCATGACACAGCTAATTGGTTTAAATATGCTACAGCCAAGAAAAAACGATTGTAATTTCCAACAACAAATGTTCGATGGAAGCTTGTTGTCGGAAATTCCGACCGTGTGTAGGCTCCATCGGACAATCGCGCTCGGAATTTCCACACAAAATTCCACACATGCTCGGAATCAAGCAGAAGAGCCACACTGCCAATTGAATTTATTTTTTCTTGGTTCGTCGTACGCCTTGTATGTCACAGCATTCTTGACGTTCGGAATTTCCGACAACATTTGTGTGACCTTGTGTATGCAAGACAAGTTTGAACCAACGCCCGTCGGAAAAAATCCATGGTTTTGTTGACGGAATGTCCAATCGCCTGTACGCGGCATTACACTTATATAATGAAAGAGTGCCTACTTGAACCTGCTTGTGCTGTGTCAATGATTTTACACTTGTCCCTTTATCCCATAGCATTGTTTTCCCTTATATGAACTTGTTAAAGAATTGTAATAAAATACTATCAGCCCCAGTGTGTTAAATTAGCTTCTGATGCTCTTCAACTATGTTATTTTAAGGCAGAGGAACCTTAATGTCCATTGTTTCTCTGCACGATACTCATCTGAACGTCACATTTTATAGGCTAACGTGTTCTGTTAAATATAAGGGATTTAGTAGTAACCTATAGTCTGTAGTCACAAATGGGAGACAGTAAGGCCTTTTAGCGTATGCTACATGTCTAAGCCAGAGTTCAGACGGCCCAGGCTGCATCCTTTCGTTGGGCCTACTCCAGCCACTGGAAGGTTAAACTTTTTATTTTCTGCTGGATTTTGTTCAATGAAACCTGAGCACAGACGTGTTACTAATGTATTATGACAAGCCTTTTGACTTTCAGGCCAGAAAGGTTCTAGCTATCCTTTTCCAGTTGGAAAAAAAGCCTCCTTCACAATAATGGAAGAATGTAGTGTGTGCAAGCATCCTGCTCATCACATTTAAGTGCTCGTCCTATTCAGGCACGGACGGCGAGAGAGCTACAAAGCTTCAAGTGGCAGCGTTAAATATCGTCCCCTTCATAATGCTTGAATACATTTTCCGGAGACTGATCAGCGCAGCTGCCGCGATCATGCTTATTTGTTTATTCTTCACCTTGGTCCGCGTGGACTGCTGACCTAGCTAATCTGCAGCACATGTAAGAAAATGTTTTAATATTCATAGCTGAAATCTCCTGCTTAGTAGAAAAAAGAGAGAGAGAGCGAGGGAGCCACGTGTCGAATGTGTTTGAGGTTACGCTCTCACAGAAGCTAGATTTTTTTTTCTGTCTTCTTTCTCTACGTGCTTTTACTAGCATATTAGGAAATAACGGTTATGGATGCTGATGGAGAAAATGTACCAACCTGACTTTTAATGGATTTCTTAGAACAAACAGACTATGGTGCTGATAATTGTGGTAAGTAATGAAAAGCCCACTTTCTGCCTGGGTTCCTTAGCAGATGTCCTTCCATTACATTTAAGAGTCTTCTAAACAGTGTAGTCCTAGTTTTATGACTTGCCCTTCATTTACTTGAAACTCCCGAAGTTCACAGCGCTAGGCTCATTTTGAAAGCGGGATGTAATTACAATGGCGCTATCTTCTGCTTACCGACTGCTTTTTCAGAACAATTTAATCATCATTACTTGTGGATACTGTAAATTGAATATCGCCCACCTAATTACATTAAACTCAAGGGTTGCATCTGCTAACATTCCCAAATATCAAAAGTTCAAATTTTACTGTCAAGAAGAGAGCTGTTCCTGTATTTGATCTGAAGGCTGTGCTTTATTGCATTATATTGTCAGGTACAGACTGAGAAGGATACATGGTAATTAGCTATTTAATGAGAAGGCTTCACATAATAGGCTCTTGGATAGAAGGTATTTTATAGAAGTTAAACTAAATTAGCTTACTCTTTTGTGTGTGTGTTGTACTGTAACCGTTTATATACTGTGTGCAGAATGAAAGAGGATGTCTTGTAGCCTAGTTTTGAAATTGCACAAAAAGGAATAAGTAACTTATTAATTAATATTTTTAAATGTAATGAAAATCTAATTTCAGTTTACATACTTGTGTATGTGTAGAGCACCACTGAGGTATGCAGTGCTATCAATTCCGAAAATAGATACTGAACTGAAAATCTAGTACCTTATATCCGAAGTGAAGCAATACATATCAGACCGTTACAGTGCAGGTTTGCAACAGGATCATCACAGCGAGCGTTCAATGAATTGGAGCAGATATAACAAGATGTCAGAAAATGAAATTACTCCAAACCAGATTTCTAAGACACATGATGTCGTTTGTACAAAGGATTGTCAACAAGGGGTCTTCAGAAATCCAGTTATCCTCAGACCCACCAGGAACAGTCAGGAACTACCTTGTGTATTACCTGACAGCAAGCATGTAGATACCTCTTACTACTCGCTCTCTTTTTCTTTATATAAAAGAGAATGATTGGCACCACTCACACCAAGAGATGAAAGATTTCTCTGTGCAGTAATTAGCACACCAGATCAGAAGTGCTCATTATTACGCTCTAGGAGGACCAACGTGACCTAATGCTCATCCAGTCATCAAATGCAGACCTTCTTTTGGGTCGGGTGGACCCATGCACACGGAAACCCTTAAACTGAATAAGCCAATTTCGGTTTGCTTGTTCTGTAACAAACATGTCAGGATAAATTTAAATCCACTCTGACAACAGTAAACTGAAATGTGATGGATTGCTATGGCTTACTTTATTTTGCATATACTCCATGCTCTTGGCTGTCCCCTACTACAAAATTCTAAAACAGTCCAAAAAAGAGTTATTGCTAGATTGCACTAGAGTTCTAAAATGAGCAGTAGGCCTACAGCTACAAAATAATCAACAACATATGAGAGGCTAAACGGTGGCAGTTTTAGAAGGGAGTGTGCAATTGTAGGAACATGGGTTAATTTACTAAAACTTGAGAGTGGATTGGGCTACCCATTGACAACTCTGATGCCCCGTACACACGTGCAGGATTTCCGCCGGGAAAAGTTCCTGTCGGAAATCCAGAGGGGAAAGCCGAGAACCTGCTCAGGCAGTCTTTCTTTCCCCCTACACATGGCCGGTTTTCCTGACAGAAAAACTAAGATGGAAATTCCATCCGTTTGTATGCTCCATCGCAGTTTTTCCCGTAGGAAAACTGGCAAAAACCGCCAGGCAAAAGTCCGCAAAAGTTTTCTCGGTGGGAAAAAAGAACGCTAGTTCTCTTTTTTTGTCCGGTGGTTTTTGAGCAGTTTTCCGTCGGAAAAACTGCGAGGAGCATACACACAGCCGGAATTTCCGACCAAAAGCTCTCCTTGCAGTTTTCCCATTGGGGAAAACGGTTGTGTACGAGGCATGACATGGGGAGGTTTACTAAAACTGGAGCACTCAGAATCCGGTGCAATTGCGCATTGTAGCCAATCGGCTTCTAACTTCAGCTTTTTCCGTTAAGCTTTGACAATACAATCTGGAAGCTGATTGGTTTATATGCAGATCTGCACCAGATTTTGCACTCCCAGCTTTAGTAAATCATCCCCACACTCTATGGGGTCTATGGGCGACAGTTAAGCTCACCACATGTCAAAATCAGTCTGTACAATCTTTAAAAAATCATCTTTAGATTTGCCAAAACCTTTTTAAAGCATTAAGTGCCCTTTTATTCAGTCAAGCAGGCCCTTGTGCTACATAGTTGTTGGTAGATTTAAGTATGTTGTACTGTCAGATTGTAACGTGTGATTGGTTGCTGAGTTAAACCAATTTACCTGGAGAGAAATCAGGGTTATATGCGTGTAGCATAATTTAGTATTTTACCTACATTTTCTAACTGGGGATATAAAAGGGAAAAGGAATGTATTTTCAGCAACTACAGATGTTGGGTTAACCGCTTGCCGACCGCTGCACGCCGATATATGTCGGCAGAATGGCAGCAGTAGGCAAATGAATGTACGGGTACGTTCGCTTTATGAAGCCCTGCAGCGGGTCCCGTGACCGTGCCTGTGGGCCCCCGCAAACTGTTTGCCGGCATCCCATGAATGTGTCATGGAGAGGCAGAATGGGGGGATCCCTGTGTAAACAAGGCATCTCCCTGTTCTGCCTAATGACAGGACCCTGATCGTCTGCTCCCTTTTATCGGGAGCAGTGATCAGTTTCATGTCACCAGTCCCCACACAGTTAGAATCACTCTCTAGGACACACTTAACCCCTTCCTCGCCCCCTACTGGTAACCCCTTCACTGCCAGTGTCATTTACACAGTTATCAGTGCATTTTTATAGCACTGATCGCTGTATAAATGACAATGGTCCCAAAATAGCTTCAAAAGTCTCCGCTGTGTCCGCCATAATGTTGCAGTCACAATAAAAATTGCAGATCGCTGCCATAACTAGTAAAACAAAATATACTGCTGTAACACAGTAAATTACATTTTGTATAAGTAAGACTAGTTCGGGTGTCGGCAACCCGCGGCTCCTAAGCGGCATGCGGCTCTTTTGAATCTTTGCCGCGGCTCCTGTATTACAGGGGTCATGTGGCCACAGGCCTGAGCCGGCCTGTGATTGGGTCACGGCGTCGGCGGCCGGGTCATGTGGCCACAGAGCTGGCCTGTCCTGATCGTGGGTGGCCGCGCTGGCGCATGCACGCGCCTGGAGTCTCCCGCCCGCCTGCAAGTCTGGCTCACCTCACCTCAGCCGTCAACCGCCAACATCTCCCGCGCGGAGGCTCCACTCCACCCGTCCAGATCGTAGTCAGCCAGCTCAGCAGCAGTGCACCGACTGTGGCCCTGCACAGATGAGGAGCGGCATCATGCGTGTGGGGGACACATAAATATGCACATTCGGCTTGACCAAGCATGCAAGTTTTTTGCTACCGAAAGGAAGGCATTGATGTCCAACATCTCTGTCTTATCATTATGTGAAATAATAGGGGGAATAATGATTTACATTGCGGTGGTGATGTTAATGGTGTCTGAACAGTTGCAGCTAAAATATATATATATATATATATATATATAAATGTTTTCAGACAAAATTCACCCTTATTATGTCGTGCAGAATACGTGATACTTTATCTGTAGTGTTTGTTATAATACTCTGTACATGTCAAGCTTTTAATGTGTAGAAACGACTCGGTATGTGCAGAATTCCTTTATAAGTACTATAGAGACAAGTACACTCTCTCAGAGGTGATGCGGTCAAATGTCTGTGATTAAATATTAAAAAAAAAAAATGTTTTGGCAAACTTTTGTCCTCCCTGGTCGAACTTTGCTAGCACACTAATAGGCAGGCAAGCATATAATGGCCTTATGATAGTCCATCCAGTGTTAAGCGTTTTTATTGTTATGACAAAATGTTCTTATGTTTTTGTGTACGTCTGTCATACTATTTCTTCTTCACCACAAGGCCTTGACCTAGGAGTATTGATTGTCAATGCCACTTACTCTCTAGAGTGCCTTGACTTGTATTGACCTGCTGGCCTGGCAGCCGGACTCTTATAGAACTGAAGGTGTTAAGTAAAGACAAATTTTGTTCTTGTAGTGGAAAATCAGACTTTAATTAGTTACTTGGTTTCTCTTAGTTTAGTGTTTGATGTCTGTTCAGCTCTAGTGGGTCTGTAAATTATTGTAAGAAAACAGGGATTGTTCCAGAGAGAGAGATTTGATTGATTTTTGCTTGTTATAAGCATTGCACATTTAAAAGCTATGTACAGCTTACTTGTTTTTACTTAGTTATTTCTGGCAATTCTTTTTCTTTTCTTTGTGGATTCATTAAGAACACCCAGTCTATTCACAAGTGTATTTTTTTTGTTTTTTTTCTTTGTAAGGTAATGACTTATTTTCCCAGGGCACCCCCTATAGAGTCCCTTTATGACCTCTAATAAAAACCTGCCCAGACAGTACAAATTGGGGCGAAGTGGGACAGCAAGATTAAAGCTCTTTCTGTG
This sequence comes from Rana kukunoris, assembly GCA_029574335.1. Taxonomy (NCBI): domain Eukaryota; kingdom Metazoa; phylum Chordata; class Amphibia; order Anura; family Ranidae; genus Rana; species Rana kukunoris. The sequence goes on from CM056049.1 coordinate 602,792,304, forward strand.
CCAGGGGATTGGGATGTAGGGAGGAAATAGAACACTTTTCAGAGGCAGACATGCCACAAATACTCCATATTGTAAGGTGTGCTGCCGGCATGCATTATGAAAGCATTTAATCATAGCTCTGCCAGTCTGTAAATGTAATGTGGCTAGGTTGTGGGACGCGTGGAAATGTTATTTACTAAGTAAAAATGCGTTTTTTATTTTCCATTTTCACTTGTCTGTAAATGTAATTATTAGAAGTAATATAATCGCCCAGACGCCCAGACGGATCTCTCTAGGATGTAGGGATAAAATCTGAAAAATGAAAGTGGTATATTTTAAGCTTAATTGGCCTCAGTTACGGAAAGGTTTTGTTTTTGGCCGTGGACACTAGAAAACGTCTGTCCCTTGAGGGTTTATTCTGCAAAGAGTAAAAGTTGAGAGAGAGGTGAGATGGCATTGCGTGTTACACAATGGTTTGACCATGTTCTTACTCCAGTACATACATATAAACATCACTGTATATACACTATATACAAACACACACATGGACTTTAATGGCATCCCCAGTCTTGGTACGTATGGTTCTATATTGAGTTGGCCCACCCTTTGTAGCTATAATGACTTCAACTCTTCTGGGAAGGCTGTCCACAAGGTTGAGGAGAAGTGTGTCTATGGGAATGTTTGAGCATTCTTCCAGAAGCGCATTTGTAAGAACAAGAACTGAGGAATCACTCTACCACTGATCGCTCAGTTCCGGAGGGTGTATGTCCAGCTTTCAATGTTGCCTAATTGAATAGACAGTTATTGTTTAAAGCGAAACTTCAGTCATTTTTTCATCTTTCCATCTATTAGGCCCCTTACACACTAGGTGGAGTCTGTCGAAGCGGAGTCCGCCAGCTCCCACCGGCTCAGCGGGAGATCTCTCTGCAGATCTCCGCTGAGCCGGTAGATGACAAGTCCCTCTCTGCTCACTGAGCGGGGAGGGGCTTGTGCAACGCCGCTGATTCCTATGGAGAGATCTGATGGAAACGGACAGCATGTCTTTTTTCATCAGATCTCACCCGATCCGATCCGCCATGGACGGATGGGGACGTATCACCATACGTCTGATTTTGGCGGATCGGGTCGGATGTCAGCGAACATGTCTAGTTCACGCCATACCCCCAACTTTTTAAGATGGGAATTAGGGACACCTATCAACATTCTTCCTTATGGTTAACATCAATGCAGCACAGTTTTGTAAAAGGTTCCTGTGCTGCTTTAGTGCGATTGCAACACAATTTTGGCACCATAGACTTCAATGGAAATGCACCAAAAACACACGTACATGCCTCCTGACGTGCATACCTAATTCTACTGAACATCTGATCAAATCACAGCTTTACAAGTGAAAACCTAGCCTTACAAGTTCTTACAGCTTTCCTTTGCTGTTAAGCAGCTGCAGCCAGAATACATCAGTCTGCCCCCTGCTAAAAATGCAGAGATGCCGATAATGCCCAAATGTCTGATATTTGGGTGAGAACAGCTGTTTCTCTGAAATGATCTAATCCATCCTCACAAAAAAAACATTCATCCGCCTTCCTACTGAGGCTGGGCTCACACTGTTGTCATGTGTTAATGCATGTGCATTGCTGTGCGTTTATGTCTGTAATAGATACATGTTTTTTTGTTTGTTTTGTTTTTTGTAACACAGTGACACATCAGTCAGCAAGGTGCATTGGGGTACTGCACATTTACTACAGTGTAGCATTGTAAGGCCAGAGTCTGAGCTGTGTAATCAGCAAATCTCATGTTCTCTGATTGGAGAGCTCAAGCTCCAACTCAATCAGAACATACCAGACTGCTGCAGAGAGATGGCTGCTTACACACGGATAGTAGTGTTCCCCTCTGCATCATGGGGACAGGCTGAAAAAAAATGTTTTAGTTGCACTTTAGCCTCATACTCACGATCAGACTTCAAAAAAGCTTCCATGGATTTTCGTTCGAAGGGCGTTGACCGTGAACTTGGTATGCATACACACGGCAGGACTTGTTCAGCAACAAACATGAACATAGTGACGTAATTGACGTACTACGTGTTTTTTTCTGCTCTTTAGTGCCACCCTTTGGGCAACTTCTGCTATTGCTGGTTGATCTTTTGCATTGGTTCTGAGCATGCATGTTTGTACTTTGGACTTAAGTTCGATGGACTTCAGTACACACAATCAGCAGAGGCAGCTCTAGGCTTTGTGAGGCCTAAGGCAAAGCTTGACATGGGGCCCCACTTACACACATGATGGGAAAAATAATTCAAGAACCTCTTTCTCACAACCCTGGCCGGTGGTTGTGGGGGATCTGCGGACAGGTGGCTTATGGGAATCTGGAAGCCCCCTTTAACAAGGAGGCCCCCAGATCCTGCTTTTTAATAACTAAGGAGCGGGGTGGTGTCACCTGGTGAACCCGCTCCCTTGTGACATCATTGACTGAGGGTATGCTGGGTCATTGATGTCACAAGGGGTGGTGACACCGGTATTCACTGGTTGTTAGAGACGCTGGTGGCCCCTCTCCTGAGTCAGAGCTCTTAATGCTGCCTGAGCACAGCAGCAGCAGTGTTAAGGTCCCCTGTCCCTCAAAACTGGGTTAATGCATTAGGTAAGTTAGGCAGCCGTGAGGCCCATGTGAATGTGAGGCCTTAGGCGTTCACCTAATTTGCCTTGTCTTGAGCAGGCTCTGATGATCGGACTTTGCTCCATCGGACTTTTGTTGCCGGAAAGTTTGTCTGTTTGCAAAGCGAACATTTGTCTGATGAAAACCGAAAAAGTTTGTCCGATGGAGCGTACACATGGTCGGATTTTCTGAAAAACCTGGTCATTTTGAAGTTTGTTGTCAAAAAGTCTGATCATGTGTATGGGCCTTTTGACTGATTTTAAAGTTCAATTGGACATCACAACATCACAATGAAGCCCCAGGAAATAGTTTTGTTTTTTGTATACCATACTAGGGCACAGACCGCGCAGCAATAACAAAAAAGATACATAATACCACACGTATTTTATTAGTATGGTGCAACTTCCATCATTTATGTAACCAAATGACACTTTTTGTGAAAATATCACAACTTTGAGCAGTGAGCAGCTAATATAATTATATATTGCTTATATATTCAGGTCTGCTCACATAAATAAAGCATATGTACATGACCCTTACATATATTATTTCAAATAATCTAAGTCGTGTCTCGCTGAGGTGATAAAATAACACATTGATCTTTCACAAAGTGTTAAAACGGCATGCTAATTCAACACTTTCTCTACTGAAAAGTTGTTAGCACTTCCACTGATATTTTTTTTTTCCCTGATTGTTAAACACCACTCGACGGAGGACTTAATATTGTACAATTCTTGTATTCAATCCCCAAATTATTTAGCTAATTAGTTTTATAGCAAGCACCAGTAATGAAGTTTTTTTCTGCAGTTTTATTTTAATGAAGTCCTGTTCACACAGTTTTAATTGTTTGTCCCAGTCAGCATCTCTACAGCAAAGTAAGCCTCAGAGCCCATCGGAAGAGATGACTAAATGAGTGTAGAGTTTGTTATTATTTATTAAATAAATGGAAGGTTTAATTAATAGAATGTATGTCAGCGGTGCAGTTTTAATAGATGGTGTCAAGCTACTTTTTATTTAAGACCTACGTAGGTTATTTTTTAAATCTAATTTAATTATAACACCTTCCGTACTTTACTTTAATTCCCTACTTTTAATTTAACATTTAAAATTTAAGAACATAATAAAAGCTAATGCCGTGTACACACGATCTGAATTTCCGCTGAATTTTTTCATCGTATATTCTGACCATGTGTGTGCCCCATCTGAGTTTTCGGAAATTCTGACGGACTTAGAAAGAAAACATGTTTTTCCGATGGAAAAAAATTCTATCGGAAAATCCATTCGTCTTTATGATACACACATGCTCAGAATCAAGTCGACACATGCTCGGAAGCATTGAACTTAATTTTTCTCTGCTCATCGTAGTGTTGTACCACGTTCTTGACAGTCGGAATTTGGTGTGACAGTGTGTATGCAAGACAGCTTGAAAGGAATTCCATCTGAAAAATCCATTGGAGTTTATCCCGACGGAAATTCTGATCGTGTGTACAAGGCATAAGTCAGTGACTGATGCAATGTGATGACATCATCATGTTGAACACCATGGCATCATTTTTTTTCTTTTGGGAATTGAGGACTTGTCTGCTGTAGATGTCAAAGTTGTGTTTAGGCCTGCTCTAGTCTATACATCAGGTTTACTATGATGAACAACATCAAGTTGCCCAAGTACAAATCATTAGCACAACCTCATCTGGAATATGCAGTTCAGTTTTGGGCTCCAGTTCTCAAAAAGGATATTGGGGAACTGGAGAAAGTGCAGAGAAGAGCAACCAAACTTATAAGAGGCATGGAGGAGCTCAGCTATGAGGGAAGATTAGAGGAACTGAATTGTATCTCTCTTGAGAAGAGGAGAACAGGGGGGTTATGATCAACATGTATAAATACATAAGTGGCTTATATCATGAACTTGGTGTTGAGTTATTCACTTTAAGGTCATCACAGAGCACAAGGGGCACTCTTTATGTCTAGAGCAGGGGTCTCCAAACTTTCTAAACAAAAGGCCAGTCTACTGTCCTCCATTCTGTGGCGGGGGCCGGAGTGTGGCCATTGGGAGTAGAAATTGTCCTAGTGTCAGTGAAAGTTAACAATGCATCTTTGATAATGGGGGGGGGGGTAGTGCCTCACTTTATTGGTGCCACATTGTTGGTGTTAGTGAAAGAAACAGTGCCCTTTCGCTGGTATCAGTGGGAAGAATAGTGTCCCCTCATTGGTGTCAATGGGAGGAATAGTGCCCCATTGTTGGCGTCAATGGGAGAAACAGTGCCCCAGTGTTGGTGTCAGTAGTAGGAAATATGGCCCATTGTTGGATGTCCGTGGGAGGGATAGTGTCCCAGTGTTGGTGCCAGTGGAAGGAATAGTGTATTTTCTCAGTTGAAGGAAACACGCCCCAAGGGCTGGATAAAGGCACGCAAAGCTGTGAAAATGTGGAATAGACTCCCTCAAGAGCCGACTTTGGCACTGCTCAGTAGATGGCTTTAAAAAAGGCCTGTTTTTTTCCTAAATGTACATAATATAACTTGATACTAACATTTATAGATAAAGTTGATCCAGGTAATATCCGATCACCTTGCGGGGGATCAGGAAGGAATTTTCCCCCCTACTGGAACACATTGGATTATGCTTTGCTGTTTTTTTTGCCTTCCTTTAGATCAACTGTGGGTATAGGATTGTGTATATGGGATTGCTTTTTTTTTTACCTTTCCTTTATTGGTTGAACTAGATGGACTTGGGTCTTTTTTCAACCAGACTAACTGTAACTATATGTAACTTGTATCTTGTTGTCAATGAGTAGCCCATCTATTCGTGGGACAGCTGCAAATGTGGGTTACATAGTTACTAACAGTTACATAGTTAACAAGGTTGACAACTCTGACACAAGGGGGAGAATCTATTGAAGCTGTGCATGGTAGCCAATAAGCTTGTAACTTCACCTTGTTTAAAGGGTTTGTAAAGGAATTTTTTTTTTAGCTTCCTTTACCTTAATGCCGTACTGTTTTCATGTGCTCATTGTTCGTTTTTGCTCTCAAGTTGCTGTAATCCTTCTCTGCGTCTTCTGCTGTAATCCTTCTCTCATCTCCACACTTCCTGGTTGTCTGTTTCCTGATAACCACAGTACTGGGAGCTTTCTCTCTGTGGTCACTAATCAAGGAGGTGTGATTACTGTGTGTCTAAAACCCCTCAGCACCAATCAGTTTAGTTTTACAAACCATCACTGCCCTTTATTGGCTCTGTGGCTCTGTACATCACAGAAGCAGGAAATAGCATGCAAAAACGAAACTAAACTGTAGGTACATTATATGATTGATTTTTATCTATTTTTAAAAGGAATCAGTTAACTATTATGTCTCTATAGATACACAAATCAATCACTGGCGCTAGATGTGGATACAGATAACCCTGATGTGGTTCGTATGTAAGGAGTGGAGTAGATAGTCCAGCGCTGCGGGAATCACAGTACCCGGTAGTACCCAACACACAGAAAAAACACCAAAAGTGTTCGCGCTCATGGGTATCTACAAATCAAATAAAGTCCAATATATATTGGACTTTATTTGATTTGTAGATACCCATGAGCACGGACTCTTTTGGTGTTTATTATGTCTCTATACCCTGTAAACAGTCATTTCAGCACAACAAAAATTTTCCTTTACAACTCCTTTAATTAAGCTTTGACAATACAACCTGAAAGCAATTGGTGTCTTTACAGAGCTGCACCAGATTTTGCACCTCCCAGTTTTAGAAAATCTCCCTCCAATTGTCTGTATAGAGAAAATATGCGTTCCTGTGAATCTATACGTTTTTTGAGGTTTTCCAAGGATTTATTTTTTACACTTTTTGGCTGATGTGTACTCTTATAGCTGAACAGAAATTTTACCTGCTGGAAGACGTCTGTATAATGCTCTACACTTGTCAGATTGTCACACAAACTGTCACTTCAAAACCTCTATTATTCACGCTTTATGCTCACATTGCCGAGGTAAAGCTAGCAACGTTTAAAGTGAAGCCATTCTCAGGTACTTCCGGTTCGAAGTAGAGCTCCCTTAATGGGCACTATAATCTACGTATCCTATTCTTTACAAGCATCTACTTGACAATGCCACTACAATTCATACAAGTTACTATGCAAATACCAATGTACTAAAACAACTTTACAGCTGAACTCCAGGGAAAATAAAAATGTTTCCTTGCAGTGGGACTGCCTCTGCACTGTAAGGATTAAATGCAGGTTTAGGTCTAGGGGGCCACAAAAAGCCCATTTACTTACCCAAAACTCTGCTTCCGCCAGGCTGTAAGATCGATCCCCGCAGCCTCTTCTCCCCTACACTCTGGAGGTCGCAGGACCTGACATCATCAAGTTTCAGTGCAGAGCCCTAAGCGGCATACACACGACCGAGAAACTCGACGGGCGAAACACATCGTTTTCCCCGTTGAGTTTCTTGTTCGAGCCACATTTTCCCATTGCCCTTCGAGGAAATAGAGAACATGCTCTCTTTTTGGCTCGACAAGTTCCTCAACAGTTTTCTCGGCGAAAAGTGTACACACGACCAGTTTCCTCGGCAGAATACGTCTCCCATCGAGTTTCTTGCTGAATTCTGCCGAGAAAACCTGTCGTGTGTACGCGGCCTAAGCCCTGCTTTGGATGTGAGGACACCAAAGGATACTCCAATAGCAGTGTGGAGGGGAGTAGAGGAGTTTGCTGGCTGCCAGGGAAAGAAAGGATTGAAAGTAAGACTGAATTTTGTGACATAAATGATCATTTAGCCCTTGTAGTGTGGGGGAGCACTGCTGCACAGGAGCATGTTTCCCTGGAAAGGAACCCGCACCGATGTCTCTGAATTTGCTCCCGAAGTCGGACTGACTTGTTGGTTTGAAATTGTGTGAGTTCAGATTTTAAACCCACATTAGCGTGAAGATAGGCTCAAATCTGAAAGCTGATTAGTCACTAACACCAGGTCCTGTGTGCACTAGACATGTGCATTCGTTTTCATCCGAATGCATTTTAGTTCCTGAATTTTAGGTATTTTCGTTATCATTTTAACAAACGCTAACGAAAGCACAGAAAACGAAAACCGAAAGATCCAATATAAACAAATGCTTTATTTCCCTTTCGTTGCGGTCGAATGTACCTAACCTTAACTCTATTAGTCCAATATTATTCTACATAGAGAGAAAAGATTCGACATTATAGAGACAATAGAGACATGAAGAAGAGTCGACATATAGAGAAAAGATTCGACATAGAGAGAAAAGATTCGACATAGAGAAAAGATTCGACATAGAGAGAAAAGATTCGACATAGAGAGACATGAAGAGTCTTTTTTTTTTTAAAGATTCTATCAAATCTTCTTTTTTATTACATTTATTTACATTGAACAGACACCATAAGCCTTCAATGACAGATTCGACCCTAATTGTGCCTAACCTTAACTCTATTTGTTCAATATTATTCTACATAAAGAGAAAAGATTCGACATATAGAGACATGAAGATTCGACATATAGAGACATGAAGATTCGACATAGAGAGACATGAAGAGTCAATTTTTTTATTTTTTTTTAAAGATTCTGTCAAATCTTCGTTTTTTTTTTCTTCTTAGAACATTCGACAGACACCATAAGCCTTCAATGACAGATTCGACCTTAATTTGGATTTTTGGACAAATGCATTTTTTTTAACGAAAAACAAAATAGATAAAAACAAATTTTGGGAGTAACTAAATAAATGTATTTTTAACTGAAACTAAATTTTTTCGGACGGTACGAAAACTGAAATTCTATTGAAACAATATATTTGTGTGAACATCATCTAGTGTGCACCAGTTTTAATGAATTTCCCCCATAGTGTTTTTTTTAGTGTGTGTTGGCCCGATCTCCGACAGAGCCTGCAGCACAAGGTAGTAGCTTCAGAGGACAGAAAGAAAATGAACAATTTGCAGTGTATCAGCCATGTACACATGTATTCCTAGATGTTCAGAGTATCTTCAGCATACAATCCCTATGCACACACATCCCAGCTCCCCAGCCTTGTTGCTTCTGCACAGGTGACCGAGGAAAGGAGCGGTAAGAGAAGCTGCCGGCAGCTTTGACAGCTACTACATTCATATGCAGATATCTCTGCACTGATTGGTTGGGAAAGAATAGGGGTGTGGTGTTGTATGTAAAAGAGTGAAGAGGTGCACCATGGGCCGTGTAGTCTGTCGAAGACAAAACTAGACAGAGGCTGAAGCTGGCTAATGTTGATAAACATTGGCGCTCAGCTGGGAAAGGAGTCTGCAGAAACAATTGAAATCTTTCAATCAAATGTGAATAGCAAATACATTGCAATCCCACCTGAGTTTGAGATATTAAGGCCCCTTTCACACTGAGGCATATTTCAGGCCTTTTAGCGCTAGAAATAACTAAATAATCCTGCCCCAGCATTCTCAATGTGAAAGCCTTAGGGCTTTCACGCTGAGGCGATGCGCTGGCGGGAGGAAAAAAAATCTCCTGCAAGCAGCATCTTTGAAACGGTGTGTATACCGCTCCTTCCCATTGAAATCAATGGGACAGCGCAGCTATACTGCGGTTTGAGCGCAGTAAAGCGGTTTGCGTGCGGTATTAACCCTTTTTTTACCGCTAACGGGGAATAAAACTGCACCGATAGCGGCCGAATATTGTGGTAAATACGTGGTAAATACGACGGTATATCGGCGCTAAGAATCGCACTGCTATACCGCCACCACACCTCCCGCGCCCAGTGTGAAAGGGGCCTTAAGGTGATTTTAGAGCATTATTTTATATGTGTTTTAGTAAAAATTTCAGGCAGCAATCGGACAGCATTTTTGTTTAGCCAATGGAAAGCTAGTTACTAGGAGAAAGGGGATAGTTATTCATGCTTGCAACACTCTCCGTTTCAGATGCTTTAATTCATTTTTCAGAGGCCAAAAATTCCCCATTCTGGTTCAAAAGTACAGTTTTGAGCTTCAGATGTGGAACTACAGGCACCTGAGCACTCAGGAACTATTTCAAAGCATGGTTGTAACACATTTTGGAGCTTTGCTGTGAATCAGAGTTTAGAGGAAACCATCAGTGAAATATTAATAATATCCAGCAAACAGGACAAAATCAACGAATATACTTTTTAGCGGGTATGCTTTGCAGTACCCCCGCGACCCTATAGTCACTATAGTCAGATGTTTTAAACATCAGTTAATGTAATTTTGTATTTATTGTTACATACTCCATAACTACTGTAAATACTTGAATTTCCTAGATATAAATGTCTTGTAATCACCCGCACAGCAGTACAGGAAGGTTTAAGCTGGCCATACATGGGTCGAGTACCGAACTAATTTTCCTTTGAAAATCCGAAATGTCATGCATTTTGTTATGCCATGGTGCCACCATTGATTTCGAAATTCAACCAACCAAGCCTTCAATTTCACCTCGTGTTGCTACAGAATTTTTTTTTTTGTGGCCGGGAATCTTTTTTTTTCCCCAGCTCATGCACAGTTCTTTTTAACCACTTCCCATTCTGCCTATAGACATATGACATCCACAAGGTGGCTCTGCTATCCTGAGTGGATGTCATACGACATCCTCTGGCCTCCTGGCTGCTAGGGGGGTGTGCACATGCCCGCCGCATCGCCCGGGTGCAGATGCACGTGCCTGGTGGCCCCGATATCCGCTGGGTATCCATAATCGGCAGGTACAGAGCCAGGTACCTGGATCTCGGTGTGTAACCACAGAGATCCACATCCTGTCAGGAAGAGGAGACCGATGGTGTGTCTCTTGTACATAGGGACACCAGTCGGTCACCTCCCCCAGTCAGTCCCCTCCCCCTACAGTTAGAATCACTCCCTAGGGCACACATTTAACCCCTTGATCTCCCCCTAGTGTTAACCCCTTCCCAGTCACATGTATACAGTAATCAGTGCATATTTATTGCACTGTCCGCTGTATAAATGTGAATGGTCCCAAAATAGTGTCAAAAATGTCCGATCCGTCCGCCGCAATATTGCAGTCCTGACAAAAATAGCAGATAACCGCCATTACTAGTAAAAATAAAATTCATAAATCTATCTCCTATTTTGTAGGTGCTATAACTTTTTCACAAACCAATCACTATACGATTATTGCGATTTCTTTTTTTACCAAAAATATGTAGAAGAATACATATCGGCCTAAACTGAGATTTTTTTTTTTTTTTAATTGGGATATTTTATTATAGCAAAAAGTAAAAAAATATTGTGTTTTTTTTTTTAATTGGCAGTCTTTTTTTGTTTATATGAAATACCACCAAAAGAAAGCTCTATTTGTGGGAAAAAAGGACGTCAATTTTGTTTGGGAGCCACGTCGCACGACCGTGCGATTGTCATTCAAAGCGTGACAGTGCTGAAAGCTGAAAATTGGCCTGGGCAGGAAGGGGTGACAATTCCCGGTATTGAAGTGGTTAAATTATGTTTCTCGCACGATTTTCCCATCATTGATTAGATATTTGTTTGTTTTTCCAAAAATGGCTGAGCTGTATAGCAAAGATGCCAGATTACAAATCTGCCAGGAATGGATTACAAATCAGTTGGCATCCAGAAAATATGGATGTTTGAACGTCATATTAAGCAGCCTGCCTGGATTAAAGTGCTATATTGGGCAAACAATTTCTTGGTGTAGGCTGGTGATCTTTAATCATTTTTGTGTTGGTTGCTGTGCCAAGGGCACATTTGCATCTCTTCTGTAATAAGCCTTGGCCTTCTGCACTTGGCTAATGGCCGTTCCAGAAACCCATTTCTAAATGCAGCTGTTGTATAAGAGGTATGGCAGAATTTTTTTTTTTTGCCTGTATAGCTAAACGGCCTCACACAACACATTCTTTGTCTTTATAAATGCCCGCCACAATATGTTTCTCTTTGTTACAGAGCTGTTCTAACATATTTTTAGCTTGTTCACAGCTTTGTTATGTAGCATTACCTCAGACACATAATTCTTAGTTTAAGCAATTATTGTATTTGGTAGTTCACATACTGTATGCTACACCTTGCCAAAGAGCATCACATTATTCAGCTATCTTGCAGGAAGAGGCAGACATTCTCCCGAGCTCTTACCGTGAACTCCTGCAGAGAATCCGATTTTGCCTGCTGATCCTTAAGATCTATCCAGGAGGGCTGCCAACGGGTCACAAATGTAAAACCTCTCTAATTAACACATAATTGTCCTGCTGACCTAGTCCTGATGATCCCTGCGGGTGTATATATGAACCAGGCTGATCATTTCATACAATGCATTCATGCCAATAAATGTGCTCAAGATGGAAAAAAAAAGCAAGGGACCAAAACATATGGTATAATTTGCCAAAAACTGTGCCAATGCCAATTCACTACAACGTGCATGTTAAAGGGCAACAGATTATACAATGGATAACCCAACAGTCAAAATTTAAAATGAAAGTGTACATCCAGCCAAAACTTTATGTAAGGATAGACTGGAGAAGAGTCAGCAACTTTGTCAAGTGCATCTTGCTCATCGCACTACCTTTGTCCTAGTAATCACTATGAACAGAACTGTAAGTGAGGGAAAGTCCAAGATTTTGAATTGTCTCCATGAATGAAGAGAAAATCAGACATAAAACTAGAAATGGTCTTTCTGGCTTTATACCAAGAAAAGAGATAACAATTATGGCTTTATATATATTTTAATATAAGCGCTGTCTTCAAACTGAGGCCTGTGGGCTAGATGCAGCCCTTTGCTTCCATTGGGCTGCTATTTCTTCTACTGACACCAATGTTTAGGCACCATTCCCTCCCACTGACACCAATAATAAGGCACTATTTCTCCCCCTTTCATTGATTGTAATGATGGGAACACTATTTCTCCCAATAATGCAAATGATGGAGCTGGATTCTTCCCACTGACACCAAGGATGGAGCAATTTTTTTCTTACTGACACCGATGATGGGGCACTATTCCACCCACTGACACCAGTGATAGGGCACGATTCCTCCCACTGACACCAATTATGGGGCACTATTCCTCCCCCTGACACCCCAAATGATAGGGCACATTTACTTCCAGTAATACAAATGATGAGGCACTGTTCCTCCCACTGACACCAATATTGGGGCATGGTTTTTCCCACTGGCACCAATGATGGGGATCTATTCCTCCCGCTGACACTAATAATGGGGCAATATTCCTCCCACTGATACCAATGATGGGACACTATTTTTCCTACTGATACCAATGATGGGGAACTATTCCTCCCACTGACACCAATGATGGGGCTCTGATTCCTCCCCCTAGCACCAATGATAGGATACAAATCCTCCTACTGGCACCAATGATGGAGCACTATTCCTCCTTTTTTTTTTTAAGTGATCACATTCCTTCTGTTCTCACCTGCATATAAGCTTGGGGAGAAGAAACAGCAGTACACTGAACTTCCCAGTGAAAGGCTGTGCAGAGGGAGGGTGTGTGTGTGTGTGGGGGGGGGGGGGTTAGGACAGGTCTGATCGGGCAGGACGCTCAATGGATGTACATTCTTTCCATGGACCTTGATGGGGCTAGGCTGGGTTAGTAATATCCACCAACGGGAGGGAGTTTTTACAAGAAGGATCTAGCTCTGCTGTGACACCTGCACACAGGCAGCTGGCACAGAAACACCGAGCGGAAGGAAGCCGATCTAGAGGCAATAGAGCAGGGCTGTATAATGCGGGGAATTGAGCAAGATGCCGTAGCTCTCCAAAGGCAGATTACATGTTTCGGGGATTAACCCCCTTCCACAGGTCACCTGCTCTATAGATCCGATTTTGCCCTCTTGGCGTTCCTGGGATGACTTGCCCGTGAGCAGGTGTCACATTAGAGCAGGATCCTCCATCTGAAAACTTCCTCCGGTCAGATACTAACCCAGCTTAACCCCATCAAGGTCCATGGACAGAGTATACATCCATTAAGCGCCCCACACAGCTCCCAGGAGCTCCAGGGTCTAGAGGCAGCCATTTCTCCCACCTGCCACAGCTGAAGCTTCCACATGATTGGTGGGTTTAATATCTCTCAGGCACATTTGCATCCTCCTGCATGGTCTATTGATATTGCTTCTTGGGAATAGACTGTTCTAATAAAGTGACTTATTTTCCAAACTATCCAATCTGTCTGATCTGTGTACTGGAACAGCGCTTCCCTTGTTGAACTTTGTTACTGTTTTCTCATTTGGTCTTATGAGATTGGGAGCAGCGGCCGGTTTAACCTTTTACATTCAGAATGGACTTTGGACACATCCATGCTCTTGGCTTTTTTACTTGTTTACTTTCTCATACAAGCACATGGTACAGCAGGCACGTATCAGGAATCTGAAATGTTGGTGTTACTGATACTTTAAATGGGATACGCCCGTGTGCCCCCCACATGTATGTTCCCGTCAGACACCAAGCTTGTGTCAGAAAGAGCGTTCAGTGGCCAGAAAGCCTTCACAGTTATCTGCCCTCAAACGTCTGTATAAGTAAGCTACTGAAAGCCATGGGTTAAAGCATAGCTTTGTGCTTTGAATTCAGTGAATAACATAAATCTGGGAGTTATATTAGGAGAAAAGCAGTTTACAATAGGAATAAAACATGGATAGGGAGGAGGAAAGCAAAATAAAGCGCATCATTCACAAAACCCCCCTCCCCACACCCCTGAAGCATGCCATTCAGGAACCTGCACCCTTTCTAGACTAACGAGAGTGTAGAAACAGAACAGTACCAACCTGCCTGGGGGCACCTTATAGAAAGATAGTATGGATCTATAAAATAAAAAAACACTCTTGGTTTATTGTGTCATTAGATGCTGGTGAGTTTGTTGCTTATTCTAGCAGGATACTTGTGATATATAGATCAATGCATGTCACCAGCGCAGTGATCCAGGAAGAGAGTTTTAGTAATAGTTGCCCACCTCTAACCAAGTTAAATTCCATAGATAGACTGTAATATATGCCTTAAATAAACTTTATTAAATCACAAAACTTTAACGCAGAAGGACACCTAAAACCACAGTCTAAAAATCCAAAAATGTATACGGTACTTTGCAAGCAGGATCCATACATGACATGTCTTCTAGTTCTTCAACTCAGTCTAGGTCAGATCTCTTGGATGTCATGTATAGATCTAAACCGATCAACATCCATGCTCTTGGCTTTTTTATTTGTTTTACACCTCTAACCAAGTTAAATTCGATAGATGGACTGACTGTAATATATACTGTCAGTGGGTATTAAAATTGTGTCTGAACCGCAGAGGACAGAACGAGATACAATTGCTTGATTGCCCCATCAACACCGTCAATGTTGATAGGGGAAATCCCTTCTGCAGCACTGTTGTATTCTGCCAGCTTGGAGCCTTCCATGCCGGCAGAACAAAATGATTAGTGTAGCCAGCAGCAGTGATCATTTGGTTGTATACAAGTTGGTCAATAGATACATTTATGTACAACCAGGGTGCCCATATAGAGATCAAAATTTGTGTGATTCTTGCTGAACTGGTCAAACTTTAAACCATAACTAAAGAATAACTAAAGGCAAAAGTTTTTTTCTCTAGTTTTTGGATAGAGTGGAGAGGGATTAGAACACCGTTCAGGGTTTTATTACGATCTGTTCCCCCATTAAGGAGATTCTCAACTTTATTTGTCCTGTTTACCATTAGCATTGAAAGTGAAAGTAAAAGCAAATCACATATTTTGGGTTGTCCCCAGAAAAGCAATAAAGGGTAAATCTTCCAATGGGGGTGTTCTGTCAAAATAGCCAATTCATTGAGATCTCCAATCACATCATTTCCAGTTACTGTAAAGCATCAGTGTTTGGAGATTTGGACGAATTGCTGTTTTAACACAACACCGGCAAGTATGTACACTCAGGTACACAAATTTATAAGCGGACATTGTTTGTCTGCTCAATACTAAACAAAAACTTGGCCACCTCCAATGTGGCAACAACTTTTTCCACCTTAGCTGCTGTTCTGTCAAACAGCAAACTCTTTATGTACCGGAGTGCACATGCTTGCCGGTGTTGTGTCAAAACAGCAAACTTTTCCTTTACTGGAGTGTACATGCTTGCCGGTGTTCTGTCAAAACAGAAAACTCTTTGTGTACCGTAGTGTACATGCTTGCCGGTTTTGTACCAAAACAGAAAACTCTTTGTGTACCGGAGTGTACATGCTTACCGGTGTTCTGTCAAAACAGCAAATGCTTTGTGTACCGGAGTGTACATGCTTGCCGGTGTTGTGTTAAAACAGCCAACTCTTCCTGTACGGAGTGTACATGCTTGCCAGTGTTGTGTCAAAACAGCAAACTCTTCCTTTACCGGATTGTACACGTTTGCCGGTGTTCTGTCAAAACAGCAAACTCTTTGTGTACCGGAGTGTACATGCTTGCCGGTGTTCTGTCAAAACAGCAAACTCTTTGTGTACCGGAGTGTACATGCTTGCCGGTGTTTTGTCAAAACAGCAAACTCTTTGTGTACCGGAGTGTACATGCTTGTACATGTTTGCTGGTGTTCAAGATAGCAACTCATCTTGATGAATTGGCTATGTTGACAGGACGGAGCACTAGCTCTCATGACCTGGGGGTCCCCAAAGGATTCCCTTTATGTGCAGGGATTTCCTCTTCCTGTTTGGTTATGGGACAGGAAGTGAAGGGAAATCTCTGCAATGGGACAGAAATGGTGAAAAAAAATAATCTGAAGGGTTATAACCCTCCCTTACGCTATCCAAAATGAAAAAAAAAAAAAGTTTTGCCTATAGTTCTACTTTGAATATAAAGCTTTGCTTTAATCTTTTTTAAATAATTAAATTAGAGTAATGTATGACAGTACGGATTATGCCTCATACACACGGTCAGAATTTTGACCATGAAAAAGTCCGCCTTGAGCCAGTCAGAAGTCCGACGGACAAAAAGACAACAATTTCTATCTAAGGTCTGTCTGACTTCCGATCAAAAAAGTCCAATGGAGGCTACACACGGCAGGACTTTCCTGGGAAAAAAAAAAAGTCTGGCCATGTGTACAAGGCATTAGACTAATTTTTTCTCGGAAAGTCTGGCGATTAGCATGTGCTGACTGCGAGGAATTAGAGTTGCGCAGTATGAATGCTAATAAGGCGTGAATAATGAAATTCAATGGAAATAGATGATTCTACTCTTAAGTCACAAATTATTCAATGCACACTACAAATGAAATATCTATATCACATTTCATTTTATTTACAAGCAAAGGAACCCCGCTAATGTTCAAAAAACCTCAATTATTTCACACCAAGTTAATTCAATATCATACATAAATGTTCCAGCTCCCTAGCAACATTCTAGTGATTATTGAGATTCATGTATTATACAGATTTTTTTTTTTCCCCTAAACGGCTGGGAGTGTCAGCTTGTTGATACAAAACACACACTGATCTTTCAATCAGCAGCCTTAAAATAAAAAAGCTCTGGGAGCGCTAAGGCAGCTAGACGAAGGCAGGCTTGTTATTTCAGGCCGTTGTATGCCTTTTGTTGGCTCGTTTTATTAGTTTTAAATATTTACATGAAATTTCTATGGTGCATTTTCGAAGGTTTATGCTTTGTATGAGGTCCTTTTACATACTCATTGTTTGAATGAAAGCCTCTGCTGTCAGTCATTTGCTTATGTTTCTTTTTTATTGGGACTTTGCAACTTGGAAGCACAGGTTACCGAGCAGAACCGTCATTAATTTGCATTTCTAGGAAACAATCTCCAGAAGAAACACTGCCAAATGATATATGAAGAATTCCATATGCGATCTTGCTCTTTTGTTCTGCTGCAACATAAACATTCTTTGCAAAAAAAAAGACTTAAAAAAAAAAAAAAGTGTGTCACATAACTCTCAATATTCATACAGCTGTATTATTCTATGATATATTCTAGAATGGCACATTGAGATGTTTAAAGAGGGCGTAGTGGGATTAAATGTATTCATGCGCTCCGGCTCCAAGGTCCAGGGTTGTATAAACTGTTGGATAAAAATAAACTCACTAGGTGAATAAAATATGCAAGTTAAATCCATCTTTAAAGGGATTTCCAGCATTAAGTACCATTTAACAGAGCAATTCCAGGCAACAAGTGAAAGCATTCACTGAGCTACAAATCTTCTACAGTAAACACAGCAACTGTGCTAAAGCAAAAATAACATTTCAGCTGACCTGATTTTGAGTTCTCTGTATACCCATTCAAGTAAAAGTGATTGTAAATGATCACCTTGTAAAACAACCCAGTTTAAAATAGGAATGAAAGGCAAAACATTTGTGTATAGATATAAAAAAAAAAACATTATTAATCCCTTTGTTTCCCTTTTAAACATGATCACATACCCTCTGCTCTCAGCTGCATAAGAGCTGGGGGAGGAGAAACAGCAGAACACTGAGCTTCTCAGTTCAGCGGGGGCGTGTCCAGACAAGTCTGATCATTGAAGGAGAACAGGCTTGAGAACTGACTACCTTAATTCACCTGTGTTGGTTAATCATGTGATTTTTGTATATACTGTTTTGTTTTTTATCAGTCATGACGAAGGACTAACATCCGAAACGCGTAGGCTGTTTTACAGCTCTGTACATGTATTTAATTAAGAAATACTATTTTGGATGTCATGCTGAGTGCCGACCATCTCTTTCATTATTCTGGTACGTTGGAGGTGTCCACAGAGCACCGGGTGGAGCTTTTATGTGAGAAGGTAGCAGCCCCTATACACCTGTTTTCCAGAGAACCCATGGTTGTCTGAATGCCCGAAGAGTGATTGCATCTGATTGGATGGAATCACTGTTCAGCTGACAATTTTGCACATATACAGTATATTTGCACTATTATTTTATGTAATTTAATTTGGTTTATATACATAGATCTACATTAATTTTTTATTTTGGGTTTTATTACCATCCCTGATGTGCTACCCTCAGCTTGAATATTGTTTTTTAGGAATGCCCAAAATTTGAGTACAAGTACCGATACTTTTTTTCATGTACTCGCCGATACCGAATACCAAGATACTTTTTTTAAATGTCATGTGACAATTCTTCAAACCACAATACAGACTAAGGATATTTTTTTTTTTTTCTTTAGAAATTATAATATAACTCTAAATAATTTAAAACATTATAAAAAGAATAATAAATGTTAAAAATTATTTGCTTGTCACGCAGTAGTAAAAAACTCAAAAAGAATTTTCACAGAACATGTTGATAAATACAAAAAAAGTATTCTGATTTAGGTATCGGCTGTTTTTTAGCTGCTCTAAAACAATTTTTGGGCGAGTAAAGGGACTCCCGCAAATACTTGGTATCGGTCCCGATACGATGCCGATACTGACAGTAGTCTGGACAGACCCTATGGGGGGTGTGTATTTTTTATATACAGTACTGTAATCTACATTCATTTTTTATAACAATTTTGCACATGGCTCCTTTTATTACCATCGAGCCTGAATGTGCTGACAGCATCAGGCCATCCGCCCGCCGTGTACTGCGGAGATTCATCGCTGGATGAAAAGGTATTGTCATAAATTTGCATCCAGGGAATGGCACGGGGTTACCGATCCTTTAAAATTTGAGCTGTGTATGGCAAGCTTAATGCAGGACAGCGCAGTCTGGATTAGAAACTGAACTACTTACAAGGTAGGACATGCTATTGATCTCAAGGTTTAACGTTTAATATTTCCTTTCTTATTCTCTAAAACTTGGAACTATTATGTTGTTTTCATTTGGAGATTTTTTACTAGGCTAGCTATTAAGATATAATGATGCATAGTGAATGTGATATATTAAAGTGTTACTAAACACACAACAATAAAACCGGTCTGTGTATGCAGTAAAGAATTCTTGTTTTACTCACTGTGGAACCTAAGGGGTTAATTCTCAGCATTGTGTAAAAGGAATGTTTGATCCTGTCTTCTCTGAACTTCCCATTCTTTCATTCTCCCTAATCCATTTGCTGATAGTACAGAGCCTTGGGGGGCACTCTGCACATGCTCAGTTTAGTTTGTATTGTTAAAGAGTTTTATTTTTTTTCTTGCAAGGGTGCATGTAATCGGCACAGGGCAAATCGGCACTGTCCAGGCAGAGGGTCAGGGGTCCTGCAGCCTCATAGGACAAACAGAGTAGAATAATAACTCCTCCTACAAGCTTTAACCAGACACTCATAGACGTCAAAAGACTGCTACATACTGATGATGAGAAAAGGTATTTAGCAGGTTATATTTGCTAAAATAATCACATGTTCTGTGTACTGTGGGAGACCAGATATAGTGAATGCAGGGTCCTGGGTTTAATAACACTTTAAAGAGGTAGCAAATGTAACCAGCAGCTGAATAGAAGTCCCACTAATGCTTGCAGTAAATTGCTCAAGGGGGCCATTTTCTGTTACTACAGAACAAATCCTGTAAAGCCTCGTACACACGACCATTTTTTCCATCGGGGAAAACTGCCACAACAGTTTTTGGCCGGGAAAACTGTCCGTGTGTATGCTCCATGGCAGTTTTCCCGACAGGAAAACCGCCGACGGGAAAAATTAGAAAATGTTTGCTTTTTTTCCCTGCTGGGATTCCTAGCGGTTTTTAACCCGGCAGTTTTCCTATGCGGGGGAGCATACACTCGGTGTTTCCCGGCCATAGTGCTCATGGCAGTTTTCCTGCTAGGAAAACCGGTCGTGTGTAGGGGGAAAATACTGCTGAGCCAGTTCTCGTCTTTCCCCTTGGGTTTCCCGGTGGTAAAAAGTCCGCCGGGAAATCTAATCGTGTGTGCAAGGCATCACAGTTTTCTGTTTATTTATTTATTTTGTGTTCTGGGACCCTACTAAAACATAGGGCAACTATTTTATGTCCTTGGTCACTGATCATTATACACCCTTTCTGTACACACAGTCGATGCATTTATTTTGTGCTCTAATTAGCTTTTAATAAACATTGATTGTGTGCACAAAGTGACAGCGTTTTTATGACCTGTTCAAACATATATTCCCCAAATAAGTCATCTATTATTTGATCTGAGAAAACTTTCACTTTTTATTTATCCTATAATGCAGAGATGCCATTTTGTGCCCTGAGCCAAATTCTCTACCCAAAGCAGAGGCAGACTTTTGATGGCCTGAGGCTATGATCAAGAGAATAAACCCTCCATAATGACAGAGAAATGAGGAACAAAGTGTAGGTGGCAGTAAGATTAGTACTTTTGTGCTTATATTTATAATGTGCTTTGGCAGTGCTTGGTTGCTGTATCATACGGCTTGTAGGCTTAAACAAATTGTTTGCATACAGTAGGTGCCTGTTGTTTCAGCTATTTCCCATGTCAGAGCTCCAAAGCATTGCCATGACCTGCACCCTTCACTTCGATCATTGTAGATGTTTCAGCATGCTCTGAACAGTAGCTCTAATTGTGTTCATAAGAGGTTGATGTCCAAACTCCTCTGATTTCCCCTTGAGCAAAGGAAAACAACTTTAATTGTATTGCTGAATCACCCAGTTCAATGTTTGTCTAGCTGCTATTCATATTTTATCTGCACCTGGTGTACTAGTTTAGCTCTGGTTCTTGAAAACATGTCTTAAAAATACATGGAAAAGTAAAAAGAAAGGCTTGAGTGTTTTTTTTTTTCTACAAAGAAAAATAAGACAGTGTGGTCAGTAAATAGAAGACAAAAATATACATTTTCAGGCAGACTTCCACCAGGTTACCTAGATGGACAGGCTTAGGTCTATTGGCTATGGGTAAACGATAGCTATGTAAGTCAGTACTGACCTACCTTAATGGATAGGCTTAGGTCTATTAGCCATGGGTGGACGATAGCTATGTAAGGCAGTACTGACCTACCTTAATGGATAGGCTTAGGTCTATTAGCCATGGGTGGACAATGGCTATGTAAGGCAGTACTGACTTGCCTTAATGGATAGGCTTAGGTCCATTAGCCATGGGTGGGCAATGGCTATGTGAGGCAGTACTTACTTGCCTTAATGGATAGCCTTTGGTCTATTGGCCATGGGTGGACGATAGCTATGTAAGGCAGTACTGACTTAGCTTAATGGATAGGCTTAGGTCTATTAGCCATGGGTGGACAATGGCTATTTAAGGCAGTACTGACTTGCCTTAATGGATAGGCTTAGGTCTATTAGCCATGGGTGGACAATGGCTATGTAAGGCAGTACTTACTTGCCTTAATGGATAGGCTTTGGTCTATTAGCCATGGGTGGACGATAGCTATGTAAGGCAGTACTGACTTACCTTAATGGATAGGCTTAGGTCTATTGGCCATGGGTGGACAATGGCTATGTAAGGCAGTACTGACTTACCTGAATGGATAGGCTTTGGTCTAATGGCCGTGGGCGGACAATGGCTATGTAGGTAGTACTGACTACCTGCAAAATTGATAGCTGTAGCAGGGACAGCAGGGTCTCTCAGAAAAACACTCTATAAGCTTTACACAGTTGAAGTTAAGTCCAACCCTATATGTAGTTATAGTTCTAAAGAGGTTTTTTTTTATAGCTGAATGGTCAAGACACAACATTTTCACATGCTGATGTTGCAGGAGAATTATGAAATTACCACTTTTAATTACACAATTGCAAAACCTTCTGTAAGAAAGAATGACCCAGTGATATGTTTTAAACCAGGGGAAATATAATGTAATGCACACAAATGAAAAATGTAAGTTAAATAACTATTTAGGTTTTATTCATCTTGATTATGGACTAATGTGCATTGCATTTTATTCAGAAATACACAATAAAGCTTTTTGTGTCAGCATAGCATAGGGATGCGAAATTGAAAAATCAGCAGAAGACCATGCACCATGTTCTCCAAATCCCGGTATCATGCTCTAAATATCATTCTGCCGCATGTGCTGGCTGTTCAGAGGCTCATACATTTCCGTATGGTACACTGTAACTCTCTATTTGGGTTTAATTTGTGCAAATGAAGCATCACTATTCCTTGGAAATGTGATTTGCTGGTCTGCATATCGGTGAGTCCACAGAACTGCCATAAATTGAATGTTATAAATTGTACTGCAAGCTTAAGCAGATCAAGAGCATATTTTTATGATTTCTGCTACCCTGCAAATCAGACTAATCTGCTAGAGAATGTGCAAATAATCCAGGCATATCTAAGTATTGCTATAAACTTACAACCCTTTGTCGCAGGCAGCAACACAGATAAACCTAAACCATGAAGCAGCATCTCTTCCTAAATGCTGCAGACAACTTTTGGAGCCTAACAATAATTTATTGTAAGACACTTATTTTTCATTTTAGGGCCACTAAATAATCCATTCAATGTATATCCAATCAGGTAGGTCTTCACATTGCAAAATTGATGAAAATTGTAGAGGAGATTGTAACCTGCCTTACTTGAAACGATAGATAGATAGATAGATAGATAGATAGATAGATAGATAGATAGATACACAAACAATTTCTGCTAAATCTAAAAGATAGAACTGTACCGAGTAATAAAAAAAGCTCTGTATTTGATTGAGGTTTTGCGGCTCATTTACATGGGTGCTGCAGCCTGTAGAGAGTTGCTGGGAGAAACACACAATGTAATCCGTTCTTATAAGAGCCCCCCGATTCACCAATCACCCCATCTCCTACCCACATCTGATCCTATGCTAGCTGGACCCCCTGGTTCCTGTGGCACACAGGGTGATTAGGGTGTGTCCAGGCACACCGCCACACCCTGTGCACATGCCTATGATAGATAGATAGACAGGCAGACGGATTGATCGATCATTTATTTTCCAATAATTTTATTGCCAATTTTTTGAATATACGTACAATACAAATACAAACTGTTGCAGAGTCCATTCAAAAACATAACCAGATCAAGTTTGCCTTGCAAGCATGTGGCAAGAAAAGAAACATAGACTACCTTAGGATAGTTAGATAATTTCATATATCCACTCTTAACCCTTATGCCACGTACACACGATCAGAAATTCAAGAGGTTAATCCTATGCATTGTGTAAAAAGACTGTGTGATCCTGTTTCCCCATAGCCTCTTCTTCTTCCACTGTCTCAAATATATCTCCTGATATTTAGAGAGTCTATGGAGTCAGGCTGCACATGCTCAGTTTGGTTTTATGCCAACAGTTGGAAATTGAATGCCCCGTACACACGATGGGAAATTCCGACAGCAAAAGTCCGATGTGAGCTTTTGAACGGAAATTCCGACCGTGTGTATGCTCCATCGGACTTTTGCTGTTGGAATTTCCACCAACAAAAGATTGAGAGCTGTTTCTCAAATTTTTCAAAGGGTAAAATTCCTATAAAATCTGATTGTCTATAGCAATTCCGATGTGCAAAATTCTGACGCATGCTCGGAAGCATTGAACTTAATTTTCTCGGCTCGTCGTAGTCTTGTAGGTTTACCACGTTCTTGACGCTCGACAGTTCAGAGAACTTTTGTGTGACCGTGTGTATGCAAGTTAAGCTTGAGCAGAATTCTGTCGGAAAAACCATCCAAGGTTTTTCCAATGGAAAATCCGATCATGTGTACGCAGTATTATGGGGTACAGTAGCACCACAGGATTAAAGCACTATGGAAATTATTAATGATGTTGATCATCAAATCATAAACCTTGGTTACTTGCTGCCAGCAACTGATTTAGTTTTATTACGTTGTAGTTGTATTGTGATGCTTTGATTATTTCTTTAAAGGCAGGTTTATGGTTACACCTCTTACTATATTCTGTACGTTTAACTTTAACAGGGATATTTATGATAAAAGATGCGAATAGAGATATTTTTCGGAACAGTGTTCCTCAAAGACACACACCATGCTTATTAGTTAATTTTACCTGCAGGCTAAAGGCCAACTTTATATCAGGCCAAACCTGTCCTATATAAACATGCTATAGATAACATATACAAGTGTATTTTTACATAAAGGTAGATCTGGGATTGCAATCTGATGTGATGGCATTTTGAAAAATCATCATAGTTCTGGGCAACAGCTGACAGAACCCCCCCTCCCTTTTCCTCCCCCCACCACCATCAGTGGCTTTTAAAGTAAAGGGTGCTGCTGGGCTTTCTGTTTTTTCTTCCCTTAACAATAATACACATGTGCTATGCTTGAGTTCCAGTGGTAAACTATAATGATTAATAAGATAATGAAAGACAAAGGATTCCCAGGAAACTGCGGAATATCTAAAGGATCTCCCAGCAATAACAACCTGCCTTGCAACTGTCTTTGTCTAATTGAAACATCAGAATCAGCTGTCTGATAAGGGATAAGTCATTTCCATGTGTCGTTCAATTTTGTGTGTAAACTACAGCTTGATTTTTTGAGCTTTGTAAACAGCATGTTTACCACAGACTGCTAAGCAATCTCTGGAGGAAAGGAGACTAAGCTTGACTTGCTGGCTAAGATAATACAAATTAATATTGTGTAATTCCTTTTTTTAAATATGCAAATGTTTAATCCTTTTTGATGAGTGTAGGAGTACCAGAAAGTATGTAAGCAAATAAGAAATTCATTGCATGGGAATTCCTGTTATAAGACTTCAAGCTTAAAGCGGAGTTCCACCCAAAAGTGGAACTTCCGCTTTAATCACTCCTTGCCCCTTTACATGGCACATTTGGCATGTCATTTTTTTGGGGGTGGTGGGGGCTTCGGTAGGAGTGGGACGTCCTCCTTCCTCCCAGGGACCGCCTATGGGACTTCTCTTCTCGCCTTAGGCGGCCCCTCCCTTTAGGCGATCTCCAGGGACACGTGACAGGTCTCAGGAGATCGCCTGTCCACTTGTAGAGCGCAGTGCGACTCACGCATGCGCAGTGAGTGCCCGGCCGTGAAGCCACACTATAAATGAAGGCGCCGGCCGGAGAGGGGGGGAGAGGAGCGGAGCTCCGAGCAACCATGTCGCTGGACCTTGGAACAGGCAAGTGTCTGTTTATTTAATAAGCACTAAAAGGGTGGAACTCCGCTTTAACTTGGGCATGGATGGAACATCTTCCTTTCCTGCAACAAAAATCGCTCAATTCCTCCAGCAACACAAGCCATGGCTTTCCCGCCGGGAGAACACAGTGATAATTGGTAGCAGCTACTGTACAATAGCGCCTAGCAAAAATTGCATGTAAGATCCGACAGGCTGGTTGTACCTGAGTTAATCGATCAACTTTGGTACATTCAGCCTACCCATACATGGTTCAAATCTTGACTTGTCCCTGCTGAACCGGCCAAAATTCGGAGCGTCTCTGGCTGGCTTTAATGTAAAATTCAAGTGAGGCAGATGGGTATTCTGGTACATTATGGTCAGTAGTGGTTACTATGCTAGAATAGATTTGATTTTTTTTGTGGCTGTTTTAAATAGTAATACAGAGGAAATTTTAATAACATGGCTTCTTTAGTCACTGTTATAATGTATAATTTTCAGATTGGTTTTTATTAAGAATATATCATTGTAAATAATAGTGTACAGTCTTTAAATAGTAACTTGGTTTCAGATTAATATTCAAACCCCAGCATGAAAAAAATAATTTAGTCACATAATTATAGATGAGTTGCATAATTAAGCATTCATTAAATAAAAAAAGTGAAAGGAAGGGCCATTAATAAGGGTGAACTGTAGTAGTTTTATTTTAATGGAAACAACAGATGGTTTACAGTGTGTAATCTTACAGACTTTTTTCAAGAACGTCTTTGATTATCAATCCATATAATTAATATTGTTATTTTCTTATGCCTTTTCTAATAAGAAGTGGTGTTTATGTAACATGATTAATATGCTCTGCGTCATGTTGCAAGCTCGTTTGATAGAACAATGGCCTAGACTTTCACACTACGACAAATATTTAATTTGTTTTAGATTAATAATCATTGTCCTTGGTATGGCTTTTCTTCTTTTTCTTTTTGGTGTTTCAAAGTAATACAGTTGTTTCCAAATACAGAACTGCAGTTATTGTTATTTACAACCTGGTGTATGGTATGCTGGAGACATTCTGCTTATTGGTCCATCTTTAGATTGACGAAAGAAACACTCACACGCAGACACATATAGCAGCTTTTTTGGGGGATTTGCCACCACAATGTTGGAATCCAAGTATACTGATCACTCTGAAGACTTTCAATTAAGATTTCCAGTATCCTACTGATGATCCAACATTTGTTTCTCAGAGAGGAAACATTTTCTCCACATGGGCCTAGACAGCTGATAAGCTCTGCACTAGCCACGGAAAAATAAATTGCCCACTGGCTGTAATGAGACATGTGTCCAGCAAATTTCTATTTTCCTCCGGGAGTGTCTTCACGCCGTATGAAAATCAATGATTATTTACTGCCGTTAATTCCGTTAATGCCACTGCGTGCACAACACATGAGAATCTGGAGCTGTTAGAAGAGCTGGAGTTATTTGGGGGAATGAGTAAACAGCAAATTAAAGGTTCTTTCCACGTATTTCTCAAAGATTAGGATAACTAGTTTCTCTGAGCAGACTCGCAGTTTGTGGTGCGCTACACGCTGGTGTTTTAAACGAGTTTCTGTTATTTAGTGGTTTCTACAATTACTTTACAAGGGCTGAAAAAATAAATTTGTGGATTACGCAGTGTGCACATAGAGCACTTATACCAACTGGGAAATGTTTAAATTTCTTCTGTGTTCTAACCAGACTTTTAGAGGGAAATGCTTTACTTTGTGTACAGAATGCTAAATCAGTTTAGCTCTCTATAGAATCAGTATTAAACAGCCTTCTTTTACTTGAACTAGGGTATGTTTGGACTGGGTGGGTAGATGGAACATCTTTTATTGCTTGGTTGCAAATAAATTAAGACGTAATATTTAAAGTATATCTAAAGCCAAACAATTGGTTAAAAGGCGGTCCACACTACCGGTCCACACTACAGACGTCACTCTGACTTCAGGAAAGGTTCTTGTACTACTTCAAGGTGACTTCTAGGCGACTTGTACCCATTGATTTAAAGTCGCCTCCAAGTCGAATCCCCTGTCTTAACTGAAGAAACTTTACAGGAAGAGAAACTAGTTTTCTCAGGCAAACCCCTCCCTCCCACAGAGCTGATTGTTGTTTGATTGGCCTCTGGCAAAGTCGACCTGTCCTGGAGGCGACTTGAAGTCACGCCCAGAGTCGTGTTGCCCCGGTGTGAACCGGCTCGAAGGCCTCGTACACACGACCGAGGAACCCGTCGGAAAATACACATATTTTTCCTCGACGAGTTCCTTGTTAGACACACAGTCAAGACCAAATCTCCCCGTTCTAAATTGCGGTGACTTCAACACATACAACAGCAGAAGTTGGATTCCACTGGCACAACCCTTGGGGCTGCTTTTGCTAATCTCATGTTACTGTGTGTTAGGTAAAAGTTTGGTAAGAGACATTTTCACTTTTCAGTCTGTTACAGAGTGACAAATGTGCTATTTCCATTACAAACGCTACTTTTACCAAAGGTGCACAGGTTTCTAAGCATACACACCAACGTGTTTCTCGTCGAAAACCAGCCCGACGAGGAACACGACGACTCCCATCGAGGAAAAAGAGAACTTGCTCTCTTTTTTCCTCGTCGAGTTCCTCGGCAGTTTACTCGATGAAAAGCATACACACAACCGGTTTCCTCGGCAAAAAAGCTCTCCCACCAAGTTTCTTGATGGATTCTGTCGAGTTTCCCGGTCGTGTGTACAAGGCCTCAGTTTTGGATGTAGTAGTAAGGTTTTGGAACGTTTGTTGGGTATTTATTTGGGGAAATTCCTCCTCTCTATTTGTCCTGTGACTATAGTCACCAGGACTGAAAGTGACTGGAGTTCTCAAATTTTGCCAGAACAGAAGTGGAGGGACACTCCTCCAATAGAGACACTTGACAGCTGTCTAAGAGGGGATTTCATTCACTTTCATTCACTTTGGAAAGATATCCTCTCACTTAATTTTGTGTCCACAGACACTTCTGTCTTTTACTAACTATGCATAACTAACTACGCATAACCACTTCAGCCCTGGAAGGATTTACCTCCTTTCTGACCAGAGCATTTTTTGAGATACGACACTGCGTCGCTTTAACTTACAATTGCGCGGTCGTGCGACGTTGTACCCAAACAAAATTGACGTCCTTTTTTTCCCACAAATAGAGCTTTCCTTTGGTGGTATTTGATCACCACTGCAGATTTTATTTTTTGCACTATAAACACGAAAAGATGAAAATTTTGAAAAAAAAAAACAGTATTTTTTACTTTTTGCTTTAATAAATATCCCCCCAAAAATATATAAAAATATATAAAAAATTTAGAATTTTTTCCTCAGTTTAGGCTGATACGTATTCTTCTACATATTTTTGGTAAAAAAAAATTAAATACGCGTATATTGATTGGTTTGCCCAAAAGTTATAGCACTTACAAAATAGGGGATATATTTATGGCATTTTTATTATTATTATTATTTTTTATTAGCAATAGTGGTGATCTGCGTTTTTTTTATTGTGACTACGACATTACAGCGGACACATCGGATAATTTTGACACTATTTTGGGACTATTGTCACGTATACAGCGATCAGTGCTATAAAAATGCACTGATTACAGTGTAAATGACACTGACAGGGAAGGGGTTAAACACTAGGAGGCGATAAAGGGGTTAAGTGTGTCCTAGGGAGATATTCTAATTGTAGGGGAGATGGTCTCACAACAACATGACAGAGATCACTGCTCCCGATTGCATTTCCACGTTTTGCCTCTCCGGGCCACGATCACGGGACACCAGTGGACAACGAGTCCGCGGGACGCGCGGGTACGGTCTTGCAGTGCGAGGTGGATGCGTACAGGTACGCCCATTTGCCCAATGCCGCCATTCTGCCGATGTATATTGGCATGCAGCGGTCGGCAAGTGGTTAAAAATGCTTCCTCCCCCTCCTAACACCTATACGTACTAGTCTGTGTAAAAAAAATAATTAAACACTTACAATACCAAGGCCGAGGGAAGAGAGAACACTCGACAAAAGCTAGTAGTGCCTGATGATGACATCCCCCATAGGCTTACTATGGCCCATCCATTTTTGGTGGTTCTTCCTCTCCCCTGCAGCGGCCAACGCCTGATGTGAGAGCCGATAAAGTGACCGGACCAGAGCGACATGAGAATAGTAAATATAGACCTCTTTTTTACACAGGTTAGTTAGTATAGACTTCCTTCAACATTCACCTCTTATCAGGCTTGAGCTTGGAAGAGGAATGGCAGTGTTCTGGCTGCGGGAACGGGTGTAAGGTGCACATGTCTGTTGGATATACCCTTGGGAGTTTACTGCTCTTTACCATCTGGCCACTTCAGTGTGGGGAAGTTCTAAGCTGATCATACATGTTGGTAGATCGGGTCCTCTATGAACCATTCCTGTAGCATTACTGCATGTTTTGGCTACTTGTAATTAGATGGTCACCTCCAGCTGGTAAGAGGCTGTGTGTGTTTCATGGGGTAGAGGATTTCCTTCTCTTTGGGTTATACCTTTATTTACCTTACAGTAATTGCATGAGGACTAAAGATTGACTTTTTACTCACTTTGGTGTAATTGCATCATGATCTACTAGGGAGCGCTACACTTCTTGTTTCTATTTAGTTAGTATATGTGTTAGGAGGGGACGCGAGTTGGATTTGTCATTAAAAGTAATCTCTCCAATGGGACAGAGATAGCAAAAAACAAACAAACAAAAAAAAAAAACTGGCAGAGGTTTTCACTATTCTCACGTTTTTTCAAAATTCGAAAGCTCTTTCGATATTTTTTAATAACCTTGAGCCTAGGTTGATTGGAGCGTATTGTCATGTGATTTGAGAGATCAAATCGCATGACAAGTTGCAGCCTATTGGCGACAATGGCACGGTTCCAAACGGTGCAACACCGATTTTTTGGCGCAGCACCGATTTGCAAAAGTAGTTCCTGCACTACTTTTGCCGATTTCAGGTGCGATTTCTATAGACCTATGTGTATGAAGCCACACAAATGTCAAGTAGCACCTGAAATCGCGTTGACCTTGCTTCTTTGAAATCGTGCTACTTCTAGTAAAGTAGCATCAGTGTGAACCAGGGCTTAAAGTGCAACTCCAGTAGTATCAAGATTACAACAGTCCCTTCCAGGTGAACAATATACATTAAGACCTCATCAAGATGCATCCTGCCCCCCTCTTACCCATGAGGATAGGTGCCTGCCTTTAATAAATGAACCCAGTTCAAACTTAGTGTTGCCGTGAGAAAAGCTGCAGTGTCTGCATCCCAATAAAAGAGGACTGCCTAGATCCTGACTTGTATTTCAGTGCAGACCTCTGAGAAAAGCAGTGATCCAATCTCAGCAACAGGAAATGTGATATCTGTAGATCCCTGTCATGTTGCTAGGCAGAACAGGGAAATGTCTTGTTTACATTTACGCATTTTGCCACGATTATGGGACACTGGCGGACATTGAGTCCGCGGGACCCGCAGGCACGGTCATGCACACCAACTTTGTACCAGACACCTTCAGTTAGTCATATAAGAACACATTTTTTTGTGAGTTTTAGAAACTTACATTAGAAGATTGCAATGGAAAGCAATTTTAATAATATTAACTGAAAATATCGCTATTTTAGCAGTTTTATATGTTATGTAATTTCCTTAAGAAAAGTAAACTTTCCTTTAAGTAGAACTAGGTCAGGTTTAAAAAAAGACTGGTGATTCAAGCTATCAATGAACAACGATTTGCGATTGTTTGGGAGAAAGAATTCATACCACTGAAGAAACATATTTTTTTTCTTCTCGGTTGGCACACATTCATCTCTTTGGATATTTTGTTAATTCTAGCACTGTATGCCTTGTTGTGCGTGTGCTTTCTTTCTTGACATGCTATTTTACTGCTAAGCCAGAGAATTGGCTGGTTCTGCACAAGAAACATTGCCTCGCTGAACATTTTCACTTTATTATCATCACAAATAACTATTACTAAGCAAGGGTCTTCCCATTAACCTCTGGTCCCCTCTTCCCACCACTGCTCTGCTTTAACCTCAGGGTTGGAGAAGCATCTTTAGAATCAACTTTCCAGTTGCACTGAAAGACAGAGAATTTCAAGAAAAGCACCGCCATGAAAATTCATGAAGAACATAACATTTAAAGGCTGCTTGGTACTTTTTAGAGGCATTTTGTGATCAAGAATTTCCTTGGCATCGAGTAATTGATGGATGATACCACTGCTCCCTTAGACACAGGTCAATGCACAAGCTTTTTTTATAGAGCTATTTGTCTGGCTTTAAGTACCCTAGCACGTGCAGAGAGCTTCTATGTTCTTTTTCTTATTATGGAACATTTTAACTATTCACCCTTTTTGTGTACGTGGAATATCAAATAACTTAATGCTATAATACAGAGCATACAATGTGAACAATTTTTTTGTAGTGTTGCTTGTACAGTAAGTATAGGCTTTGTAGGATCATACAGAATTAAGTCTTGCTGCTTCTAGGATGAATTCTTTAAAGCAGAGTTCCACCCAAAAATGGAACTTCCGCTTAACCCACTCCTCACCCCCTTACATGCCACATTTGGCATGTAATTTTTTTTAGGGGGGGAGTGGGGGCTTCAGGAGGAGTGGGACTTCCTGTCCCACTTCCTTCTTCCACCGAGGGGCTGGTTAGGCGATTAAGCTTAATCGCCTAACTTCAGCCCCTCCCTGTAAGCGATCACCTGGGACACTGACAGGTCCCAGGCGATCTCCTGTCCAATGGGACGGCGCAGCGCCGTCCGCGCATGCGCAGTGCCGATCATGCATGCGCAGTGGGTGCCCGGCCGTGAAGCCGAAGGCTGTCACAGCCGGGTGCCCACAGTTGTAATGAAGACGCCGGCCGGGAGGGGGGGGGAGGAGCAGAGCCCCGGCCGGCGCGTCGCTGGAACCATGGACAAGGTAAGTGTCTGTTTATTAAAAGCCAGCAGCTACACTTTTTGTAGCTGCTGACTATTAATAAACATTAAAAACGGCTGGAACACCCCTTTAATGCTTAAAGTGGAGGTTTCCGTGGCCAATCGTTTTTTTTTCCGTACATTCAATTGGGTTTTACAATACAAAGTTATACTCACTTGTTTGGTGACTTCAAATATCCCCTGTCTGTTTTCGTGGTAAAGAAGAACTTTTATAATTTGTTACAGGCAGTTTCCATTTTGCTTGTGGGCATTGTGAAGCCCACTGGAAGCGGTGAATTTGCTCATCTCCCAGCATTCACCGCTCTTTCTCGTGCTTGCGCAGTGTTTATGGTGAGTAGCGCCTTAAACTTCCTGGTTGCCATCACAACGGGCGGCGTCATTAAAAGTTAACCTCCCGTTGTGATGGTATTTCGCTGGACGGCATAACACATTGTCTCTTGGGAAGCATGACACTGTGCTCCCAGAAGACATTGCATAGAACTCCCAGATTACATTGCGGTGCTGGGAAAAGGAGTAGAAATGCCTACCCCCTCGGGAGGGAAAACCCAGAAGTCACACTTCAGACAGCTGTACAGTACTATGGTATTTACAACAGAAAAAGAAATGTATGTGGCTATTGAACATGTTGGTAGTGTAAGGAAT
This sequence comes from Rana kukunoris, assembly GCA_029574335.1. Lineage (NCBI taxonomy): Eukaryota > Metazoa > Chordata > Amphibia > Anura > Ranidae > Rana > Rana kukunoris. Next base: position 602,825,421 of record CM056049.1, read on the forward strand.
GTGATCGGATATAGTTATTATTTTGGGTGAAACTCCGCGTTAATTTAGGTTTTTAAAGCTCAGCTACAGCCACATTTTTTTTTGTTTATATTTTTTGTCTCTTTGCCTTTTTTTGTTTTCCTTACTTCTGGTCCACTGCCACTTAGACAAGAAGGGGAGGAAATCTCTCCACTGGAGTCACCGATAGGAGCAAAAATGTCCATCTAGGAGACTTTAGAAGGAAACTGAAATCCTCAAGGTTTTTAGTCGTGTTTTTACTGGAGAGATTTTGCATCATATTATGTCCCGGTAACACTTTCTGCATCAGAGTGCAACAGCATATCATTGGGAAAGTAAATGAGATCAAAACTCCCCCATAGGGACAGAGGCTAGAGACTTTCCCCACTGTATCCATAATGAAAACAAACCATCGCCTAAGGTTAATCACTTTGAGTTTGCTGTAGTTTTAAAACATATTATACTGGTACTGTGTGCAGTAAATTACCCATGACAGTTGGTAACTGCATGAAGCAAGGCCGTTGCAAACAATTCATTGGAACATTGTATTGCAATGAAGATATTAACATTTGCAGATATTACCATGTTGTATGTTCAGCCGAGGTTGTAGGATAGTTACAGTATGTCATTCCTGTACAGAATCCTTTTTACTTAATTGGTTACGAGATCACTTTGTCTTTGTTTGTAGATTTCCCAAGTCCCGCTGCTGCCCATTGCTCTCTCGTCACTGGCTTTGATTGACAGTGGCTCCCTGTGCCCCAGCAAAGCCAGTAAGACCCGGAAGTGAGGAGAGAGAAAAGCTGCAGGCGTGCATGGTGCTGGATCAGATGACGCCTAAACATTTTTTACCTCAATGCAGGGAATGCATTGACGTAAAAAATGTTTAGGCTTTGCAACCACTTTAAACAAAGTTAGTTACAATTACTTTAAGGCCGCGTACACACGATCGGTCCAACCCGATGAGAATGGTCTGACTGACCGTTTTCATCGGTTCACCCCTGAAGTGGCCTGATGGTCTGATGTGCGTACACACCATTAGTCCAAAATCATATCGGGTCAAAATGCGGTGACGTAGAACACATCGACGTGCTGAAAAAACGAAGTTCAATGCTTCCAAGCATGCGTCGACTTGATTCTGAGCATGCGCGGGTTTTTGGACCAATGCTTTTGCGTACTAACCATCGGTTTGGCCCGATGGACAGGCGTCCATCGGTCCGATTTTAAAGCAAGTTTTAAAACTTTGGTCCGACGGATGCCGGTCCGATGGGCCGTACACGCGATTGGTTTGGACCGGTCAAACCGATCGTGTGTACGTGGCCTCTCACCTACACATCCCCTAGTTAACCTTTTGTTAAAATTCTTACCCGAGAACTTGCAGTGTACAACTTTCAATGCTGATGGCTCCTGCTATCTTAGTGTTGCTTCCCTGAATTTCCTGTTCACAGTGGTCGGTGCAGTCTCAGCCAGTCTGTTAGCTTGGAGCATGGAGAAACAGGGCAGTGCTCTTCCATTCTAGGCTACAGTGCCGTGTGTTTCTATTTATGCAGTGGTGTGGTGTGACAAGGCTGTAATCCCTACAAACAAGGGTGGCTTTAGTGGACATTGCAAATGAAAGGAGTCCCCCTAAAACATGAAACCTGGGGCAGTGGTCATGGCATCAACCTAAACTAAAACATAAACAAGGATTAAAAGAAAGATAAGCTTCATGCACAGTTGATTACATAGGTGTGCACAGCCTATTGCATTAGGGTGTACACCCCAAATGTATAAAACATGGATCTGTTAGTAGGCAGTGGAGTTTTCTGTAGGACCAAGGTTGGTGTTAGTAGAGCAGTGGATAGTTTCAGTATGTTTTTTATTTCTATCTTTGCTTACGCTTTAAATGAAGACCCTTTTTTTTACTATTGCGCGTAAACTTTTAGGAGCCCCATATGTAAATGATGGGCGGAGCCCAGCGCAGGGATCAGCGCATTAGTGAGGGAGCATGCTCACAACTTCCGTCGGCACCACTTCACGGGAAATATCTTCCGTTGGGCGTTTAAATGCGCCCAGGGGGAATCCCGCTGTGCTGCACAAGGCTAATTAGTCAGCCGTCAGTCTGTCTTCCCCATGGCTGTAAAATTTGGACAGCATGGACAGACCCCTAGCTCTTATCTGTAACGCTGCATGCCCATGGAGCAGCCGACTTTGCGCCGGACGGACGAGATATTAAACTAATCCGTTCAGATGCTGCAGGGGAAATCAAAGGCGCGCTGCGCCCAACGAAATTACAAAAACGTAGTTTAAGTTTGGTGGGTATAGAAACGACGGCGCACTTTACGCGGCGCAATTTGCCAACATAATTTGCATGAATTCAGCCAAAATATCCTGTTGATGTTAGGCATACTTTCCCAGTTTTGTTCCTTGGATATAACAAGCATTTCACACAGACAAGCAGCTTTACATGTACTTAAAATAAAAACCTTTTTTTTTTAAAGCACTTCATTTGTGCGTCTACGAATCAAAGGAAGTAAAACATAAATTGTTCAAGGTCTCTGAGGACCAGAGGTTAAGGGCAAATATCTAGTTATTGATTTTCATTTTCAATTTGATTGTCTTTGTTGCAAAACTGGTCTGTCACAAAATGTCTATAACTTTAAATATTCGCCCCTTATTGAATATATTATAGGCCATATGAATTAAACATATTTTAGTTATAGATGGTTTTCATTCTGATCATTTTTCATGTGGTTTACCACATCCTGGATGTTTGTCCCTTGTTCTCTGAACACAGATTTTTTTTTTTTTTTTCTGGTAAACTAATAAATAGAAAGGAGACCAAGAGACTCTAGGTACTGTGTATAAAGGGGATCATATAACACCTGCGTGATTTGTATGGCAATTTCCACCCAGGAACCAGGCATGTATGTGCATAAATATATATTGGAATATATAAATTATGTATTGGTTTGGAGACTGAAAATAATGTTTCACAGACATAAAGTAATTCCCCCTGTATAATATCTATCCTGTGTACAAATACACATACATACATTAGTTGTTTGTGTTTTTATTTTTTGCTGTTTTTCTTAAACCTAGAACCGTGGATGGAAATCTTCTTTTGTCACTAAATGATGACATTTATCATCGATCAAAACAAAAACAAAAGAATGCAAAGACATTAATAATTAATATGTTAAATATGAGGAAAGTTCATAAATAATAAATATGCGCTTTAACCTATGAATTATTGATGGCAATTAATAACTGATTGCTTACAACAATAAGCAATCATAAATGCTTATTAATATTCACTCTGAAATTGGTGCTATAGGAAACGTGGTATGGAGAGCGACTCGCTTGTCATTAATATGAAGTCATAAACTGGTATATTGCGTTTTTGCCATAAAAATAAATAAATAATACCCAGGAAGATGTGTTAATATGTATGCTTGCGAGAACAGGGTATTTATGTGCTGAAAATGCAGCCATTTTATTGGCGAAATCAGTATAACACAATAATCAGATTTAGTACAGATATATGTGTTGCTGTTGGTTAATGGGTTTCTTAGTAATATATCATTGCTTCTATGTTTGTGTGGTAATGCCTTTAGTGATAAATTAACTGTATTGGTATGAGTAAATGGTGGTTTGAGCATAAATGAGCTCACAGAAGGAAGGGTCAGACACAGTCCACTAGACAGTATAATCACAATGCCAAGGTAACTTCTGCCTTGTACACACAATCGGAATTTCCAATGGGAAAAGTCAGATGGACTTTTTCCATTTGAAATTCCCACCATGTGTATGCCCCATCAGACTTTTTTCATTGGAAAGTCTTAGTTTAGATAGAAAAGATATTTTCTTTTACTCCGATGGAATTCCGTCGAAATTCCGATGTAATTTTGGCCTGGAAAAAAGTCAGACCGTGTGTACGGGGCATAAGATGTTAGGGGTAGTCTTTTAGTCCTAACTCTTCCACCGGCTAGCATTGGGGCCCAGTTGTACCGTTAGTGCACATGAGACTAAACCCAGTTAAGCCTGCAGGCAACAATAAGGCTATTATATGGCTGTATGGTCATTTGCTAAAGGGCCCCATCCCTCTAGCAGCAGATTGTAAATGTCCACAGCAGAAGCTTACCAGTCCCAGCCACGTTGCAGCTCACTATCTAGCCACACACAGTGATTAGTCCACTCTCTATTCTGTACCCAGGTGAATCTGGCCACCCCAAACTCAGCACTCCGAATGCCACTCAGGCCATTGATGTGCAGAAGTGATGGAGCACACTGGACAGCGACCTGCACTCTCTGGTCTTCCTCATGGCAACAGGATGTTAAGTATTTCACAGCCCGGGAAAATGCAGCTCTTTCCATTCCTTCCAGCAATCTCCTCTCTGGGGAATGTAGTTCAAAAGCTATTGATCACCTCAGCAGAGTCTCTTCTCTTTTCTCTGGACTACAGTTCCCACATTGCATTGCTGTCTGATTTTGTTTATTAAACGGTTCCTGCTAAGCAGCGCCTTCCTAACATTTAGCGTTACAATGATTTTAGTGTGTGATGTTTGCTCCTCTTGGATTATGAATTGTGAGAGGAGATGAAATCAGGAGTTATGCTGGCACAGAACCCATGGTGAGGAGCTTAAATCAGGGGATGGGCTTGGAGTAGTAGTTTTATGATTTACTTGCGCCAACATTGCCTGCAGTTATCGTGTCCATAGTACATATGGTGTGTGATGCCAATGTCACATAGTAAGGGGGTGGAGTGATCTTTTCTGTGCAAATTAGCAGTTCTATAATAAAATATATTGGTTCTATTGTAGGCAGTCCAATATTGATGACAGTATACTGGCTGACAGCTAAGTACAGGTTGACAACAGTTACATTTAATAGAGATATGTAAGAAAGGTTATTTGCGAAAGTACCGTATGTTAATAGTAACCACAATCATCTATTGGGGTTGATTTACTAAAAGTAAAAATGAGCTATTGAATTTGCAAAGAAATGTACCCATAGCTTTGTGAATGTGGTGGAATTTAAACATGGCAAAGAATCCCCCCCCCCCCTCGATTGAATGATCAAAGTCAAAAGAGCTTCACCGTATTCACCAAGTTAAGGAAAAATTCCCATGTAAAGTGAATAGCATATTTGTCTTTGGTAAATCAACTTCATTGCTTCCGTGTTTCACTAGTCTGTTTACTTACTGCAAGTCTTCAGGAATAGTTCAGAAATGTGTATGAGCATAAAGCTGACCAAAGATAGGCAGATTTATTTCCGAGAACAAAATGCAAGCCGATCTCTACCCAACCTTCCACTAGTGCCGGGACCTACCGTGATCCTTACCCTATACTGACATTTGAGCAATTCTGGTACTTCTGGGTAGTTACCCTTTTCCTGAGAGGACTTAAGGATTAGGAGATTTTCAGACAATCTGACAACATCTCAATGCGTTGGTGAGCACCACAGGCAGTTGGATGTGCTCTCCACACATCCAACTGCCTGTGGTACTCACCAATGCCCTCTTGTGGTCAAAAAAAGCAACATAATTGCAAGTGATGCTTGAAATCAGGAGTATTACGGTACTACTTTGTGTGTAGCCATTTCCTAAAATAGGCAATATGTTATACATTTGGTGTTATTTGAGAAGCCAGTCAATAAAGTTAGCACTCTCATGAATGCATCTGCTAGCTTTTTGTTTACTTGTCTATTTTGGTTAGATTTTTTTTTATATTGTTTTTTTATATATACACTGATATTATACTTTTCATAGTGGGATGCCTCTTTAGGATAGAAAATTGGATGCTGGATTCAATTCACGGTGGTATTTTAATCCTCATTAATAAGCAAGCAATGTAGCCTATACTTAGTGCATTTCCTTTGTGCATTGAGCCTGTATATTTCCTTCATGTCTTCTGGGGATGGCCTTTCTCTTTAGCTTGATGCGGGTTATTGCACCGGGCACTGGACTTGTAATCCTCAGCTATCACATTTTTGCCCTGCAGCAGTAATCTACATAAATTCACTCCTGTGACCCGTGCTTAGCATAACCACATTCTAAACAGGACTGCATAGTGCTGTGGCTGTTTGTTATGCAAATCCTAAGTCCTGGAGAGATCAGAAAATGGCTATATGGTGTATACGTGTCTACGTTTTGTAAGCCTCTGACACCTGGGAGCGGATAAAGTTATTGTTGTGTCTGTGCGGATATTACTGGGGTATTTCTCTGGAGCTCAAGCACTATACTGCTAGATTTTCTTAAAAGTTCTGTTGTTTTTTTTGTTCTTTTTTTTTTTTTTATGTTTATTGTTTGTTTTTACTACTGAAAACATTATCTTTGTACACGACTTGAAACTTTTTTGTTTTGTTTTTTGCTTATTTTAGATTTGTTGCAGTGCAAGCAACCAGCCACACACAGTCGCACCCTAAAATGTGAAAACGGCTTTCTGGGTAGGTTATTCTTGTACACAGTTCTTATTTATGCTGTGTTTTCAAGATGTTTTATGTGGGGCTTTTTAAGGGATTTCTCTATTATATATATATATTATAATTTTTTGCATTCCCCTAAGCTGTCCCTTGAAATATGTGTCGTACCCCTTAGAGACTTGTTCATAACGTTTTGGTTGGGCTGTTTTTCTGCACACCACCGCACATTTATGGTGTGAACAGGGCACATAGAAAACAGTTATCTTCTATTTGGCCCGTTTACACCATACATGTATGGTGGTGTGTAGAGGTGCACAGCTCAATGGACATGGTTGTAAGGCTTCGTACACACGATAAGTTAAACAGAGGACAACGGTCTGATGGATTGTTTTCATTGGTCAAAACCGATCGTGTGGGGGCCCCATAGGATATTTAACCATCGGTTAAAAAAAAGCCAACTTGCTTTAAATTTAACCGATGGATTCCTAACCGATAGGTCAAAACCGATCGTTAGTAGACACGACCATCGGTTAAAAATCCATGCATGCTCAGAATCAAGTCGACGCATGCTTGGAAGCATTGAACTTAATTTTTTTCAGCACGCCGTTGTGTTTTACGTCACCGCGTTCTGACACAATCGGTTATTTAACTGATGGTGTGTGGGCACGACGGACCATCAGTCAGCTTCATCGGTTAACCGATGACAACGGTCCATCAGACCGTTGTCCTCTGTTTAACCTATCGTGTGTACGAGGCCTAAGACAACACAATAAGGTTAAAAGTTAAAGGAAAGGCAAAACATTTGTTTATAGATATAAAAAAACACATTATTAAGACCATTTTCCCTTTTTATAAGTGATCACATTCCTTCTGCTCTCAGCTCCATAAGAGCTGGGGGGAGGAGAAGCAGCAGCAGTTAATGGCTGTGCTCTGGGGCATGTCTGGACAAGCCTGATCATTAGAGGAGAGCAAGCAGGGTGTCCAGCACAGCTAGAGAACTTACCACAGTGTGTTGTTCTGTTTTGTCTGGTCAGTTTTAATAGTAAAGCAGAGAGACTGGCAGGAACACCAGGAATTTCACAAAGAGAACAGGATACTTTCTTATACAAGTACATATCAGGAATATGAAATGCTGGGGTAATAAACACTTTAAGCTGCCGGTGGGTAGTGGTCAATGGCAAAACAGCATTAAAGGGGCTGTAAAGATTTGTTTTTTTTTATTTTCCAAATAGGTTCCTTTAAGCTAATGCATTGTTGGTTCACCTACCTTTTCCTTCGATTTCCCTTCTAAAAGTATTTTTTTCTTTGTCTGAATTTCTCACTTCCTGTTCCTCCTCAGTAAGCTGTTCTGGCTGACTAACCCCCAGACAGAACAGCTCAGATGATGGGGCAAGCTTACTGAGGGGAAACAGGAAGTGAGAAATTCAGAGAAATAAAAAAACATTTAGAAGGGAAATGGAAGGAAAAGGTAAGTGAACCAACAATGCACTAGCTTAAAGTGGATGGCCCCTTAAAAAAAAATACTAAAAGCCAGCAGCTACAAATACTGCAGCTGCTGACTTTTAAAAGTAGGACACTTACCTGTCCTGGAGTCCAGCGGCGTCCGCAGCAGAGGACGAGCGTTCGCTCGTCTCTCTGCTGCTCCCCCCTCCATCCACGGTGAGGGAATCAGGTAGTGAAGCGCTCCGGCTTCACTGCCCGGTTCCCTACGGCGCATTTGCGAGTCCCGCTGCACCCGCCGATTGGCTATTTTCCGATTAACTGTTTTATCAAATTAAAGGAGAAAAAAAACAAAAAAAAACAAAGACTGGTCAGTTTCTATGGGTTACTTGCTTTTTGATGAATGCATTTACATACTGCAGGCGATGCTGATAAAAATCACAGCATAGTTCATAGTTCAACATTTTTAGCAATGCTTTTTATAGCTGTTTTTCATATTACTAGCTCAGTTATTGGAAGTAGAATTAGCCTGCTAGGTCAAGGGTACTAAAGCTGCAGCACCATTCCGCTGCTATGGTTACTACAAGCTGTCTACTACCAGTGCTTTCTGCACATGATAACCCTTGACAATTTATAATGTATTGACAAAAAAAGTATAGCGCTAAAATTATGTGAGAAATAAACAATATAATACTGCAAAGCATCATATGTGGCATGAGATGAATTAATACATATATTACGTGAAGCAACACATAAAACTAATCACCAAGTGTCCAAAATGATCATATCTGAATAGATATGAAAAAAATAAAAAGAAAAACTATAAAAATTCCTTTGTTGATTCAAAGTGTCCAAAAACGTGACAACAGATGAAGTGAATTTTGATAGCAGGTCCACCACCAGAGAGAAAATAGGGGGCTTACCAAAAAGTGTGGACTCAACTAAGTATATACCTAATGAGTCAAACAGACTTGAAATGATGGTATCCGGACATCAACCTTCCATTGGAAACCAGGGATGAGTGATGGGTATAAATCAGCTTCTCATATGATGGAAAACCAAGCAGGATGTAGCAATACCGGGACCAAAAAAACTCATGGGTTCTTTACAGAAAATCAGGAATGCTCAGATGCAACAGTAGGGGGAGAAAAGAAATGGATGCAAACATAGTGTAATAACGTATGGTACTTTTACTGTAATACACAAAATACAGTTGGTTGCACTCACATTTCAGCAGACATATCAAGGCATATAAAAACATCTAGCAGTGAAGTCAGCAGAAGACCCGACGCGTTTCGATCAAACGATCATCATCTGGGGTGCTGACCGACTGCTAAAACAAAATACAATATATAGCCATCTCGCCCCTACCTTAATCACGGCTCCAGCTAGCACAAATCATTAATCACAGCTGACTTCCGACAGCTGACATATAGGCTATCAAAAAATCGCAATGTGTAAATAATGTGTAAATAACGCCAGTGAAGGCTGGAATTAAGTACACAGAGGGTAGAAAAAAAATCGGGGAGATGGGATATAAATGTATGTCAAGTATCAGGCAACAAATCAAAGTCACATATTAGGATGACAAATAATATTGATCACCTGAACGTAACAGGAAAAAAGAGAATAAACCTGTGAGTTAAAAAATTACATGGACATAGAATTTAAATCCATGGTATTGTATATATGGCAACTAATACCATGGATTTAAATTCTATGTCCATGTAATTTTTTAACTCACAGGTTTATTCTCTTTTTTCCTGTTACGTTCAGGTGATCAATATTATTTGTCATCCTAATATGTGACTTTGATTTGTTGCCTGATACTTGACATACATTTATATCCCATCTCCCCGATTTTTTTTCTACCCTCTGTGTACTTAATTTCAGCCTTCACTGGCGTTATTTACACATTGCGATTTTTTGATAGAGTAAAAGTACCATACTTTATTACACTATGTTTGCATCCATTTCTTTTCTCCCCCTACTGTTGCATCTGAGCATTCCTGATTTTCTGTAAAGAACCCATGAGTTTTTTTGGTCCCGGTATTGCTACATCCTGCTTGGTTTTCCATCATATGAGAAGCTGATTTATACCCATCACTCATCCCTGGTTTCCAATGGAAGGTTGATGTCCGGATACCATCATTTTAAGTCTGTTTGACTCATTAGGTATATACTTAGTTGAGTCCACACTTTCTGGTAAGCCCCCTATTTTCTCTCTGGTGGTGGACCTGCTATCAAAATTCACTTCATCTGTTGTCACGTTTTTGGACACTTTGAATCAACAAAGGAATTTTTATAGTTTTTCTTTTTATTTTTTTCATATCTATTCAGATATGCTCATTTTGGACACTTGGTGATTAGTTTTATGTGTTGCTTCACGTAATATATGTATTAATTCATCTCATGCCACATATGATGCTTTGCAGTATTATATTGTTTTTTTCTCACATAATTTTAGCGCTACACCTTTTTTGTCTATATTTGTTTCTCGTTGCAGAATTTATCCAGTTCTGTTGTGTTGGCAGCTTTTTTATGTTTAGTTAGGTTAGCGCGGTGTTATATGAACATTTGTACATATATATTTTTCACAATTTATAATGTATTGCCAACGTAGGGGTCTTTTGGATATTGTTTCCCCAGCCTACATACCATGCAATATTTTTTTATTATTCTGATAAATGTGTACAATATATGTCATTACTAAAATTTTATCATTGGTAGTCATCCAGGTAGGGGACCCGTTTAGTAGACCATAGTTACTGGACTTATAGACTAGAGAGCAATCCTAACAAAAAATTCTCCAAGGGCTTTACCACATGTGATGATCACAAATGCTAAACATATATGATCACAGTCCAGTGCTTGCTTATTCCATGTGTTTTCTTCATACTGTACAAGTGGCAGATGTAGAGTGCACACATCACACCTAGCAATTCTGTATTACATTTCCAGCACCAACAATCCATCTCTAAGGCTGTGGTGTCAACAGTAACAGATGCTGTATCCCACAATAATTTCTTGCAACTACTAGTAATAAAATGTACTATTCTGAACATTTAAAGGGGTTGTAAACCTTTGTGTTGTTTCACCTTTAATGCATCCTATGCATTGAGGTGAAAAAACACCTTGCCGTGTCTGGCCCGCCAGCCCTTCCCTGTTTTATTTACCTGAGCCCCAAATTTCTGTGGGCGCGTCTCTGCCGTCCTTCCCTCCACAGAGTCCCAGCTTTGATTGGATAGATTGATAGCAGCGCAGCCATCGGCTCCCGATGTTGTCAATCAAATCCAATGACTCAAGCACTGGGGATGTGCCCAAAAGGTAACCCCCTTGGGAGAGATTGGAGTATGACATGTTTTTTTTTTTTGTTTGTTTGTTTTTTTAAAGAAGCTTTAGTATCACTTTAATTGCACAAAACAATTTTGGCTGTAGATACTTGCTTCGACCATGAATTTTAGGGAGGCATTCAATGTTAGCACTTCTTCATTTACAAAAAAAATAGTTTTTTTGAAAGAGGTGAAATTTCACTTAGGTAAGAATACCCAATCACATACAAGAAAACAGCATTTTTTTTGTTTGCATATGATTGGATGATGTAAATCAGCAGAGCTTCATCTCATTCAATAGGCTTGGGGAAAAAATGCCTTACAATATGCAACTTCCCTTGAAAAAAGTAAACAGAATCTTTGCCTTTAGTAAATCAACCCCATTGTTTGTGTTCATCTGTTTTCTCAGTACAGGCATACCCCACTCTTAAGTACACAATGGGGTTTATTTACTAAAGCTGGGAAGCACAAAATCAGGCTCACTTCTGCATAGAAACCAATGAGCTTCCAGGTTTTATAACCAGGCTTAATTGAACAAGCTGGAGTTAGAAGCTCATTGGTTTCTATGCAGAAGTGAGCCTGATTGTGCGCTTTCCAGCTTTATATGTAAATAAACCCCATTGTGTACTTAAAAGTTGTGTATGCCTGTATACTGTAGCATGTGTGCTTGATTTCCTAATGACAAGCTGACAGTGGCAGTGATGGCGAGCCATGGTCACTCCCTTTATTTTAGTTAAATTTGTGTACACGACTTTAAGGGCAAACAATGCTATGCCTACTTGACAATATACAATATGCAGTACTTGATTGAAAATTGGTAATTTTAACAATTTCTAATACAAGGATTAAATTTTTTTTTTAAATAGTAATATCAGAGATGATTTGAAATTCAACCCCATATTAGTGCTCACTAGCCTCTCTTGTGCCTATTATTATGTACAATGGCACGGCTCATGGCTGATTGGTTAATTCCTTCAGCGACAGAAGCTCAAGAGAGGAACTGCAGGAAATCCAACCAACAGTATTCTATTAAAATGATAAGATGTCCTAAGTATCTCATAGCTAGTTTTGGTGAGGAATGAACTGACTGGAGATAAAACACAAAGTATGTTAAAAATTCTGCCTCCAACAAATCCACCCAGTCTGCTGCAATTCCCTGTCTGGATAGATCAGTTCACTCACGTGTAATAAAGACCAGTTTCATGCAACAATAACGTTCGCTAGTAAGATACAGCTAGATTCAGCAAACACTACAGCTTAAGCTGGTCATAGATGGGTAGAATGTTGAACAAAATATCTTAGGAAAAAAAAGTTCATGTTCTAATCATTAATGGGGCAACGTGACTTTCGTTTTGGACTGCAGTGATAAGAAATTCAAAGAAGAAGGATTTAAATATCTCTCTCGAAAAATCAAATTTCTAATAGTGTATGTAATTTTCATTCCGTAGTCCATCGTTCGAAAATCAAAGGTAACAGCCATGGAATTTTTTTGAAGGACATTCAAATATTCTGAGAATTTTCATATAACTTGTACTAAGAATTTTCCTTCAAAGTTCTATCCATCTATGGCCAGCTTTAGTAGCTGTCATGCCTTGTACACACGATCGGATTTTCCGTCGGGATAAATTCCGACGGATGCGGTGACGTTAACACTACGACAGCCGAGAAAAATTAAGTGCAATGCTTCCGAGCATGCGTCGACTTGATTCTGAGCATGCATGGATTTTTCTCTATTGGAGTAACCTACAGACAAACTAAATTTTCGTCAGAAAAAAATAGAACATGTTCTCTTTCTAAATTCCGACAGGAAAAAAGTCAGATGGGCCATCCACGGGCGAAATATTCAATGAAAGAATTCCGTCTGACTTTTTCCATCGGAAATTCCGATCGTGTGTACAAGGCATTACTGTATGAGAAGAACAGCAAGGAGCTGCAGAGGGGGTAACCCCTGCATCACAAACAGGGGTTCCCAGATCTCTGGATAACAAAAAAGACAGGAGTAGGCCAGTGCATGACAGCCATGCCTGGTACTTGTAATGCATGAAGATATATGCATGAATTTAGGTTGGTATTACCTTGGAAATATGAGCACGACTTGCACAACAACCCCTTTTTTAGTAAATCAGGTAAAGGTATAAGGTCACGGTATCCACATTGCAGAGCCTGAGATTGACAGCCTGGCAAGTGAGTTTATGACCTTCGTAAGTCAGGCCCCTTATATATCACTAAACTCCCTAAAACCCAAGGATATTACACATACCTTTGGAACCAATAATAATACCTTAGAGCTTGGAATAAAGTAATATGAAACCTTATAATAAAAGTGTTTCTGACATTCTAACTGCAAAGGAGCAATAAAGATATATTTAATAGGTTGACACACACTATTTGGAACTTGAAGAAAGGCCTTAATTTACTTTATATTACAATTTTTTGATTCATTAAAAATTCCTTGGCTCAGGCTCTAACCAGACTGGAAGCAAAACAAGGAATAGCAGTCATCTTGAATAGTAGAGATTGGCAGGTCCCCTCTGCTGTATTCCACATTTCAGATGTAAAGGAAATTACAGTATGTGGAAGCAGGTATCAAGCTGCACAGGGTTGAAAGGTATGAAAGGCAAACACATATCACGCTAGTAATATCCATACTGTGAGGTTAAAGATATATCCTTTGTGCGGGCCTGGGGGACAGTTTGTATTTATGTTACATGCATAGGCGTTTTGTAATAAAACAAATGAGGCAGCTGTCACTGACGGAAACATTGTGGGTCAAGTAAACTATGTGATCCAAGCACAGCCATTACTCAGTCATAGCATGTGATTCTCTTATGTGTACATAATGAGATGTGTTCTTGTTTATAAGCAAAAGAATGTGATTAACTACAAAATCAAGCAGCACATATAGTTAACTATCAGAGGTATAGAATATACAAAGGCCATTGGGCCCAATACCCCTGTGGATTTTTATATATATTATCCTATTTTTTACAGGTTTATAAGACTGCAAGCTGTGCTGCACATACTACTATTTACATTTCCCTGGGACACACTTAAAAAAATGAGTCAATGTAAAATCCTGTTGTTTGCCTTTAGATTATGGCAAATTCACTCTTATCTGGACCAAAAAAAAAAGTGTTAACTGTAATTTGATTGGTGGCTTTAATTATTACGGCTACCCAGGTGTGCTAAATGTGCTTTACAGAATGTCAACAACATTATGGATGCCATTTAAAAATACTATAAGGGCCTCTGTCGTGAGAATAATAATTTAAAGTATGGATATTGTTTGCATTGTTCAACTTGGACCAATGTAAGTTAGCACGTTCCATACCTGGCCAATTCTTATGGAAGCTGGAAATCACTGTAGTAGGCACTGCTATTCAGTGATTACCTCTGCCGTCCAGGTCCCTTGCCAAGTGGTTGCCCTGTTACTCATTGGACACAGAAGGTTGCTTGCTAATGTACCCAGAGCTGTCCATATCTTCTCACGGGTGATGGGGTCAGATAATATTTAGCATTTTCTCATTGAATGCAATTCAGTTTGCATTTTCTCAAAAAAACATTCTCTAATTGAAGGGGGGGGGGGGGGTCATCAGCCTGTCTCTCCACCTTGTCCAATCAAGTAGTGCTTTGAATTAATTTAGCAAATGCAAAGTGTTCTCTGAATGGCTCTTATGTCGAACGAGTGACCTCCTTTGTTTCAGCAGAGCAGCCACTGGGCACAGGACCCGGAAACTAGTGGTTATCAATATAGTAGCTGTGATTTTCAGATTCCCCTGGGATCAGAATTCAGCTTTCAATCAACAATGCTGCATATTATAATATCCATGATCTCTGATTAGTATTTTTAGCCTCTCAAACACCATAGCAGACGCAGAGATAGGGTTATACAATGTTTTCATATATTAAATTTGCTAAATATATTTATTCCGATGTTGGCTTTTTTAATATAGGATTCACAAAGCACTTACGCCGCGTAAGTACAAATATGCGCCGTCGTATCTGTGTGCCGAACCCACAAACTTAGATACGCCTAAAAACTGACTTCATCCCACCGAAGTAACTTGCCTACGCCAGCGCAGAGTGGGCGAATATTTACGCTGGACGCATGTGGCGCTCCCATTGATTTTCGATTCAAATATGCAAATGAGGGATATACGCCAATTCACGAACGTACTTGCGCCCGACGCATGATTTACGTGGCTTGCGTAAGTTTTACATTCGGCGTAAAGTTATTCCCCATAGATGAGGCGCAACCCATGCAAAGGTATGGACCAGGGAACACAAGCCTACGTATTTTACGTTGGACGTCTGTGAATATGGGCCGACGTGGGTCTGGCTGGGTGTAGGTTACATTCACGGCGTACACAGTGATCCGGCGTATCTTAGGCAGTTGTTCCGACGTGGTTGTACGCATGCGCACAGGGATACGTCCATGTCCCGACACATGCGCATTTCATTTTAAGTACTTGTCTGGCGCCCGGCCCATCATTTGCATGGGGTCACGCTGCATTAACATGGATCACGCCCACTTCCAGCCCACTTCCACCTACTTCCACTTACGACGGCTTACGCCTACTAAATATACGCTACGCCGGTGCAGAGTTGGGAGCATTTGTTTTGTGAATTCCATGCTTGCCTCTCCACGCTGTGCCGGTGGTGCGTAAAAGAGATACGCTACGGAGGTATAAATATGCGCCGATGTATGTGAATAGAAATATTATGTGAATAGTAATATTATAGTAATGTGAATCCGGGCCATAGTGTATGAGAAGCTTTCCTTAAAATGAACTAGTGGCTAGGCTATGGATGTTCAAATATTCCAGCAATATTTATAGTACACAAATCATTTACAATAGTCCCTTCCCTAGAGGAACTTACAGTCTAATATTTGTAACACATACACTATCTCATATATATTGACTTATTGCTTGAGGGTATAAAAAAACAAAACAATGCATGAGCAACAGAAAAAGCAGTCAGCCTTACGGATCACCCAGTGACTGCTAGTCTGAACATGGCTTCCTTTCTTCGAAGTTATAAGGCCTTCACTGCGGGTTCTCCTTTTTCTCCCACATAATACCTTTGCATACATCTTCATATCTAATTAGATGAATGGATAGCAAAGACACATCTCCAGCAAAGAAACACAATTCTCTATTAGTTTAACGTAGCTTACATCCCCTTTGGAAAGATTTGCCAGCATCCCATTGTTTTATTTGTATTAATAAAGAATTGGCCAGCTGCATGATACCTTCCGGAATTCTTTACGTCAGCTACAATGAGTTCTTTTAGTATTTTAGCCATAGGAAGAAAAAGAATTGCTCCGTTATAAATTGTAATGCTTTGTAAAGGCTGTGCAAGAGCACTTTTCAATAGCGTTATTTGCATGTAGAGTTTTAATTAAGAGATAACTGTCGCCACAGGTTGACTGCATAAGGCTGCACTATCCAGCTGGGAGATAAATGCCAGTGCCAAGTTTTACAGGTTGACTAGAAAACAGGGGGTCTATAGTATAAAATGGATTTATAATTAAAAGGAGGAACGAAAATGTTGCTGAATTTTAGTCCAGGTGGGTTAGGGAAAAAAAAGGAAAAGAAACTCAATATCTTTTAAAGTTTCTACATATCCTTCCTAAATGGGTCATCCTGGTGGTAACCGGTACAATCACATGCATTAGTAGAAACAGACTATGAAACCAATGAAGAACTTTTTTCCATTTTTGTTTCTACTGTTTAATTGGAAGCGTGTTCTCTGAACATTAAAGGGTCACTAAGGGAAAAAAAAAAATGTTTTTGCTGAAATGACTGTTTACAGGGTATAGAGACATACAAGTTAACTGATTCCTTTTAAAAATGATTAAAAATAGATAAAAATAAATTATATAATGTGCCTGCAGTTTAGTTTCACTTTTAAACTGGTTTCATGTTTCTGTGAAGTAAAGAGACACACAGAACAAAAACAAACAAATCCAGGGCAGCGTTTTGTTTTTAAAATGAATGTGATGGAGTTCTGAGGAGTTTTAGACTCACAGTAATGACAGCTTGGACCACAGTGAAAAGCTGCCATGAGATTATTCATAAGGAGCCAGACAAGCAGGAAGTGTGGAGATCAGAGCAGAATTACAGCAACTTCAAAGCAAAAACGAACAATGAGGACATGAAACCAGGACTGCAGTAAGGTAAAGGAAGCTATTTAGCTAAAAAAAAAATCCTTTAGTGATCCTTTAAGTACCATCTTCCCTTTAGATATCTCTTGATATTAGATAATCAATGTGTTTCATTTCAGAAGGACTGAGCTGAGATGTTTATTGCATACCTTTAATGATGGAGTGTCTCTTTTGGTCACTTGCATTAAAGCCAAAAACATTTTTTTTGGTTTAGATAGAGTAGAGTGAGGGAGTGTTAAAATCCCCACAAGGAGATTTGTTTGTGTTGGCCTGATCCTTGTCTCCATGAAGTGGATGAAGGAAAATGTAAACTTTGGTGGTGTCACTAGAAAAGGATCTCAAGGGAAATTTTTCAACTGGGACACTTGTTCCAGTAACTGTTGTTAAAGCGGAGGTCCACCCTAAAAAAAGGCTACAAAAAATTAGAAAAAAACAAAACCAAAATTGTATACTTACCAGAAATGGCTGTTACTAGGCAGATCGTCCTAATCTGACACTTCCTCGTCCGCGGCGGTCTTCTTTCTTCCCCTCTTCGCACTGCCTCCTGGGAAATGGGGAGCAGTGTCTTCTGGGACTTCTTGTGTGTGTCCCAGGAGACATCCGCCCATTCACATAGCGCTGCACAACTCGCGCATGCACAGTAGGGAACCTGGAAGTGAAGCCGCAATGCTTCACTTCTTGATTCCCTCACCAAGGATAGCGGTGGGGCAGCCAAGACCCGAGCGATTGCTCGGCTTCGGCTGCCGACATCACAGGCACCCTGGGCAGGTACGTTTTCTTATTAAATTAAGTATTTGTAGCTGCTGACTTTTTTTTTTAACGCCAGACCTCCGCTTTAAAGAGGGAATTTTACTTACTTTGAAGATATCTTCTTTCATTTCCTGTTGCATCTACAGGACAGGAAACTAAAAGGAATCACCACAATGGGGCACAGATGGCAAAACAAACCAGACAGGATTTAATTTCTACCTACTTTACCCAAAAACACTGATAGGATGACATTTTTTTTAAGGAAATAGGCTTTTCACATAATATAGTGTAATATGTAGCTAGATCAGACTATGCCTCTAACTTTTTATACTGGGTTAAACGATTTGGCAGCAGTGAGTTTGTCAACATGCCACCATCTCCACCATCTTTCCCACGTTTTTGCAATTTGGGTTGGGAACACCGCATAGGATCATAGTGTGTGGTACAGTCTTGGGTAGTTGACTAACAAGTGTATAGGACAGGTTCCAGACAGAATAGTTATTACCATCTTAAAGGAGAAGTATGGTAAAAGCTATTTTGGACCTACTTCTCCTTCTTTCTGTACTCCTCTAAATCGGTTTTCAGCTAAAGTCTGTTGGTAGCTGACATCATTCAGCCTATCTAGACTCTTAAAGGCCCTGACTTTAAAGTCGGGATCCACTCAGATGCCTGGACTGGTAGCTGCTCAGACTCAGTGAGCTTCTGGAAGACAGAGCCAGCCACTCCCGCCCACTCCACAGCTCAGTGCTCCAGTGAGCCCTGGAGGGGCAAAACAGAGAGCCGGTGACTGATGATTTTTGATCGCTCAGTCCTCAGTGTAGAGCCGACGAAGGGCTGCAGCTGTGATCGGTGCTGTAGCCATCTAGGTGAGTATGTTTGTATTTTTTTTCTGTATTCCCAAATGTCTCTTTTAATGCATTGACAGAAGCATGTGTTAATTATCTGGGATTCATTTTCTAAAGGCAAAGGAAATGTTCCCTTAGTGATTGAGGTGAAACTCTCCTGACTTCCATCATCCAGTCATGTGCAAGTAAAAATACTTTACTGAACAGCCTAATTACATTTATTAGTAAATCAATTCTCTTTAAGCACTTTCAATGTTAAAGTGTTACTAAACCCACAACAGTAAAATATGTCTGTATATGCAGAATAGCATGCTTGTTATACTCACTGTGGTTAATCCTCTGTATTGTGTAAAAATGCTTTTTGATCCTGTTTGGACAGATCCTCCACCTCCTGCAGGGTCACTTTTGGCAAAGCCAGATAAGACACAGTCAGAGTAGTACTGCTGCACATGCTCAGTTTGGTCTCTATTTCTGGAGAGAGCATTTCCTTGTTTGAGTTGAGCTTTTCAGGTCACATGTTATGACATCACACATTTGGTCGTGTATACAGATCCTAAATGACAACCCAATCCCTCCCTCCTCCCCCATGCCCAGTAACTAAAAAAGAACACAGTGGGTGGGATGTCACATCTTGATTTATGGATGATCTGCCTCCCATAACAGCATGAGGACACAGGCTATAGTGAAAATGTCCTCCTCCCTGAACACCCAGCACTCTGGCAAACCCATGACCATGGTATACAGATCAGCCAAAAAGGTATAAAGTGGCAGTATTTGAATGTAAAAAGATGATTTCTAAGCTATAGGCACTGGAGGGGGATGAAGGATTTTCATATTACTGGGTTTAGTAACGCTTTAAATTTAATTCATTCTATAAAAACCTTTAGAGCTGCTAGATGTACTCTCCTTTTTGTTATTCCCATCAAGTAGCACTATTGCTATTGTCATGTTGAGATTTATAACGCCTCAATATAGGAGAAAAACCTTATGGGTATAATTGTATTATTACAAAGCCATACAATGGTCACATCTTAACTTTACTATAGACCTCTATTGGCTTACTATCACCTTGGACTTCTTTTGTGCAAAAAAATGATACACAGCACAATCATTAAAACTGAATTATATACAATGCACTCTAGAAAATAAAATATACTGTGCATGATTTTTATTAAGGGATAAGTATAGCATTCTAATGTACATTATATTAGATACACACATACAGGAAACAAGTAGACTATGAACTAATAAGATTATGTATTGCATAGCTTAATCATTCTACGCAAAAAATATCTTTATAATTAGGTTGTGATGCATGTATAATTCATGATTTTCTCCCAGAAATTAAGATAGCTAAAAATACAAACATGTAAAGAATGTGGCCTCAGACTCGAATTTTCCTTATGAATAAAAATCACATCTTCATTCGCAGTCGGCTCAGTCAAATTCTCGAAACAACCAATATAACACCATGTGTTATATTTAGTCTGGAATTCTGCGTAATCCTGCGACTGCTCGTTATCACACAATAAATAAATGATGGCACTGAAAACATATGTAGCCATGTAATGGGTTGTACATGTAAGATTAGCGCTCAGAGCCAGGGTCCACATCACTATATAGAAGTGAAAGGAACGAGCCTGCGATAAGACTCACTCCACAGATTAGAAATCCTTTGTGGCCGGTTATCTGTAGATTGTGGTATTTCCCCGCTGTCTAACCGCAAGGAGACCAAAAATATTTACACAGCAGATAAAGCTCATGTCCACGTTTGTTTATATATATATACAGAGGCTTTTATAATACATTTCTGCAGCAAGGAATAATAAAACCAGTCATAGACATTGGAGATGAGTTGGACATGTGCTCATAACCCACCCATCATCGGAATGCTCAAATGGGACTTTTATTGCAAATGTATCTCTATGATCAGCAAAAAAAATCCAATATTTTACCAAAATTGGTTGTCTGCTGTTGCTCGGTACAATAGGCTGACATACACTATTCTATTATAGAAAGGATCTTAAAGTGTAGCTCTGCTTTGCTGAGAATAAAACATTCCCCATTGGGTGACCTATTTGCATTGGAGGGATCTTAAGCAACTTTGTTGCAGAGTCCTACCTTTTGTTATTCTGAAGAAATAGCTGTTTGTTTGTCTGTGTCCATATGGAAAGTGAATGTGAATGGGAGAGATTTTTTATAATAGCGATCAAATGCTGCCCTTGCAGTGTTCTAATAGGGAAAACGCAGGGTCTGCATCCCTTTAGACATGATACTTTGGGAGAATCTCACTAAAAATGAAATGTTTGTTGCAGAGGATGCCCAGAATCTGCTTAGTGCAGACTTGTGGGAAAATCAGAGAGCCAATCACACAAGCAGAAAAATTAAATTTCTGGAGAGCTTTCTGTACACTATGGGCCAGATTCACGTAGATGTTTTTTTTTTTTTTTTGTCGGGCGTTTTTTTTACGTTACGCCGCCGCAAGTTTATCAGGCAAGTGCTTTATTCACAAAGCACTTGCCTGTAAAGTTGCGGCGACGTAGCGTAAATCACCCGGCGCAAGCCCGCCTAATTCAAATTAGCCAGGTAGGGGGCGTGGAGCATTTAAATTAAGCGCGTTCCCACGCCGAACGTACTGCACATGCGCCGTCCAGAAAATATCCCAGGCTGCATTGCTCCAAATGACACCGCAAGGACGTCATTGGTTTCGACGTGAACGTAAATGGCGTCAAGCCCCATTCACGGACGAGTTACGCAAACAACGTAACATTTTCAAATTGAGACGCGGGAACGACGGCCATACTTTACATTGAGTACGCCACCTAGGGGGCATGTTTATCTTTACGCCGCATATCTCTTACGGAAACGGCGTAGCTTTACTGTGATGGGCAAGCGTACGTTCGTGAATCGGCATAACGACTCATTTGCATATTCTACGCCGAACTCAATATTGTACCCTAAGATACGACGGCGCAGGCCGTCATATCTTAGGCATGTTTAAGTGTATCTCAGTTTGAGCATACACTTAAACATACGACAGGCTTAAATTCGAAGTTACGTCGGCGTATCTACTGATACGCCGACGCAACTCTTTGTGAATCTGGCCCTATCTGTGTACAGAACATCTCCAGATTGCCATATTATATAGCATTTTACAGAAAATACAGCACTGCGGATTGACAAGGAAAGGTCATCTTTAATAATGTTATATTACAATATGGCTTTTGACCTAATTGTATACTCTTTTTTTTGGGGGGGGAAGTTTCACCCCAGTAAAGTAGTTACCCTTTAACGCCTCCAATATACAGCATGTTAAAATGAAATTTAGAAGTGTTATTTGTTTTACTGAAAAAAAAAATAAGTTTTGTCTGGAATTCCACTTGCAAAAATAGAAGATCACTTATTGATATGTGAGGGTGCCTAGACATTTCTGTGCCTACTGCCTTATATCTGCAGTATGAGATCTAAGGCACTGCTGCCTCTGGTTCGTCTCATAAAATTTGGAGTGGGATCTGGTCCTGTCACTACTGTAACACAGATATGAGGAAGCAAAAACCTGCCTCAATGTAGATGTACAACAGGGCTTGTTAAACCATTAACCACTTGCTGACCGCCCACCACAAATTCACTGCCGCAGGTCGGCTCTATTGCGCAAAATCAGGTACCTGTACTTCATTTTGTGCAATAGCCACTGTCGGTTGTGCGTGTGCCGCGGGAGGTTGGATCGCTCGCTGATTGGACAGTGAGGATGCCAATCAGCGGGTCCAGCCGATGTCCACTGGCTACCCGCGATCATTCTCGGAAGAAGCACAATGGCGATCTGCCTATGTAAACAAGGCAGAACGCCATTCTGACAGGGGGAGAAGATGGATATCTTGTGTTCCTGCTAAGCAGAAACACTGATCTGTGTCTTCACCCAGTCAGACCAACCCCCCCACAGTTAGCAAGCACCCCCCAGGGACACACTTAACCCTTTGATCACCCCTGATGTTAACCCCTTCACTGCCAGTGTCATTAGTACAGTAACTGTGCATATTTTAAGGACTGATAACTGTATCAGTGTCACTGGTCCCCAAAAAAGTGTCAGGTGTCCAATTTGTCCACCACAATGTTGCATTTCCACAAAAAAAAAATCATTGATGGCCGCCATTACTAGCAAAAAAAAAAAAATTACATAAACATATCCCATTATTTGTAGACGCTATAAATTTTGCGCAAACAAATCAATATACACTTATTGTGATTTTTTTTTAACAAAAACATGTAGCAAATAGTGATGAGCGGAATACGCCATATTTAATTTCGCGATATTTCACGAATATATAGAAGAATATTCGCGAAATATTAGTTAATATCGAATATTCGTGATATTTTATCAAAAATTTGCTAATGCGAATGCAAAATTTTGCTAATGCGAATGCGAAATTGATTGCGAAATTCTCGTCAACACGCGAAAACGGAGATCATTTCCTGGATTACTAAACTAATATGCACTAACTCTACTTACACAAACTTATATGACTAAACTAAAGCTAATTTTTTTTTTTTTATACACAAAACACAGAAGGGCAGAGAAAGTATTCGCGAATATTCGTAATACGAATATTCGCATTGCGAATATTCGGCAACATAAAAGGATCGCCTCAGCTACTCGGCCCAGGGTCTCTAATCATACCAGCAATGCTTTTAGACGTCGATGGAGATCACTAGGATGTGATCTGTTTTAAAAATAAACTTGAAAAAATCCGAATATTCGCAATAGCGAATATTCACCGCGATATTCGATTTATTCGCGAATACTCGAATATGCAATATTCATAACGAATATTTGCAATGCGAATATTCGTGAGCAACACTAGTAGCAAAATGAATATTAGCCTAAATTCATGAAGAAATTAAATTTTTTTTAATTGGATATGTTTTACAGCAGAAAGTAAAAAAAAAAAAAAAAAACATTTTATTTCAAAATTTATTTTTTTGTTTATAGTGCAAAAATCACAGAGGTGATCAAATACCATCAAAAGAAAGCTCTATTTGTGCGGGGCGGGGAGGGGGGGGGGCGACATTCATTTTATTTGGGTACAGCATCGCACGGCTGCGCAAAATTCTGTTAAAATAATGCAGTGCTATATTGCAAACAATGGCCTGGTATTTAAGGGGGTAAAACCTTTCCGAGGCTGAAGTGGTTAATGGCAAAAAGATCAGCGGAAGGGAGACCACAAAAAATACTAGTGCCTAGCCCTTTGCTTCCAGAATTTAATTAAATTGACCATACAGGATGAAAAATAAAAAACAAGCTGATTCCTCTATTGATGCCATATACTGAGGATGGGCAAATCTCTCACTGCACCTATTGTATTTTGAAAGCTGACTGTCAACATACCCGAGCAGCGCCAATATCTGATTGGATGCTGCTGCTGTCAACAATTTTCCTGCTCCTTTGACCTTTCAAAGGAGGGATGTCAGGCTGGAGGTGGCTGACAGGACCACCCACAGAGCGAATTAGTTGGTTCATCAGGAACCAGTGAAAATAAAAAATGTGTATGGGCAGATTTTCTCTTTTAATCATTCTTTAAAGTGGAGCTAAAGTCTGCTTTACTTACCTATCCTTCAACAGACCCTCACCTGTACAGCTCATTGTACACAAATGACTACAAGCAGGCATGTAGGTTTATTCTATTATCCTTACCCTCTGGGGACATGTCCCAACATGGAGAGCGTGGAACCACACTCTGACGTATCTTGAGGTTTATTCTATTGCAGAAGAGGCATTTCATATCTCTTCTGCAACTAAGAGCTTGCCTGCTCAGTTTTTGAAAGCAAGATTTTAGTTATTATTATTATTATTATACAGGATTTATATAGCGCCAACAGTTTGCACAGCGCTTTACAACATCAGGGAAGACAGTACAGTTACAATACAATTCAATACAGGAGGGATCAGAGGGCCCTGCTCATTAGAGCTTACAATCTAGAAGGGAGGGTTAAGTGAAACACAAAGGGTAGTAGCTGCAGGGGGATGATCAGATGGACAAAATGAAAATACAGTTGTTAGGTGTGGGTAGAATAGGCTTCTCTGAAGAGGAGGGTTTTCAGGGATCCTCTAAAAGCTAATAGAGAAGGAGATAGACGGACAGATTGGGGTAAGGAGTTCCATAGGTTTGGAGAGGCTCTGGGAAAGTCCTGGAGACGAGCATGGGAGGAGGTAATGAGAGAGCTATAAAGCAGGAGGTCTTGAGAAGAACATAGAGAATGATTAGGTTGGTATTTAGAGACTAGGTCATTGATGTAGCTGGGGGCAGAGTTGTGGATGGATTTGTAGGTAGTTGTTAGTATTTTGAATTTAATTTGTTGGGTTAGTGGAAGCCAGTGGAGGGATTGACAGAGAAGGGTAGCAGAGACAGAGCGGTTGGTAAGGTGGATCAGTCTGGCAGCAGCAGTATGGAGAGGTAGGCCAATGAGGAGGGAGTTGCAGTAATTGAGGTGAGAGATGACTAGGGAGTGCAGTTCCTTGTTAATCCAGTTACACCTACCCCAACACAAAAACATTTTTTATTAAAGGAAAAGTAATTCCCTTTGGTGTTTCTTCTATAATTACATGAGTCTAGAGATTCATGATAGACCCTGGCAATATGTCAATATTAACAAAAGAGAATATTTATTTTTGTCAATTAGTGAGAGATTTTCCCATATATTACCAATCTTACTCTAAAGCCAAACAGGGGTACTTAGTGAGACCATTCATGTTGTATGACTGTATGAGTAATGTATGTTGTTTTTATTGTACTGTTGAAAAAAAAAACAATAAAATAATTTTGTAAAAAAATAAATAAAGCCAAACACGATCGGTTTATCCTATGAAAAAAGTCTGATGGACAAACCGATTGTGTGTGGGCCCCATCGGTCATTTTTCAGTTGGTGTAAAAAAAAAAATAGAACATGTTTTACATTTTTCTGATGGATAAAAAAACGATAGTAAATTCCGATCGTCTGTGTGGAACTCCATTGGAGAAAAATCCACACATGCTCAGAATCAAGTCGACGCATGCTCAGAAGCATTGCACTTAATTTTTCTCAGCTCGTCGTAGTGTTTTACGCATTTTGGCACGGTCATAATTTAGTCTGATGGTGTGTAGGCAAGACTGATGAAAGTCAGCTTCATCGGAATTCCGACGGAAAAATCCATCAGATTTTATTCCATCAGAAATCCATGTATGAGGCTTAAGTAACTAGTTACCATTCATCTTTAAAATATATATATATATATATATATATATATATATATATATATATATATATATATATATATATATATATATATATATATATATAAATAAAAAATCGCTTCCACTTCTTGCAAGCTGTTGGACTGACAAGCAGTAAATTTGGGGACCAAGGTGCCACTTATTGTTCACAAGGTTGAATTAAAGACATGACACACAATAATGTATTATATTTCACGGGACTGTTGCTTTATTGGACTGTTATTAAGTGATAGCACTATTTGTTTGAATATATATGATCTGTTTTTGAGACTATGGGGGTTATTTACGAAAGGCAAATCCACTTTGCACTACAAGTCCAAACTACAAGTGCAAATTGCACTGAAGGTGCACTTGGAAGTGCAGTCGCTGTAGATCCGAGAGGGACATGCAAGGAAAATAAAAAACAGCATTTTAGCTTGCACATGATTGGATAATAAAATTAGCAGAGCTTCCCCTCATTTCAGATCTCCCCCTCAGATTTACAGCGACTGCACTTCCAAATGCACTTTCAGTGCAATTTCAAGTGCAAAGTGGAGTTGCCTTTTGTAAATAACCCCCTGTTTGTTTGAGAATAGCTACTATCACATTATATTATATATCATTCATTATTATTTGTTTTAAATCGGTGCCGGTGTCACATACCATTCATCTTTAGCATTCCGATGCTGCCTGGAAAATGTGGAACAGTCAACATAAGACATGTCAAAAGCTGTGACATTTTATGTTCATTACATACAGAGAGCAAAGTTCAGGGTTATGCTAGGTACAGAGTGCAGAGTTCAAGAGTGATCTACATACAGAGTTCAGGAGTGATCTACATATGGAGTGCAGGTTTCAGGAGTGCATTACTTACAGAGTGTAGAGTTCAGAAATGCATTGTGTATGGCATGCAGAGTTCAATAGTGCATTATGTACAGGTTTCAGGAGTGCTCTATGTACAGAGTGTAGAGTTCAGGAGTGCTCTATGTACAGAGTGCAGAGTTCAGGAGTGCTCTATGTACAGAGTGCAGAGTTCAGGAGTGCTCTATGTACAGAGCACTGAGTTCAGGAGTGCTCTATGTACAGAGTGCAGAGTTCAGGAGTGCTCTATGTACAGAGTGCAGAGTTCAGGAGTGCTCTATGTACAGAGTGCAGAGTTCAGGAGTGCTCTATGTACAGAGTGCAGAGTTCAGGAGTGCTCTATGTACAGAGCACTGAGTTCAGGAGTGCTCTATGTACAGAGTGCAGAGTTCAGGAGTGCTCTATGTACAGAGTACAGAGTTCAGGAGTGCTCTATGTACAGAATGCAGAGTTCAGCAGTGCTCTATGTACAGAGTGCCGAGTTCAGCAGTGATCTACGTACAGAGTGCCGAGTTCAGCAGTGCATTATGTACGGAGTGTGGAGTTTAGAGGTGCACTACATAGAGCACAGTGTTCAGGGGTGTGTTACGTACAGAGTGCAGGTTTCAGGAGTGCATTACGTATAGAGTTCAGGGGTATGCTGTATACAAAGTGCAGGGTTTAGGAATGCGCTAAGCACAGTGTGCAACCCCAACATCCCCCACCCCCGACCTGGCTCTAGTACCTCCCTCTGTAGGCATCTCTGTCTCACCTTGCAGGGAGAATTTTCTCTTTCAGATTTTGGAGATCTATCCCTGCCATGCTCCACCATGAGTGTGCAGGGATCTGTTAGATTAAGGAGCCACTGAGAGCAAAGCTGTCCCTTGTAAATACTGAAGGCTTCTGTGACAGTGGGGAGCAGGAGTGGAGAGTGAGAGCCGGAGGTGGCAGAATGGAGTCCTGCGACGTTCTGACTGCAAAATTGGATGAAAGGGCCTCATGGGAAGGTCTGTCTGGCTGGATTTGGGCCTGCAAGCCTTGTGTTTGACATATGTGACTTGAACTATACTTGGGTATTTGTGGACATGAAATGAGCATTGCTCAGTTGACTGATTATTAATCACCTGTGGCCAAAGGCAGTGATTAGTGATTAGATAGATTAGGGAGCATTTTCTGATCACTGTGTATGCTTAGACAACTCAAGCATTCATGGTTATGCTACAGACATCATTTACAAACATCTAGAGAAATTTGGATTGTGTCTGCATGTCCTACTGCTTTTTATTGTTCTCTATATACAGATTTAGTCAAACCATAAATCTGCGCCAAAATTTAGCTCAAAATAGTAAAAAAAGATCTGCAGTGTGTTATTTTCTTGCTGGCTTGAATTTTGCTTCACTTTACTCTCTGAACATGTGTGTGATTTTCCTCTGATCTGCCTCTTTGATGATGAATCATTTCAGAAACTCAACCGAAACACATGCCAGTTTTTAGGTTAAGGCTTGCCCTTGAATTTCAGAAATTCACATTTGTATATTTTATAGCATATTTTCATGTTAAACTGTTTATAATAGGAAATGTTTAACAGTTTTATTGGCGTAAAGAATAGTTTATGTTCTTTTGCGATGAAGCCGTCTCAATTTTAAGATCATACACAATAAAGTATCCTATTATTATGTGATACGTTAAAATAGAAGATATTTATAAGAGGCTTACTGTCATGTCCCTTGAGGAAACGTCTCTTTGATAGTGTATCTTGTAATGTACTGAGCCAGCGTTCCTGTTAGACCCTAGAGAGGCTCTGTACTGAGCGGTAATATATTACTGTTTAATCCTATAGAAAGCCAGCGATAAGTTGTCACCAGGTATGATACTGTAAAAAAACGTGTAATCCAATGTAAACTTGTGATAAATTGTTGTATATAGACGTACTTAACTCTGAATACTATTGACAAGCTGTGATGGACTGTGATATTGATATATTTCTGGAACTGAACAAGAAATCATAATCATTGTGGTGAAAATAGTCATGGATTCTGATCTGTTGCTGTATATCGTCTCTCTAGGGATCCTACATAGATGTTTTTATTTGCTCTCAAATTTTGATTAATATTGGATGTTGGCAATCGTTATTTTATTTTCCTGTATATCGTGTTTATTTGGCTTGAGCTTGTACTTGCATTTCTGAGAACATCCCAGTGATAAATCTTGACTCAGCAAACAATATCTGTGAACATAACAACTCCCAACATTATTGTGAACGTAAGAAAAAGCTGAATTTCCTGTGAGAAGATCTCGTTATTTTCTTCCCCTTATGTGCACTTTAACGCTAGATTAAAACAAGGTCTGCAGATATTATCAGTGTTTGTATGACCGTGTAGTAATACATGACACATGTGTTAGTAGTTTTTAGACGGGGTGCTCCATCTACAGGCATTGTATAGCACTTTCACTCTTGTCTCTCAAGCTACCAATTAGCTGGTGTGAGCGGCTGCTGGCAGTACGTACGAGCGTTCCAGGTTTGAAGTAGTGGGGAAAGCCAGCTGACAATTCTTATTAATCCTGCTATTACATTTTTGTTTTAATGCCCTGTGTGCATGCATGTCTGAGAGCTGGAGTGAAATTCAACATAGCACACAATTTTCCAAGCCCATCGATTAAATTATGCTGACTATACACCGTCTCGTAAGTGGTGTTCCATATTTCAGTGCATTCATTAATAAGCATGTGCAAGTGAGCAAGGTATGATTAAAGGTTGACACACAATAAGTTACAATGGAATTTTGTTTCATTGTTTTTGGATAGTGTTTAATTTGAATAATAACACATTGAAGGAGATTAGTTTATGATTTGAGCTGCAGACCCAAGATCGACAAGTGTTGAACATTTGATACTCGAATAAGATATTTTTGTGTTCTGTAAATTCTGTAAGCCAATGTCTTGCAATTAGCATCAGCGTTGTCAGCCTGCCATGCGTGCTTCTTCAAATGGCCGTTGGGCTGCCTATCAAGCAGATTTGACGGGCAGCCCAACAGCCAACTAAAGGAGTGCACATGACGGGCTGATAATGCTGCTATTTGCAAAGCGTCAGTTTATCGTTGTCAGCCTGAAAGCGCTGAAACTGTCAGGTTCTCCGAGTAAAAACACATTCACAAAAATGTGTTTGAGAAAAATGTATACACAGTAGGCATGACAGTATGTTTACTGAAAATAGGATTTTGGTTTATGTACATTCGGCTGCTCATATAAAATCTAATCATCTATTGCAGGGATAAGCAATTAGGGAACCTCCAGCTGTTGCAAAACTACAAGTCCCATTATGCCTCTGGGTGTCATGCGTGTGGCTGTCAGTGTCTAGCTATGCCTCATGGAACTTGTAGTTCTGCAACAGCTGGAGGTCCGCTAATTGCATATCCCTGATCTATTGGATGTAAACTAGCAGGCCCAGATTCACAGAGCGATTACGCGTGCGCAACTGCTGTTGCGCGTGCGTAAGTCTAAATGTGCGCGTGCGTATAGTTGGACGCGATTCACAAAACAATATACGCCAGAAATCTACGTTTTTTGGTCCGGCGTAATTGAGTTAGACATTCGCTTCCCTTCGCGCAAAACTGCGCTAGACACACCATTGATTTGCTAGTCAAATATGCTAATGAGGGAGTTACGGGGATCCACAAAAAAACGCAGTTGCTGCGCAGGCTACGCGATGTGCGCAACTGCAAAATGTCCTGTCTAAAGTTAGAGCACATAAAAGCTGATCTAACTTTTGAAAAAAAGTCTAATTGTCAGATAAAGCAACACCGTTATTGAGGAGCAGACCACACACACGTGTTGCACTACAATTTGACTGCCAACATGCTAGGGGCATCGTCGCTCATAGCTGCACTAGTGAATATAGATGACCAAAGAAGGAGGAGGGCACGGAGGATGGCACGGGAGAGGGTATACCGCACCCGCATACACCTGTTTGGCATGAATGATTCAGAGGTCTTTCGCATCTTCAGATTCCCCCCTCATGCCATCCTGGAATTAACCACAACCTTGCAGGAGGACATCACCAGCCCAACACAACGCTCACATGCAGTGCAGCCACTGGTGAAGGTCCTGGCAACACTCCATGTCCTTGCCAGTGGCTCTTTTCAGCGTACAAGTGGAGTGGTGGCTGGGATGTCACAATCCTCCATGAGCAGATGTGTGCACCAGGTTGTCCCTGCAATCCTCACACGCTTGGCCAACCAAATCATCAAACCCACCACTGAGGAGCTTCGAATCAAGGCAATAGCAGATTTCTACCGAATTGCCAGATTCCCACGCACCATCGGGGCCATAGATTGCACACATGTGGCACTCCAGCCCCCCCATGAGACCGAGCACATGTACCGCAATCGGAAGAATTGGCACTCCATCAACGTACAGGTGATAGTTGATGCCCAAGGCCTCATATGGCACGTCCGTGCCAAACACCCAGGGTCCAGCCATGACAGCTACATCTACAATCAAAGCCACATCCGAACAGAATTCGAACAGAACGTGTATGGGAACACCTGGCTGGTTGGTGAGTGACATGGGAGTCAGGCATGACTATCCCCTCCCGTGATGCACAACAGAAGTGGCACATGCATGACTAACATTCTCCTGTCTTTTCCTTTACAGGTGACTCTGCATATGCACTGGGACCCCATCTCATGACTCCTATCCGGAACCCCCAAACCCCAGGAGAGGAACGATACAATGAAGCACACATCAAAACCCGTGCAGTGGTGGAGCGCACCTTTGGCCTCCTGAAGTCACGTTTCCGATGCCTGGATAAGTCTGGGGGTACACTGTTGTATTCCCCAAACTTTGTGTGCCATATCATCGCTGCATGTTGCATGCTACACAATCTCGCAGTGAGGAAGGGCCTGCAGGTTGAGCTACGTGATGATCTGACCCCCCAACCAGAAAATCAACCCCTAACCGAGGATACCCCGTCTTCTGAGGGAAGAGCAGTCAGGAGGCAGCTCATATTGGGCATCTTTGCACGTTAAACACACACATTAATCATGGCACAATGAGAATGCATGCATGCACACCACTATGGTCCCTAGCACACACACCCCACATCCTCATCAAATTGGATTGGCACCAGTCCACCATGCAAGACTGGTGAGCAGTAACGCCACGTCAAGGCTCCAATTATGTCACTGTACATTCATACACCATTCACACGGACCTGGGAATCACTTCTCCCTGGTCCTGGGGAACCCTTCTCCACCAAAATTGAGGGTGACACCCCTTTTCCAGCAGGAATGTCACCCCCACATTCAAACATCATTCACAACCCAAAATATGCCAAAAAAGTCAAACAAACAAAAATGCATAGAAACAAAAAATGCATAGGAAAAAAAAAATGCTTAGAAAAAACAAAAAAAAGCAGAGAACAAAAATAAAAAAGCTTTCAAAACAAACAAAAGGGGGAAAAAAAATTATTGCCCTCTGCCTGAGCCACGCCTGGGGCGCCCCCCGGCCACGGCCCCCGGACCCTCAGGGGAGACGCATGGGGGAGGGGAAAAGCCGGGGAAGGAGGAGCAGCCCCTGAGATCTGCCCACCTGGCGGCCTGCCCTCCAAGGCCACGGCTATTCTGTCCAGGGCAGCACCAAGTGTTGCCGTGTTGCCCTGGATAGCCTGGGTAAGGGCCCTCACATCCTGCCCAACGCCTGCTGCTGTAGTTTGCAGGTCATTTAGGCAGGTTGTGGAGGCCCGGGAGTGGGAGTCCAGGTTACCCAGGCTATCATTAATGGAGGACAGGCTCTGATCCACCCGCCCCATAGTCTGGCAGAGCTGTCTCAGAAGGCGGGTCTGGGTGGCCAGGTTCCTTCTCAGACAGGCGGGCATGAGATTGGGCGCCCCCCTGGTGCTTGGGGATGACCTCCTGGCTCCAGCTGATGGTTGTGGCCGGGGAGAAGGGGAGGCCCTTGTGAGGGGAGCCATGTTGGGGGAGGAGGGGGGGGGGCTGACCCTTAGGGAGGGCAGGCTTCTTGCAGCCAGAGGGGAAGAGTCCGCAGAAACCAAAGGGCCAGTGCCTTCCATGGACTCCTCCTCCTCATGATTCTGCTCCTCCTCATGATCGTCCTCCGCATGATCCTCCCCCTCCTCTTGTTCCTCCTCTGCGGACTCTGGCCTTGTTGGGGGGGCCTCATTAGGCTGCTGTCCTGGGGTTGGAGCGGTCAGTCCAGATGGCCCTGCACCCTCCTGCACAGCTGTGGATGACACAAAACATTCACAGGTTGGAGGATCCACACACTTGCCACATATTCCCTTTCACCCCCTCCCCCACACATGCTACACACCTGAGAGAAATAAAAACCTTACCTGGCACCGCGGGGACCGGACTTGTGTCAAAGCCTGGCAGGCCCTCCACTTCATGCCGGTGAAAGGTCAGGGCCACCACACGCTCCGTCTCTGAAAATCTAACCCGGCATGGTGGGCCCCCTCCTGTGCCCCTGGCATGGGCATTTATTGCGGCCGGTTTTTTTTTCACCTCACGCCGGAGGTCATTTATTTTCTTTTCTATCCCAGAGCGGGTCCGTGTCTCCCCCTCCCCCGATGAATTCACCTGCTCCGTGATCCTATCCAAGATCTCCCTCCTCCTGGCCGGGTGGTGGTGGCACTCTGCGGGCCGTGGAGAAAACGCCCATAGTCGGTAATGGCCCGGGCAAGAATTCTTTTTTCCCCCACAGTAAAATTGAGCTTTCTTTTTCTCTCAGTCATACTTCCAAACAAACTCACTAGCAGTCACCAAAAATCTGTCACAAATACAAGCACAACCAATCAGACAAGAACACACACAAAGAGAAAAAGAACAGCCAAAAATCACACTAGCACTCAGCAAGAAACACACACAAAAAAATCAGATGAAAAAAAAAAGCAAGAAAACAAACGCTCAGAAATCTATCAATCAAACAAACAGTCTCAAACACTTATCAAAATACACTTTCACAAAACTACCAACAAGCACAAGATCACACAGAACACTAATCTCACAACTACAAAACACACTCTAACGAACAACAGAGCAAAAGCACTTGATTCAATGGGAAGGGACACAAAGGGATGTACTTTTGCAATGGAAGGGCGTTTGTGTGTGTCTATTTATGCTGTCTGCGTAGTTCACAACATTGCCCTAGTCCATTTCCAATTTCAATGATTGCGCCGCTCCCGAGTTGTGAGCATGCGCACAACGGAGCTGACATGGTTTCCTTCACGCGCGCATGCGCGAGTCGGCCGGCCCTTCATTTGCATGGGGTCACGGCTCATTTCAATGTAACACGCCCACGTCCCTCCCAATTTGTATTACTCCTCCTTACGCCTACGGAAAAAACCTTACGTTTGCGCAAGCTCTTGCGTAAAAGCTACGTGAATCGCCGGATTACGCGGCTAGATTGCGCAAGTCTAACGGAAAAGTGGTGCGCTACGCCGGAATGATAATGCGCCGATCTACGTGAATCTGCCCCGCAGTGTTTACTAGGGTCTAAAATCACCAAAATAGATTTCTACATTTTTTTGTAAAATAGTGACTATATTAATCCTCCTTCAAGATTGACCTGAAGTCTCCTTACTTTGCTACAGCCATGACCAGAGGGAAAAGGGTATACTATTCCTTTACCATGTGATATTTAATATGGTCTTTAGGAATATATGTAGAACTCAAAGGCTAGTGATACCGATAGCTCTTCTGAAAAATCTGAACTCCCTATTTACCATGGCTTTATGGGGGTTCTCCTGCTAGGGTCTTGGAGGGCAAAGGAGAGCTATAGATGATTAAAGTATTTCTTTAACATGGGGCAATAAAGCCCTTTTTGGATGATTTACTGCTAAAGCATGGTTACCTCCAAAAATGTCAAAAGTTTGTTATTCATGGAAATGAAAAAAGGGCGCTACCTTCAAAACGTAACAAAATTCTGTGAAAAATAAGTGCACACAAATCAATACTATATATCATATATAAATGTCCATATAAATAAAGTGAGTCCATAAAAAGAGAAAAAATATATATATAAATGTGTCCAATTACAGTGTTCCTAAGAAATAAAATGGATATAGGTGCTCCACCCAAAGTGCAAAAAATCAATATGCGCTAAACTACTCGGCCATCTTATTGGACTCCCCTTCTTACAGATACTGGACACCTTCTCCAATAGAAATCCAAACTCCTCTTTCTCAGTTGGGGCACTGTAATGAAAGGATGTACATGAAGGTATGTAGGCATAAGACATGTGCAGCTTCCCAGCCGATAGGTCCCGCAGGTCATCCATGGATATAACCCGGCGTGCATTCCACCCAGAGGAAGTAACACTAGGGAGGCTCCGGTCAATGTGTATCATTTTACACGTGTGCACGTCATCAGGAAGTCATGTGCAAAATGCATTGAAGCGCAGGCCTGATACGCATTGATCGGAGCTATCCCTAGTGCCACTTCCTCTGGGTGGAGCGCATATACCATCTTGTACATCCTTTCATTACAGTGCCCTAACTGGAGTAGAGGAGTTTGGATATCTATTGGAGGAGTTTTCTAGTATCTGTAAGGCCGCGTACACACGATCGAAAATGTCCTCTGAAACCGGTCCGCAGACCAGTTTCATCAGACCAGTTCGATGGTGTGTACGGCCTATCGGACCGTTTTGCTTTGGACCAAAGTTTTAAAACATGCTTTAAAACCTGTCCGATGGAAACCTGTCCGTCGGACAGGTTCGATGGTTAGTACACAAAAGCATCGGACCAAAAACCCGTGCATAGTCAGAATCAAGTCAACGCATGCTTGGAAGCATTGAACTTCGTTTTTTCATCACGTGTTGTGTTCTACGTCACTGCGTTTTGGTCTGATCGGATTTTGGTCCGATGGTGTGTACGCACATCAGACAATCAGACAAGTTCAGTTGTCTGATGAAAACGGTCCGTCGGACAAGTCTCATAAGACATGTCTGATCGTGTGTACAGGGCCTAAGAAAGGGAGACCAAAAAGATACATGCCTGATGGTCGAGTAGTTCTGGTGAGCAAAGATTGATTTGTTGCACTTTTTGGGTGGAGCAACTTTATGAAATTGGCACACCTTTATATATTTTATTTTTTTAGGAACACAGTGATTGGACATCAATTTTGGGAACACGTTTATATTTATGGACTCACTTTTTTTACATGGACTTTTGTATATGATATATTGTATTTTGTTGCAAAATGAAGGTAGCATCTTTTTTTGATTTTCTAGTTCATGTTAACAATGTGTCACTGTTAAAGGAGCAGGAACCTAGTGTTACACATTTGTTTTATGGTGTTTTTAGGTGGCGCCCCTCTTAATTCACTATCTACATTATAGTTGTGTATGTTATTTTTTATTTAATTTTTTTATTACTTTAAATATGGATTTATCTTATTATTTTTGTTTGCTCGTATCGATACATTACTCCATGGCTTGTTTTTACATCTTGGTTATTTCTGTCCTCAGGTTCTCCCATGCCATCCTCATCTTCTAGCCCTTCTGTTATTGAACATTTACATTCCCCTACTTCATCTCCCCATCTTCATGACAACCAGAGGTGGTTATTAAGTGCTAGTGCCAAGCAGTCAGTTCAGGACTCTGATGACGAGTTTAATGCCAGCACACATTTGGTGCATCCAAGTTTTCTGTCAGAGAGTGTCCTGTGTCATGGTAAGCGTAGGACACCTTGTCCATAGATCTGCTATCTCCTCATGCATTTCTTTTTTTTTTACTTTATTGCATTTTCTGTTTTATTGTTTATATATGCCTCCCTGTTATCCCCGTGTTCTTTTGTACACAATAACAGGGGGGGGGGGGTATTATCTAAAATCTGTGTTTATGATCATGTGTTACCACTTTGTAATTTAGAACTGCAACCCAAGATTTTCCCAATGAAAAAAATATTGAGTCACATTCCATTTATGCCAAGTTACAATACAGTGGCCAGTGGAGTTCTGATAACAGAAGCACAACTCAAGCAAAATTGTTTTATTTTGAATAGAACAGGGAAGGGATAGAGCCTCTGTCAGGGTTTGTCATGTGTGGCCCCATTAGGGAGATGTACCCTAATGTCCTTCTGTCAGTACAGATAGTGTGGGGAATCTCTCCGAAAGAGACAAAAATATAGGATGCTTGTTTTCATAACGATCACACCCACCCCATTTCTTACACAGGAGATATAGGGACAGGAAGTGGGAGAAAATCTCCCAAGGGGACATGTGGGTCATAGACAGAAACAGGGACCTGACAGGAAATGTTAATTCCTTCCTGATCTATCCCCCCTCAAAAAAAAGAAAAACTTCACGTTCTAAATATAACAGGATTTCCTAAAAAAATGTTTCCTTTCTTAGTGTTTACATTGTGTCTCATATGCTTCCCTTACTTAGAAACACCTGTGTTTATATTCAGTCTGTTTATTCTACTAATGCTGAACTGAACTATATATTTATTAATGGGTAGACTTTCAAACACACTTTTACAAACTTTTTTTCCTCCACCTCCCTGACCTCAATCAACCCACTCTTCTTCATCAGCTGCTTACTTGGCACCATGGCCTGCTGAATTGTTTACATCCTGTGGCCGGTCTGTCCTTTCTTTTGGCCGTGTGTGTGTGTGCAGTAGGCTTTTTCCTGACATAGGGGACGCTCCGGAGACAACCCCATATAAACCTATAGGGACTATACAGTGAACATAGATAGAAGAGGTCCATTGCAGGATGTACACATTGCTGCAGGCCTTGGTAGCAAGGACTAGGTGATCACAGAGCTGTGGAAAGTAAGGGGGGCTGAGGATGGTAGAGGCAAAAGCATTGAAAGTTAACCACCCATTGCTGGCCACTTTCAGAAAATGTGAACTACCTGGCTGTCATACTGGCTCTCTGGCTTTATGTCTGTCTAAATCTCTTAAGCCCTGTACACACGATCGGATATCTGATGGAATCTAATCCGATGGAATTTTTCGTTGGATATTCAATGTAGCTGACTTTTATCTGTCTTGCCTACATGCCATCAGTCAAAAATCTGACCGTGTCCAACACGATGACGTAAAACACTACGATGTGCTGAGAAAAATGAAGTTCGATGCTTCCGAGCATGCGTCGACTTGATTCTGAGCATGCATGGATCGGTTTTTTATCCATAGGAACATTTTAAAACATGCTCTATTTTTTTTCACCGATGGGAAAACAAACCGATTGGGCCCACACACGACCGTTTTTTCCTATAAAAACGGTCCATCAGTCCGTTTTCATCAGACAAACCGATCATGTGTAGAGAGCTTTACTTTTGGTTCATTATTGAAGCCTAAAAACAGCCAGGAAGTTAGCATTTTCCAGACTAGAACAGCCACTCTGTATCTCCCATGCAAGTGTTTCTGTTCTTTCAACAGCTAAAGATTAGAATTTCTGTGTGTCATTTCATTCATTAACGCTGCAGAATAGGATAACTCCTGCAATTACAATCGGTTGCTGCAGAAAAAGATCGCTTTAATCAAAAGTTTGGTTCCTACACTGTTCAAAGCACATATGTGATTAAGCAACATAAAAATATGCCACCTATAACAGCTGCTTCGCCAGCTTTCAGCGCACATTTGTTTGCCCAGAATGCCACAGAAATGAAATTCAGCCCCGAGCGAAGCAGCTGTGGACTTACCCTTACCCCCTGGCATCCTGCCACAGAGACATGTAACGTTGACAGTTATGGTGCTATGGCAAGTTACAGAGCTGTCTATCAGCTTGTCAGTCAAAGAACAGAGTTGCATCTTATTAGGTGCCATGACAAAATATTCACACTGATCCATGACTGGTCAACAACGTTCATTTCATCTGTCTGTCCGCTTTTATTCGTTTTCATTTATATTGTTCAGAAATCAGGAGTCAGACAAAATTCATCTCGGGTTCAAGGAATTTCAAATGGTGCGAGTCATGACCATCACGTCTGTAATTGTGCAGATAAACACAAAGGTGGGGAACCATTATTAAAGTGATGCAAACTCGCATCCACTTTAAATATCCATTTGTGTGCTGGAACTCTCAGAAATGGAAATGTCTGTAGCGTGGGGATTATATATTTGAAGCAAATGCAGGTTCAGTGTATCTTTGTATCCTTTGTGTGTCTTTGGTGTCAGCTATTTCCTTATTTTTTTTATGTGATTCAATAAAACAACATCCCAGTCTTGGAAAAGCCACAGACTTAGTTTTGTGGGGGTTACAATGCACTTCATTTACCCACACTATAGCCGAAAGATGGCAAAAACACAGGTCTTAATTGCCAGGAGGGCATCCTTAAATGTCCTCCTGAGCATGCGTGTTCCTGTGGGCCATGCGCAGCGTGCTCTGTGATCACCAGATCTAGGAGACTTGGCTGATTACAGATCAGAGTAAGGGGTCGATCCCTACACCTTACCATGTGATCAGAAGTCAATGAACAGCTGATCACGTGATGTAAACAGAAGATCCGTAATCTGTATATTTTTTTGCGTGAGGGACATCAGTCTGGAAGGAGGACAGGGTTATATGTACTATCTGCATCTCTAGATGAAAATATAGGAAAGAAAGCCTAAAAAAATAAAACAAATGCAGCCATTACGTGGTAAGCTGCATTATAATAATGCAATATAATGATGTTTGCTTTTGGGTTTATTACTGCTTTAGGTTAACTAATGTAGAGACATAGTTCCAACAACTAGAGCTGGAGCTTAAAATCTCACCAAAGTTTTTATTTTTTTGGTTCCTATCCCCAAGGTGTCAAAGTACAAGTGTAGGCAGCACTCCCCCACTGCTGTCTGATCATACATATACCAAGGGGGCAAAAAAATTAATTAGTTATGATTGACAGTGCTTGTCTTGGGCACTAGGGAGACTAGTGCCATCACAATGAACACAAGGGGTGGGTTTGTGTCAGCTCCAGTGTTTGTGAAATGGAAACAAAAGTAGCAGAGACAGGTGCACTCACGGTAGAGCACTGCCTGCTATCCCCCGCACATACATCATCAGTCTCAGTCAGTCTGGCATTCATTCATCGAGCGCAGGAGACTGTCTGAGTCTTAGATTCATGGCAGGGGAAGTACTTGTTTTGATGACACAGACACACTCACTATACTTCCCTGCAAAAGGAACGCCCACAAATTGGTGTTCTTTATGGGGAGGAGCAGATAAGCTGAAAAGAAAAAAAAAAGAAAAAGGATGATTACAAGAATCAGTTGTGATTTATATAACAAAAATTTCTAGGAATTTGAACATGCTGTTCTAAACCAGTATTTTAGTTACAAATGATCCTGAGAGTTATTCTTTAACATTTGGAGGATCTAGGAAATTAGACATTTTGCTAAAAATAGGGCCAGTAGCAAAAATCTCATTAAATTACTCCTTCAACAGTTTTTTATAAGACATGTTTAAATGAAACTAAGGTCACATTGCATTGATGGGTTCATATCCTTGTAAACTGCATTTTACTTATGGAATCAGTGAAGTGCAAAATTACATAAAGCAGAACCGACCAGATGTAAAAGTATAACAATGACGTACAGTGTACTAAAAGTATTCTAGAGAAACACATCATACTAATACACCATTACAAGACATAATGGTATAACACTGTAATAAAACACCAGATCAATGTTACATAACACATTATACCAGTAAAGCATTTTACCATGGAGTTTGCAATATATGAACATGGTTTAATAGTTCTGGCACCTATCTGTTAGGAAGATACAAAATTACTTGGAATGGCATTATACCAGATTTTCTGCTGGTTCATTTAAAATCTGTCATAGAGCAGGAACACAGGGGTTGATTTACTAAAACTGGAGAGTGCAAAATCTGTAGCAGCTCTTCATAGAAACCAGAATCGGCTTACAGAATTTTTGTCAAAGCTTAATTGAACAAGCTGAAGTTAGGCACTATGCTTGACACACAAATGTGTTCAAGGAAGTGCACCCGAATATCTATTAAAATGTCACAACCCCAATCTCGTTCTCCGATCCACTAACCAAAATTAACTCCAAATACCCAAGGCCCGATACAAGTCCAAAGGAGAGCGAAGATTTGCAGTCCAAGGACCTAGACTATGGAACGCTTTACCAACCAGTATCCGAATGGAAGTGAATCACCTGGCCTTCAGGAAAAAACTCAAAACCCATCTATTCTGAAGGCAAAATACAGTAGGAAATGGATACCAAGTGCCCTGAGGCGATTCAGCTCACACGTGTTGCGCTATACAAGTTTCTCACTCAGAAACTGATTGGCTACCATGTACAGCTGCACCAGATTTTGCACTCTCCAGTTTTAGTAAACCAACCCCACTGTGTTAAATGCAAGTTCATGCTCTTGTTAAATGACTTATGCTCTTTAAAGGGAATCTTCACTCCCTGTTAATGTTTAAACAATGTCCCGCCCCCCCCCCCCATAAATAACACATTTTTTTGATGTGTGCAACCTGTGCCTCCCTCTTTTGCGTCTCTCGGCACGAATGGCATTCCCACTGCCTGAAGTCACATATGCAGGGAAACTTTGGGGCTTTCTCCTCCACCTTGCGCATGTACAGAAGCACATCACCAGGGGGGTCAGCTGCAAGAACCCAACCAATGAAAAAACCCTCAAATTTGATGATTTTTAAAATGTAAAGCTCTCCTAAAACCGTGCACCTTATTTAATATTTATAGCGCTAGACAGCTTTATATTATGATTGTTAAGCGATTTTCACATGGAAATATTTTAAAATACATTTTCCTGTTAATGGAAGGGCACTTATGCCTTTCTACGCTGATGTTTATACTGGCATATATGAGTAATTTTCACATTCTTCATCACATGCTTCCATTCTTGTATTGCTAATGAAGAGAGTGATTCCGCGTACACACGATCATTTTTTAGAACCCGAAAAACGACATTGTTTAAAATGTCGTTAAAAAAATAGAGCGTGTTCGAATTTTTTTGCTCTGAATGCTCTGAAGCCCACACACGATCATTTTAAATGACATTTTTAAAAAACAACGTCTTTTACAACATGAAAAATGATCTTGTGTAGGCGGCATGAGTGTGGGTGTATGGGACCAGTTCTGCTAAATTATGGTTTGCACTCATGAGCATGGTCAAACCCTGTTTCCTATTTGTCTGCTTGGTCATATGTAGACACTGTGCAGCTGTGGAAGTAAGAAGAAAGTTGTTGGTACAAAGTATATGTGACTGAGTATCTATTTTTGTGTCCTCAATTCGGCATTATTGTCGGACATTTTTGCAGAGATTAGCCAAGCGGTTGCATGGTATCCGCATATGTGCTAATCTAATTTTTCCTGTTATATTTTAGCCTGATCCTGTCTCCTTGAACTTTATAACCCCCTCTCTTATTGTCATTTGTGCCATCCATCACTTTAAAAAATCAATAAGAGGGTTTAGGCGATAGAAGGGGTACCACATAAATAGTTGTGACTTGCATAGAACTTCAGCTGCCTACTTTTGGGGAAATTGCAGTCATCTTGACTTAGGATTTTCACAGACAGTGACCCCTGCTAGTGCATTTTTGCATTAAGGTGTATACAACTTGTCACTACTGCCATCAGACCATGACCCATTGAGGTAGTCCTGATCAGGGAGGAAACACATCAGAGATTCACATGGCCTTTCATCTGAAGTTCTTGCTTGTCAAGCCGGAGATGCTTTAAACAGGTTGTATACACCATAATGCTTTATGTCAGGAAGCACTGAGAATGTTCATGTGTACATGGGGATCCAAGAAAACAAGGGCTTTGAGGATTACAAACCTGTATCAGCCATTGTATTTTATGTGGACAAGAGGGAAAATGATGGGGTGAAAACTGATTCTCACATAGAGAGAAGGTTTATAGGAGATATGATGTAGACACAGTGAGGTTGATTTAACAGAACTTTAGAGTGCAAAATCTGGTGCAACTGTGC
Organism: Rana kukunoris; assembly: GCA_029574335.1. NCBI lineage: Eukaryota > Metazoa > Chordata > Amphibia > Anura > Ranidae > Rana > Rana kukunoris. The sequence continues at coordinate 602,868,368 of CM056049.1, forward strand.
ATAGAAACCAATATGATATAACAAGCTAAAGTTAGAAGCTGATTGGCTACAATGCACAGCTGCACCAGATTTTGCACTTTCCAGTTTTAGTAAATCAACCCCATTGAAATGTTTTTATGGCTGGGAGGTGAGTTGATGCAGTTGCTAGTTATGGGGCCTATTGCTAGTTATTTGGACCACCTGGTTCAATTTTTTGGATATTCTTTATATCTATATGTGATCATTTTTGGAATTTCCTTTATGTATGATCATAAGAGGGTTGTACCTATTAAGAAATTGACAGTCCACCTAATACAGATGATATTATATTTATACTTGGTTCCAAAGGCTGGATAACCTATGGAACAAAAAGCCGTGGCGTACATTCCAACCTATGGATTTACAAGCACTAATTTGCACTCCTGATTGCTTACTGCGGTTTTTGCATTTCTAGGATACATGATGGATTTTACGGATGGTATATGTGCACATTATTACACTGATGAGATAAACCGGGTCACCTAATAATAATAATAAGTTATTATAATAATAACTATATAATAATAATAAGTTAAAATGTATTGTTGTGGATGCATACAGCATTGAATAGTCATCATTGGATCTGTATTTATATTATTCAGATTGGCACACTTAGCAGCCAGGATGTTTTTTTAAAAAAGATTTTAGGGGCTAATGCACACAGAAGTTTGTGGTAGTATGCAGGTATATGCCGGTACTTGCAAAAACACACATGTACGTGCAGACATACAACACTTAAGCCTTATATACACAATCAGGTTTTCGGGGAACTGTTTGTTCGTTTTTTGTTGCATGCTAGTCTCATGTCGAAAAGTGAAGAGGTTGTTCTCCATACGAAAATTCTAGTATAACAGAATTCAACGCCAGAAGAGACGTAACGTGTTGAATAGTTTTGTATGTATTCTTGCGTTTCTGAGCATGCATAGTCTTGCTCTTACGATTTTTTTGTACAAAAACCATACTAATTGAACAAAAATCAGACGTTAAGTTCACGTACGACAATTTAATAGTTTGCACATCCAGGTTTTGTCGGACGAAAAACCGGAATCGGCTGTTGAAAGCACCATATTAATGATCCCAAAAATCGGCAGATAGTTCTTCGGACAAAATTTTTATTTTGTTTTACGTATTGTGTGTACAGGCCTTAAGGCTGTACAGTGCCTGCCGCCGAGAATGTGTTTTTAGCACGACAGCATCGCGCTGAATCTCGGCGACAGGCTGCCGATATCTCGCACTCGCTGGAATAGTAAAAGCACATTCCAGCGAGTGCGTCATAGAAGCGACGGGGATCCGACGCGGATTCCCGCCAATTCTACACGTGGGCGGAGTTTGTTATGAATCCTGAAGGAGAAATCCCCGCTGGGGGTCTTCTCCGCTCTCCGGGGGTCTTCTCCGCTCTCCGGGGGTCTTCTTCTTCAGGACTCGCCGCCGCTAACTTTGTGTGTTAGCTCAATTACTAGCGGCGGCGAGCCCCCTCCTCTGTGACGTCGTCTTCTTCTTCTTCCTCTTCTGTTCTCCAGATGTTGACGCGACGCTTCCTTCCGCTGTTATGCCAGGCGCGCGGCTCGCAGCGAATTATATAGGCCTGTCTTGTGACGTCGCAGTCCCATCATGCTCCGGTAGGTACCACGTGCTACCTACCACGTGGTACCTACCGGAGCATGATGGGACTGCGACGTCACAAGACAGGCCTATATAATTCGCTGCAAGCCGCGCGCCCGGCATAACAGCGGAAGGAAGCGTCGCGTCAACATCTGGAGAACAGAAGAGGAAGAAGAAGAAGAAGAAGACGACGTCACAGAGGAGGGGGCTCGCCGCCGCTAGTAATTGAGCTAACACACAAAGTTAGCGGCGGCGAGTCCTGAAGAAGAAGAAGACCCCCGGAGAGCGGAGAAGACCCCCGGAGAGCGGAGAAGACCCCCGGAGAGCAGGAGAAGACCCCGGAGAGTGGGAGAAGACCCCCCAGCCGCCGAAGACGTCGAAAGAAGCCCGCCGGGTGGTGGGCGCTTTTATCAAAGCGCACCCCCCGGCGGCGGAAGAGAACCAGACGGCGGCACCCACCCCCCACAGAAGCCCGCCGGAGGGGGGCGCTTTTATAAAAGCGATCATACACACTCCCCCCCCCCGGCGGCCAACTAATAAAATATTTCAATACCCTGTGTGGTTTATTTGTGTTTACACTTTTTATTTGCAGGTGAATGGGTAGGGGTACAATGTACCCCATACTCATTCACTTAGGGTGGGGGGCCGGTATCTGGGGGCCCCCTTATTAAAGGGGGCTTCCAGATTCCGATAAGCCTCCCGCCCGCATACCCCGACAACCAACGGCCAGGGTTGTCGGGAAGGGGCCCTGTCCTCATCAACATGGGGACAGGGTGCTCTGGGGTGGGGGGCCGCAGTGCGCCCCCTGCCCCAGAGCACCTAACCCCCCCATGTTGAGGGCATGCTGCCCGGTACGGCTCAGGAGGGGGGGGGTGCTCGCTCGCCCCCACTCCCTTCCTGACCGGCCGGCCGGCGTGCTTTGGATACGGGTCTGTTATGGATTGTGGGGGGACCCCCACGCCGTTTTTTCGGCGTAGGGGGTCTCCTTACAACCCATAACAGACCTAAGGGCCCGTTATGCTCCTGAGGGGGGAACCCATGCCGGATTTTTTTTAAAAATCCGGCGGGGATTTCTCCTTCAGGATTCATAACAAACTCCGCCCACGTGTAGAATTGGCGGGAATCCGCGTCGGATCCCCGTAGCTTCTATGACGGCTTTGTCTCCATCGCGGCAAGCCAGCTCAGCGCTGGCTCTCGCGATGGGGCTCGCAAGTGCTCAATCTCGCCGAGAAAGGGAGCGAGATTGACACAATATCCCAGTCACCTACTGTATGTCTGTACACATGTGCGTGTTTTCCATCGTATACCTGATATTACAACCATTGCTTTATATGGGTGGCTGTGCTTGTCTGGAAGGGAAATGCATCCAGATTTTTTGGCCTACAGCCACAGATGCCTAACATGAAAGGACTCTTTTATCTTGGTTTAGGGACGCATACAAGTGTATTTATTTTGCCTAACGGGTGATATCTCCATTTTTGGGAATATTGTGTGTTGTTGTAATTTGAAAATGATAATAATTAGCTATTTCAGGATTCCCCATCCCAACAGTTTGTTTTTTTGTTTGTTTTTTGTCTAAATCTATGCTTTTAGGCTGGTGAAATAAGTACAGTCCTGTGCATATTCTAGCATCTGTCTGATCAAACTTTACTAGGCCTGCTGGTCCAATAAAGGTTCTATCATGTCTTGTGCAGTATTGATGAGGCATACAACTTACAATAAAGTTGGCTTCTTCTTATAAAAGATCTGAGGCTGCTTAGTGCTTAGTATTGCACCAGTAGCCTCAGGTATTATAACACAAATACTAACCCCTGGCAATCTGCCAGTCTGGGCATGCTTGAATGTAACTTTTTGGCCTTCTTTGTTTATGAACATTGTACCATTGAGATGATACCTTCTTTTTTTGTTGTTGGTGTCATTATTACACATTTCTGTTTGACAAATCGTCCCTTATGGGTTCAAGGCATTTCGTATTCCTTTTTGTAGAAAATTCAGAGACTTTGAGAAAGCAGAACAACGTGTTTGGCATTTTTCACATCTCTGTACAAATTTAAAAGGAACAGGTGGCAGTTAATACAATGAAACAAAAATATATCAATATATTATATATTTTTTTTTAAACCCACTGTTTCCTGGCTATAGACACGACGGTTCTTTGAAATGCTTTGCAATGCAGCATATTGCTGGCAACCTGTTCGCCCAAATCAAATACTGCTCAGAATATATATCAGCATTGCCAGGCTTTAGAAATCCTTTCAGATCTGATGAAGAGAGAAGGTTAGCTCCCAGGAGCTTATGAATATAAAGTTTACAGAGTACCATGGATGTAATGATACATTTCCTCTTCTTTAGATTCGAAAATGCCTGAAATTGTATTCATTATATTGCTTTCCTTGCGCTGCACATGATATGCATAGCACATCCAATGACCCGAAGGTGTCTTCTGCCCCTATAGTCTTGATTAAAGTTGTAACGTTTTATAGTATGTATGGAGATAGACTTGGACCCAAAGACACAGCCCTATATTCCACACACTACTGCAAATAATTGCCTGACAATGCAGGCTATAAAACCTTCTATTAATGTTTTGTTTTATTAGTTGTCGTAGAAGAAGATACTGCAATTGTATGGATGATGGAATTGAAAAGGGAGTATTGTCCCTTTAAGTCCTTTGGAGACTAAAAGGAAAAAGGTTATATTTTGGGTGAATTTTATTTAGTAAAAATGTTTATCGTGTGGAAGAATTTTATTCCTATAATTTTTGTGTACTGATTGGTGCACTTCAAAAGAAAATCTGATTCAGTACCTTTTTTCAAGTTATTTTACAGACAATCTGTCAAGAAATAAATAAGTTGTCACTCAGCTTGGCTGTCATTCTGATCCTCTGGTTTCAGTATTTTGATTTACTGAGATGGGAGAAGGATAACAATCAGGAATTTTGACTTAATTTGCTTTATCATTGGAAAGGGTCAATAATATAGGGTCCATTTACAGCAGCCGCCATGTTTGTAACGCAGCAGCTGCTGTGCTGTCCGGAAAGGATCACTGCACTGTACTGCATCGTTTCCTTTTTTTTTAACAAGCTTTATTGAAATGTCACAAATACATTTCATAAAGTTCAATTGGCTGGTATGCGGTGTGATGCAGTGCCTTGCACTAAAAAAAAGTAGTGCAGGCAAGACTTTTTTTCAATGCCCCATGCTCATACACCACTGTAACAAAGTGATGTTAACTGACCAGGCATTTTGCATTGTCATGCAGTAGGACTGTGCTGGAATAGCTGCTCAATGCAGTCCCACTTCATCTAATGCAATCTGTAGCTGCAGGCATCATTCAGATATCACCACTCAAAGTCCATGACGTCATATGACGTACCTTGGGCGGGAAGTGGTTAAGCTTGTTGATACATTTTTAAGAAACTGATAAAAATGAATTATTGCCAATACAGAAAAGCTATGTGACTTGGGGGGATACCTACTTATTCAGTGCAACAAAGTTACAGACAGTAAATATAACATGCATTGTCACCGGAATAATAATTTCTGGGACGCAGCTCCCTAGCTAAGCCTTGATGTCAGATACTAGGAAACACAGCATGACCTGATCCTAGCACGCAACTGTAATACAATTCTGTTGTATTATTCTGTTCAATTTAAAGGATCTCCATCTATAAATGATGTTCAGCCCAGAGAATTGCAATAGACAAAGAGAACTGTGTGAGACCCGTTACATATTATCCATGCGTTTAGCCGCTCAGATCCTCAAAAAAACATTGACATTGCTAATAGAAATACTGTTCCTAAATGAATTGGATTTCTGGCCTATAAATGTGTAAATGGAAGATGAACAGCTTTTTCTAGGAAACTGAAATATGTGCATGTACTGTAGCTAAAGTGTACGGATTGTGTGACAACATGCAGATTTGAAGTTAGCATTCAGTACTGTGTGAACAGGAGTTACAGTTTTGTGATGCTGTTCGTCATCTTTGCTAAGAATACATAGGACAGAAGAGTGTTAAAAAAACAACCCTACAGCCAATTAATACTTCTCACTCGAATCTGCTGTTGCCTACAATCCCTTTATTCTTTTAATTTCTATTAATAAAAATGTCCTTCCCCTTCCTCCATTGTAGGAAGGAGGGGGGAACTCTAAAATATAAATACTACATTTGTGATTGCTGTGATTGGTCATTACAACCATCACAAGGTACAGAGTCACTCCACTTGGCTCTGTACATTGTTCCAGTAATCTGGGGTGCTCAATGACTGCTCAGATCAGACATTCATGGGTACACTGGTGTGTTTATAAACAGCACTCCAGAAATACACATTCACCACTTCACTATTTTGAAACATTTGATGGTGGTCTACTTATTGTAACGTTTTTGGCAACTTTGCAAACCTGCATTATTACATTCTGAACCTGTCACATAGCAACTGTTTAGCCTTTGTAAAATCTGTAACTTTTTTCTCTTTTATGCACCAAAAATGTCAGAGGTGGCCTACTGCAGTTTAATGAATAGTAAAAGTTGCTGCGGCCCAGGGTGTGGGGATTCAAATACTTCTTTGTTCAAATGACTGTGTGCACCTGGCAAAAATCTATGCCACAACCTCCTAGTCTTTAGCTGGGAAAATGGGCATTTGGGCTGAAACCTTTTCACTGTCATTGCAAGGACATATGTTTTGACTGGGTGGGGGTGCAGTTGATATCATCCAGTTTAAAACTATATACATAAACTCTTGGATTCATGCAGGCCAGTAACTAAAATATTGTAATCCTATAAAGCCCAACTCCGGTCAAAATCAAAGTTTTCCTCTGCACGAGGCAACTGCTTGTTTTGCCTAGGGGTGAGGCGGAACCTTATACAGTAAGTCCCCTACATATGAACCTTCAAGTTGCAAACTTTCAAAGGTGCAGACATGTGACTGCACATTTGTTTTTTTCTTTTATTCAACCACCATACCAACACAAGCAATGTTGGTGCAGTGATCTTCCTAGCTGTGCTATTGTGTTATGACTGGGGGACTGCCCCTGCCAGAACACACTGATCAGTGTTGGACTTTACGAACAAGTTGAACTTACGAGTGAGCTCACGGAACAGAACTCGTTCATAAGCAGTGGACTTGCTGTACTCACCTGATCCTTTGTGGACTGTTCCTGATCTATGGAGCCTGCTTTTGGCTTGATGGCTTCAGGAACAATCCACAACCCAACACTACTGGAATGTGGTAGTGCCCATCTTGTGGATTGGATGATTAGGTAAGTTGTCTCCTTTCTTTTCTTCCCTAGAGGAAAATTAACAGGTAACCCTTGCACTGTCAGCACAGCCTCACTGCATGAAAACTTTTTTTTTGCCTGGAGATGGGCTTTAAGGCTTTGTTCACATGTTTGTTCACATGTGAGGCCAGGGGAGTAAAAACAGGTGGTTGAGCCATGGCTTTACTGCACTCCAACTGCCTGCCTGAATATACAGCCATTGCATAAATTAAACAAAATGTTGCTTTTGGTTGGTGCGGTCACTGCCAAACCAGGATTGGATTACTTTCCAGAGGTGCAGCAGTCCTTACGATGTGTCCCTGTTCTCTGTTTCAGGGACAAATGAGGGCCAAATTTTGGCCTAAATTCGGCAAAGAAATGGAGCAAAAACACAAGCCACTCAGCAGCCACCACAGAGATATGTAAACCGGCTTCATAGAGAGCCGGTCACAATCTCCTGTGATGTGAATTGGATGTGGCAAAATCTGCATCCAATTTGCATAGGTGTGAACACAGTCTTAAGATAATTATCCTTTGGACTGAATGTTATTAGACATACTTGAGTGTAATATGCTCTCTGCACCATAAGTCAGAAGACCCAATTCATTCTCTGACCCGCAGTCTTACTGCAATATCATGTCAACCATACTCCATAGTACAAGGGTATGTGTCCTGGGTCAAGAAATAAAAACATTACAGTAATAGAGTCTCAACAGCTGATGAATTTGAATTCCTTTAATGTGTGCAGAAAGATTCTTTTTCCTTTCTAAAATAACGAAGAAAGATCATTTTTAGCACAACGTATGTAGACAAAGGCCATACCACTGCCATGGCCACAGACCATGAAGAATGTATGTGCATAGGCTTGTTTTACCTTTTTTTTTTCTTTATTCTGGCTTTTCAGAAGCACAGATGCAGTCAGATAGAGGTTGGATGAAAGATTTAGTGCAATTTAACATGTTTGGTATCTAAACAGACCAAAAAGAGAAACAGCTGAGGAGGAAAATGGGGCAGATGGATTGGGTTCCAAAAAAGGGACAGTCCCGCCAAATTACAGTAGGGATGGTTGGGAGCTTTACAGATGGAAATATCTATAGCTGTGGCTGAAGGCAATCTCTTCTGTTTTACTGACTTATAAATGGTGAAGGTATTTTATGCACAGCGAGGAAATGTTTTCTTTCTGCAAGTGGTGCACTCTAGTCTACTGCTGTGCCGTGGCATGACAAACTGGAGGCAGATTTTTACTGCAAAGTGTTATTAACAAGTGAGTCAAACCCAGAAAATGTTAGATGTCTATCCATTTTAATCCTAAAATCATGTTCATTTTTCCACAGTACAATTTGTGAAAAAAAAAAAAAAAACATTGCCAGATGTTTTGCGGAAATACATTTTAATTTTCTCTTCACACTCATCGGTGGGGGGAATATGGTTTAAGAAGTGATATGAGAGTGAGTGATAGAAATTCCAGACTGACAGCTGAGATTACGGGGAATTGTATGTGGTGTAAGAAATGTTGTGTTTCTGCTTGTCAGGAGGAAATACAGCAAGTACAGTATATCAGATTTTTTGATACTTTTTACTTGTTATTAGCTGTTTTATGGTGTTTTTCACACTGTATAGTAAAACTTTCAGGGCTACAAGTAGAAGTTTTCATATTGGATTGAGTATACAGGCTGTTCCTCTCCCATGTTTGGTGGTTCTGAATTACAAAATCAAGAGCAAAATATACCGGAGCAAGAGTAGAGTCTTTAACTGAAACAGAAAATGTATTGACTTTATATTATATCCGGATCTGTTATACATTCTACTGCCAACTCTCCTTGTCTTAATCAGATGAGCAAGAAGGGGTATGAAGAATGGCACTCCCTTCCACTTTGCTTCTCAGGCCCATATTGGATACAAAGGATTCTTTGATACTATACCATAAGTAACATTGTGTAATAACAAAAGTTACACAAAATTAATCCCTGGCAGCAGCCCCCAGATCTGTGTTATTTGGCCTAGCATGTGATGTCCTAAAGGAAATAGATATACATGCTCTTAGGAAAACGTGCAAGGACCTTAGTCCTTAGCTTAAACTAAACAGTCCACCCATGCAATGGGGCTGTCCCCACACTGCAAGGGTTAACTGATGTTTTATGCCTAGGGAACCATCAACATCACTTTTACTTACCTGATCTTCTGCGCTGCTAGACTGGTCCCTGGAGCCTCATCTGTCCTGCACTTCTGTGGTCTAAGATCCCCTAATGTCATCAAGAGCCCATAGTCCTCCATTGAACATGATCCACTGCTAGAGCGTAGGGGAGCAGGTAAGGAAAAGTGTCGTTTGCATCCCCTAGACCTAAATGAGGGGTTAACCCTTGTCACAAGGGCAGACATTTCACTTTTCCACTTAAAATTGGTCACCCACCAACCATAAAAGACATACAAACAAAAGGGGGACTTCATTATGGTGAACAATATCCTGAAAATATGAATGCTGATGGAATGTAGATATCAAGTGTTACTAAACCCACAACAGTAAAATCAGTCTGTATGTGCAGTAAATCCTGCTTGTTATACTCAGCGTGGAACCTGGTTAATCATTTTGGAAAAAGTCTGTTTGATCCTGTCTTCTCTAATCTTCGCTTCTTCTACACTCCCCAATCAGTCTCCTGATAGTACAGAGCCTTGGGGGCACTCTGCACATGCTCAATTCGGCTTGTATTACTAGAGATTTGTTTTTGTTTTTTTGGAATGGTGCATGTGATCAGCACAGGACCATATCTAGACAGAGAGTCAGGGGTCCTGCAGCCCCATAGGACAGCTAGAGTAGAATGAAAACTCCTCCTATAAGCTTTAATCAGACACTGATATAAGTCATATGATGCTGATGAGAAAAGGTATTTAGCCGTTTATATTTACTAAAATAATTTTCCATGTGTACTGTGGGAGACCAGATATAGTGAATGCAGGGTCCTGGGTTTAGTAACACTTTAAAGCAGAGTTCCACCCAAAAGTGGAAGCTCAACTTATCTGCCTTCCTCCCCTCTCCAGTGCCAAATTTTTCACCTTTTTCGGGGGGAGCGGATACCTATGTTTGACAGGTATCCCTCCCCACTTCCGAGAGATCTTGCTTCTGTGAGATTACTTGACCCCCCCCCCTCATCCATCCCCCACCACTGGGACATTCAGAAAGCGCAGCACACTTTGCGCATGCCCATTAGGGTACCAGCTGGGAAGCTGCAAGGCTTCTCTACCAGTTGCCCTTACAGTTAATGGTGGCGGCAGCACCTGAGAGCTGGTGGAATCATTGGCTGGGGTGCCGACATTGCTAGATTCCAGGAATGGTAAGTGTCCTATTATTAAAAGTCAACAGCTACAGTATGTGTAGCTACTGAATTTTAATCTTATTGTGGGGGGGGGGGGGGGGTCCGAACTCCGCTTTAAGCCTCAGGGCCCAATCTGTATTTGCTCTATACAATAGATAACGTACTCTGGTTGTGGCTCACATGTGAACCTGGATAAAAAGATGATTTTTTTTAGCAACATCCACCAATCAGGTGTTAGCATCAATGCTTTAGCCTTAACTCCAAAAAAATTGTAGCACATTTTTTTTGCCTTTTCTCCATTTATTTGTATGCCAGAGCCATTTATTGGCCCTAGTAAATTCAAAATGACACAGTTTTCCTTCTAACATTTTGACTCATTGCTTTGGCATGTGGTCTGAATATATATTCTGCTCTTGCTACAGGTTATTTGCAACTCAAAATCAATATTTAACAACGCTACAGCATTTCAACCCTAAGTGCACCAGTGCCAATTTAATAACTGACATTGAATGAATTCATTAATCCTCAGTGAAATGTCAAATGTGTTGCAGACCTTGTTTTGCTTAAGAAGACTATTTTTGATTTTTAGGCATTCTATTATATATATATATATATATACACTTTCCATGTTGGGTGGCAAGTATTTTTAGATATGACAGTGGCTATGCCAAACTATAGGTCTCAAGTTACTTATTTTCATGCTCTAGAAATGCAATGCCATTAATCTAATCTATCCCTTAGAGGCCTGCAATGGCTCCTCAAGCAGCACCTCCTCTCTGCTTAGCAATGTTTTTAATAGGCTGACATTATAATTGAACAATGAAAGTTATATAATGCCGTCTACTGCATGTTATTACTGCATTGTATTGGTTTTATGGCTGTCCGCCCAAATCATCTTAATTTCATTCCTAATACTACCATAATCACATGGGAATAGAAGACAGGGATAATAATTTTGCTATAGGCATTATCTGTTAGAGAGTACTTTTATATTAAAGTCCCTTATTGGTGTTATTTATTGTGAGCAGAACACTTTATTAGGTACACCTGTTCAATTGCTTGGTAACACAAATTGCTAATCAGCCAATCACATGGCAGCAACTTAATGCATTTAGGCATCTAGACGAGGTGAAGACAAGTTGCTGACGTTCAAACCGAGCATAAGAAAGGGGATTTAAGTGACTTTGTATGTGGCATGGTTGTTGGTGCCAGATGGGCTGGTCAAAAGCTGCTGATCTACTGCGATTTTCACGCACAACCACCTCTAGGGTTTACAGAGAATGGTCCAATAAAGAGAAAATATCCAGTGAGTGGCAAAGCCTTGTTGATATCAGAGATCAGAGGAGAATAGGCTGACTGGTTCGAAATGATAGAAAGGCAACAGTAGTTCAAATAACCACTCGTTACAACCAAGGTAGGCAGAATACCATCTTTGAATGCACAACACCTTGAACCATGAAACAGATGGGCGACAGCAGCAGAAGACCACACCAGGTGCCACTCCTGTCAGCTAAAAACAGGAAACTGAGGCTACAATTCACACAGGCCCACCAAAATTGGCCAGTAGAAGATTAGAAAAACATTGCCTGGTCTAATGAGTTTTCTTTTCAGCTGCGAAATTCAGATGGTATGGTCAGAATTTGATGTAAACGACATGAAAGCATAGATCCATCCTGCCTTGTATTAACGGTTCAGGCTGATGGTATAATGATGTGCGTGATATTTTTTTGGCACACTTTAAGCCCCTTAGTACCAATTAAGGACTCTGGGAAAAAAAACTGCCAAACAAAAGCTAGCATACTAGCTCATTATGAATTACTTACCTTAGATCAAAGCCCCCGAAGCCATCCTCGTGTCCCCCTCCGGGCCGCAGACATCTCTCCCGGAGATTACTTTCGGGTATCTCGCTCCGTTGCTGTGATTGGCTGGAGCGGTGATGACATCACTCCGCGCATGTGTGTGGAAGCCGTCAAAGCCGGCATTATCCAATCTAAAAACCGCCATTCTCAGTGTGCCCGCACCGATGTCTACATGCGCCGTAGACATTGGTGCATTTTTCTCTGCAAATATCTCCTTAACCGTGTAGGTTAAGGAGATATTTCTTTCACCTACAGGTAAGCCTTAATCTATACCTGTAGTAGGTGCAAGTGATCAGAGAGGGTTTATAACCACTTTAAACACCACGGCCTACCTGAGTATTGTTGCTGACCATGTCTATCCCTTTATGACTACAGTCTACTCATCTTCTGATGGCTACTTCCAGCATGGTATTTGCTCCATGTCACAAAGCTCAAATCATCTCAATATGGTTTCTTGAACATGACAATGAGGTCACTGTACTCCAATGGCCTTCACAATCACCACATCTCAATCCAATAGAACACCTTTGGGATGTGGTTGAACAGGAGATTCACATCATGGATATGCAGCTGACAAATCTGCAGCAAACTGCGTGATGCTATCATGTCAATATGGACCAAAATCTCTAAAGGAATGTTTACATCACTTTGTTGAAACTATGGCACGAATAATTAAGGCAGTTCTGAAGGCAAAAGGGGGTCCAAGCAGGTAATAGCAAGGTGGCCGGTTAGTGTATGTTTACATTTTATATTTTGTTTCTGGTCCCCTGAGGCCACTTTTCTTGTGCCACTTCTATGACTACAGATATGTGTGGCGTACAGCTGTTTATATCTGTAGCACTACCCCCGAAGGAGCTGCTGGTTTAGATTTGGGCCTGTTGTTAACCTTACTATTACATACGCTTGTTTCAGGGGTTGCCCTTGAAGCGTTGTCCATAAGAATGTACACACCAACACAGTCTCTTTCAAGGGTTTTATTAGGCAAAGTTCTCCAACAGAGGGGTAGAGGGACAGGGAAAGACTCAGTCACTTTTGCTTTGCGGATCACGGGTACCACTTTGATCCAGAGGATTAACTCAGTTTCACACTGGATTTCAGCAACCACAAGATAGACCTACTTTTACTGGACTAGCAGCTGGTGCAAAGCTCGACAAAGTCTCTGCCACAGACTTGATAAGTTTCATCAGGCCGTCCCACGATCTTCTGGCACAAGATCATGTAACCGACTGCACACTTTAAAATAGTTCCAACAAAAGTTACACAACTCACAGTGCCAAGAATCTTTCAGCCGGACCGGCAGCACAGTGAGGTAAATCTGCCAAGGTACGTCCATCAATTGAATCCCATTGGTACGGCTCCCTTCCATAGATAAGGTAGCGAAGGACCATCACTGGATCAGTAGGCCCCAGAAACTCCTGTGCCTACTCTCACTTGCTAGGCCTCGGGCCAGCCGGCCCGAGGCTACGAAACAGCACAACATCCCAGAGGCCGGGAGGGCCATTAGGTCGGGATCGGAAGACCAACCCTGCTATACGGCATCTGTCCCTTAAGTACCCCTCCCCAGAATGCACAGCTTGTTGACCACGCCCCCTGAGCCACTTCTGAGAGAGAGATACCCAATACATCCAGCCTGTTGCCTTTCCAACTGTGACCTGCGGTGACAGCAACACCCACTGTCAGGGGGAAAGTTGTGCAACTCAGCTGAACTGAACAGAGCCTACAATTTAGAATGATTATTCTGAGCCAAAACTACTGCTGAGACAAATATAATTTAACACATAGCGCCCACTCAATGGGAGCAGGGCGCTACATATCTTATAATGGAAATACATTCAGCCCACTTTTCTCTCTTAGGCTGACAAAGCAAAAGATCTCTTGCAGCAAAACACGTGAAGATTGCCTTTTCCTGACATGTTCTGACTGTATTCTGTATCCGCTGTATCAATTGTTCTGTATGCAGTATATAAATATGTCGGATGCCTATAAATGAAGTGTGTTGATGGAATGTTTTGTCTGATTATGTCTTAATGTTTCTCAAGGACTCTTAATATTATTTCCTCTTCCAATGGCTCTATTAGGTCATCAGTTCCTAGAGAACCAATGGCTGTTTTTTTTTATATATATATAATTCCATGTACTGCTTCCTGCAACTCATCTTCACATTTATGAACGACGACCACCACATTTCTTTATGCTTTGCTTTTTCCAACAGCATGCACAAGGGAGATTGGTTTAGCAGACAGTTTAGCTTAGCACACCATATACAGATTGTATCAATAACTTGGACACACACACACAAGCATGATATTGTTTAAACACAGTAAGGTTCCCCTTAGCATGCCAATTGCTCCGAACTATGGGGTTGATTTACTAAAATCGGAGGGGGCAAATTCTGGTGCAGATCTTCATGGTAACCAATCTGCTTCCAGCTTAATTGAACAAGCTGATTGGCTATGCTGCACCAGATTTTGCAGTCTCCAGTTTTAGTAAATTAACCCTATCAAGGATAAGGACTGAACTGGCAGTAGCTTCCTTTGGACTCCAAAAATATATTCACTAATCTTACAGATTCTAAAGCCGGGTACACACTACTACTTGCCCACCAGCTAGTCTGCTAGGATTGGCTGATAAGAGCATTTACTTTTTCTGGCAGATTAGCAGATAATTGTTCCAGTATCTGCTGGTGATGCCCGTTTTAAGTAAGATTTTGAGCTTTCCCCTATACATGGTCACCTACACTGGAGACATACTTTAGGTTCAGGGGTTGCAGCTCTTCATGGTCCCACCAAGTTTAATTGGGCCTGAGATACAGTTCCCATTGTGCTTGTGGTTGGGAGCTTTGATTCTCTGCTTATTAAAAAGGCTTCCTTCCCTGTACAGTACAAGTGTCAAACACAAGACCGGCGGGTCTAATCCGGCCATCCAGGCCATTTAATGTGGCCCTTGCACCTCTCCTGCAGCAGCATAAGGAAATGGGGGTGCACTGTGATGTAAGGGAGAGTGGGGGACTCAACTTCTGATGGTGGGGTGGCTCTTGACATCTAATGTAAGGGGAGGCGATGTGCTGGACATCTAATCTTACAGATACAACTGGCCCTTCTGAGGGTAATCATAATGCTGATGCGGCCCACGATGAAATTGAGTTTGACACCCCTGCTGTACAGTGAAAGCTGCACAGGTGTGTGCAGCCTATTGCATTAGGGTTTGCACCCCAAAGCGCAAACACAAAGCAACAGAGGCAGTGGCTAGGCGTGTACATTTGTCGTAGCCAGGATGCTATCCTTCACAGCCATGGCAGGAATTACTGAGTGAAAACCACCTGAACGGGCCCCTTTTTTTTTTTTTTATTATTATTTTTTTGTTTTGTTTATTTTTACATTTTTAACTAGCCTTTTGGGGGGCTTTGGTGAAATACCAGGGTTCTCCACAGACCCCTGATGTCCTACATTTAAGAAAAAGACACTGAGGACAGGATAGAGGTGCAGATGCTAGAACTGAATCCCCTGAAGCTCAGAAGGAGGGAGAGGAGGAGAAGCTGGCAGCGCTGCAGGGGGAAGAACAAGAGGATGGGTGTCTGCAATAAGCATGTCCTCAAATTCGGCAGGTGCCCGGGACCCCCTTTTGAATCAATAGGGCCTGGTACATGAGGGCAGGCTGTACTGCCTAATCATTGGACTTAGCGCACAGGGAGATTAGGGTGTGCCCTGGCACACCCCCTGCGCACACATATAGAAAGCTGCATTTCCAGTGACCAGAAGCTTTGGAGGTAGGTTTGATGCTTAGGAATATATTTAAAATTAGGTAATTTGTAGGAAAATGAAGAAAACCAACAAAAAAATTGTATCCAGTAATGTGAAAATAAATCCTCTATATTTATCTGAACAGACTGGCTGAGAAAATTGCTTGCAATGTGAAAATGAAGTGCTAAAATCTATAAGCTAGCAGATCAGGCAGGTATGTAATCAAAAACCTACTTCAACACACATAACATATGTAGAACAAGCAGCTTTAACCTTTTCCACCGAATGAACCTACTTCAAAGGTTTCATCCTGCAAGCAGAAGTTTATAAATAATTGACGTTGCACGTTGCATTAAAGTTTGAGGTTTTCTGCGCAGCCGTCCACTTCTCATTACATGTCTGTCTGTAGTGTTTATCATTTCATGAATGTTGTACCACCATTTTTATCCGTTGCTGGGCTTCAGATGTAGTCTGCTGAGCCCCGTCTCCTGTGCTCAATAATACTTTATATGATTGCTCAGCAGGAAGCTGCTTTTTTTTTTTTTTTCAAAGAGGTGGGAAGCCATTGTCTATAAACAGGGAACCATACATGATTTTCAGCCAGCATTATTCATCTCCGTTTTTTTCCCCCCCTCTGCATTTGCTGAGTATCTTTGTCTGGATGCATCAGTGACATGACTCATGCTGTCACCAAGCCATTAGAAGCACACTGAAGTAGCGATGGTAATTTTGAAGGGATGCAGCAAACTGGCTAGAAGACACATCAGGCTCCCTCTTGCTCTCACTAGACCCGGGATTCCTATTGTCAGATGCACTGGGCATGAAAGCAGCAATTTTACAGCACAAAAACTCCAATAACATTTACTGCGGTTGGCTGAGATTGAAATGCACACAGTCACTGCTCAGTCGTGGTTGCTTAAGCACCAGCTCCCCTTGGCTTTTCGCCAGTTTGTGCATTTCAAAGAGATAAGTCCTTTAAAGAAAGGGTTTTTTTTTCTCTTCAAACTTGCTGTGGGGCAAACAGACTGCTCAGGCATAGGTTTATTGCATTACATACTTGACTATGCAGAGTGGAATGCGGTGACATAATTGGGAGAATTATTGCGATCATTTGAATAAGTATGAAGAATTACAGCATATTCCACACTACACTAAACAGAAGTAATATAGACTGCCAAGGTTTTTTTTTTTTTCTTTTTTTTTTTGCTCAGCACCGGACATTGAATTTGTATTTAATAATTTGTAGAAGAAAAACCCAATACTGTGTTTGTTAAGAAGACTAAAAGCGCGTACACACAACACGTACATCTGATGAGGCTGACTGATTGTCCGTCGCGCCCACACACCATCGGTTAAAAAAACAATTGTGTCAGAACGCGGTGACGTAAAACACAACGACGTGCTGAAAAAAATGAAGTTCAATTCTTCCAAGCATGCGTCAACTTGATTCTGAGCATGCGTGGATTTTTAACCGATGGTTCGTGCCTACTAACGATCGGTTAGGAATCCATCGGTTACATTTAAAGCAAGTTGACTTTTTTTAACCTATGGTTAAATAACCGATGGCGCCCACACACGATCGGTTTTGACCGATGAAAACCGTCCATCAGACCATTCTCATCAGTTTAACCGATCGTGTGTACGCGGCCTAAGACTGTAGAGTCATGTATTGTTGATCAGCTTTAGCTTTAGCATTATTACCAGTGTCACGTTATAGGACGGTTCACCGCGATAAAAAAAAGGTTACGGCTTACATTTATAGGCAACATGGATAGTTAGGAGCTCACTGAATTTTTAGTATGATCTACAGCAGGGATATGAAATTAGCAGACCTCCAGCTGTTGCAAAACTACTGATAGTCCCATTATGCTTTTGTCTTTGGGTGTCGTGCTTGAGGCTGTCAGAGTCTTGCTATGTCTTATGGGACTTGTAGTTCTGCAACAGATGGAGGTTCACTAATTGCATATCCCTGATCTACAGTTATGTTCTGTGCCCCTAACGGACAGGGAAAAAAACATGAGCAAAAGGGAGCAAAAAATAAATATTAGTTGAGGTTTAAAGATTATGTTCTATATGTTAATGATAGACTTTGGAGGATAGGATACGTACATTTTGTTTTAAATTGTCAGGATTGAAAATGTTAAAATACAAGTCTAATAAAATACTATTTAGGCTTAACCCTGCTCCCACCCCCATTCTAAGCCTGATACTAACTACCCTGTAAAGCAAAATGCTTATACTTACCGTATATACCCGAGTATAAGCCAAGTTTTTTCAGCCCCTTTTTTAACGGATCACTAAATGATTTTTTTTTTTTGCTGAAATGACTGTTTACAGGGTATAGAGACATACAAGTTAACTGATTCCTTTTAAAAATGATTACAAATATGCCTCTAGTTTCACTTTCGTTTTTAAACTGGTTTTGTGTTTATGTGAAGTAGAGAGAGAGAGAGTTAGAACAAAAACAAACACATCCAGGGCAGTGTTTTGTTTTTAAAATGAATCTGATTGGTTCTGAGGAGTTTTAGACACACAGCTTGGACCACAGTGAAAAGCTGCCATGAGATTTTTCATAGGGAGCCAGACAAGCAGGAAGTGTGGAGATCAGAGCAGAATTACAGTAACTTCAAAGCAAAAACAAACAATGAGAACATGAAAACAGCACTACATTAGGGTAAAGGAAGCTATTTAGCTAAAAAAAAAAATTCCTTTAGTGATCCTTTAAGGCTGAAAATACCCCTCCCCCTGGCTTATACTCGAGTCAGTGTACCTGAAGTTATTGAGAGGCTGAGGGCATCCATCGATTAAAACTTGTGGTCTCCTCCTGGTCCCTGCCGTGATATCTGGAAATGCTTATCAGGAACGTTCTCTCATCCTCAGGTTTCCCAGCAGACACTGTGTTCCGTGTTCTGCCAATCACAGATGCCTTTTTATCCTCGGACAAGAGGACGTCCATGATTGGGAAAACACTGAACACAGTGTCTGCTGGGAAACTGAGTACGAGGATGAGAGAACCTCTGTGATAGGCGGAACAGTGTCTCCTGAGAAACTCCTATCACGGAAGGGACCAGGAGGAGACCGCAAGTTTTAAACAATGAATAAACGCTCGCAGCCTGTCAATTTATTTTCAATTTGTTTTTATTAAGCATAATAAGGAAATTGACAGATCAACAGGGAAAAAAAAAACAGAAAAACAGCAGTACAATGTGAATTCGCTAACAGATTTCCCAATAGACAATAGGATATTGTATACAATAAAAATCTAAATCATAATACCAGCGTTGAAATATGTAACAAGCTAGCGGGTCCGCGCATCCTACTTCACATTGTGGAGCCACGGCACCCTCCGTAGGTAAGGTTCTGGCATGTATACTAAGCCCAGTTATCAAAACACCATAGAGAGTAGGACATATGTCCTTACCGTTCTAGTTTAATGGGAAGTGAACATGAGGAAGTCACGTTGGGCCTCCAATCCTGAGAGAAATGGCGACCAAATATTTTAATAGAACAAAGGTAACACATGAAAGTTAGAGCAATTGAGCAAGGAAATGGAAGGCAAATACACAAAGGAAAAAGGGAAGAAAAAGATAAAAGAGGGGAGTAAGACAGAGAGTAAGGGGAGGAGGGACGAACCAAAGTACCACAGGGACTAAATTCACCACAAGACAATTGCACAGATTAGGTAAAACCTTAAAGCACTATACATTTCTTATTCAGGGTATTTCGAGATCCAAGGCATCCATTGAGTTTTAAACTTCTGGCTAACATTAGACTGTGCTGCAAAATACTTTTCATATAGATATTGTGCGGATACCCTTTGAATGACCTCACTGATATTGGGGGCTAGGGTAGTTTTCCATTTAGAGGTTATAGTCAGGCGTGCCGCTATCAGTACGTGAGTGACTATAGCACGAAATTGGGATGGAATATTAGTAATGTTAATGTTAAGGAGGGCTAGTTGAGGAGTGGGACGCAAAAAAAAACCTGTTACAGACGAAAGTAATTTGAACACCGCAGTCCAGAAACTGCGCAGGCTTTTGCAATCCCACAGGATGTGATAGATGTTACCCTTAGCTCCACATAATCTCCAACATAGAGGGTTCTGTGATGTAAATATCAGTGATAATCTAACAGGGGTTAAATAGGATCTGTGGAGGATTTTCAATAAATTATCCCAGTGGTTAGTGCAGTGGGAGTATGTGTAGATAGCACATATAGCTGATTCCCATTCAGAATGGGAGTGGGAAGTACCCCAATCTTTTTCCCAGTTAGACATACTAGAAGTTTTGGAGAAACCATCCCTTTTTTGTAATAGGGAGTAGAACCAGGCAAGGCCCTTAGGTTCATGATAGGAAGAGCTAAGGTATTTCCACACATCCATAGGTAACGCATACGTTGAGCCAGCTTGGGTTAACTGGAAGTGTTTGAGTTGGGTGAAGGGGTACGTAAGTACAGCCTCTGGATCTTCTAGAATCTCCTGGACAGTGGAAAGGTTCCTCTCCCTCCAGGAGACCGTATGAAGATCTGGGATGAGGTGTTCAAGGATTGAAATTTGGTTTATAGGTTGGCATATTTTAGTGCTAGGGTCTAATTGCGGTTGGATAGCGCTCCATACCGAGAGCGTTGCCTCAACCGACGGGAGCCAGGGGCCTGTCATTGGTAAGTTAGTTAATTTTGCCAACAGTAAGGAGGGAAGGTCTTTATTTTGCATAGCTAGTTTCTCCATCCTCACCCACCGCTTGGGTGAGTCAGGCTCAAACCAGGCTTTCATTTGATCCAACAAAGCTGCTCTATAATAATGACGGAGGACAGGAAAGCCCGCCCCACCTGTAGATTTATGCCTCTGTAAAACTGAAAATGTAATTTTAGGCATTTTCCCCTGCCACACAAAATTCCTAAACATTTTATCAACATTAGCAAAGAATGAATCAGGTATGAGTATAGGGATGGTACGAAAATAATAGATAATTTTAGGCAATAGGAACATTTTCAGGGCAGCTATTTTCCCCATCCAAGATAGTTCAAAGGTGGAGATGTTAGCCAAATCAGCTTTAATGATGTCTAAAAGTAAGTTAAAATTAGTATTATAAGTGGCAGTGGAAGGATAAACTAGTTTTATGCCCAAATATGTGATAAAAGTGGTCACCCATTGAAATTTGAATCTCTCTTTAAGTTGAGCTATTTGACGTTTGGGAATATTTATAGGCAGTATGCAAGATTTAGCAACATTTAACTTATAGTACGACACTGCACCAAACTCATCTAATACATTCTGCACTTTTTCCAGGGAAGAAGCCGGATTTGTCACAGTCAGGATTACGTCATCCGCAAATAAGCCTATTTTGTGGACCTCAGTAGACACTCCTATCCCCGATATATCTCTGTTAGATCTGATAGCTTCAGCCAAGGGCTCCATCATCAATGTGAAAATGATAGGGGATAGTGGACATCCCTGACGTGTTCCATTGGTAATGAAGAACTTGTCGGAGATGGCGTTGGACGAGAAAACCCTAGCCGATGGGCATGTGTATAATGCTAAAACAGCCGATAATATAGGGCCTTGGAGACCAAATTTTTGCAGGGTTGCCCTAAGATACCCCCAGTGCACCCTGTCGAATGCTTTTTCTGCGTCCAACGCCAAAAATGCTGCCGGAGTTCCCCGACGCTCCAGTAAATATAACAAGTTAAACAATCGCCTAGTGCCATCTGGGGCCTGTCTCCCCTTCACAAAGCCTACTTGATCAGCTTTAACCAAACACGGAGTGATGGATGCTAGTCTGTTTGCTAAAACTTTAGCATAGATCTTGAGGTCAGTATTTAAGAGTGAAATAGGTCTAAAATTTTGTGGAGAATCCGGCTTCTTACCTGGTTTTGGCAAAGTCACAATAGTAGCCTGCAACATTTCTTCTGGGAATTTCGATGAGGAGGCGACACTATTGAACAGGGTACATAGATAAGGGGTTAATATGTGAGAAAACACTTTATAATATTCTGAAGAAAATCCATCTACCCTGGTGACTTGTTTTTAGGAAGGGCTTTAATAATGTTGCTGACTTCGTTGTGATGAATAGGTGCATTGAGTGTCGTCAGTTGGGAAGGAGAGAGAGAGGGCAAAGTCAAAGAGTTGAGAAATGAGTTGATAGATGTATCAGTGGGCTGTGGGGTATCTTTGTCTAGATGGAGGTTGTAAAGATCCCTATAATATTTCATGAAGGCATTGGCTATTTGTGTCGGGTGGTGAACCAACGTGTTGGAGTGGGGGTCTTTAATAAAGGGTAATTTAGATTGCTGTTGACGTTTTTTTAATATATTTGGCCAGGAGTTTCCCTGCCTTGTTACCATGGGCATAATACATGGCCTTAATTCGTCTCATATATTTCTGATGTGAGGTAATCAGCATGAGGCGGAGCTTATGCCTGCAAGTAAATAGGTCAGATTCCGTCGTAGGGGAAGGACATTGTTTGTGTAGGGATTCTAATTTTTGGATTTCTTCTAGTAGTCCCTGCAACAGTGCCGTTCTCCTCCTTTTTTCCCTGGCTGCTGTTTGTATCAGCAGACCTCTACTGAAGGCTTTATGCGAGCACCATAAAGATGCGATATTGGTATCAGAAGTATCATTAAGATGAAAAAATTCCTTAAGTAGCACTTCTAGCCTAGCAGTCTGAGCAGGATCAGAGAGAATGTCAATATTATTTCTCCATAAGTAAACTGGAGGGACAGTGTTCTTATCTAGAATGGATATGGACACAGGCGCATGGTCTGACCAGGTTATTGAGTGAATATTCACTGAAATAATTTTTTGCAGTAGAGGCAGGTCAGAGAGTGCCAAATCGATTCTAGAATAGGCCCGATGAGGGTACGAGTAGTGGGTGTAGTCTCTCTCCGAAGAATGGTAACAACGCCATGTATCGTACAAATCATGTTCTGCTATAAGTGGTCGGAGTTCTGTCCTCCGCGTCGGAAGTGGATGCGAGCAGTCTATGGACCTGTCAGGAACACAATTAAAGTCCCCGCATAGGAGCAGAGATCCTTGTTTGACCTTCTCTACTTTTTTCAGTAAAGTAGCCAGAAATCTTGGTTGATGTTTATTTGGCGCATATAAGTTGACCAGGGTGTAAGTAGATTGATTCAGATCACATATCAAGACTATGTATCTTCCGTTAGGATCACAGATGACATTGTGCAGTTTGAATGCGACAGAATGCTTAATAGCCATCATCACCCCTCTTTTTTTCACAGGTGCCATTGCTTGAAAAACATGAGGGTATGCCTTGTGTGAGCATTTTTGATGCTTAGAGGACTTGAAATGAGTCTCCTGGATGCAGACTACGTCACCTTTAAGCCGCTCCATTTCTTTCCACATGGAGCTCCGCTTAAATGGGCTGTTGAGCCCGTTAACATTCATGGATACGATTGATAAAGCCATCAGGGCAAAGGGAAAAAGAGCTTAGCATGAGGTAGGAAAGATTCGGCTTTCGGATCAGACATTGTAAGGTTACCTGAAGGTGGCGCCGTTGTGCTAGAAACACCCGGCCAGAGGCTCGTCATGGTACAAGGGGTTCTAATGCATTGAGGTTTGGACATAAATGAAAGTTGTGGGTTGTAGTAATCCTGTGGTACAGTCAGGTCAAAAAGAGGGAAAAAAAGGAAAAAAAAGAGTAACCAGAACATAAAAACGTGAAAAGTCTCACAAAGTGCGAAACAGTCCGCAATACTTGTGGGGGGTAAACAGCTCTCCGTACCCCACTACAGCATCCTACTGAGAGAGAGAAAAAAAAAGGAAATAACCAAGGCAGTAGCTGTAATACTGATTAGAATTCCAAAGGAGAAAATCAGGTCTTGCGCCATTCTGGGGACAATCTCGGGAGGGTTTGGTCTCGTGCAGGTAATCCAGTGTCATCTGGAAGGAGATCCCACTTCTTAGCAAGGGCCAGGCCGTCTTCAAGATTTGTGATGACATAATTACGGTTTTCTCTTGTGATGAGCAGCTTAGTTGGGAAGCCCCAGGAGTAGGGGATTTTATGATTCTGTAGTAGTTTTGTCATGGATGACAAGTTTTTGCGTGCTTGCATAGTGTGCTTGGACAGATCCGCGAAAATGGCGATCGCAGAATAAGGACCAGGAAGTGGATGGTTCTTCCTAGAGAAGCGCATTAGATCATCCTTAACATGGAAAAAATGAATGCGAGCGATGACATCTCGTGGCACTGTATCAGGGAGAAACTTTGGTTTGGGGAGGCGATGCGCTCTATCCACTATTACTTCATGTTTGGGGGTATCAGGCAGCAATGCTGCAATGAAGGACTGGACATAGAGCCTGAGATCAGCTGGGGTGACCGATTCTTCCACCCCCCTAAGTTTCACATTATTTCTCCTAGATCTGTCCTCTAAATCTATGATCTTATCTTTCATTGCTTGCAGGTCACTTTCAGTGTCATTATGTGCATCCACCAGCTCATTATGGGCCTCAGAGAACTCCCCCATCTTGTCCTCCACGTGTGAAATCCTGTCTCCTATAGCTGACACGTCTCTTGTGAGCTGGGTGACACAGGCCATCATGTCCCTATGCAGGGATCCTCTAAGGGTAATCAGCATGTCCCTCATGATAGTATCACTAAGGGGTTGACCAGTAGTGGGGAACTCGCTCAATTGCTCCACAAAGTCCCTAGTGCTGTCCTGGGAGGTACAGGCATTCCCTGGCTCACCTGCATATCTGTGGGATGATGATCGTTTCTGGGCCGACTTCTGAGGGCTGTTGATAGGTGATGCCCCTGGAGATGAACCTCCGCTAGTGCTGTTGGAAAGATGCGGGTCTCCTCCGATAGCGGGATTCGATCCGACGCCCTGATCGCCGCGCGGACTGTACCGCGAGTCCGAGGCCCCGGCGCCATCTTGCGGCCTAGGTGTGCTGGCCGACGGATAGAAATCGGTCAATTTCCGTGGCCCATTGACTGGACTTTTTCTTTAAACTGCCAGTGTGACGAGTCATTTTTCTGGGGAATGTATATGATGTGTAAATATCATTGGCGCTAAAAAGTTTACTAAGCTTACCTTTGGTAAAACATCACCCTCCTTGCACCCTTCTCTAATCCATCCAGCAATTTTTTTCTTATCCTGTGAACAAAATGTTATTCCCCTAAATCCACTGTCCATGTCCCTCACCAGTGCCACTTCTGTTTGCGGGGGACATCTAATCCAGTACTACAGATGTGCCCGCACCAACTGGTCCCCAACACTCCCCTTGTGCTGATGTCACCGCTAGAAATTGAGGTTATCTCTAGCAATTCAAATTTTGATAGTGTTCAGAGCCAGTGAGGAAGCCATTCAGTTTCCTCAGCTGGCAAGAGAGCGATTCCATAAGTGACAGATAGGCAGCTTCTTAGCGATTTTGCTGCTGTCAATTTGTTGCTATCAGCAGAATCACCTGTCTAAAATTAGCCATAGGGTGACAATTTATGTTAGTATACCTTATTACAAAGATCTCGGCAGCTTTGTAGATCTGATAGAACATCTTATGGGGAATTTGACAAGGGAACTGAATTACACTGTAGTCCACATTCCTCAAAACTAATTTTTAGGTTGGTCTAGTGACAAGGGTCTCAAACTGGTGGCCCTCCAGCTGTTGTTAAACTACAAGTCCCAACATGCCTCTACCTGTGGGAGTCATGCTTGTAACTGTCAGCCTTACAATGCCTCATAGGACTTGTAGTTTCGCAACAGCTGGAGGGCCGCCAGTTTGAGCCCCCTGGACTCTAGTCCTATTAGGAAAAGGACGATGGAAGTGTTAGAACACAAAGCACAAAACTTTATTTTTCCACAAATGAAGAAACGAAAACAATTATTTTTAAGTAGTGTTAAATGTTTTCATACAGTAATCTGGTTTGTTAATTCATGTGAGTTAGAATCATTACATTTCAATGTTTTGGTTTCTGTTTGTTTTAAATTTGCATTTTTATATTAGTTATTGCATGTTCCATTGCTTGCATATTAACCATTCATGAAAATGTATTTAAAATATGCATAGATTGTTATCATTGGGATTGGTTTACAGTTTTGGCTTTTAGTGAGATTCTGAGCAAGAGCAGAATTATATTTAGAAAGAGACTAAGCTGTTTTTCTTAGTGTTATATAAAGCTGACTGGTAGGGGTCAAGCACAGACAAATGCAGAAGAAAATGAAAAACCCTTTTTAACTGTAATTTTGCCGTACATGCAGTCTACTTGCCCTGGAGTTGAAGACTGAACAAAGTTGTTCTTATACACTGTGGCCATACCCAGTCTTTCAGCGCATCAAGAGGTCTCTATGAATAAGTTCCTAAAATGTCACAATCCATAAAAACAGTATCATTGTTTTCCAAAAACACAGGTGATTTTGCCTATGCTGAGATGATGTCATCAGTCTTCTGCAGGCATGAGGAAGCATTTCCTCAGTCTCCTTTACCTCCATGATCGGACTACAACATTGTAATTTTATAGCAATTTACAGGGTACGAGGCTGCAGCTGGGTTAGGGAAAGGTGGTGATCTGTGTCAGACATTTGTAAAGTGCACAGGCATACCCCCCAACCGTCCCGGATTCCGTGTCCCGGACTAGACTAGAGTCATGGAAAACAGGGCCCCCGGGCGCGACATTTGGTGGGGCGACATTCCGTGCCTCCATGTTTGTTTTCGTTTCCCGCCGCCATGTTTGAATCCGGTGCCCTGTGATTGGGCGTATGGTGGTCATGTGCGGCGTGGGGCTGGCCTGTCAGCGATAGTCTAGAAGTCCCGCCTCCGCACATGACTGCTACACGCCCAATCACAGTGCGACCGTACAGTGCAGGCATACACCATGGAGCGGGCTGCAGCAGGCGGATGGAGCAGACGGGGAGTCGGGACAGAGCGGTATTTGCACAGGTAGGAGAACCCCCCCCCTGAACAACTTTGATCCCTGCCCCCTCCCTCCGCTCAACAACTTTAACTTTGACCCTGCCCCCCCCCCCCCCGCTCAACAAGATGTCCCGCACTAGATTTTTTAAATGTTGGGGAGGTATGCACAGGCCGCAGAATTTACAGGATTGCGTCTTCTCAATATACAGGATTGCGTCTTCTATTAAGGTTTAGAATAAAATGGTTATGTGCTGGGCTGCCAATAAGAGGGTATACAAACTTGTTGGCAGCTTAGTGTAACCTGTACTATGAAGTTGCCACTGCATACACTGGCTCCATCATTTTCTCAGTCACTGATCCACAATCATGTAAATTTGTGACATCAAGACTCACAATCTACAATACAGTACATACCCGTTCGGGGTTAGAGAGAGCCATGAAAGAAAGAAAGTTACCACTCCAGGTGGATTGTGTTAGGATGATCAGTATGGTCTCAGGAAATCAAGGGTGCTGGCAATGCACAAGGCAACAAATGGAAAAAGAAAATATGGACAGCCGCACTCCAAAAAAAACCTTGATGTTGTCTTTATTTAAAAAAGGAAAAATGCATTACAAGTCATAGCACACTACACGGGAGTATAACAGCTGACCCGTTTCACACTATAAATTAGTGCTTAATCGTAGATTAATGATTAAGCACTAATTTATAGTGCGAAAGACGTCAGCTGTTTTACTCCTGTGTAGTGTGCTGAGACTTGTAGTGCATTTTTCTTTTTTTAAATAAAGACAACCATCAAGGTTTTTTGGAGTGCGGCTGTCCATATATTCTTTTTTCATTTAGAGAGAGCCATAAGATGAATTTGATTGACGGGCAACTAGCATTTTCAGAGGTGGAGCTTAGCACCAGAAACCTTCATATTTCAATACAGGTTTTCTTTAGGTGGACAGCACATACAAAATGTAATGGCAGCCGCTCAAGTCTGTCCACATTGGCATGGCCATGATGTTTAGCTTATGCTAAGGCAAATTTACCTTGTTATATCCCATTTGGCAAGCAGTACTTCTTGCTAAACATGTACATTTAAGTTAATAAGACAGGACTCTAAATGCTTGCCAACTGCTTGGCATCCAGTTACATAGTTAGCCTGGCTGAAAAAAGACACAAGTTCATCTAATTTAACCAATAAAAGGGAACAAATAGCACTCTAATGCAAAATCCTCCGTGGGGTGAAAAAGGAAAACAGGCATTGAAGAGGCAGCAGTTTTGTTTCCTCAATGCCTGTAGGCCGGTTCTCAACAATCTCTGAAAAGTGAAAAAGTTAACCGCTCAGAGGTCCCAAGGAGCTAAAACTGAAAGGTAGGATTCAACCTCTGGATGCAGGCACTGCAATAGTATGCAAAATTGAGCTATGAATAAGCACTGTATTTTGGTGTGAAACGCGTCGGCTCTTTTCTGTTTTTTGCTGTGGCATGTTGATGTTGTGATCTGTTTTATTATAAAGGAACATTTTTTGGAGTGTGGCCGTCCTGGTTTTTCTCCATGCAATTTTGCAATCTCTGAAAAGTGTTCCAAGCTGCTTTTCAGAGGAGTGTTTGACACCACCGCATGTGTGACCAAGGTCTTAAATAGGTAAACAACTGTTTTGGTCATACTTCTCCTTTAGGTCACAGATGAACATTTTATTCTGCACCCATATTCAGCTGACAGCAGGCTAAAGTTCGCTGTCAGCTGACATCAATTAGATGGTCCAGGCTCTGGAAGGATACTGACTTTAATGTTGGGATCTGCCCAGATGCTTGACCTGCAGCTAGCTCAGCTCCTCAGCACGCTACTTAGAGCCTGAGCCAACCCCTCCCGCCCCCTCCACAGCCCAGCGCTCCAGTGAGTGCTGGAGGGGCAGAGCAGACATCAGTGACTAACAGTCAGGCCTTGTACACACGACCGAGGAACTCGTCGGAAAAGACACATCGTATTCCTGGACGAGTTCCTTGTCAGGCTTGTCAAGAAACTTGACAAGCTGTCTTTGCGTACACACAGTCAAGACCAAATCTCCTCGTTCTCAAACTCGGTGACTTCAACACATACAACGGCAGGGGAAGTTCGATTCCACTGGCACAACCCTTGGGGCTGCTTTTGCTAATCTCATGTTACTGCGTGTTAGGTAAAAGTTTGGTAAGAGACATTTGCACTTTTCAGTCTGTTACAGTGTGACAAATGTGCTATTTCCATTATAAATACTACTTTTACCGAAGGTGCACGGCTTTCTAAGCATACACACCAACGTGTTTCTCGTTGGAAAACCAGCCCAACGAGGAACACGACGACTCCCGTCGAGGAAAAAGAGAACTCGCTCTCTTTTTTCCTCGTCGAGTTCCTCGACAGTTTACTCGATGAAAAGCATACACACGACCGGTTTCCTCGACAAAAAAGCTCTCCCACCAAGTTTCTTGATGGATTCTGTTGAGGAAACCGGTCGTGTGTACGTGGCCTCACTCTCTGCTCACTGAATATCAAGAACTGAGCAATTAACATTTGATCATTCAGTTCTCGGTTTTGAGGCGGCAGGGGACAGATGCAGCATCAGATCAATACTGCCTCCACCTAGGTGAGTACATGCATACCCCACTTTTAAGTACACAATATGATTTATTTACTAATGCTGGAAAGTGCAACATCAGGCTCACTTCTGCATAGAAACCAATGAGCTTCTAACCCCAGCTTGTTCAATTAAGCCTGGTAATAAAACCTGGAAGCTCATTGGTTTCTATGCAGAAGTGAGCCTGATTTTGCGCTTTCCAGCTTTAGTAAATAAACCCCATTGTTTACTTAAAAGTGGTGTATGCCTGTATGTATCTTTGTTGAAATCCATACATCTTTAAATGTAAGTAGCTGTTTTTTGCAATAGGACTGGCATTGGAGGGGCAAAGCATAGGAGTAGACAGTCACAAGTCCATGCGGTAGGACTTATGGAAACGTTAGTAGATCTAAATTGCATTACTGTCTGCCTCTAACTTTAGAACACTTTAGCTAGTTGCCTGGAGTCTGTGATGAAAGCAAGGTAATAGAGGGAAAAAGGTCTATGGTGCCTTCACTCATCTGACACTGTTATAATCTTAGTATGTTTATTCATCTAACTGAAGTTTAATTAGAAACGGATGTCAACTGATTTAACTAGAAATGACTCTAGTGCCAACTCTAAAGGTCCCTTGATCCATGTGAAATCCAAAATAAGTGCTAAACACAGAGCAACCTTTTGTGAGTCAGCCTGTTCGGATTAGGCCAATTTGTAATGGAGATCTGACCCATATTGAGGACGATATGAACACTGGAAGAGTTCAGTTACCTTGAATGAATGGAGCAAAAAGTCTTCCTTGGCACAGGGAATCAGCTTGACAGCACATTAGTTCCACATTGGTTCCAGTTTATCGATTTCTAATTATCTCAACATTCATTAGAATTCAGGAAATTGATGTCAGACATTCCATACTAAAATTAGTGTCACCCTGCAACTGCTCCTGATATGTTGGCGGCAATTACACACAGTATATAGGAATAGCACAATCTTGATGTTAATGTAGCCTTTCCAGCCAAAACACTTATTGATCTGTTGTGTTTTGTTTCTTTTCTTAAATAGTCAGCAGCTTTAGAGCTGAAGCATGTTATCCAACACCCACGTTTTCTCTCCTGAGATTGATTAATGGTGTCATCAGATTAATTTTCATTGAAATTCATTTTCAATAGCGATTATCCAATAGATATAAAATGTGATTGTTCAATTAAAAAGGACCTAGCATCAGATATATTTGTCATGTTAAATGTATGCATTCTGAATAATACGTAAGGCTCACACTGAGGCGGCGTACACACGGCCGAGATTCTCGGCAGAAACCAGTGAGAACCTCGCTGGGA
This sequence comes from Rana kukunoris, assembly GCA_029574335.1. Classification (NCBI taxonomy): domain Eukaryota; kingdom Metazoa; phylum Chordata; class Amphibia; order Anura; family Ranidae; genus Rana; species Rana kukunoris. The sequence continues at coordinate 602,898,930 of CM056049.1, forward strand.
GCCGCATTCTGCCGGGAACCTCGGCCGTGTGTACGCTCTTGGCGAGCATCCCGTCGGGAATGCCGTCGAGCAGAAATAAAGAGCATGTTCTCTATTTGCTCGACGGCCCGTCGGGATGAATGGCTGGTTGCCATTCCCGACGGGCGGGTCACCGAATCTGATGGCCGGCAGAGAACCTCGATGGGCAGAACGATGTGTTCTGCCCGTCGAGGTTCTCTGCCGTGTGTACGCGGCTTTACAGGTATTTGTTACATCTCACATAGTTCAAATTACTCCCTCCAACATTGTTATTTTGATTTCCTTCCCAAAAGAACAGGCACCATCCTTGTTCCTTCACCATCTAGAGCATGGGTCTTCAAACTATGGCCCTCCAGTTGTTCAGGAACTACAATTCCCATAATGCCTAGTCATGTCTGTGAATGTCAGTGTGTTACAATGCCTCATGGGATGTGTAGTTCTACAACATCTGGAGGACCGTAGTTTGAGGATCCCTGATCTAGTGTCTGCATGTGGCTTAGGAAAGACACATTGATGCACCCTGGTGCATTACAGTAGTGTTTATGCTCTTTGGCAATTGTACTAATGTCTCACACAAGTCCGTTCATTGGTGCTGTCTCTCAGTCTGTGACCAACCAATGTAAAAATCCAACACACTCATTCAGCTTAGTCTCCCATCCATTAAAATGCCATGGCTCTGTTCCCTTGCTGCCTTCACCCTATGACCTGCGGGTGTTGCCATCCATTGCAGCTAGAATGCTCTTTTCATGCAGAACCTGTGAGACAGTGCCTTTTTAATGATAAAAGATAAGTCAGGCTTTTGATGTATATGTGGATATGGGGGTAAAAAAAATCCCAGTATGGATGCAAACATCAGAATAAAAATAGTGAGGTATGGAAGAGTTGGAACCGATATCAAGTTTTATTGCTGTCCATTTCCTCAGATTTTCACTCCTTTTCTATCCAGGTGACAGGTGTCAGACAAAAAAGGAATCAAGGGAATATACAGGATCTCTAGTAGACACGCAGAAAACATTTAAAACAGGAGTTTCATGCCTTTCCCAATCTATCCAAAAATAAAACATTGGCTGAAAATGGTCTGTAAAATTTTGGAAGAAAATAGAATGCTTTAAATATTTAAAGTTATTGTAAATGCTCTGATTTTTTAAAATAAAAATAAGAAACATGTTAAACATACCTGCTTTGTGCAATGATTTTGCACAGAACAGCTCCGATCCGCCTCTTCATTTTGGGTCCCACACCAGTATCGTGGAGCATACATTATTACATGTGAGGGGTCTTTCACATGGGGCGGACCATTTTTGGGCTCTGCTTTGCTCAACAGGGGTCGCTCCGTCAATCCCCACTAAACCGGTAGATGACAGGTCTGTCTCTGCACCCTGTGCAGGGATGACCTGTCAGAGTGCCACTCTCCCCTATGTGGAATCGGATGACGACGAACCGTAGAGTCCGCCAGACAAATGGAAAATACTTTGGCAGATCAGAGCAGGTCGGATGTCAGCGGGCATGTCACCGCTGTCCGCTGACCCAATTTTTGGGTGGAACTCCGCTTTAATGTTACAAATTTAGTGTTCCCAGTGACAATACTACATATTTTGGCCATTCACAAACTTCCATGGTGATTTTGATTAGGGAGAAAATCTGGTTTCACACCAAACAAGCACACAGCAAACATGTACTGGGCATCCTTTGTGGAATTTGAACCCAGGAGCTACAGCCAAGAGCACATCACTATCTACCTGCCTACATTTTAATGGCAGCAGAAGGATGTGATAATCATGACAATCATTGTGCACCCTCAGTTAATTGAAAAGCTGGTGGAAGGAATCTGTATTAACCACATCTTACTAAAACTTGGACTAACATCTAACACTGGCATTTTTAATAGAAAACAAATAAAACGTTTAGTTGCCACCTTTTTGACACCTCATAGGGTGTTTTACAACACCTTGTGACAAAAATGTCCCTGAAGGCAAGCCAAGTAGCTGATAATGTTCCTTTGATCACCTACCAGCACCATGAACCGTACAAGAAATAATACAGTGTGGGATTCAGTGGAATCCTGGCATCCCCTGGTCACAGCCAGTGATGTTAAAACCACATGTTGCTTGCACACTGTGGGATGGAGATGTTGGCATTAGAATCTCAACAATCAAGACATCATGTCGTTTCAGTAGAAGTTTAATATCCTCACTCAGCATGGGTTTTTAACAGGCGGTAGCTCTTATTAGTCACTAGGTACCTATATTTTCTTTTCTTTGTTCTTTTTTTTTTCCCTTCTCCGTTTCATTAAAAGTGCTTACTTTTCTAAAACTATGCAGAGTAGTTTCTGCTGACGGAAAAAACACAAATAATTTCTGAATAATCATATTGCTCTATGCTCCTTCCTCGTCTGTTGCAGATGAAGTATGGTACTGCATTTCTTCAATCCAGAAATGGTTGTGTGTTGACAGATTACTGAGCATTCCAGGATTTTTTTTCCATATATAGGAACACATACTGTATAGTATTGTGATTAATAACAGAGCGTAGAGCACTGCTAGTGAATTTTATGCCTTCCTGACACACAGTAAATGTATTATTAGGCTCATAGTAGAGTCTGGCCTTATATCTCTAGGGATGATTGCACTTTAACAGTATTCTAGTAGGATGTGACATAATTTGATTAAAATAGTTACACGTTACAGCAAGTACTAAATCTATGGGCAAAAGTGGCAACACGCAAAGATTTTCCTATGCTATGCGACTGAGTTAATCATTGCTTGTGATAACTGAACAGCGTTGCAATGGTAACACGCATGTACCAGAAGAGATTTTCCTTCATGTAGAAAAAAGCTTTGCAACTGTTGAAACATCATTCCTTTTTATCATAGAAGAAAGGAATAGTTCTTTCATCCAGCATGCTCCACTGCCCTGTGATGCTTTTCTTACGTTAAAAAGGTACAGTATGGCTTGTTCACATAAGCCCTGCTGAGGGCGCGGTATCCTACATTGCACTGTACCACGCAAAAACGCATACTTGTAAATAGACTTTATGTTTGATACTGAGGCTATCTCAGAAATGACAGGCAGGTGCCTTGTCTTTTATTGTTCATCTTTTAAAGCAGAACTTTAGGAAAAATAAGATACAAATGAATTGCTCACTAAAAGATAAAATAAAACCACCTTTTACTGCCGTATTCAGTCTTAGTCCAGAGACTTCTTCAGCAGTACCTATTTTTCTGCTGTGAGATGTCCTGAGTCTCGTGGTCAACAGCATTCTACTACCTCAAAATTCTGGTCAACCTAGACCAGTGTTGGCGAACCTTGGCACCCCAGATGTTTTGGAACTACATTTCCCATGATTCTCATGCACTTTGCAATATAATTGAGCATCATGGGAAATGTAGTTCCAAAACATTTGGGGTGCCAAGGTTCGCCATCACTGCCCTAGACCTACCCCAAGCTTGTGACTGGTCAGTGAAAGGAGAAGTAGCACTGAGATCAGCTCATCTCACTGTCACTCTACTCCACACAACTGTTTTTAATGTAATGGAAAAAAAAATTTCTTGATGTGATTCTTGTCAAACCTGCCTTGCATACACATGATCGTGAAAAACAAAAATGCTCAAGCAAAGCACGGTGACGTATAACACGTATGACGGCACTATAAAGTGGAAGTTCCATTCGAATGGCGCCACCCTTTGAGCTTGATTATGCAAATTTCCCTTCTTATAACTTGCTATTGAGCATGCACATTTCGTTGAAGCCAACACACGACCATTTTTCACGACGTGAAAAATGTTGAGAAAAAATAGAGCATGTTCTAAATTTTTAATGGGCATTTTTCACGTGGCGAAAAATGCTCTGAGGCCCACACACGATTGTTTTTATTGACTGCAGGAGGTTTATACCAGGTCAGATTCAAGTACTTACTCTGCTTGAATTTAAAATACATTTAATGATTATAGAGCTGCAATAAGTTGTGTCTTTAAGGCCGCGTACACACGAGGAGATATGTCCGATAAATCGGTCCAACAGACCGTTTTTATCGGACATGTCTCCTGGGAGATTTTGGTTTGATCCGTGTACACACACCGATAGACAGCGCGGTGACGTGGCGGTGACGTTGACGCCGCCACGTCACCACTCCAGGAAGTAAAATACTTCCACGCATGCGTCGAATCTATTCGGCACATGCGGGAGATTTTTGTCCGCTGGTTAGGCGTACTAACCAGCGGACATGTCGGACGGACGGGTTTCAGCAGACAAATTTTAAAGCATGCTTTAAAATTTGTCTGCTGGAAAAACCTGTCTGTTCGCCCGTACACACGATCAAATTTGTCTGCTGAAACGGTCCGTCGGACCGGTTTCAGCAGATAAATTTGATCGTGTGTACGCGGCCTAAGAGTCCATGCATACTAGGAGCAGAAAAAAATGAAGGAACCACTGGCAGAAAAAGTTTTAGAAAAAATGCTCATAGTAGCTTGTATTGGACATGAGTTTAAGATAGTCTCAGGGCATTAGCTTTTATTAGCATTCTCCTCTGCTAAGTTTTTACTATGATCAATTTACACTTGAAAACACTGAACGCTCCTAAACATTAGCATTTTTCTGCCTAAAAGCTTCTCTCAAAAACTATTTTGTGATGAATTTTTTCTCTTCCTCTAACCTCATGAAATATGCCTCTACACACCTAATGTGAAAAGACACATAGGATAACATTGAGCAGCGTTTTTTTTTTTAAGCTCAGTGTGCATGGGCCCTTATAAATGCCTAGAGTTCAGCTTTAGTGATAGATTTGCCCCTTTAATGGACAACTTCTGTAGTATAGCTTTTGGGTGTATATTGAGTTAGTTGTTATATTCATGATCCAAATGTAAAAACTAAAAAAAAAAAAAACTTTAAGTCTGGAAAATATGGATTTGAAATATGCTCTGTAGAGTGTTTTAATTAAAGGATAATTTAACTTTGTTAGAAAAATAATAAATGCACATCTTTTTGCAGGTAAAAAATTTTCATTTTTTTTTTTTTTATAGGAGCCTGGAAAGCAGATGTCATGCAGGACTCTTGTAAACTGTCTGTATAAGCTGTCTGCTCAAACCTCTTATGGGCAGGCATTTACACACTGACAGGAAGGGCTAGTGTACACTTGCACTTGCTTCAAAACATGGCTTCGGACACCTTTGGTAACGCTCTCTGAATGCCAGTCAAAGCTCCTGTCACTAAATAAAATGATTAGCTTACAGTCCTGTTTACACCTGCTTTTGCTTGGGGCTTCAATGAGGATTGAATGAGGCTTCAGCAAGGCTTTGGTGAGGCTTCAATCAACCTTTGTCATAGACTTCTTTGGAGACTTTGAAGATGCTTTGAAGCACCACTAAATCTGCATGAGCCATAGAAAAGCAAAGCAAAGCAAAAGCAGGTGTAAACAGGACTGTAAGCTAACTATTTTATTTAGTGACAAGGGCTTTGACAAGCATTCAAAGAGCTTTAACAAAGCCTGTCTGAAGCCATGTTTTGAAGCAAGTGTAAACTAGCCGTTAATGTGTGTTAAAGCCGAAGCAAGTGTAAATGAATTGAAGAGACAATGAACTACCTAGAGTGTTCAACAGAGCCCTGGTAGTTCTTTGAGGTCTACAAGCCGACAGCCACAAAGGCTGTTGGTATTTGTAGTTCTCCCATTCACAGATCTCTGTGAATGAATGACACAGCCAGGTGGGCACTTTTTTTTTTTGATTGTGACAGCAAGTTTGTGGAGAAGATTCCTGGGTTGCTGTCAACAGAGGCAGCAGATCGGGGAGAGGTGCAAGAGTTGGAACATGTTTCATGTTCCACCCTAAAAACAGGTGGAGCCTGTAAGACCTCGTACACACGACCGTTTTCCTCAACAGAATCCATCAAGAAACTTGGTGGCAGAGCTTTTTTGAACTCGTGGAAAGGTTCTCTTTTTCCTCGTCGGGAGTCTCAATTTCCTCGTCGTGTTTCTCGTTTGGCTGGTTTACGACGAGAAACATGTTCGTGTGTATGCTTAGAAACCCGCTCATGCTCAGAATAAAGTATGAGATGGGAGCGTGCCTTCGGTAAAAGTGGTGTTCGCAATGGAGATAGCACATTCGTCACGCTGTAACAGACTGAAAAGCGCAAATCGTCTCTCACCAAACTTTTACTTAACACTCAGTAACATTAGATTAGCAAAAGCAGCCCCAAGGGTGGTGCCAGTGGAATCAAACTTCCCCTTTATAGTGCCGTCGTACGTGTTGTACGTCAGCGCGTTTGAGAACGACGAGATTTTGTCTTGACAGTGTGTACGCAAAGAAAGCTTGTCAAGATTCTCGCAAAGCCTAACAAGGAACTCATCGAGGAAAACGATGTTTCATTTATGACAAGTTCCTCGGTCGTGTGTACGAGGCCTGACATGTTCCCGAAGGTGAACTTATCCTTCATTTTCTGTTCAGGTTGCAGAAACTCGTGTCACACTCTTAATTTGCTCTGACCATGCTAACATACCGTCAGCTGATTTCCAGTTGGCCAAAGGATTACTGAGTGTCATAACTTGTATTATACAGGTCCAGGTTAAATATGAAGGCCCAGGTCTTGTTTGTATACTTATGTAAATTTGTTTTGCAGCATTTCATATACACCAGTAAATAAAAAAGGATGTGCAAGGGAATAAAAAAAGTGACCTAGCGTAGTGAAAACAGCCCATAGAGAACATTGTCAACTCATGTTACGGTTGTATAGTTTATAGCTGTACAGAAAAGTTTGAAAGAAAGCTACAGAGGGAAAATGCACAAATATAGATTGACTTTTATCAGCCGATGGGCACTGCAGGATTTAGCCTGGCGTGTTTGAAGTTCTATCCCAGCGTCAGCTGATTGCATGTTCCAAACTTACAAATAGGAAGAACTTTAGTCCAGGACCTGCCGTGCAGACACTTAAGAAAGCACAAGTGGATGCCATATAGAACAGGGCTTCCCAATTCTCTAAATGGCCTCAGCATTTCTATCAGCCGTGTACAGCTGGACTTTGCCTGTAATTGCTGTTAGGATGAGATACTCGACATGGGGTTTTGGAGAAACCTGGGTATGTATTGTTTTCAGACAGGAGAGTTGCAGATTTTGATAGGCTCATGCAGCTCACCCATTTCTTACACACTGATGACTTGACAGCGGGCAATGGCGACAGAGGTGATGAAAATGTTAAGGCACAAAGATATTGTTTCTGTGAAATACCTTCACAGTGTAACAGGGGGTGAATTAGGTCTGTAATTGTAAAACAAATCACTGCTCATTATGCTCTTAGTGTGAGGCTGCATTCATCTCCCAACAATATAACATAGCACATTTACAAAAGAGAAATAAAAACGGAATTTCTATTCAGCAAGCAGTACATAATTGGAATATCTTTCATTTTCTCATAAGCGTTCGGTAAGAATTCCCTAAATCTGCATTTTTACCATTACAAGAATCCCCGACCCTTTTCCACTTGTATCTAGTACCTGATCCCAAAGAGGCTGGCTCTCATTAACATAATTACCACCTGAAAGCCATTAGGAAATCAAGTGGACAGATGTCCGGGCTAGATTTAGTAAACTAATTTAACGAAAGGTGTCCAGTGGAACATTAACATCTGGACTTGGAAATGTGGCTCTTTAATTAGAGGGGTAAACCAGAGTAGATAGAGGTGAGACAAAGCTACGATTTTTTTTTTATTATTTGCACTCTTTCTTCTTAATGCACACAGTTATGGTTGAAACTTAGCTTGTTGTTTTAAGTGATGTCTTTAATTTTTTATGCAGTATATTTTATATACTCTGTACTTCTGCATTTACATTCAGCACACTAGATGCATAAGCCTGCCTGCAGACTGACTTTCCTATGAATGCGTTTAGTAGAAAGGACATGAATCACTTGTGGGTAGGCATGGAGCATCTATGTGACAGGCAGTACGTATGTTTATAAATCCACTGTCTATTATATAGTCCATCTGTTTCATTTCATGATGGGGTAATGATATATTTCTTGAGTCAAGAAGGACCACTTTACAGGGCTTTTACATTTTACAATCTTACCAAGAACACAATTCTTTGATAAACATAGTTGGAGACCAAATTATTTATAACTTTTGACTGGCAGAGTGGAGGAGCATAAATGACATGTCATAAATGACATGCCTGGCTGTTGGAGGGGGTCCTGTGCACTGAAAACAGGAGTTGCATCACCTAATATTAGCTACACATTGGTATAGGTCAAATATACGTTTTTTAGTTAAAACAACAACTTTATTAACTGCTTGCCGACCAGCGCACGACTAAATACATCGATAGCATGGCACGGACAGGCAGAAGGACATATATATATATATATATATATATATGCCCCCTTTAAGAAGCCAGCATTGTGGGCGCGCGCATGCCACCGAGAGCTCCGTGACTCCGACCGCGGGTCCTGTGGACTCCATGTACTTGAGCATACCCGCGATCGTGTCACAGTGAGGAAGAATGGGAAAATGCTGATGTAAACAAGGATTTCCCCAGTCTTTCTAGTGACAGGACAGTGTACACAGCTTCCTGTAATCGGAAGCTGTGATTACTGTCGTGTCACTAGGAAGACTGGGGAAATCCTTGTTTACATCAGCATTTTCCCATTCTTCCTCACTGTGACACGATCGCGGGTATGCCCAAGGACATCGAGTCCTTATGTTATGCCCACACCCCCTGCAGTTAGAACACATTCCTAGGCACACTTAACCCCTTGAGCGCCACCTAGTGGTTAACCCTTTCACTGCCAGTGTAATTTTCACAGTAATCGGTGCATTTTTATAGCACTGATCGCTGTAAAAATGACAATGACCCCAAAAATGTGTCAGAAGTGTCCGATGAGTCCGCCATAATGTCGCAGTTACAATAAAACTGGTTGATCGCCTCCATTACTAGTAAAAAGAAAAAAATATATATTAATAAAAATGCCATAAAACTATCCCCTATTTTGTAGACGCTATAACTTTTGCGCAAACCGATCAATAAACGCTTATTGCATTTTTTTTTATCAAAAATATGTAGAAGAATACATATCGGCCTAAACTGAGGAAAAAAATATTGAATTATTTTCAAAATTGTCGCTCTATTTTTGTTTATAGCGCAAAAAATAAAAACCACAGAGGTGATCAAATACTACCAACAGAAAGCTCTGTTTGTGGGAAAAAAAGGACATACATTTTTTTTTGGAAGCCACATCGCACCATCGCGCAATTGTTAGTTAAATCGACGCAGTGCCAAATCAAAAAAAGTGGCCCGGTCATTGGCCAGCAAAATGGTTCGGGGCTTAAGTGGTTAAAGGTTCATTTACCCTTATGTCAGCATTCATTTCACATTGCCAGAGCAGAAAGAAAATCTCAGCAGTCCGCACAGGTGAAGATCAAAGAGGACCTTCGTAAGCTTCTTTATGATATTTACATTTTTGCAAACATACGTGCAAGTGTGATCAACATAGGAACACAAGACTGAGGGAATGCTTATCTGAAGAGCATGCCGTGCTTCCTTAAAGCTACAGCAATACAAGAGATTTTCAGAATCGCACACAACTGCTGAACTTTTTATATATGTGTACCAACCTAGTAAAAGAGAAAACAGCATGAAACTCAGCAAGGGAGGTGCGCTAGAAAGCAGAAGTTCTTTCAAGTACACATAAAAAATGCTTAAGCAATCCTGGAGGTCTCCATAACCAGATGCCAATATCTGTATCTGTACTACTTTATAATCAATGGATGCGTCTGTGCCGGTGTCTGTATTCACCTCCAGTATTTGATGTCTATGATGTTCTGAGGAACCGTAGTGACCTTACATAGCTACTGTTGTTTTTGAAAATATTTTAAGTGTATATGACTGTTGCAAGACATGAGGGCTCTACAAATAGATAGAGATGTTGATTTAAGTTCAAGATATTCTATATTACCAGATCATAGGCAAATAATACTTAAACTCCACAGATTCCAAGCACATTGTCGGTGTATGCAATGGATAGAAGTTGGTATACACTGGAATGTACAGATAATACTTCACTATGGGGTTGATTTACTAAAACTGGAGAGTTCCTGGTGTAGCTGTGCATTGTAGCCAATCAGCTTCTAACTTCAGCTTGTTCAATTAACCACTTAAGACCCGGACGAAAATGCAGGTAAATGACCAGGCCCCTTTTTGCGATTCGGCACTGCGTCGCTTTAACTGACAATTGCGCGGTCGTGCGACGTGGCTCCCAAACAAAATTTGCGTCCTTTTCTTCCCACAAATAGAGCTTTCTTTTGGTGGTATTTGATCGCCTCTGCGATTTTTATTTTTTGCACTATATACAAAAATAGAGCGACATTTTTGAAAAAAAAAACAATATTTTTTACTTTTTGTTATAAGAAAAATCAAATAAACAAAATTTTAGTCAAACATTTAGGCCAAAATGTATTTAGCCATATGTATTTAGTAAAACAAAATTGGAATAAAAAAAAAAAATTAGCTACCTAGCGGGAACAGCAACACTAATACAGCGATCAGAAAAATGATTGATGCTGGCAATAGGGAGTGAAAGGGTTAACTAGGGCAGTGATCAAGGGGTTAAAACTTTATTAGGCGGGGTACGGGGGCTACCCTGAACCTAACACTAACTGACTGTCACACTGACACTAAATACAGTAATCATACATGTATGATTACTGCATTCAGTGACACTGTGACAGGGGGGGGGGGGGGGGGGGCGATCGCAAGGGGTTAATGTGCCTATGTGTAGTGTGTGTCAGTGTAGTGTTGTGCAGACTTACTGTGCAATGTGATCTCTCCTCAGCGGTGGATGAAAAAACCGCTGAGAGGAGAGATCACATCACTTCCCCCTTCCTGTGTTTACACAGGAGGACGAAGTGACACACAGGCGAGCACGCGCATTGGCTGGGAGCGATCCGGAGGGGGTGGACAAAAACGAACCGCCGCCCCCTCAGCACGGATCGCTCGTACAGCCGCGGGGACCGCCACATGTACCGGGGGGGGGGGTCCCGATCGGACCTCTGACCCACCTCAAGGCACCAACGTATATATACGTTGATGTGCCTGTCGGTGCCATTCTGCCAACGTAAATGTACATGCGACAGTCCTTAAGGGGTTAAGCTTTGACAAAAAAAAAAAAGAAAAGAAAAAAAGCTGATTGGTTTCTATGTAGAGCTACACAAGATTTTGCTCTCTCCAGTTTTAGTAAATCACCCCCATGGCTCTCTTAGCAACCAAACAACAATTGTTCAGCCCAGTCCATGTCAATCATATTACCAAACCTACATCCTTCTTTCTCAACCATTTTAACCTGGAGAAACCCTTAAAACCCTTAATGTTTAGGTCTTGGGAAACTGATACTAAAACTGAATTGGAGACGTTGGCATAATCAGTAGCATGTTGAAAGGTTTCTATAAAAGACCAAAGAATGTGGTGTATTTAGAACAGGGGTGTCAAACTTAAAGGAGTTGTAAATGAAAACATGTTTTCACCTTAATGCAAACTATGCATGTTGCCGGCCTCCCCCGAGCCCCCGTTTTACTTACCTGACCCGTCGAAAGTCCTCCGCGGTCTTGAGATCCTCTTTGTTGCTCAGCCTAGCCGCTGATTGGCTAGAGCAGATGGATTGAGAGCAGCGCAGCCATTGGCTGGCGCTGCTGTCAATCGCATTCAGTGGCGTGGCGCGCCGAGGGGTGGGGCTGAGTGATACAGTGAGCGGCTATGGCCGCTCGCTGTATCACGGAGCGCGCCCGCAATTACTCACCACCATGCGAGCCCTCATATGACTGTGGTCAGTACTTGCGGGGAGGACCAGAGACAGCCGCCGAGGGACCCCAGAAGACGTGAATCAGGGGCCACTCTGTGTAAAACGAACTGCACAGTGGAGGTAAGTATAACATGTTTGTTATTTTAAAGGAAAACATTTTTTTTCCTTTACAACAGCTTTAATTTCATGGTCAGTTTTATCAGAGTTGAGGATGTGGACGAGAAGGCCTGGCTTGCAATCTCTTCTCTAATTCATCCCAAAGGTGTTCTATCAGGTTGACTTTAGGACCCTGTGCAGGCCAGTCAAGTTCCTCCACCCCAAACTTGCTCATCCACGTCTTTATGGACCTTACTTTGTGCACTGGTGCACACTCATGTTGAAAAAGGAAAGTGCTATCCCCAAACTGTTCCTACTAAGTTGGGAGCATGAAATTGTTCAAAATGTACTGGTATGCTGATGCCTTAAAGAGTTCCCTTCACTGGAACTAAGGGGCCAAGCCCAACCCCTTAAAAACAAACCCCACTATAATCCCCTCTCTACCAAATGATTTGGACCAGTGCACAAAGCAAGGTCGGTAAAGACATGAATGAGCATGTTTGAGGTAGAGGAGCTTAACTGGCCTGCAACCCAAAACGACAACTTTGGGAGACTGTGAGTCAGGCCTTCTTGTTCACACCAGTGCCTGACCTCACAAATGCACTTCTGGAAGAAAGGTAAAACATTCCCATAGACACACTCCAAAACCTTGTGGACAGCCTTCCCAGAAGAGTTGAAGCTGTTATAGCTGCAAAGGGTGGGCCAACTCAATATTGAACCCTACGGGCTAAGACTGGGAAGCCATTAAAGTTCATGTGAATGTCAAGGCAGGTGTCACAATACTTTTGGTAATAGAGTGTATATATTGTTTGTGTGTATATATATATATATATATATATATATATATATATATATATATATATATATATATATATATATATATATATATATATATATATATATATATATATATATATTAGAAAGGGGGGGGGTAAATTTGGGACTTTAGATCCCTGGTTGTATAATTAAAAAAGAGAGAGAGGGCGGGACTTTGAATGAAGCATGTGCAGGGATAAGATTATACGGGATAGGGGGAGAAATAATAAACCTGGAATAAGTTATAAGTTATTCATTTCAAAACTTTCAAATAATGCACCGTCCATGACTATATTGCATTATTAAGGAATTTGGTAAACATATATACTTAACAGAAAAAAATGGGGTATTTAATACAGGAAAAAAAACGGGGGGTATAAATGGGGCTGTAAATCAGATGCATTTTTAGACAAACTGGAACAATAAACATTTCTAACCAGGTTAATCCTTACCACCCAAACAGCAAGCAGGATTGAATCATCTAACTATATGTTAAAAGCAGAGGATTAGTTGCACAGATTTGCAAATGCATGCTCAAGCTGCAGAGCCAATCGCCAAGGCTCCCTGCGATTCTGCAGTCCTAACTAAACCAAATTAAGTATCCTCAATGGAGGCATGCACAAACTGATGGGTAGATAAAGGACAGGTGACTGGGGGTGTATCCCAGCCTTCAACTATGCCTGGTAAGAAATAAAAACTGCAGCAAAAATCAATGCAGACACCTGTCTTAAACAATCGAGTCCCACAGCTCACATGCTTCCATCCCTCATCATATTATAAACACATAGCAGGAATTACCCTTTAAGAAGGTATTCTTTTTGTTGATGTCTGACCTACAACAGGAGATCAAGACACAATGGGGGTTATTTACTAAAGGCAAATCCACTTTGCACTACAAGTGCAAACTACAAGTGCAAAGTCAACTTGAAATTGCACTGAAAGTGCACTTGGAAGTGCAGTCGCTGTAAATCTGAGGGAGACATGCAAGGAAAATAAAAAACAGCATTTAGCTTGCACATAATTTGATAATAAAATCTGCAGAGCTCTTCCTCTCTTCCTCTCTTCTCTTTTTTGTTCTGTTTCCCTCCCCTTCTTCTTTAAGTAGATATTATGGCCCCCACTACAATCAAATTTAAATTGTAGACTAGTTACCTCTGGGCAATTAAGTCATGGGTTTCCCCTCATCGAGGAATATAAGCTAGGTACCTATACCACTCTTACGTCCACAAAGCTCATGGTAGGCCCATGATGACCGTTACACTCCAGGGTCACGGGGGTGGCTGTCCTACCACAGTATGTGCCCACTTGGGGTGCTGGAGAGGTCGCACCGGGATCCTGGATCTGGTATGATTGAGGTTGGAGAATTAGTTAAAGATAAAGGTATCATGTTAAGATTTCTAGCCTTACTATTTCTGCTGCCTTGTCATGCTCTGCTTATAGAGATAGGCTCATTACCTCGTGATTATTTTGTTTAACATGTTTGTCGATTTGTAAAAGAATTACAACTTCTGAAAGTAATTTATCTTCAAAGTAAAATTTAGGGACAGAGTGTAAAATATTTATTATTGTCAGATTAACATCCTCTACTTTCCATTATAGACGGATAAATACGTATATTAATGTACTACTGTACCACTTTGCACTTGTAGTTTGCACTTCTATTGCAAAGTGGATTTGCCTTTCGTAAATAAACCCCATTGAGTATTTTTATTCACATTGTTGGTTGGTTCACTTTACATATCACACCATATTTACTGAAATCACCTATTTGTAATAAGTCACAAGTCTCTGGATAGTTTGGTGAACTCCTAAGTACAATATAGTTTGTTTTCAATCATGGTTATTACAAGTTTTACATAATACAGTACTAATATATTCAGAGGGAAGAATTCAATCCAGCTGAGGAGATCCGGAACGATAAATGTAACGCTTTATGAAAAGCATGATTAGGAAGCATTTTAAAAAGCCACATATTTTAATTAAAATGAAATACTCCAGGGTGCACAGCTATTCAGCCACCCCTCGGTAAAAGGTTACCTGGTGCTTTGCTGCAAGCATGAGGTTATAGCTCTTATGGTATGGCAAACCTGACTTTCTGTTCGGCACTGTCTCTTATTAGCATGGGTATGGAGCTAGGTGCTCAATTCAAAGCAGGAAAAAAATGATTTAATTTAAAAAGAGAAGATGAAAGGAAGTAAAGAAGAAAGGGAAATGCATAATCAAATATTCACTTTAACTGAAGTGAGAAAATGTATTTGGAGTTGGTTGTTTCTTTCCTATTCCTTGACCAGGCCCCAGGCAAGGATGCGGTAATATTTTGCTCAGTATATTTATTTAAACAGTTCTGAGCTGACTTGGGCAATTGCAGCTGTATGCAAGATGATGTGCAGTAATATGTAGAAAGCAAGCAGAAACGACTTATGAACTCATCAACCGATGTCAGCTGACACCCGATTGGTTAATGCACTCGTCTCGGCTGTTTGTGCTTTTTTACCGAAAAAGCCTGACAGCTGTTTTGGAAATAGAAGCCAAGTGTATTAGACTTGTAGATTTATGATAGCTTGAGGTTTTCAGTATGGTTCAGTAGTTTTAGGCTGCATTTGCACAACTACAAAAGGGGGTGCTCTGCATGTGTTTCAAATGGGTCAGTAGCCATGAGTGGGTAGTGAAGCATTTGCTTCTTTGTCCTGCGACACGCAGATAGAAACGTTGCCTGCAGGGTCCAGGCCACACTCGATGCTGAAGGGCTGTTCATTAACATTGCTTCCCCCAGTGTTCCCCCTACTGAGAGCTTTCAGAGCAGAGCGGTGCATGGTCCATCTAGCACTAGTGAGTAGAAACACTAAGGGACATTTTTTTCATCAAGTTTCATGTCTGCCTGTTTGTAGCCTCACAATTTAAATCCTAATATTCACCAGAACACACAGCATTGAACGCACAGAAACATGGAAATGCAAAATAGGACATATGATCTGTAAACATGCATTGACATTATGCCATATAACTTAACTGTAAATTAGTAATAGGTTGTAGTAATCGGTAGCAAGTTGTAAACACGTTCTGATGTCAGACAGTTGACGCTGCCGCTAGCGATTAAATCTGTAAATCACGAGGTGGGCTTCCTGTTTGTTGCTATGGAACAGCTCCCTTTGTAGCTGAGGTTGGAAAAATGTCACTTCCACCACTAGCTTTATGCCGCGTACACACAATCACTTTATGCGATGGGAAAAAAACAAAGTTTTCTGTGAAGTAAAAAACGACGTTTTTGAAACTTCAATTTTCAAAGACGATGTTGTCTACACACCATCGTTTTTTCACAGTGCTCTAGCAAAGGGAGGTTACGTTCACCACTCTTTTCCATTGAAGCTCGCTTCATAACTAGCTTCTGGGCATGCGCGGGTTGAAAAACGTCGTTTTAAACAATGTTTTTTGCTACACACGGTGATTTTTTGTGAAACAAAAAACGACGTTTTGAAAAACGACACAAAAAATTGAAGCATGCTTCAATTTTTTTTTGTCATTTTTCACAAGACATAAAACAACGTTTTCCCCCCCACACGGTCATTTAACCTCCCTGGCGGTCTTCCCGTGTGTGGCACGGGGTGAGATTTTTAAGCTACGATCGGTAACCCCGTGCCACACACGGACTTGCCTCGCTGGATGCAGAAAAAAGTTTACTTACCTTTTCTCTGCGATCCAGCGATGAATCTCCGCAGTAAACGGCGGCCGGATGTCCGCCTGATGCTGTGTGTACCGCCGATTCCCTTCCCTGCGAGCGTCGCGACGTAGGGGGGGGAACGGCGCCAAATTCAAAAATGTAAACAAACACTATACATACAGTACACTAATCTTATAGATTACAGTACTGTATGTAAAAAATACACACCCCCCCTGTCCCTAGTGGTCTGCCCTGTACACTACATGTCCTTTTATATAATAAAAACTGTTCTTTCTCCCTGCAAACTGTAGATTGCCCATAGCAACCAAAAGTGTCCCTTTATGGCAAAAATTGTTTTAGAGCAGCTAAAAAACAGCGATAATAAATCAGAATCACTTGCAGAATTTAGTGATAGCGATTTATGGGGAAATTCGTCATAAAAAAAAAATAAATAATGACAGCAAAAATTCTGCAACTGAGCAAATTTCAGTGATTTTGATTTGATTACATTATTGAATAATTTTTACTATAATTATATTATTATTTGTTATAATTTTTTATAATTATTTATTATATTATAATTTTTAATAAAAAAAAAAAAAAAATCATACCCGGGATGCCTATTAGACTCTTGTTTGGATAGATTTCAGTGAGTTATTCCTAAGAATTACAAGCCTACAGTATAAAACGCCAAATTCCCTTGCAAATAATGGTACCGCTTTCAGCACCTAAAATCTGAAAGAATAATACCGCCAGGGAGGTTAAATTGACATTTTTAAAAAAGTCGTTTTTTTTTCATCACATAAAGTGATCGTGTGTACGCGACATTAGAGTTTCAGCAGTGATCTGGCTAGCAACATAATGAAATCTCATTGCATCTTGCTACAGAGGGAGCGATTCCACAGGGACAGACAGTAGCCTCTTCTGTAATTCTGCCACTGGTGATTTGTCACCAGAAACAAAATTACTTACTTTGTAAAGTAGTATTCCAAACCCCATCATGCGACCCACCTACATGGTTCCCTCTTGGGTTGTATGAGGTTCCTTGCAGTATTTGGGGTCTGGTGTTTTCTTGCACTTGCTGCTTGTTTTTGTTGGTGCCTTCCCACAAGATGAAAACATTCAGGTAGATCGATTGACTTCCTCCTCACTGGACATGCATTTGTGTATGGTAGAGATGCGGAACTGCAAGCTCCTTCAGAACAGGGACTGGTGCTCCCTGTAGAGCAGTATAGTTTTCTACAGACCACTGCCCCACCTCCCACCCCGCTAGCTTACTGAGCATTCACAGCCTTGTGTTGTGCTGATTCCTGATGAACAAGTCCCCTGATTCTGAATGACAACAACCCTTCTGGCAATGCCGCACCTCGAAACACCAAAGCTTAAGAAACAGGTTTTATTTAGGGAAATACTCCCTACAAAGCAACATATGGAATGACACTAGCAATAAACAATGACAGATAACAATTTTTTATAACACCACAATCAATGACAGGACTTTTTAAAGTGTCTTGGTATCTGAACCTTGAATATCAGAATCTAGGGAGATCCTATTTAATCCCTTCTCACCGCCACCTCCAGGCCCTTTAATAGCTTCTAAATGCCGGAAGGCGGAGATGGGCATTCAGGTAATGTGACCACTCCGATTGTCTGTCACATGATCATAAAGCTCCTGATCGTAAGTATGCATCGGGACCTTTCCGGTGCCCACCGGTGTCGGTGCATTAAAGCCTATCCGCCAAGAGTCCACATATATGTGCCAAATCAGCGAGAACAGGTTAAAGGGCCTTATTGCAAGCTAAAGGGTCCTTATCTCTCTCAAAACCCCTCCCAATGGCTAGTGTACTGTATTAAACACTGCCCAAAGTTGCTGTGTTGGAGCTCTCAGGTTTAAGTGGATTGTAACCCATGGCAAGGGGACACTATATTTTTTAAGAATTGGTTAAGGAAATTGTGGCCTGCGGTCTCTCACCATCATGCAATCTGTGAAACGTGTAACCAAGGTGTGGCCCATGGCCTCTCACAACAATACAGTCTATAATTGGGCCACCTTCCACTCTGGTGTCAAGAACCAGTGCTGTTGATTGTGACTCAGGGTCCACTAATGGTGATCTTTCATAGAACCAGTGACACCCCCTTCATCCAGCTTACTGGGTCTCTCCAACAGCTGTGCCCTCTGTGCAGATATGGTGGCCCAGTCACTTTCATACAGAAGTGAACAGGCAGCTCTCCAACTCAGTAGCCCAGTCTCTGGTCGCTTCTCACATCCCACGTGAAATTGCCCTGAGCCTAGGCTTCTGTTACCTTTTCATCCTCCTGAAGCTCCCTGTCTTGCTGGGACTTGTAGTCCCATCCAGTACTTGGCTTGCTAGAGGATGTCTCATGGGGACTATATCCGTTGTAGTTCCAGATAGTTCGCAGCAGTTTTTTTTCTCTCCCAGGCTGCACAGTAGCCAATCACAGTGTTTTCTGCTGTCTCCAGCAGGTGTGGATGCAAATGCAGCCCTATTAAAGCATCTTGGATCCTCTTTCTTACTCTCCCCATATGGCTGCATTAGAAAGCATTATAAATGATAGTCAAGTCCATGCAACAGTGGGCAGGAGTTTTAGTACATTATTTTACTATAAAGTTGTATTTCTGATAAATTAAACTAGCTGTTTTAAAGAGTGACAGCCTGTTTTTTAAAACACAATTTAGCTTAAAGGGGTTGTAAACGCATCTGTTTTTTCACCTTAATGCATCCTATGCATTAAGGTAAAAAGAACTTCTGGCAGTCACCGGACCCCCGAGACCCCCGTTTTACTCACCTGAGCCCTGGAATTTCCCACGTCAAGGATGCACTGTCTCTCTGCTCAGGGTTCTCAGCTATTTATTGGATAGATTGATAGCAGCGTAGTCATTGGGTCCCCGCTGCTGTCAATCCAATGATGCGGGCTCTGGGGGTGGGGCCGTGTCCTGCATTCGGCTGCTATGGACGCCGAATGATGGGCTAGGGAGCAAGGTAACCCTGGAGGAGCGCTTCTCCTAGGGTGTAATCTGATGTGGGGAGGAGCCGCCGGGGACCGCAGAAGACAGTGTTCGGGCAACTCTGTGCAAAACTAGCTGCACAGTGGAGATAAGTATGACATGTTTGTTATTTCAAAAAAAAAATTGATCTTTTACAAACACTTTAAGTTTACATTTTATATATCTGATTGGTCTCCACCTTTACAAGTCATGAAATGTGTCCCTAAGAAGGTTCACTCATGGAGCTAATCAATTTTTTTTAAACATGCAGCAAATCTTCCGTCTGTAAGAAAGGAGAGACATCATTACCTATCACGTGAATAAGTCTGTCAGACACATAGGTCCTGTAAGATATTGTTCTCTCTGGAAATCATTCGCACATTGTCCTAATAAGGTCATTACTTGTTATATGTGAAGATATTACTGTCTTGTCATAATGAAATAATTACATCCCTTTTATTTGTTGGAAGACTATTATTTTGTAAGCGTTGACAGGCAGTGATAGCACTACACTGAAAGGTTATATATGTGATTTTTTTGACCTTACTCTTAGCTCTCTAGGAATCTAACACATTATTTTTCACAAGTTTAATGGGTCTAGTAGAACTGGAGCCATCCAGATTGATTTACAGAATAAAACAGACACTCATAAACTCAAGATAATTTGTCAGCAATGCCGAATGTCCTTACATTTGTTTCACGTTATACCTAGACATCAAACATATCCAAAAGACTGGATCTTCAGCAATGTTTGAACAGTTGCAAACATAATGTGTATATGTGTATGTGTAGATCTATATATACCGTATTTATCGGCGTATAACACGCACAGGCGTATAACACGCATCCTAACTTTAATAGGGAAGTTTCGGGAGAAAAACTTTCCACAGCCTCCTGCGTATAACACGCAGGCACAGTTTACCCTCTATTTTCAGGGTAAAAAAGTGAGTGTTATACGCCAACAAATACAGTATATCTATATATATATATATATATATATATATATATATATCTATATATATATATATATATATATATATATACATATGTATATATATGTATAGATATATAGAAATACTGTGGATATAAAGATATTTATAATATATCTAATATATATATATTTATATATGTATATATATACAGTATATATATATATATATATATATATATATATATATATATATATATATATATATATATATATATATACATACAGTTAGATATGCCGTGTACACACGAACAGTTTTCATCAGACGAACAGATCGTGTGTGGGCCCCATCGTTTTTTTTTTCCATCGGGGAAAAAACTTAAAACCTGTTTAAAAATTATCTGATGGTTAAAAAACAGATAGAAAAAAACGATCGTCTGTGGGGAAATCCATTGGTTAAAAATCAACGCATGCTCAGAATCAAGTTGACGCATGCTCGGAAGCATTGAACTTAATTTTTCTCAGCATGTCGTTGTGTTTTACGTCACCACGTTCTGACATGATCGTTTTTTTAACTGATGGTGTGTAGGCAAGACTGATGAAAGTCAGCTCCATCGGATATCTGATGAAAAAATCCATCAGACCGTTTTCATCGGATGAACCGATCGTGTGTACAGGGCATTAGAGTGACTCAAGGATTTAATCTATGATTAAAACTACCATTGATAAGAACTATCTTACTGCTTAACCACTTCCTGCCCGGTCAATGGACAATTGACGTCCGGGAAGTGGTTGTGAAATCCTGACTGGACGTCTATTGACGTCCTGCAGGATTTCATACCGGCACACGCCTGTGGGGGCGCGCAGCGCAGTGTCAGTCTGACACCCTTAATCCCTGATCTCGGTAAAGAGCCTCTGGCCGAGGCTCTTTACCACGTGATCAGCCGTGTCCAATTACGGCTGATCACTGTGTAAACAGGAAGAGCCGTCTGACAGACGCGAGTAGAGGAGAGCCGATCGGCGGCTCTCCTGACGGGGGTTTGTGCTGATTGTTTACCAGCGCAGCCCCCCCTCGGATGCCCACACTGGACCACCAGGGAAGCCCACACTGGACCAAGGGCAATAAAAAAAGAGAATAGATGGGCACTGACTGGCAAAATGGACCCCACAGTGCCCATCAGTGCCGCATACCAGCGCCCATCAGTGCCGCCTCACCGGTGCCCATAATCGAAGTAGAAAACGTACTTAAATTTTTTTGGGTAAATAACAGAAAAAATAAACTTTCTTTTTTTTCAAAAATGTCGGTCTTTTTTTAGTTGTTACGCAAAAAATAAAAATCGCAGAGGTGATTAAATAACACCAAAAGAAATCTCTATTTGTGGGAACAAAATGATAAAAAAAATCGTTTGGGTACAGTGTAGTATGACCGCGCAATTGTTATTCAAAGTGCAACAGCGCTGAAAGCTGAAAATTGGCTTGAGCGGGAAGGTGCGTAAGTGTCTGGTATGGAAGTGGTTAAGCTACCTATATCTTGCAATCTACTGATCATTATGCCATGCAATGTTCACTGATGGTAACCTCTGATTATGCATTTTATCCATGTGCTCAGTTTGAATTGCCCAGGATTGTGATGAGTTTTACTTTAAAATTTTGTTTAATGCTCTGCAGATTTTACCTAAACTCTGAGTATTACCTGGGAGGAAATATTTAAGCGTTCTCTGTCATTACTCTGTTATGATGGAAGAGATGACTGTATTTGGCAGGGAAAAGTCAGAAATGTTTTCATGGAAGCAGTTTTGTATATGATTTATACATACAGTATAACCTGGAATCTGTTGTTGGAGTTTTTACTGACAACAGCATCACCATCTCCTAGTCCAGGGGTCTCCCAACTTTCTAAACAAAGGGCCAGTTTACTGCCCTTCAGACTTTAGAGGGGCCGAACTGTGGCCAGCAGGAATTTATATTTTTGTTTTCTGGCATCAGTGGGAGTAACACTTCCCCACCTTTGGTATTAGGGGGAGAAATAGTGTCCCATTGGTGATGTCAATGGCAGGAATTATGCTCCATTTCTGGAGTCAGAGAGAAAAATAGGGTCTCATATCAGTAGGATGAATAGTGTCCCACGGGGCCGGATAAATGCAAGAAAAGGGCTAAACCTGGCCCCCGGGCCGCAGTTTGGAGACCCCTGTACTAGGCTGTAGTGTGGATGATTACATATACATATGGAAGTTGGTTTTCCTCTGTATCATTTCTGCACCTATTTCCCAGCACACCAGAGAAGTGTAACCGGGTCATAGAAGTTTGTGCAGTTTAATGGACGAATCTGATGAGACGTGTGTCATTGCAGTCAACGGGTCAGTAAAATAACCTTGAAATACATAGCGCCAACACTGGATTATGTTATTATCAAACACTGATTGATGATTTACTGCCTTCTGCAACCTTCTCCAGGATAGAGAAACTTTGTGAAGAAGAAAAAAAAAAAGACCAATACAATTTGGTTCTAATCCCACGCAACATTCATTATAAAAGTTTATCCCCCATAGACATTTACCTATAGTTGATATATTACCTAGCGATTTTACCACTTTCCCATTCAGCTATCTGAAACCCAAAACCAACAATTTCGTATTATGCAGCTTACTAATCCTTGGTGTGGTGGCCACAATAATACTCTTGTTTTTAATACACGTTTGCCTTATTTTCACCTGGTTATTCTGTACCCAGATAGCAAGGATAACTTCTCACAAATTATTTTGTACCCAGATAGCAAGGATAACTTCCCACAAATTTGTGGCAGTGTTTAATTGCGATGCCTCCGATGGGTTTTTCCGACAGAATTCCGCTCAAGCTGTCTTGCATACACACGAACACAATTTGACCGTCCAAATTCTGACTGTCAGTTAAAACGACGCAGTGCCGAATCGCAAAGTGACCTGGTCTTTGGCCAGCCAAATGGTTCGGGGCTTAATAGTTAACAAGTCATTTTCAAACTTGCAGCACAATTGCTTGTTATCTGGGTAGATGACAGACTTCCTGACTCTGAGTGGCTACATCACACCTCCACTGTGTCTATGAAGGGAGCCGTGGTTGTCAACATAGGCTACGCTCCTGATGTGAATGGGAGATAATTAAAAGCGCTACCCAAAAGAACTCTGATGTGCCCATATTTTTTCATCTCCATTACATGGGGGGAAGGAAGATAACAGGAAGTGGTAAACATACTTAATTCCTGGCTAAATCAACATGTATTATCTGCACTTGCTGAAAAATTTCTAGGTTTGAAAAAATAAATCTATGGGCTAAAAATCTGCAATGTATTCAATTTTTTATCCTGGGTTTAGATACATATCCTTTAAAGTGGTACAACCCAGTGAAGTGACTAGCCTCAGGTGATCCATAGAGATGAAACAAATTGCCCTGCATAAATTGTACCTGCCTATCTAGAGCCCCTTGTTCTCTAAATCCATTCAACGTTCTGAATTTTAAAGCTTGTCTGAAACTTCAGAAAAAAGAGCTCAGTGATGGGGGCTCTGACAGCTGATTGGATGGATGGGACCCCCCCCCCCCCTACTTCCCTTTTTCCCTTTACACAGCATACAGGAACAGAACTGAGGCTCACATTTTTTCTTTCAGAGCTCATTCTGATAGCAAAAGAATGAAGCAGCAGACAAAGGTGACACTTATGCCCCGTCCACACGATCGGAACTTTGGTCGGGATAAACTCCGACGGATTTTTCTGACAAAATTCCGTTCAAGCTGTCTCGGTCACACCAAATTCCGACCATCCAATACTACGACGAGCCGAGAAAAATGAAGTTCAATGCTTCCGAGCGTGTGTCGACTTCATTCTGAGCATGCATGGATTTTTTCTCCGTCGGAGTTCCACACAGATGATCGGAATTTGTGATAGATTTTTTTTTTATTGGAAAAAAAGAGAACATGTTCTCTTTCTAAGTCCTTCAGAATTTTCGATGGAAAAAATCCGATGGGGCACACACACGGTCGGAATATCTGATGAAAAAGTTCCGTCTGACTTTTTTCGAAATTTCGATCCTGTGTACAAGGCTCCTAATTAAGACAAGTACACATTATAGAAGGATGTGCTTTGTCCATCTAGAATGGCTGAGGTTTACAACCACGTTAAGCTGCTCCTCCACCTTCTTATATAAAGTAACACCATTTTAATGGGAACATAAATCATAAAGCAAAAAGTTATGAATTCATGAAACCCTGATATGCTACCATGGGAGAGAAAGGAAATATAAGATAAAAACACAAAAAAAATAAGAAAGTGATAAAATAATGGTGTTGTTTAAAGAACACATGAGTAAGCTACGTTCCTTCTTATTAAGTTGATGCCCTAAAGAGTAAAACAGTTTTGAACTGTTCTTAATGCTGAGCCTGACCCACAATATGTCATGCCGATCTGTTCGGGCCACAATGATGCGTTTCTGCCTTATATGGTTGGATTGCTATTTGCAGTTGGGAAGAGCATGAATAATTAGATACCTTGGGATTGCTGGTGCAGAGTGTGTGTTAATATGTGGAAGCAGGTTAGGCACCTGTCAACTGCAGAAGATTCGTTTCCACTTGAATGTAAATTTGTGGCATTTTACAAAAGCCTGCTGTGCTTGAGTATGCTAAAAATCATCTGCCCTGCCAGAATTCCTTTTGTATAGAACCCTTTGTGGTCTTCCATATGTAATTCATCAAAGTCAAGAGAAAACCAGCCAGTTGTGTTTTCTAATGTGTGTGTCTCTTTGCTTTCGGGAGACATGTCAAGATTTAATAAGTAAATGCACAGAAATCGCAATCACGCTCTGTATACCACATTAACATCTCATCGGCCATTTTGTTATTAGTATTATTGTGATATATTTATTTTTAGTATTTTTTTTTTTTTTCGTCACGGTAAATTATGGAACACCATTTACTGAATGGAGTGACAAAAAAATAACACATTTTAGTTAAAACTATTATATGTAAATATTGGAGCATCTGCCATTCCCTGTCTTGTCAGATTATCCTGGAGGGCTAGAAAAAGTCATTTAAAATGCAGTTTTTGCTTTCCTCTCATGCTGTTGGTTTCCATCGTTTGTCTTGTACTAACTCCACTGTATATTGTATATAGCATAGCAAGTTTAATTGGAAAAATTGTATCGCACAGATTTGTGATAAATATTTTATTTGGACATATGCATGCATGAACATGTGTGTTTTAGGAGAACAAATACATTGAAACCCTTTGTTAGCGTTACTTTAAGCTTACTTAAAGCTGATGTTTAAGTTTAGTAAAAAAAATAAAAATAATGGCCCAGATTCATAAAGCAATTACGCCTGTCTAACTGGTGTTAGACAGGAGTAATTTCAAATTTTGCGCGCCGTATCACTAGTTTGAATCCTCAAACCATGATACGGCGGCTTCGGGCTTCGATCTGAGAGGCTTACGTCTCCGTAAACCTTCGGATCTACGCTGCGATATATTTGCGGCCGCTGGGAGGAGTTCGCGTCGTTTTGATGCGTCGGGATATGCAAATGTGTTTTTACGGCGATCCACGAAGATACGAGCGGTCTTCGCAATCGCTTACGTCTGTTTTTTTTTTTACGTACTGTTAGACCAGCTTTTTGCTGGTCTAACGGTGCGTAACTCATGTTAAGTATGGCCGTCGTTCCCGCGTCGATTTTAATTAATTTTTTTTTTTTTTTACGTAACTCGTTCGGGAATAGAAATGTCCGTAAACGACGCTACTCAAACAACGAATGATGTAACGACGTGATTTCACGCAATGCACGGCGGGAAATTTGCGAACGGAGCATGCGCAGTTCGATCGCCGCGGGAACGCGCCTATTTTAAATCCTTCACGCCCCCTACTCGTCTATATGGATTGCGACGGGAGAAATACACTACGCCGCCGTCGTTTACTGGACAAAATCTACCTGGATTCCACGTAGAGCCAGGTAAGAAACGGCGGCGTAGTGTATTTCTAATACGCTACGAGAATCCAATTCTCTCTGAATCTGGGCCACTGTTTTTGGATATACATTATCAGGGACAATACTTACCTAACAAAGTGTACCCTATGTCCTGTTGCTTGCTGGTTCCTTCTCACATTGGTGAACTTTCAGCGCTGTATGTACTAACGCTGAATGTAGTGCAGGTATACATTTTCAATACCTGTGGGCTCTCTGTGAAAGCTGGAAATCACTCCCAAGACCCATGTGCGCCCTTCAGAGGGCATATTGCATTTTTCTCAAGTATGGTTCAATCCTCACCTGGCATTCAGTGCTAACTGCATCGGCTGTAATTGTGGACACTCGCCCTCCTCTTTCATTCCAGAATAATTTTCATGGAATTTAAAGTGTTTTGTGAATAAAAGAGGACATACTGTCATTTATCTCCCTCTGCTCCATTTAGAAAACTCTTTGCATTCAGTTAAAAAAAAGCTAAAAATAGGTAGAACATGTAACACGTTCTAAAGGTGATTTTTTTTTCTCTTTAAATTATACCTAAAGCCACCATTTTTTTGTTTATTTGTTTGGATAGAGTAGGGAAGGATTAGAGCTCATTTTCCCATCTTCATCTCATTGGGGAGAATTGTCTTTACTTCCTGTGCCATAAACAGTAATTTTTTCAGAATAAGCCCTGGTTCACACTGATGCTACTTTGAAATCGTGCTACTTTACTTGAAGTGGCGCAATTTCAAAGTAGCAAGGTCAGCGCCATTTCAGGTGCTACTTGATAGACATTTGTGTGGCTTCATACATGTATGTCTATAGAAATCGCACCTCAAATCGTCAAAAGTAGTGCAGGAACTACTTTTGCAAATCGGTGTGGTGCCAAAAAATCGGTGTCGCACCAATTGGAACAGTGCCATTGCCACCAATAGGCTGTGACTTATCATGCAATTTGATCTCTCAAATCGCATGACAAATTGCTCCAATGTGAACTTAGGCTAAGGGTGATTTCAAACTGATCCACTGCAGTTTGTCCTCAGTGCAGTGTATTTGTGCAGTAATCTGCATTTTTCCATAGACTTCTATTAGATCAGACATTCTTGGTGTGTTTTCTGAAAGCTCACCCCAAGTTCTATTTTAGTGGTCACAAAGGAGTTATAACTGTTGGGAGGTTTTCCTTTTATTCCTGTTCAGGTGACCGCTAAGGAAAAGAGGGGTTAGCTCAGACGAAGCAGGGGAAATGGAAAAGTGTATTTTGTGTTTAACTTGCATTTATCCTTTAACGTATTTAGAGTTCAACTTTCATTTTCTAATGGGTAAGTCCAACTAAGGGCTGATGTAGACAGTTGTTCATGTCAAAAGCCGTTTCCATTCGCACAAAGCTACAGGCGTTCGAACAGAAAACACAGGATTAGACGAGAATAGGCTATGTTTGACCTGCTTTGCCTGCAGTTCAAATGCACCTCGATAGTAAATGTTACATCAGAAGAAGCAGGTCAAATGCAGGCTTTTAAAATTGTTGATGTGTTTTATAATATTAAAGGCATTAAAGACAATAATGCCCCCTACATACACGATCAGGATTCCTGGCAGTAAAAAGTTCACCGGGAATCCCAGGGGGAGACCGAGAACCTGCTCTGTCACTTTCCCCCGTCGGGAAAACTGTGGTAAGAGCTTTGGCCAGGAATCCCGGCCATGTGTATGCTCCACCACAGTGTTGCCCATAGGGAAACTGCTGGGAAAAAGATCACCGGGAATCGCGGCAGGAAAAACGAGAACACGTTCTCATTTTTCCTGCCGCGATTTCCGGCAGTTTTCCTGTCGGGGGAACTGCCATGGAGCATACACATGAACAGTTTTCCCGGCCAAAAGCTGTCATGGCAGTTTTTCAGACGGGAAAACTGGTCGTGTGTACGAGGCATAACAATGGTCTGCACAGATCAAATGCAGGGAAACAACGCCTCATAAACTGACAATTTCGTTTTCGATAAAGGAAAAGTTCATCACATTGATTAGAAACTTAGCCGAGGAGGTAATTTATTTCAGTTTCCTGGTCCAACACTTTTCACATAAATATCGGTGGGTTTCACTAGCCTTGATGGATTTTTATTTACTTTACATTGGGAAGAATGCAGCATGAAGGCTTGGAACACCTAGAATGGTGATGGTGAACCTTGGTACCCCAGATGTTTTGGAACTACATTTCCCATGATGCTCATGCATTCTGCAGTGTAGTTGAGCATCATGGGAAATGTAGTTCCAAAACATCTGGGGTGCCAAAGTTCGCCATCACTGACCTAGAACCATCCTGCTATAGCTGGTGGCCTGTCCCCTGACAATGCAAAATCTCTCCAAGGTCTACAAGAAATTCAAGAAACCAGTGGCTTATTCAACCACTAGACTTCACCTATAACAGAAGTTGCATTTTTAAACAGACTAATATTTTAAATTTAAAGGTTTTTTATAAGGTGACTTTTACATTACATGTTACCTGCTCATGTATACTTGGCCAAATATTAAAATGTCAATCACCGTTCCCTGCAGCTGCAGACATAAACACTTGTTGTAAGCACCGAACACAATAGGCAATAACACAGCTTTTGTGGTCATGGTCCTTTCTGTGCAAATATAGGAAGAAAATGGCAAGTCTAACCTCTCCATCAAAATCCTTTAAATTGTATTCATTATCACTGACCCAGGAATAGAGGTTACTTTAGTTCATAATAATACATTGCAGACAGACATGAAACATTTGTATTAAACCTGACCCATGGGACAGATCCTACTTGTTTAGCAGCTATAATTTTCATCTTTTTTTTTTTTTTATACCTGGCTGCCCTACCAAATCCCCAAAGCTGCCTGTAACCTCATCATTTAAATAGCCCAGAGCCTAAGCCTGTAGAATATAGTGTTCCAGCACTGCTCTTTCTCTCAGCCTGTTGTGGCTTTGTCTCCATGGAGTATCAGAGGAAGGTTTCACAGCAAATAATCCGTTGTAAAGAGGCCGCTATCCTGTCCTGAAAGGTGGTAAAATCTTGCTTATTTTTGTATGCAATGGATTTGGTAAAATATAGTTTAAAGAGAATGTAACATTTTAGATTCAGTTATCTTAAGCTTGGTAAATCTACCTGTTGCTTATAAAAGCAACACAATGCCACACTTCGATGAAATCCTGCACAAATCTTGTTATTTAACTCCTTCCTGCCTCCTCCTAACCCTTTAACTGTGTTTTAAGGTTGGAAGGCAGGGCAGACTTCTCAGGCATTTAATTGGCTGTAACGGTGGTCACATGATCAGGAACCCATCCAGCTGGCTCTTGATCACAGCCTAATACTGGGAGCTGTCTGTGACAGCTTGGTCACTGTGATGGGATAACACAGTGAGTGCGCCTTGACCCATCATCCCTGTTGTCACACATATGCATTATATGGTCAGCAAGAGTTTAAAGGTCCAGGTTTAGTTAATAGAACCTTGTGAACTTAGCCTGTTCATGGCTTCCTATGTGTTTTGGATAATCCAACACCAAGGTTTCCCTGCCATTATTCACAACCCACCCACTTCTGCATGTTTGATTGCCTTACTTCCTTCTTAATATGAAATATATATATATATTTTTTGGGGGGGATTTTGGGATCCCCCATTCAGTGCCATGTCCTTTAACAAATTTTTGAACACAAATAGTTATTTCTGAAACCAAAATGTGTTGATTTGCTCTTACTACATACAGGCTTTGCATACAGGGCAACAAATGACACTGTGAAGCTACATGATCAATGACCATCTTTTGCGGGTAAAATAAAACAAAGTGCAGATGAGACAGTTTATAGTGCCTCTTAACCGAGAAATCTCCCCAGTCAAGTTTCTAGGAGATGTAATGCTGCGTACACACGATCATTTTTCGGCATGAAAAAAAAAAACAATGTTTTTAAAAAATGTCATTTAAAATGATCGTGTGTGGGCTTCACATAATTTTTTGGGTTCTGAAAAACGTAAAAAATAAAAAAATTCGAACATGCTGCATTTTTTAACGTCGTTTTAAACAATGTCGTTTTTTGGGTTGTAAAAAATTATGGTGCGGGCTAAAACGACGTTAAAAACCCGCTCATGCTCAGAAGCAAGTTACAGTATGAGACGGGAGCGCTCGTTCACGTTGTAAAAGACAGAAGAGCACAAATTGTCTTTTACTAACACAGAATCAACTAAAGCAGCCCAAAGGTGAATATAAATTCCCCTTTAGTGTGCCGTCGTACGTATTGTACATCACCGCGCTTTGCTAGATCATTTTAAAAAAATGATGGTGTGTGGCCAACGTCATTTTAATGATGAAGTTGGAAAAACTTTGGGCCAGATTCAGGTACACGTAAATTTGCGCAGCGTATTCGAAATACTCTACGCTGCCGTATTTTACCAGGCTCTAAATCGAGTTCTGGTAGATTTTTGCCCGTACGATACGGCGGCGTAGTCTATTTCTCGCCGCGTAATCGAAATACGCGATTAGGGGGCGTGAAGCATTTAAATTAGGCGCGTCCCCACGGCGATCGAACTGCGCATGCTCCGTTCAGAAATTTCCCGCCGTGCATTGCGCGAAATAACATCGATACGTCATTCGTTATTTGAGTAGCGTAGTTTACGGACATTCCTATTCCCGGACATTTTACGTCAAAATTAAAAAAAATACTTAACATGGGCTGTCTAATATTAGACCAGCAAAAAGCTGGTATAGTGTTACGCAAAAAAAAGATGACTAAAGATGCCGTAAGAGATTGCGATTGAAGATCGTAATTTCGGGGATCGCCGGCAAAAGCTCATTAGCATACCCCGACGCGGAAAACTACGGGAAGTCCACCCAGTGGCCGCAATTTTATTGCAGCGTAGATCCGAAGGCGTATGAACACGTAATCCAGTCGAATTGAAGCCCGCAGCCGTCTATGTCTATTCATGGTTTGAGGTTTCAGACTAGCTAAAAAACGCGCGTAGTTTGAAAGTACTCCAGTCTAACACCAGTTAGACAGGAGTTACGGCTCTCTGAATCTGGCCCTTTGTTTTTTCTACATGCTGAAAAATGACCGTGTGTACCCGGCATAAGAGTTTGTCAGGTGTTTTATCTTTCTAGCATCTAACAAAAAATTAAATAAAAAATTAAATATCAGTTTTGAGTGGTGTAACCCCTGTAAGAATGAATGTGTTTACTTCCAGTAGGGCTTCAGGTCACTGTAAATGATTGGGTGACATTCCTGGTTTTGGATAAAATGGAGAAGAGTTGAAATCCCTGTCAGATTTTTATTGCTGTTTGCAGTCACCATCTTTGTCATCTCACTAGGGCACAAGGTGATGGGAAAACCAAGATTTTACAGTCAACAGAACAGGAAGTGAAGGTGAAGAATCTTCCAATAGGGACAATTGAGGGGATTTCCTTTCACTTTGTATAGATATCCTCTTCCTATTTGATAGATCTTTAAGGCAGGACATAAGGAAGGAAGATCTCCCTAAAAGGAAAGATCTAAGCTAAGCACACAAATCAAAGACCACGCTAAGCACTTTCCCCGACTTGTTCATCCCCTGACTTAGTTGGAGTAGGCGGTACACTTTGGTGGGGGTGGGTCAGCCACACCTCATGATCTTTGACCTCTGGGAACCCACCTTCTGACCTTTGACCTCTGGGGGAGCTCCCTGTTCCAATTCCTGAGTCCTAGCCTTATTCTTCAAGGGGAAGTTGTGTGCCATTTGCAACTAAGCCGTCAGATTTACAGATCTGAAGTGTCCTGAAAAAAAAAAAATCCTGCTGTAATATGTTGCATGTTTACCAGATAAGGGGATTAAAAGGTTCTGCCACATAATCATAGGATTACAGGAACATATTATCTTGCATTTACTGTGATGTGTTTTATGAATTGAGAAATAGACAGTCGCAAGGTAAGAATCATAGGCCAGGTATATGTGTTGTCAGCTCAAAACCGTCTGGCTATTTCTAGCGAACTGTAAGTATGATTTACTCGGTTCTGTTTCCATGTCTGCTGTGTCTTGAACTCTGACTAAGCTCCATAAAGTCATTAACATTACTGTCATGACAGCTGCTTGGTCCATTGTATTCTAAATCAGAAATTAATAACGTGTAATTGGAACCTGCACAGGCTGTGACTTGTCTTCACCCTACATACAGTAGAGTCAGGTATGATTTTAGTAAATGAGCTTTAATGCCCCGTACACACGATCAGAAATTCCAACAGCAAAAGTCCAATGTGAGCTTTTGAACGAAAATTCCGACCGTGTGTATGCTCCATCGGACTTTTGCTGTCGGAGAGCTGGTTCTCAAATTTTCAGACAGAAAAAATTCCTGTCCCAATTCCTGTAGCTATTCCGGCGCGCAAAATTCTGACACATGCTTGGAAACAGTTTGACACATGCTCGGGAAGCATTGAACTTAATTTTCTCTGCCCTGTCGTAGTGTTGTACGTCACCATGTTTTTGACAGTCGAAAGTTCAGAGAACTTTTGTGTGACCGTGTGTATGCAAGCCAAGCTTCAGTGCAATTCCGTTGGAAAAACCATCCAAGGTTTTTCCGATTAAAAATCCGATCGTGTGTACGGGTATTTGTAAATTATTCTTGATTTAAATTAATAAGGGTCTCCATTTATTTCTGTATTGACACTACAGTTTTGATCTTCAAATTCTTGAAGTTCTAGAGTTTCGCCCCGGTGGGTGGCATTTAATTGGTTTAGAGACTGCACAGTGTGAAGTGTTCAATTACACTATTTTATATTTTAAGATGCTACCGAGTGACATAATACCACATAGACAACTTTAACCCATTAATTATAGTATTTTAATGTTTATGATACAGTATTTATGTTAGTTGGTGCCACCGCTAAAAATGAAAGCTTGTTTCAATTTAGTTTATGTGTATTTTGAGCTTCTTATCTAGTCCTAAAAATGTGAACATGCTTGTATTTTTTTCCAGTAAGCACAACATGGCTTTGTAGAAAAGGCATACACATTTTTGCCCGTATGAATATTTGGATTAGCCACACAGTTAAAACAGTCTGGATGTGCTGTTATGGCTATAAAAAGAACATATATTGAAGACGGTATCTCCTTGCCACCAGCACCTCTGGCCAGTTTGGAAGAACCTTTTAGTGATGTTTTTGTGCTAACAGACTTCTTTGAGTACAACATGTGTTATACTTTATCAGACAGACCTGATCATCCAGTATCCTCTTTGCCATGAAGACCTCCATATTGTCTAGTAATCTAATGCTCAGGACATCAATTTGAAGCCATCACAGATCTCACTAAGTTCTTGTAGGTAGCAGTAGCATTGGTGAAATGATTCTATTTGTACTATTGCAAACTCTAATCAGGCGTAAGTTGAATACGCATAAGCCCTGGAGCATTGGCTGGGCAGTCGACCCCACAAATGGTCTATTTTGTCTTGCAATACAATAAATATTTCCTGAATTTTCCATCTCAGTTCATCTTTCCAGTAAATTGCTATTTACAATATCGATACCTGTAGTCCTGTGGGAGGTTCAATTGACAAGAGAATTCCCTGTTATGTCTACTTCACACAGGTTTTAGTTTTTAAACACAAGTTTGAAGAGTATCATTGGTGGAACGTATTTATAAAGTATTTATATAGCCTTCAGCAAATTGCTTTAAACCTTTATAAAGATACCTTTAAACAATAAGGCATTGGAGTGCTAGCAATCTTTAATATGACTACAGCTATGGGAAGCACTGTCACTAAGATCTGTATACAGCTCTTTTGGGTTACAGCTGAAAGATGCTTTATTGGCTTCATGAAAGTTCTGCAAAATTTACTGAAAGCTTTATATGTGCTTCTTAGGCCGCGTACACACCACTAAATAAATCCGATCAAATCGGTCTGACAGACCGTTTTGATCGGATTTGTCTGCTGGGATATATTGGTTTGATCGTGTACACACGATCAAACCAAAATCCCCGCCGGCAGACAGCGCGGTGACGTGGCGGTGACGTTGACGCCACCACGTCACCGAACCAGGAAGTAAAATACTTCCACACATGCGTTGAATCCATTCGATGCATGTGCGTACAGATATGTGTCCTTCTCAACCCCTCATGTCGGACGGACGGGTTCCCAGCAGACAGATTTTAAAGCATGCTTTAAAATTTGTCTGCTGGAAAAACCTGTCTGCTCTGCCGTACACACGATCGAATTTGTCTGCTGAAACGGTCCGTCGGACCGTTTTTAGCAGATAAATTCGATTGTGTGTACGCGGCCTTAAAGGCTTACAGAATACAATGGTCTTCTGCATTTTAGCCTCTGTAATATGTGAAAATGTATGTGCTTTACCTACTGTGTATGTGTGTGCTTGTATATAATTCTGAAAAGTTTGGAAAGCCATTGCTTGCTTTATTTATTGCTAACCAGTATGAGGGTCTATATTTTTGATCCCTCAACGTTCTGGTAATTCAGCTCTCTTCTTTCTCAAGAAAACCAAACTGGAATAGAAAACATTGGGTTTTCTATTGTAGGTACTGCTTTGAGTACCATTGAGGGCACAAGCAATGATACAATATATTTTGGCAGAGCTGTGGAAATTTCCAGGGTGCATTTGAAATCACTGGTTACAGCTAACAGAAGGATGGTGGACCCTTTTTAAAAGTTTATTTATTGCTAACCAGTATGAAGGTCTATATTTTCGATCCCTCAACGTTCTGGTAATTCAGCTCTCTTCTTTCTCAAGAAAACCAAACTGGAATAGAAAACATTGGGTTTTCTATTGTAGGTACTGCTTTGAGTACCATTGAGGGCACAAGCAATGATACAATATATTTTGGCAGAGCTGTGGAAATTTCCAGGGTGCATTTGAAATCACTGGTTACAGCTAACAGAAGGATGGTGGACCCTTTTTAAATGTTTATTTATTGCTAACCAGTATGAAGGTCTATATTTTCGATCCCTCAACGTTCTGGTAATTCAGCTCTCTTCTTTCTCAAGAAAACCAAACTGGAATAGAAAACATTGGGTTTTCTATTGTAGGTACTGCTTTGAGTACCATTGAGGGCACAAGCAATGATACAATATATTTTGGCAGAGCTGTGGAAATTTCCAGGGTGCATTTGAAATCACTGGTTACAGCTAACAGAAGGATGGTGGACCCTTTTTAATTGTGGGAGAAATATGTAATCTGCTTTCACAGGTCCTCCTACAGAAAATATTAGTTGATTACCTGCCATGCTCATACTTGGGATTCAACACTTTCATCAGCACTGACCCAATAATGAAATGTGCATTTGATGAAATCAGAGTAAATTTATGATTCCTGATTTTTTTTCTCCATACATTTTTTATTGAAAATAGAAAAGAGAACAATGTTACATATAATTCAGCAGTAACAACCTATATGACAGGTGATCTCAAGGGGAGTTACAACATATTGCTATGCTTGAGATTTAGGAACAGCAAAACATGTATGACTAGGTTCAAGCAGCATTGTCAATAATCCCATAGAAACTTTCAACTATTGTATATCTCCCAGGGTGGAAGTAGCTTGAGGTGACAGAAACTGGAGACATCGGGGTGTTCGAAATCACAGGCCTCTGGATCTTTTTACAAAGTCTACCTCATAACCCATCGCAGCCCTTTACCTACATATAGAGGTCCTATATCTATCACTAGGTTTCCCCTATTATAGGCAGTATGGGCGGACAGGGACGGCACAACGCCACCCCGTCTACCCTGCATGATTCCTGATTTTTATTCATGTTCTCAGAGACTCTGATTGATGGCAAAGGATCAGCATCAACAACCACTAGCATTTTCAGTAGGTCAGTAATGATGGTTCACTTACTGCTTTTGTGGGGGGTTCTCCTTTAATGGATACTGTGACAGTGCCATGTAATGGTGTAGTTGTTTCTGTACATTATATAAAGGAAACAGCAAAACATGTATTGCTGAGCCCATAAAAACATGAATAATGATAAACATAACAGATTAATTTCCCATTCAACTATAATCTAACATCAGTAAAAAATATTTCCAGCTTAGTAAAAAATCCCAATGTTAGTTGACCAGAAATGTGCATTATATTAAAAGCTCCCATGGCTCTGCAGCTATCTGTATCACTATGTGCTTTTTTCCCTCTAGCTGCCTGTCAATCGATCTATGTACGTAGTAATTTCCTTGTACTGCATAATTAACACATGGTCAAAAAATGTGTTCTTTTTCAATTTTGATGATTGCGGGTTATGTTTACTGTAAGTCAGAAGCATCTCTTAAAAACCTGAGCAAGATTTTCAGAAACAGCCTGCAATAAAAATCACACACGCTTCATAAAACACTACTTGATTGATATCACTTGCACCATTAGGAACTAAACGACAAAGGATGTAATTTCAGTTCTCGCATGCAATATTAATCGAAAGCCTTTAAACCATCCTACTGATGGGAACTTTGACAATATGACATTTGAAGAATTGTTAGCCAAAGTCATTTTATCTTAGTCACATTTTCAAGTAAATATATAGAAAAAAAGCCTGCTATTTTCCTATTTCAGATTTGCATGCCTTTTTCTTTTTATACTTTGGAAAACTTAGAGCAAT
Organism: Rana kukunoris; assembly: GCA_029574335.1. Taxonomy (NCBI): domain Eukaryota; kingdom Metazoa; phylum Chordata; class Amphibia; order Anura; family Ranidae; genus Rana; species Rana kukunoris. The sequence goes on from CM056049.1 coordinate 602,935,772, forward strand.
GGCAGGAGAGAGACCCTATACCTGATGCATTTTATGGGATGAGCGCTCTCTCTGGATTGGTTTTCTGTATATGCAGTGATGTAGTGCAGCAGGCAGGGGCGGACAGACAACTCATGGGGCCCCCGGGGAATAGAAGATATGGGGCCCCCGGGCTTACAGATGGCCACCACGCCAGGAGGCAGTGCAGAGGCTGGGCAGCTAAAATCTCTGGATTTTCACATCAAAAGCATGTCAGTTTCGGACAAATCAGGGACAGATGTAAAAAAAAAAACACAGATTGTTGCATACTGTCCCTGGTTTTACTGAGCCTGGTAACCCTAATGTGGCCCCCTAGTGACTCAATGGTCAGTCCGCCCCTGGCAACAGGACTATTTGCTGCTCCTTATTTTATTTTCCCCATGGGCACTGAGTGCTACTGCTAATTCTCGAAACAGTACTCTATTACAGTCCATGTGAAGTTCACTGAATATCATATCAACTCAAACAAAATAAATTAGTAGCCACATTCAGATTATGACCATATTTCTAGGAAAGGTAATTGCACAGTCCTAATTATTTTATTTTTTTATTTGTTGTTTATCTTTCTTATGGAGGGAAAAATAGCTTGTTCTTGATGATAACATTACTTGGAATTGCAAGTTCTACTGACCTATACCTCCTTTATGAGTCAGCATCACATGCCCAGTGATGCCAATTAAATTGCGACAATGTGACTAGCATGTGGTGAGGTCTTGCTTGAACCCCACTTGTAAAGTTGTGCGTAAGATGAATTCCAGCTAGCTTTAGACACTGTCTTGAGGTAGCGACAGCTGCAATAAAGCTTCCTGCGGGTAGAAAAGTTTTTCTTATGGGTCCCATCTGGCCTTGAATCCCAGGTACAGTTACTTATCTTGCAACCGCTATAGTTCCTCTGCTGAACCAATTAAAGCAAAACCTCAGCATGCAAAAACATACCATTGGCTTCTTTGAAAAATGGAGTTTAATGCCTCTTTTCTGACACCCAATATTCCAAAAGGCATAATGCATATTATTATCATCATTGTTATTATTGTTTGCTGTCATTTCCATCTCGACTCCTGGGGACCACATGGATAATGCTTCTCCAGAGCAATTGGTCTTATGTTTGGGTCTAAATTCTTTTTTGACAGCGTGTTTATAATTTCAGTGGTTGCATCCTTCATTTAAAGAGGGCATAAATACTGCAATTCCTTTTCATTTATACTGTTGTTCCCACAATTCCCTATTGGAAGAGTGCTGACCACCTAGTTAAACGTCATAATTTTCTGCCCTAGAAAGCTATTTCTAAAACTGGTGTATTTATATAAACTAAGGACAGTTGGTAGCTGTTTTCCTGCCAAGAGATTACGCTTATAATGTTATCACTTTGGATCCTCATTCTCTATCTTATACAAAACGTGGAAAATATCCTTCCTCTGAGAGATAAGCCCATCTTAATCTGAAATCTCCTGTGTCTTTAAAGAACAAATTGGCAAGTTCTCCTAAGGGATGCCCGTTTTTACACATAAAATGTTTACATTTTATTTCAGGCTACTGTTTTAAATTGTTCATTATATAAACTGTAAGCCAATGAGCAAATTCACGTTACACTGCATAACAGAGTGCCACAGGCAAAGAAAGCAGTAGAGAAGTGTTTCAGTTCAGCTGCTGCTCTCATTCAGTTAGAAGGGTAAACGTGTGCAGTGTGAAGACTTACTCTAATAGCCAAGCTTTATGAGAAAACATTTCACTGCTGTGTTATCGGCAACATGTGAAAGTAATTATGGATGGATGGAGAGGTAACAAAAAGAGCAGAATGTTGTACTACAATATTAAGGACAATATGGAGTCTGAGGGTGGTTTGGTGGTCATCAGGTATAGATGTTTGTATTTGTAATGTCTATCTAAAAGAAGAAATACATTTTGTTTGTGTGTCATTTTTAAAAGGGGAACAAAGGAATGAGAGATATTCAAGGGCTGCCATTGCTGACCTCCTTTTAGGAATGCTAGTTGATTGGTAGTCTCTGGCTTTAGTAGTCCCTAGATCCAGTACAATCATGCAGATTATAAAGTCAGGATGAGGTTGGAACCCCTGATCAGCATGCTTGTTCCAGGTCATATCCCTAGAAACTAAAAATGCCATTGGAACAACTTGACAGTTAGGTAACTAGCAGTTCATTAATGTCCGTCTCCGTTTTCCCTTGTTAAAGATCTTAAATGTGATTTTAGGCAGATATACACAGATTAATGCAGTTTTGCATTCAATACAAATAATTTAATTAAACATTTCAATAAAAAAAATGTATATATTAAATGTATGTTTAAATACAAATAGCCTGCATTTTGAAGTTATGGTAAACCTTCACGTTGTAAAACAATCCATTTAGTTTAAAATGGAAATAAAAGGTAAACCGTTTGTGTATAAATATAAAAAAAACATTATTACCCTTTTGCCCCCCTTTTTTTATAAGTTATCACATGCCCTCTATCTCCTGCTGCATAAGAGCGGGTGAAGTAGAAGCAACAGTACACTGATCTTCCCAGTGAAAGGCTGTGCGGGCGGGGGGCGTGTCTTATACAGGGTATGATCTAAATGCTGGTGCTGTGTATGTTAACTAGCAGCCAGCACTGATTTATCATTTACTTTTGTAAATAAACAGTCAGGCCGTGTACACACGATCAAACATATCTGCTGAAACTGGTCCGCAGACCAGTTTCAGCGGACATATCCAATCGTGTGTACAGGCTAGCAAACAGGTTTCCAGCAGACAAAAGTTTTAAAGCATGCTTTAAAACTTGTCTGCTGTAAAGCTGTCTGACGGACATGTCCGCTGTTTAGTACGCCTAACCAGCGGACCGAAATCTCCCGCATGCGTCGAATGGATTAGACGCATGCGTGGAAGTATTTTACGTCCTGGTTTGGTGACGTGGCGGAGTCAACATCACTGCCACGTCACCGCGATGTCTGTCCGCGGGGATTTTGGTTTGATCGTGTGTACACACATCAGACCGTCGGACCGTTTTCATCGGATATGTCTCCTCGTGTGGACGCGGCCTCAGTGTTGGTGTGGCTGTGTGATCTTTCCAATATAGATCATATTACCACACCAGTGCTTACTGTTCATTCACAATAAATACAAGTCAGTTAGCACCATGGGGCTTCATAATCTATCAACTGCAAGCACTAAATGATCCTTTACTACTGCTTGTGCTGTGAATGAAAAGCCAGCACTGAACATTGCACAAAATCTTTTTACAGGTAGAACAGTGCTTATTTTTCTGGCTGTATCTCTCCCAGATGAACACCCATGCATTGGGCTTTAGTCTGGGGTGGAGCTATAACCAGCATTAAACAGAAATAAAATGTGGCTTTAATAGGGCCACCGTTTAAAATGTAACAAGTTAAATATTGTATGGTTATGGTACAGCAGTAGAGAAAAGTCAGGTTGCCAACCAAGCCCACCTGTCCTCAAGCGCTGTGTATATTTGTTAAGATTTAATTAAAGGAGTTACACATCCTTGTCAAGTGAAACAGCTCTGTTACATGTGTTTCAACGGTGGATTTAGCTGTTTTGCACACACTGGAATGATAAAACATGACATAGTCTTCCAACAATATCCCAAAAACAAAAGTGTTTAAGTATATTAAGCCTCTTCAGCGTAAAACTGACATTTCTGGCCTTGAAAAAGTGATTAACCAAATTCCTAGTGCAAGAAAAGAAATAGCTCTAGACTATAGTGACCAGTCCTGTTCTGGATAACATCAAAACCTTGCAATTCATTGGTTATTTCAGGCAAGATCACATTTTCTTTTTTATCCCCCAGTTATTGTAGTTGTAGTAATTTCTACTGTTTGTGGGATAAACTTAATCAAGACGGCCCTTAGCTATAACAGTGATAAAATGAAAGGCACAAAGGCCATATTGTTTCTTGGTAGTAATGATGTGTGCTGTACAGCACTGATACATTACACTGAGCTCAGTATAGACATAGATAGATTAATATATTAATGTATAATGTTTGCTAATCTAAAGAATTGGTTTCTGCACATCTATCTGGCACCTTCTCTACTTTAGCATGACATACATTAAACTGACTTTTTCTACAGTATCGGTTCTCTTCAGACAGATTTCTTTTAATTGGGCGCTGCTTTTGACTGGTTGAATTACCTTGTAACTGTCTTGTTGAAATGTGCCTGGATGGCCCGAGCAGTGATTCTAATCAAATACAATGACACCCACTAGTGTGGATAAAGGCAGCACTGATTAATTGCAATAAAATCTACCTGACTTGTAACTCTGATGAATTTATGTGGTTCTCTCTTGCCATCCATCCATCCATCCATAAGAATTTTCTGCAAGGCAGTCACATGGAAAATACTACTAAATATTTATTGTTAATAGAATTGGCAAGCTAGTGTAATACAGGCCAGACAAATCACTTGCCATTAACTGTACAGCTAAGAATGTCTCTCTTTAAATATGAAAGCAGTTCTGATGTAGCGCACACATGGTTATTCTGCTGGTGGAACAATATGAGTAATATTCATCAACTAGGAAATGTTCTGACATGATACAAATGTCATTTCTGTCCAAAGTCAATGTAGCTGCGAGACTTATATTGTAGACGGCTACACAAATCTTTCAGCTGACATATAATTAATGAAGTCATGCAGGTGTCTTGGAACTCTCCGTTTTGCTTTAGCTAATATTTTACTATGAAAGCAGAGATGTTAGGGTGTTCAAGCGTGTACTTACTGTAAAGGTTTTTGTGTGATAGATGATTATTAATTTTGGCTCTGAGTATAATTTCATAAGAGAAAATTAGCCGTATAGATTTTTTTTTCTTTAAGCATTTTTATAGGAGAGAGGGTTATCTATGTAATTCAGTGTTTTTCATTTTTTTTATCTTAATTGTGGCACCTTATAAAAAGTATTCAAAACCTAGTCTAAACGCCCAAGCTGTCTTGCATACACACGGTCACACCAAATTCCGACCGTCAAAAACGCGGTGATGTACGACACTACGACGAGCCGAGAAAAATGAAGTTCAATGCTTCTATACATGTGTCAACTTTGATTTTTAGTCTGTTGAAATTGCATCCAGACGAACGGAAAAATTGAGAACATGTTCTCTATCTAATTCCGTTGGAATTTCCAAGGGAAAAAGTCAAAAGGGGCATACACACGGACGGAATATCAGATGAAAAGCTGCCATCTGACTGTTTCTGTAGGAAATTCCACTCGTGTGTACAAGGCATAAGACAATGCGTACACAACCACCTTGATTAAATTAACTTTCCATCAGAAGCCCCCCTTTACATCAGAGGTTATTCCATCATATCAGAGGCCCCCCCATCACATCAGAGTTCCTCCTTTGCATTAGAGTCTCCCCATCGCATTAAAGGGATTGTAAAGTTTTTTTTTAATAACAAACATATTATAAAGTACTTACCTGCTCTGTACAAAGCTTTTGCACAGAGCAGCCCCCGATCCTCATCTTCTGGGGTGTACCGGGATCGCTCCTGGCTCCTACTATTCATCGGGTGCCCCCAACTGAGAGACGTTTTCCATGAGGCACCCGTGTGTTTGTGTGCTCACGAGTCCCACTGCTGCTTATATTTACACAGACAGCGGAACTAAGCCACCCCCCCTGCTCACTTGTCACTGGATTTGATTGACAGCAGCAGGAAATGGCTCTATCCAGTGAGGATGGAGATAGCGGCTGGAGTGGCTGGGCTCATGCACATCGCTGGAAAGAACGGGCTTAGGTAAGAAAAACGGAGAGCTCTGGGGGCAGCTGCAGCACAGAAGGTTTTGTATCTTAATGCATTAAGGTGATAAACCTGGAGACTTCCCAACCCCTTTAAAGGCCACCCTATCACCACAGAATCCCTCCATTACAGAGTCAGAGGCCCCCAATCATATCAAAGTACCCCCTATACAGGAGAGCCCCCATTAAATCAGAATCCTCTGTCACCATAGCGTTCCCCTCTGGATCATAGTGTCCTCTCATTCATCTGTGAACTAAGGCAAACTGGGTCTGGTGCTCACAGCACCCTGTACTCCTGGGGAACCCAAAGGGCACCCTGGTTGAGAAAAACTGATTTAAAGTTTTCCAACTTCATCATTAAAAACATTATTGCCCACACACCATCGTTTTAAAAAAAAATGATGAGCAAAGCGTGGTGACGTACATCACTTACGACGGCACTCTAAACGGGAAGTTCCATTCAAGCTCCCATCTCATAACTTGCTTCTGAGCATGCGCGGGTTTAAAACATCGTTTTTACCGTAGTTTTAGCCCACATACGATCATTTTTTACAACCCAAAAAACGACATTTTTTAAAACGACGTTAAATGTTTTTGTCGTTTTTCAGAAGATGAAAAACGAAGTGAAGCCCACACACGATCATTTTAAATGACGTTTTTAAAAACATAGTATTTTTCATGCCGACAAATGATTGTGTGTACACCACATAAGGATTCCTCTCTCATGTTTGTGCGTTCCTGTTAATTTTCACTTTTTTTCATGCATTCTGGAGAAGGAAAATGCATGCTGCTGTATTTTAATTTTTTTTTGCTTTTCTAAGCTGAATTCAGTGGCTTGAACTAGGATGATAGGAAAACTGCGAATGTGTTCGGGATGCGTTTAAATAAAATAGAACCTAAAAGCAAATGTGAACAAGCCCTCGCTGTTTAAAACTAACCATTTGAAATGAAAAATAGTTACCACCTGAGGCTTCAGAACAGAGTATGACTTGTGGAACAGAGACCCTATCACGTTCTTCGATTTCAATCAATCAGTAAATTATATGTCTATGTTTTGTCATACTGAATATTTATCCAATATTCAATATTATATTGTCAGTTTGGTTGTTAGTAAACTTGCTAGCCTTTTTTTCCCCTATGATTGAACGCCCAATCATAAATAACATATTAAAATAAGTGTTAAGAACTTTCAACTTTTTTGATGGATGCTAGCACCCCAGAGATTCCGGTATGTCTCTGGGTTTCCTTGATGGACTTCCTATCTTTCTACATGGCAGACAGTACAATACTCAGCAATAATGGGGTCCAGAGATTTCAGAGATGTTAGAAGAGAGTAGATGAATTACCCTTCTAGCATTCATATAAAGGGCCCTTTAAACCTATGTGTTGTAATACAAGTCATTGCAGGTATACAGGTTGTCTTGTGTTACAGGTTGTCTCTGCTAGTTCACATCTGTGCAATAAAATGACATGTGTTTTTTTAACCATCAATGTGCAGTACAGTGCCTATTAATGACAATGGCAGCTTGGACCAATGTACCTATGCATATACCATTCCTGGTCGATGGACCTGGAAGATGGAAATCACTGTTGAATTCAAGTAGACACCACTACTGCAATGATCTTGTCTAGCTTTTCCGGGTCCCATGTTCTGAACACAGGAGGTTGGCCACTTGGTAGGAGAGCCATTAAGAGAATACTGCATTTTCTGAAAAAAATAATAAAAAAAATGTCTTCAAAATGCAGCAGGTCAGGAGGTCACTAGAGTAGCAAGGTCTTCTTCCAGCTTCCAGGGGCATCAGTCAGATATGGTATATACACAGTTACATTGGACCAAACTGGACCAGTGTAACTATGTATAAATAGAAAGTAAAGGCTGGCAACTCGTCAGCTTCTCCATAGAAAATGAAGCATTAAAGCAGTAACATCATCCAAAAATGCTGACGTGTTTCGGCCTTAGGCCTTCATCTTATGTATAAACTATCCACACCTGGATCTCATCTTTAAGTGTTACTATTTAGTATATACAACTAAAACTAATATTTGCAAGGTCTCTAGCTTAATTAAGCATTGTCTCTTTATGACCAGCATTAGGAGAGGGAATATATATTTTTTTTTCTGTGTTGTAATGAAGGTAACAGTCATTAGGTATATGAGTCTTCTGATGTTGTAATCAGATGTGATTCAGTCTGTTAAATATCTACACTACAACATCTGTTTCACAGAGTGACCTTCTGCTGAAGAATATTTAGTATCTATTAGCAAATCAACATACAGACCTACACACTCTGAAATCCACTAAACTGGCAGGGGATACCGCTGTTAAGCTATTGCTTTGCTTCAAATGATTACTGTTAAGTAATGCTTAAAAGAAACACTGTTCAAATAATCATGGGAATGACATGTCTTGTAAGAACGTGTGCTATTAAACTCAATCCTATATATATATATATATATATATATATATATATATATATATATACACATATATCTTTATTGTTTTATTGAGCTATTTCAAAAAGCACAGTAGCTGCATCTCATAAAACTGTTCATGTGCTAATGTAAATGAAAACCAATATAAAGAACCCAACACTAGTTTACCATCTGTTTTAATGTTAATTAGAGCGTTGGGTGCCCAAGGTAAATTTATCACAGTGAGAATGTCATTTAAGACCCTCTAGGATAAATATTTTTTTTTTTTTTTTTTTTATAATTAATTGTCCACTTGCAGATTAATTTTAGCCTACTGATGGTGTTTAATATTTTTCTACTCCACAGAACAATCGCCAAACAATCAAGGCCAGTCAACGTTGCAGCCGTTACCACCTTCTCACAAGCAGCACCCTGCAGCTAATCAGCCATCCATCACATCCCTCAACCGCAATTCTCTGACACATAGGAGGAACCAAAGTCCGGCCCCGCCGGCTGCGCTGCCCGCCGAGCTGCAAACCACACCTGAGTCCGTCCAGCTGCAGGACAGCTGGGTCCTTGGCAGTAATGTGCCACTGGAGAGCAGGTAACTCTATGTACTGGCAGTCAGTAGAAAACTAAAGGAGAACTGCACTCAGCTATTCATTTAGCCTGGAGTGGAGGATGTATGTGGCAATAATTGCATACATTTATAATTATACCTGTAGCTATGCTGTGAAGATCTGCTTCAGTAAAGTTCATAATAATTCTTCTAAAGATCTCCACCAAAGTAATTGAAGGTGTTTGTTGGCTTGGTGAACAAGTCCTCATTAATTTAACAGGGACTGCAGGTCAATCTATTGTGAATAGAAAATTGAATAATGACATTGTACAGCTATCAGTTTACTGTGGCTGTTGATAAAACATCTGTGTATGCTGTTGTAGTTATCATTGGAGAGTAAACAAGTGTACTGAATCCTAGAATTGAGGCTGAGTTCACACTATGTGCGGCCACGGCTCGCAGCAGGGGGTCCGGTGCGTCTCCATTCACCATTTCAGGTACAAATTTGTGCTTGAATTTAGACCTGAAACGGAGCTAAAGATGCACAGGACACTTTTGCTGTGCACTTCGCGGCTGCCCCAGAGATGTGTGAACTGGCTCCATTGAGAGCCGGTCACACTCGGTCATCTGAGTTGGATGTAGGGAAATCTCTGCGATCAATTCGTATAAGTGTGAACCCAGCCTGACTTAGAGCTAGTACGTTTTCAATTACCAGTCCAGCAGACCTCCAGTTTAGCTTGCTACACCTGACATACAGGCTGGTATTGCCATATTGCCCATTGAACCGGCATATTCGGCCCATATATACAGCCCGACCCTTAAACTTAAAATAAATAAATGGGCGGAAAGTAAATTAACACCATAATCCCTTATATTCCATGCTGGGTGCTCCTCCTTGTATGATAAGCTTTGCTACCTCTTTACCATATATCTTTCAACCAATAAATAACATTTACTATGTAATCATTGTTACTAATACATTATACTCAGAGCAAGCATGCTACTGATATAGTAATTAGATGATAAATTGATTAATGTACAGTGGAACCTCGGTTTAAGAGTAACTTGGTTGAGAGCGTTTTGATTTGCAAGCATTTTTTTTTTTTATTATTCGGACTCGGTTTGCGAGTGTTGACTTGCAAGACAAGCATAATTGAAGCTAAATAGGCCTGCAATACCTCATTTGGCCTGAGGTACGGGGGTGCAAAAGCCAAGCAGAGCTGAAAATAGGCCTGCAAAAGAGCTGAAAATAGGGGAGCAGGAAACAAGCTGAAGTCTCCTCGGGCCTTTTCGGCCATTTTTGGTGCACTCTGGGGCCCCCTCCTCTGGCCACATTCGGTATTGCATACAATTGAAGTCAATGCGGAACAAATTACTTTTGTTTCCATTGACTTCAATGGGAATACTCGCTTTGATATGCAAGTACTTTGGATTACGAGCATACTCCTGGAACGATTTATGCTCGTAATCCAAGATTCAACTGTAATAAAAAAAAAAAAAGTTGTTTGCTAAAGGGAAGGCCAACTTTTATTTTTAAACCCCTTCTTAAAACAACAATAAAGCAGAAAAAAAAATAACAACATATCATTGCAGTGTTTACAGTATTGAAATCAATGTGTTAGAGTCGGTTCACACTGGGGCGATCTGACTTTGGGGGCGGCTCTGCAAGGCGTCCTGAGGACGACTTCAGAGGCAACCTACCAAACGACTTCTGTATAGAAGCCAATCAAAGTCGCCCCGAGCCGCCCCCAAAATCATACAGGGAGCATTTTCTAAGTCGGAGCGACTTGTGTCGCTCCTATTAGAACGCTCCCATTGCATTCAATGGGAGGCGACTCATCAGGCGGCTGAACCGCCAGACGAGTCGCCCCAGTGTGAACCGACTCTTATGGTGAAAAGGAAGACATCAAAAATGTACTAAACAAATTATAAAACAATAAATAAAGTCTCCCCTTGTTTTACCTAGCTCAAGTTGCATGCAGAGACTGTACCAGAAAGTGAGATCTCACTCAAACCTAAAAATATACTAAATAACAAATTTAAAATTGATTTTATTAAATAATTCACATTTTATGGGGAATACCATGGGCTAAAAAAACTGACTTGATGCTTTGACAGGTAGGGTCAGTGAGGAATGATAGACAGGTGTATTGTGATGGCAGAGCTTTGTCACAAAATCCAAATATAAATGTAAAATTTAAATACCAGGAAGCTTATCATCCTTTTAATTTTACACCTGGGTATAGTACCTGTAACAAAAAAAACAAAAACGACAAAAAAAAAAATCACTTTAAGCAGCTCATTAAACTGTTTAAGGTTATTTAAACATGATATCTGTGTTCGAAAACAGGTTTTCTGTTCTAAACCTTTTAGTATACTTCTACTAATGCACTATGATTGGAATGTATTCATTATATGTCATTGTGTCAGTGTCTTAGCAGTTAGAAGAAAGTGTCTGACAAATGTAGATGCTGTCAGGAAATCATGATGTACCATATGCCACATGTACTGTACATATGAAATGTTTCCTAAAGGAAAACCAGACTTATTATTAACGGGCTGCTGCTGCTGAAGAAAGAAAAAAACTTTTCTTGAACACTTTTTATAAGTGTACTTTGTTATTAATGGGCTGCTTTGGTCAAAGTGCTTGAAGACTTTTAAAAAAAGGTCAGTTAGTTTTGCTGTTAATCCCTAGTCCGTGCTGTGTGATTGCGCTGCAAAAAGAAGCTCTTACCCAAAAGCTGAGTGAGTGAGCCAGCTGTGCCCTGTACAGAACAATGGAGAGCCTGAAGTCCTACAGCTGTTGGTAGTCTGTGTTTCCCGTGTTTCTCAGCCAGTCAATGTCACAGACTAAATGCTTGCAATCATTGTGTGCGCATATCGTTTATTGCTTTTATTTTCAGTAGAAAATTATACACAGCGTATTAAATTATATCTAAATCTAACAATCCAAGAGTATAATATATTTTAGGCTTACCAGATCTTAGATATGGCAGCTGCATTTCTTTTATTTTCAACGAGTGATTCTGCCAATTGCACACTATGGGGTTGATTTGCTAAAACCGTAGAGTGCAACATCTTGTGCAGATGTGCATGGTAGCCAATCAGCTTCTAACATCAGCTTGTTGAGTAAAAAACAAACTGGAAGCTCATTGGTTTCTAGGTATAGCTGCACCAGATTATGCACTCTCTGTTTTAGTAAATTAACACCTTTGTGACCTAGCGTGACAATGCTCACTCACCCTACTGTATCTATGGCAGGCATGTCCAAAGTCCGGCCCATGGGCCAATTGCGCCCCGCATTCCAGTTTAATATGGCTTCCCTGGTGGTTTGGATATGTATATCTTTTGTGGCTCCAAGGGCCACAAAAGATATACGTACCGTATTTATCAGCGCTGCCTCGAAGGGGACAGGGAGGGGGCAGGACAAGTGCCATCAGACTACACACAGGAGAATCTCCAGTTTACTCAGCGGTGCCTGTAATAGGAAGTCTCGTCTCCTTAGCTGCCATTGGACCACGGTAAGGTCTATCATAGAAGATGGGACTTGGTATTAAAGACGCCGCGGATTAAACAGGAGATTCTCCTGTATGTAATTTGTTGGCACTCGTTCCGTCCCCCTCCCTGTCCCCTCCGAGGCTGTAGATGTGCATCGCTCAGGTTGCACTGATGGCAATGATAAGGCTGCATTCATAGCACATGTGAGGCTGCATTCATGGTACATGGGAGGCTGCATTGATTGCAATGATGAGGCTGCATTTGTGGCAATGGTGAGGCTGCATTCATGGCAATGGTGGGGCTGCATTCATGGCAACGGTGAGTCTGCAGATGGGCACTGATTAGGTTGCATTGATGGGCACTGAACCTTATTTTGCTTCACAGTTCTTTATTTAAAATTCACATTCTTTCCTGAAACTCAGGAATTCGTTGGGGCCACAAAAGATATGTGTATAGACATATATATATATATATCCAAATAACATGCCCAAGCTCATCTCTTTACCATATACAGCCACAAAGGCAAGACAATTCGTGTTGGGCAGTGTATTAGTTCTCGGACGAACACACTTAGAGCATTTTCACTTCATCAAATCTGGCACTCTTTTAAAAAAGTTTGGACACCCCTGATCTATGGAGAAGCAACATTTTCTAATAGTATTTCAGCTTGCTGCAGAAAGTTTGGAGATCACTGGTTTTAAGGATCAACAGTTTTTTTTTTTCTCAAACAGATTTACAAAAATGCTAGGATATTTAGGGGGCACATACGAGAAGTTTGATGTAAGGCTTTATGCACACTAGCAGCTCCTAAATTTGAGTTAAGAAGCTGTTGGCGTTTTTTGCCAAAGCTCCTAAACTCAACTCCATACAAGCCTATGTGTCCATGTACAGTACACATACAGTGAGGGGAAAAAAAGTATTTGATCCCCTGCTGAGTTTGTACATTTGCCAACTGACAAATAAATGATCAGTCTATAATTTTATTGGTAGGTTAATTTTAAAGTGGAGTTCCAGGCTTTTTTTCATTTATTAAAAGTAAGCAGCTACAAAAAGTACTTTTAATAAACAGACATTCACCTGTCCCACAGTTCAGCATTGCGGGCGTACAAGGCCACACTCCTCTTCCCTTCCTCTCTGCAGCGCCTCCATTGAAACTGTGGGCACCTGGCCGTGACAGCTTGCGGCTTTATGGCCGGGCGTGCACTGTGCATGCACGAGTCGCACTGCACTCTTCAAGTGGTCACGGCAAAACTTCTGGGACCTGTGACGTGTCCCAGAAAATTGCAGAGAGGGAGGGTCTGCCCAAGAAGAGGGGAGGAGTTGCATAGGCGGCCCCTAGTCGGAAGTAGGAAGTGGGACATGTAGTCCTACTCAAAACTAGTCACCCACTCCCACCCCCAAAAAAATCACATGCCATGTAAGGGGCGAGGAATGCTTAAAGCGGAAGTTCAACTTTTGGGTCATGTAATGCGTGCCCTTTCTAATTTCGGCACAAAAAAAAACACCCTACAGTGATTTTCAAATATATCCTAGACCGTGCAGGTCTGGGAGATATTTCAAGCACCTACAGGTAAGCCTTAATCTAGGCTTACCTGTAGGTTAAAGTGGTTGTAAAGGGTTTACAACCACTTTAAATTACAATATGGCTTGTGGGGTAACTGTATTTGTTTTTTTATTTGCTATTTTTTTCTGTAAAACTTTAAAGGGAATGATGCATCTTTAATATAAGCTGATTTATATAAAATAAAATAAAAACATAAGTATTGATTTATCTGATCGTTCGAGTTTGGCATAACTGAAACGTCTTATTTTGGCTCTATGTTACAACGTTGTACATAATGCCACTCAGACGTACTTCGGTCAGCCCCTGCCTAGTCTGATGTGACTAATAATGTAAACCGCAGGTTGCAGCTAAAGCACTAAGCAATAACACATGTTGGATGGCAAAATAAAACATTGTTGTGTGTCTTTACAAGGCAAACATTGTACAAAGTAGCAGCATTTCCAAGGTGTCCTGTGGTTCTTCAAGCTGAGAGGGGACATCTCTGAACATTGCTGTTTTATATATTTCTGCTATGTACATAAACACAACAATGTTTCACACTCATTTAGTATGTAATGCTGCAGGTTGGTGGGAAGACAGATGCTTAGAATGACACATATGTACAACTCGATAGTTTGAGAGATTGATGATTTGCTTATTTGTACAATAGTTTACACTTGGCTACAAAATAAAGATTGATACAGCAAACATTATTGTTTCTGGAAAGAGAACTGCAATTGCTGAATTATATCATCAATCAGATGTGATGTTATCAACTGTCATTTTTGCAGCGCAGGTGTAAATCTGATTGGTCGTTAAGAAAACATAGATAATTCTTATTTCTTCTGGGATAAATGAGGCCATGCAGGAAGAACCAAGTCAGCTTTGATGTATTGTGAGCGTTAGTAATAGCTGCTTCATTTTTGCTACTTATAATTAGATCTTTATGTTAAAAAAAGTAAAACATCTGATATTAAAGGAAACCTGTTCTAAGGGGAAATCTATCTTGTAATTGCTGACTCTTCTAAAAATGCTTCTTACCTGTTCTCCATGCAAATCAAAGGCTTTGATTTTGTTCCGACTTCCCTTGTTATATGCTTGTTCCAGGTGAATAACATAAAGTTGAAGTGTAGTGTGGAAAGACGGCAAAGCTGTTGCCATAATTTGCAAATATATTCAATGTACTTACTTGACAAACGACTTTTGTTACCTCTTTTTTTCCTTCCTAAAGTGCTCACAGCTCCATGCTCCCCATCACTTCTTCCACATCCAAAGTCTTATTTCTTTGGCCATTGACAGGGCTGCTGTTAGAAACCACAGGGCTTTGTACAGCCAGCCTGACAGCCACCCCCCAATACATTTACTATGCTTCAGCTATGAACGAACAAGTGATCAGTACCAATCATGCACTGTGTTAATTCAGGAAAGGAAAGGGCTGGTATATATGATGTATTTACCAGACACTTCCCCCACTCTAATCCTATTGTGTGCTTGTAGCTACCAGGGGAAAGAGAGGATGGAAGCCAGCAGCACTTCTTGAGTAGGGGGGCACACATAGGGGCCTGGGCAGCTGGGGAAAATTAGGCAATTACTGGAACCGATCTCCTGTATGATTCTTTCTACAGCAGCTGAAAGCCGGCAGGAGGGAGTGGTGTCAGATTTTAGCTGCTGCAGAACGAGCCATTGAGGGGATCGGTTTCAGTAATTGCCCCATTTCTGCACCAATTACCCTCTCTGCCCACATTTGATTTTCTCTGCTGCCTGGGCCCCCCATTTGCCCAGGCTCCATACCAGGGGACCGGTTGTACCCCCCTCATTCACGGCCCAGGCCATTAAGCTGCCACTGATGATACAGTAAAAAAAAGTATTCAGTTCTCTACAAACACGCCCCCCCTCACTCCTCTCAGACTGGGTGCAGGCCTCCAAGCTGATCCACCTGCCCCACAAGCCCTAACGCTCCATCTGGGGCTTATTCATAAGCCCTACAAATTAGCTTGGGATAAAGTAAAACATGTTAAGCCCTGTACACACGATCGGTCCAATCCGATGAGAACGGTCCGACAGACCATTTTCATCGGTTCACCGATGAAGCTGACTGATGGACTGATGTGCCTACACACCATCGGTTCATGAAACGCTTGTGTCAGAATGTGGTGACGTAAAACACGACGACGTGATGAAAACAACTAAATTGAATGCTTCCAAGCACGCGTTGACTTGACTATGAGCATGCATGAATTTTTAACCAATGCTCGTGCATATTAACGATCGTTTCTGACCTATCAGTTAGCCGTCCATCGGTTCAATTTTAAAGCAAGCCCTCTGTTTTTGGACCAAAGGATAACGGACCGATGGGGCCCACACACGATCGGTTTGGAGCGATGAAAACAAACTTCAGTCCTTTTTCATCGGTTTGAACCGATCGTGTGTACGCGGCTTTAGAACTTATAGGACAGGTGGATCAACTTGTTCAATAAACATACACAGGGCTTTAATGAAGAGTCACTTCATTCTTGGAATCATATAAATGCCAATACATTTCCCTAATTGCCAAATAAGGTTTAATCTGCACCATTTGTTTTTTAGCCAAGTCCATTTTTGGCATCCAGAAATCATCGATTATATAAAAAGACTTTGCTAAGAGCTGTTGTTCTTCTTAGAACAATTTGATTCACATTTAAAAAAAATCTGCTGTCTTTTTTTTTTGGGGGGGGGGGGGGGGGGCTGGTTAGAATCTGACTATTAGCTGGGAAATATCAATAATTAGCAGTGCTATTTTGATATGTGAGATATATGTGTGGTCGCTGACGTATTACTTTAGCAGGTCATTATATCCTATATCCAAATACTAGTATCATCCTAAGGCCTTCCATCATGCTTAACCATTTGCGGACCACCATAATATAAAACTTTTACTGCAACTGGGCAGAAGCTGTATGCAGAATCACGTACTGTATATATACATGATCCTGCACTTCCACCTAGAACAAGGCTTGTCTCAGTTCTGACAGGGGGCAAGAAACCCATCATGTGTCTCTACAAAGCAGGGACTAGAATTGATTCCTTTCTTTAGTGAAAGCTGCACACTGTGTACACAAAAACATTGGCTAGGATAGGCACACAGTTAACCCTTTGATGGCCCCAGGATGTTTAACCCCTTTCCAGCCAGTGTCATTGGTACAGTGACAGTGTATATTTTTAGTACTGATCACTGTATTAGTAGTGTCACTGTTTCCCGCAAAGTGTCAAAAGTGTTAGTATTTGATAGTACGCCGCAATATTGCAGTTGTGCTATAAGTTGCCGATATTTACTAGTATGAAAGAAAAAAAATCATAAATATATCCCATAGTTTGCGTTATATATAATCAAAGCAAGTCGATCATGCAAAATTGACCTTTGTGGGTAGGAGTTGAGAACCACTGGCATAAACCAATCAATATATGCTTATTGTGATTTTTTTTTTTTTTTACCAAAAACATATTCGTCTAAAATTATTAAGAAATTACATTTTTACATTTTTTTTATTGGATATGTTTTATAGCAGAAAATAAATTATATATGTATTGTAAGGGGTTAGCTCAGTGGCGGGTGTGTATGACCCCCTGGGTGGGTTCACTACACACTGATCTCTACAGAGAGGCAGCCGAAGATGGTTGAAAACAAAGATTATGTTTTTTTTTTTCCATATTGCTGAAAACAAGTGCAAGCATCCAAAAAGCATAAACAAAACAAAACATAAAATAAACCATGGCCACTTGGGGCGTCTACCTTCACAACACAGGAACCTATATATGGAGTCTGGCACAGCCTACTGCTGGGCAGACACTGCTGGTCATACAGCAGAAAAACAATAGTCTTTTTGATTTTTATCACACAGAAAAATCAACAACCACCTCACCTCTTCAGAAGACTTTCTCACTGCTCTCCTTAACTCAAAAATCCTCAGGATGCAGCAATCAGTAGTCATCCTCTGGATAACTTATAGAGGCCTTAATTACCTCATTCTGAAGAGCTGACGTTTTCCAACACCCTAAATCTTTCTGGCTACCTCTGTAGACGACACCTGATAGTAATTGGTGAATTGTCTAAACAAGGCAGAAATGTATCTCCCGTCTGTGACAACACCCACAGATTTACCTGACTTCCTGTCACAATATATATATATATATATTTATTTGTCTGTCTTTTTTTTGTTTAAAGCACAACAAATAGAAAACACAGTAGTAATTAAATACCAGCAAAAGAAAGTCTATTTGTTGGGGAAATACAAACATTTTTTTGAATACAGTGTCTAACAACTGCGTAGCTGTCAGTCAAAGTAACGCAGTGCTCTATTGCAAAAAAAAAAAGGCCTGGTCATGAAAGGGGGTAAATCTTTGGGAGGTCAAGTGGTTAAGATGGCTGTAGCTGTACTTGCAACAAAAACAATTAATTACTGTCCATGATACATTTTTTTAAATATTTTGATTTTTAGGACAGGCTTTTGGGGTGTACCCCCTTCTTCAAGGTCCAAGCAGTACTAAGACACAACGTTTTAGCAGAATGTTAAGAAAGACAGTCAATTGTTTTTGTCTGCCTCCCATCAAAACCAATTTCAAGTGGGTAATACTAATGGAAATGGGCTTCTCATCTCCCTTCACGTCAGTTATGACATGGTATACAACGATTTATTGTGAGACTCATTAGTACACCGCTAAATGTCCCCAATTAATTAGCACTAGCTGAAAGATTAATCAACACTGCAAATCATCGCTGTCACCTCCACATTTTTGATGACGTTAAAAAGTCAGATTTTTTCTGTTTCTGCACCAGCCTGAATATTCATAGCATTGTTTAGGCCCTGGGATTTTACAAATACAAATATCGACAGGTCATTAACTACTTACAGAAAAAAAAAAGAAGAAAAGCAGGTGTAAATCATACTGCAGCATAGGAAATCATTAGCCGGTTAAATGTTTTCTGGGCTTGCTAATATGCTGTTGGAGATGTAAGGCACATTTGCATATAACAGTACCTTGGTGCGGAATTCTTTATAATTAGTCACATGTGCTGATTTAACAATTTTATTTGAACAAATTTACAAGCCGGACCTGGAGATGAATAATAAAACTGTTCTGTACTGTGAATGCTGGTGCATCAGAATATCATATTCCTCAAGAGGTCACTGAAATATCTTGTATCGTTGCATGGTGGGAAGTAACTTTTTAGAAGATGTGTAAATGCCTTGAATTGCCATTGTCCAAATTCCAACCTACATAAGTGACTATAACGTGTTGTTGTTTTTTTTATTTTATTTTTTATAAACACTCTGTTCAGTTTTGTTTTGTATTGTTTTTTTTTTTTTACATCTCAGTACTGCTCCTCCAGCCACGTATTCTCTATGTTCACTTGCTTCAGTTTGGGCTACTCATCATTGCTGTGGACTGGCTTCCTGATAGTAGTTGACCATGTACGTGTAATGTGTACCAGTGTTCTGTCAACAGAGCCAACTCGTCAAAATCTCCAATTAGAGAGCTGTGGTGGCTCAACGTGATTGGCACTGCGCTGACAAGCCATTCACCTCTGCAGCCAAGGGTTCGGATCCCGGTCTCGGCTACATGTGAATTGAGTTTGGTGGTCTCAGCCCGGCTCCCGGTGGGTGTGCTATGCAAGGTACGCCTGTGCTTAGTACGCCCACCCCCCCCCCACAAAAAACACCACTTGCACGCACACAAAATTGGTTTAAAAACACATGCACTTTGGCCATGCGGTCTCTTAAAATAAAGAGAGGCGAAGGACCTACGGGGCTGGCTGGGTGGGCTAGGCCCCCTCACTCCCTCATAGGGGGAGTCCCTCTGCCCCATTGGGGTCCCGTTGGGCCCCAGTTGGGCTCCCAAGAGGAGCAGGTAGGGCGGGGTGAGTGGGAGGCCCCCCTTCACACCCGCCATTGCCACCAGGGGCATGGAGAAGGATGGCGATTGCCTCCGGGGGGAGGGTCTGCCTACTCCCAAAAAAAAAAAAAAATCTCCAATTACGTCACTTCCGGTGACTCTCCAGCAGCAGTAGTTGCAGATTTTGACGACTTGGTTGTTTTCACAGAACACCGACAGTGTATATATTATGGCATGCAATATATAGAGTAGACATTGTTAGTCCACCCACTAGTATCCAACAACACAGCCACATCCAAGGCGGCGGCAACTTTTTTACTTCTTACCTGGTGTGCTGTCAAAAAAGCCTCGTCGTTTACAATAATGTATATGCTGCCGGTGTTTTGTGAAAGCAGCCCAGTCGAAAGCTGCTGCAGAGTCACCGGAAGTTACATAATTGGAGATTTTGATGAGCTGGCTCTTTTGCCAATACATCGGCATGGCATTCAGAAGAAGAGGTTTTGGACAGCCGCACTCAAAAATAGGTAAAATTCAAAAATAGCCCTTTATTGTGGTAAAATAAATGGATGCACTACAAAGAAAGCATACAGTGGGAACAAAAAACAGCTGACGCGTTTCGCATTGAGCTTCAATGCTTAGTCATAGCTATAGCATGGCATGTTGGCATGGAAGGATCACCATATATTATTTTACAGAAAGTTACAGATGTTACAAATGAGAACAACTCTTGAAAAAAACATTGGCTTTCAACTACTTTAAATACTACCATTCTAGAATGGCAAGACTAACCCCCCCATACATACAAATACACAATTGTTTTTTGTTAGTCAGAGGTATAGCCATTTAAATTCCTTGCTTGCCAGAGACCAATAGAATTCAGTCTTTTGTTAACCAGCGACCAATCAGCTTGTGTTCATTGTTTGCCAGTAACCAATCAAAATTATTTTCAAAGACGAATGACAAGATGAATGCAGAAAGTAAAAGGCAGCATTTTTTTTTTTTTCGTTATTGTATTTGAAGATACTGTAGATAGAACATAGAAGTATATTATAGCCTCCCATTAATAAAGAAATATGTCAGCTTCTTTTGCTGACATTTCATTGTGAAAAATTCTAGTGTCCAGGCTGCCATGGTAATACTTTGGCTTTCATCCTTTGAGTCACTGACCCAAAACAACTAAGCAGCAAGTAAAGTACACTCATCGGCCACTTTATTAGGGACAACTTGCTAGAACTGGAGTGGATCTCTTTTGCCTTCAGAACTGCCTGAAAGCGGAGTTCCACCCTTAAAACCACTTTGTTTCATCCCATCCAGCATACTGGCGTCAGCGCCAGTATGCTGTTTTTTTTTTTTTTTTAATGCATGTACTTACTTTATAATAAATCATTTATAATAAATCAATTTAATTAACCACGGTATGTCCCCGCTATAAGGCGTCACGCCTTCCGGAAACAGCCGATTAGCGTTCGGCTCTTCTCGGCGCCTGCGCACAGACCCAGGAGCTGACTGCGCAGGCGCCGTAAATAGCCGGTCCTAGTTCGGGTTTTTTCAGAGGGCGTGACGCGGCTATATACGGCGCCTGCGCAGTCAGCTTCTGGGTCTGTGCACAGGCGCTGAGAAGAGCCGACCGCTAATCGGCTGTTTCCGGAAGGCGTGACGCCTTATAGCGGCGACATACCGCGGTGCGCACAAAATTACATGATTTATTATAAAGTAAGTACATGCATTAAAAAAAACAAAAAAAAAAAACAGCATACTGGCGCTGACGCCAGTATGCTGGATGGGATGAAACAAAGTGGTTTTAAGGGTGGAACTCTGCTTTAATTCTTCGTTGGGTACATTGTAGTGGACATGGTCAGCAACAATATTCGAGTAGGTCGTGGTGTTCAAACAATGCTCAATTGGTACTAAAGTGTGCCCAGGAAATATCTATTACATCACCACCACCAGCCTAAACCATTGATAAAAGGCAGGATGGATCCGTGCTTTCATGTTGTTTACGCCAAATTCTGACCCTACCATCTGAATGTCACAGCTGAAATCCAGACTCATCAGGCCAGATAATGTTTTTCCAATCTTCTATTGTCTAATTTTGGTGAGCCTGTGTGAATTGTAGCCTCTGTTTCCTGTTCTTAGCTGACAGGAGTTGAACCCGACATGATCTTCTGCTTCTGTAACTTATCTGCTTCAAGGTTCGATGTGTTGTGCGTTTAGAGATGGTATTCTACATACCTTGGTTGTAAGTGGTTATTTGAGTTATTGTTGCCATTCTATCATCTCAAACCAGTCTGCCCATTCTTCTCTGACCTCAGCAAGGCATTTTGTCCACACAACTGCCGCTCCCTGGATGTTTTGTATTTTTCGCACCATTCTTTGTAAACCCTAGAGATGGTTGTGCGTGAAAATCCCAATAGATAAGCAGTTTTTGAAATACTCAGAACAGCCCATCTAGAACAAACAGCCACGCTACACTCAAAGTCACTTAAATCCCCTTTCTTCCCCATTTTCATGCTTGCTTTGAACTTCAGCAAGTTGTCTTCACCATGTCTAGATGCCTAAATACATTGAGTTACTGCCATGTCCATTGGCTTATTAGCAATTTGCCTTACCAATCAATTGAACAGGTGTACCTAATAAAGTGGCTGGTGAGTGTAATAACTCCTGATCTTCATACCTCACTTATTCCAGGTCAAGTCACTCAAAACATACTGTCAGCATGACAGTCAGACAGTTAGGCCTCGTACACACGATCGGACATATCCGATGAAAACGGTCCGCGGACCATTTCCATCGGATATGTCCGATCTGGAGTTTGATCCGATGGCGTGTACACACCATCGGATCAAATTCCCGCCGGCGGACGGCGCGGTGAATGAATGAAAAACTTATATAGCGCGGCACATGCGAACCAAATCGCCTCTGGGCGCTAGTTGTATCAGTCTCTCTTGACATCAAAAGAGCAGAGTTTTAATCTGTCTTCTGAAGGTCAGGTGGTTTTCCTCCAACCGAATGCTGGTAGGTAAAGCGTTCCAAAGTCTGGGACCCTGGACAGCAAACCTTCTTTCTCCTTTGGACTTGAATCTGGCTTTGGGTACTTTGACCAAATTTTGGTCACTGGATCGCAGAGCGCGATTGGGATTGTGGGGTTCTATTTTATCGCAAAGATATTGCGGGGCTGTTCCGTGGATGCATTTATGGGTCAGACAGAGCGCTTTAAAAGCAATTCTGTCTTTTACTGGCAACCAGTGAAGGGATCTCCGCGACGGTGAGATTGATTCCCAGTGTTTTTTCCCAGTCACCAGTCTGGCGGCCGTATTTTGTACGACTTGCAGATGGGCGATTTGGTACTTTGGGAGTCCGAGGTAGAGAGCATTTGCATAGTCCAGTCTGGAGTTCACAATTGTTCCCACCACGACTGGCAAATCTTCTTTGGGAATAAATGGAATCAGTCTGCGGAGTAGGCGCAGCAGATGGTGAGATCCGCTGACTACTGACCCTATTTGTGCGTCCATAGTCATGTGGGTGTCAAAAATGATCCCCAGACTTTTGACTTTGGCGCCACGTCACCGCTACGTCACGCACCAGGAAGTAAACACTTCCGCGCGCATGCGTCGGATCCATTCACAGGATACGACGCATGTGTGGGAGGATATGTCCGCTGGTTTCCCGTACTAACCAGCGGACATATCCGACGGACAGGTTTGTAGCGGACAAATTTCAAAGCATGCTTTGAAATTTGTCCGATGGACAAATCTGTCCGCTAGCCCATACACACGATCGGAGATGTCTGCTGAAACGGTCCATCGGACCGTTTTCAGCGGACATCTCCCCTCGTGTGTACGAGGCCTTAGTATTTTTAGGGTGTCAGCATTGGCAGCTCCTCATTCCTCTCATGACAGGTTTCCTTTAACTGAATGTTTGTTTTCTCCCATTTAATTGATCGTTCAATGCCAAAATGAACAACTAATAGAAATAATCCTTTTTATATGCTAATAAACTTTACTGAGATCAATTACTTCACTTAGATATACCTTATGATTTAATTTTTAATCCAATTTAGGCCATTCTCCCAAGCTGTCATTTTACCAGATACGGATAAAAATAAAAATATGTAAATGTCACAAGCATCAAGATAACCATCTCTACTTCTTTAGGCATATATATGTGATACAGCTGACAGCTGTGATAACTTCTAATGATGTGCAAAGACGTGTCGAGAATATTTGAGTCCTTCATTGGTGACTGTATGTATTGAGGACCCTGGTGGTTTTTATTATTTTTGTCATCCATCTTTTCAGAGATTGTGTCATGTCGATGAATCCCTCTGGGCAGCATTTTTTAGACAAATATATAGTAGTAATAATAATAAAACATTTTTCATATAATATCAGTCTTCATCTTCAACATGTTTTATTTTTTATTTTATTTTTTTTAGATTCAGAGTTGTTGTTGTTGTTGGAAAATAACATACTGTACTAATAAAGTCTGTATCACTTTGTCATTTCGGTTAAGAGTGAACCATGAGCCCAATAATGAGAGGAGCCGTGTAAATAAATGTCATTTGTTTTCTTTTTAGGAGTTATAAAAAGAACTCAAAACTCCTTGATTTAGGAAAGACACTTTTAGCTCAAAATATTTAGACAAGGTGACATCCTTACTACACCTTTACTACCCTTATGCCGCGTACACACGGTCGAAAAAATCCAACCGTTTGTAGGCTCCATCGGACATTTGCTGTCGGAATTTCCATCAACAAATGTTTGAGAGCTGGTTCTCAATTTTTCTGACAACAAAAGTTCATGTCGGAAATTCCGACCGTGTGTACACAATTCAACGCACAAAAATCCAATGCATGCTCGGAATCCATTCAACGCATGCTTGGAATCATTGAACTTAATTTTTCTCGGCTTGTTGTAGTGTTGTACGTCATTGCGTTCTCGACGTTCAGAATTTCCGACAACATTTGTGTGACAAGTTTGAGCCAACATCAGTCGGGAAAAAATCTATGGTTTTGTTGTCGAAATGTCCGATCGTGTGTACGGGGCATTAGGCTGCATTAACACCTGAGTGTAGCAATTTACTGGCGTTTTTGTTTGAGAGTATTTGAGCATTTTTAGAAGTGTAAAACACTACAGCTTCAGGCATTTTTTTAGCCAATAGGAAGCACTATGGGGAGGAGAACGAAGGATTAGGGTTGGAGAGCTGCTGTTTGACCAGAAAACACGCAACAAAATGTTAATAAAATGCTCATGTATTTTTTGTTGAGCAACAGGCGTTTTGCTTCAGGTGACAGAATGCTCATATGTGAACAGGGGCCATTGAAATGAATGAGTTTGGCTTGTTGATCTTTTTAGAGCTACAAGCATAAAATTGCTCAGGTGTGAACGGGGCCCTAGCTATGAAAAGGATATTATATTTCAAAAGAGCCTGTTTTTTTTGTTTGTTTGTTATAGGTCACACTTTTGCATTCATATGGAGTTGAGCAGTTGTTTAACCACTTAAGACCCGGACCAATATGCTGCCAAATGACCAAAGGGGTTTTTGCGATTCGGCACTGTGTCGCTTTAACAGACAATTGCACGGTCGTGCGACGTGGCTCCCAAACAAAATTTGCGTCCTTTACTTCCCACAAATAGAGCTTTCTTTTGGTGGTATTTGATCGCCTCTGCGATTATACACAAATAGAGCGACATTTTTGAAAAAAAAAACATTATTTTTTACTTTTTGTTATAAGAAAAATCAATAAACTAAATTTTAGTCAAACATTTAGGCCAAAATTTATTTAGCCACATGTCTTTAGTAAAAAAAATCGCAATAAAAAAAAATTAGCTACCTAGCGGGAACAGCGACACTAATACAGCGATCAGAAAAATGATCGCTTAGTGACGCTGGCAATAGGGAGTGAAAGGGTTAATCAAGGGGTTAAAACTTTATTAGGGGGGGTACAGGGCTACCCTGAACCTAACACTAACTGACTGTCACACTGCCTGTCACACTGACACTAAATACAGTAATCATACATGTATGATTACTGCATTCAGTGACACTGTGACAGGGGGGAGGGGGGGGCGATCGGGGGGGTTAAATGTGCCTGTGTGTAGTGTAGTGTTAGTGCAGACTTACTGTGTGGTGATCTCTCCTCAGCGGTGGTGGAAAAAAACACTGAGGGAGAGATTACATCGCTTCCTCCTTCCTGTGTTTACACAGGAGGAGGAAGTGACAGGGCGGTCGCTCCTACAGCCGCGCGGAACGGCGCATGTACGGGGGGGGGTCCGATCGGACCCCCGAACCCCCCCAAGGCACCAACGTATATATACGTTGATGTGCCTGTCGGTGCCATTCTGCCGACGTAAATGTACATGCGGCGGTCCTTAAGTGGTTAAACCATCAAACCCTAAAAACATGCCATAGTGTGAACTCAAAGAGACGGGATAACAAGTCAAGGAGTGCCAAGAAAGCTAAAAGGGGAACTAAAAATCCCTTTACTAGTACAATCACATTGCCTTCCTAATACAGAAGGTATGGTGTTTGAATGTCATGATGTCCAGTGCAAAACCAAGTTTTTTTACTTCCAATTATTTAGGAATTTAGTTGGTGGAGCCAGGCAGATCATGTATTAATTTTTTTCAGACCTTAATGGATAATTGTGCATACAGAGCCACTGTTTTTATGGCACAGGTACAGACATTTAATCCACATTGGACCCAGCTATTTAACTTTTGTGCCTACCATCTATACTAAGTGTGGATACCTTAGCTTCTCTAAAACAGGACATTACAGTAATGAAACAAAATCGCCAGCTTATTTATGGCAAAGATGTCAAAAAGAAAACATTAAGCCAGGAGTGTCCAAACTTCCTAAGCAATGGGGGCAGACTGTGGCCAGTGGGAGTAAATTCCCTGGTGTCTGTGGGAGTAAACAATGTCTCGGCTTGGTAGTCAGTGGGAGAAAAAAATTCACATAGCATCTGTGCTCAATATGAGGAGGAATAGTGCCTCATTGTTGGTATTGGTGGGAGAAATAATGCCCCATCATTGGTATTGGGGGGAGGAATAGTGCCTCATCGTTTGTATTGGTGGGAGGAATAATTCCCCATCATTGGTATTGTTGGGAGGAATATTGCACCGTGATTTGTGCTGGTGGGAGGACTAGTGCTCCGTCATTGGTATTGGTGGGAGGGATAGTGCCTCATCCTTGGTATTGGTTGGAAGAATAGTGCCGCATCATTGGTATTGGTGGGAGGAATAGTGCTCCATCATTGGTATTAGGGGAAGGAATAGTGCCCCATCATTGGTGTTGGTGGGAGGACTAGTGGCCTGTCAATGGTATTGGTGGGAGGAATAGTGCCTCATCATTGGTATTGGTGGGAAGAATAGTGTCTCGTCATTGGTATTGTTGACAGGAATAGTGCCCCATCATTAGTATTGGTGGGAGGAATAGTGCCCCATCATTGATATTGGGGGAGGAATAGTGCCACATCATTGGTATTGGTGGGAGCAATAGTTCCCCCATCATTGGTATTGGTAAGAGAAATAGTGCCACATCATTGGTCTCATTGGAAGGAATAGTGCCTTATCTTTGATGCCGGTGGAAGGAATAGTAACCACTTTGTTGGCACCAGTGTGAGGAATAGATGTATTAGGCCTCACTCTTTATTGTTAGTAGAGAATGGGGCCTTATTGTTGATGTGTATGGAAGGAATAGTGCCTTGTATCAGTGGGAGGAACAGTGCCCCATGGGCCAGATAAAGGCTGATATTTGTGCAATATAAGAGGGACTGCATGCAGATAAGGAAAGTCATGGATGCATGGGAAATAGAGGAATAGAGTATGAGAAAGTGATTAAACCAAATGCAGACATTTGTCATACCTAATTTGTTTTGGTTGGCAAAACTGCCTTAAAAATTACAGGGTATATCCAATTTTACAATATTGGTTTAATTTTTCAATCACCCTGTTAGTAAGTGCAGCAAAGTAAGCTAAACACAATGATGTACCATATTCTTGCCTTTCCAGCAGCCAGCAGGATAAAGGGGACAGCAGGAGGAACCACAGGGCATGGTTGGGGGAGCCAGGTATTCAGCACAACCGATTTGATGGATATCATAGCTGGCCAGAGTTCTGCAATACAGAAACATTTTGAAACAGGTCTGCTGGAAAGGCAAACATACATCATCTTCTTTTACCAGCTGGCTATAGTTTACTTTGCTGCATTTACTGATTGGGTTGCTTAAGCCAAGAAAAAAAAAAACAACGCTAGGTAAAAAGTATAAAAGGAAAAACAATCTTGTATGCAAATTGTAAGATAGATGAGCCCAAAATGCATATATATAAGCCAATACATGTCAGATATAGGCTTCCAGTTTGGAAATATATTAGCCTGAAAATTCTAAGAAGACTGAGAAACACTACCGTAGCGAATTCGTACATGGCACCAAGTAACCTTTGTATTAAATTTACACAACACTTGCAGTACTTGCAACGTGATTTAATTAAGTAATAATTCCTGCAGAGCCATGCCCTATGCAGTCATTAATAAGTTACCATAGGCAAAGATTTTAATTAGTTTTAATGATTCTTTTTTGAAATTTGTATTATTTATTTATTGAAGTCATTTTGTTTCATAGTATATCTGCAGAACATATACAGAGCGGTGGCAGATTCTGAGTCAGGCTAAATGCATATTAACAGTGTTACTCACACTATTTAAGCATTACAATTTCTGTATAATGTCAGCAGCTGTTACTGATTTACAGACCTGTTACCTTCCTCTGTCATTTACAGGAACGCTTTGGTCCACAGAAAGCCTAGATATTATGTCAATATATATATATATTGTCAGAAATAACAGAGCTGCCAGGTGCCGCTGTTTGTAAAACCTATGTGCACTTTTGAGTTATTGTCAAAGCATGTTTTAACACTGTATGTTACATGAGCTAAGGTGTTGAGGGAACCTGTCAGGGTAATATGGGAGCTGCCAATGTGAAGCGATCATGTTTATCCTTCCTTCAAATCTTTGGTAAATCACTCACCCAAAACCAGCATGTACCTATCAGGAGCAGCTCTAACCCTACAGCTTTTGTTCAAAGAGGGCATATATTATAACTATAACTTAATATGTTTGAGTTTAGTTTTAATCAGGATTTGGTTGTCTTTTATAGGTTATGATAGCGATGGGAAGAGTCTACAAAGCAAATGCTCTCAACGTTGCGCCGGCGTAGTGTATAGTTGTTGGCGTAAGCCGACGTAAGTCAAAGTAGGTGTAAGTGGGTGTGTAACATTTAAATGAAGCGTGACCCCATGCAAATGATGGGCTGAGCTTCAAAAAACGAACTGCGCATGCGTCATATCTTGGACGCATCCCAGTGAGCATGCTCACAGTCACGCCAAAATAACTGGCTAAGATACGTCAAAACACTACCTATGACATGAACGTAACCTACGCACAGCACTATTCACTTACTAGATAAACGACGTAAAAATCAACGGCGTTTGTTCCCTGGTCCATACCTCTGCATGGATTGTGCCTCCTATATGAGGAATAACTTTACGCCGGATGTAGCCCTTCTGCAAATCGCTTAAAACATGCGCCAGACGCAAGTACGTTCATGAATCTGTGTATCTTACTCATTTGCATATTTAACATGGGTACGCCAAATGCGTCCAGCGTAATTATGCGGCCACTATATGCCGGCGTAGGCAAGTTACGTCGGACGGCTGAAGCCTTATTTTTCAACGTATCTAGCTTTGGGAATCGGCGCAAAGATACGACGGCGCACATTTGTACTTACAATGGCGTATGTCGAGATACGTCGGTGTAAGTGCTACGTGAATCCGGCTGTATGTATATGTTTCTCTGTAGAATGGACAGATCTTGAAGATTTGCATGCATAAATCGTCTGATTTGCTCTTTTGGCTGATTTCTAAAATGGTTCGCTACTACTGTAAATGTTGCTGAAACAGTGTTTTTTTCATGCCATAGGTAAAAGTGTTACACATTTCTAGTCATTGGTGGAAAAGAGTAAAAAATTTACGTAAATGATACCATTTCTTAATTTAGTAGATTTCAAACTTTAGAGAGAGCTAAGGTCCCTTCTTTGATGACTTCATACCTAAAGAAGAGACCCAAGGTGTCTGAAAAAAGATGTAATTGAGGTCTACTCACTCAGCCAATAACATGGATTGTTTAACTCTATGCTTTCCTTTTTAAATCATTCTAATGGGAGTTTTGGAACTTAAGAGATACTTTGAAGATATACAGGAAATACTCTCTTGATAGCGAGCGGTTCCTGATTTACTCACATCGATCCAACAACCCTTGAATACTACAGTCGATTGGGTAAGCTTAGGCAAGTAGGCAAGTTACGTCGGACGGCTGAAGCCTTATTTTTCAACGTATCTAGCTTTGGGAATCGGCGCAAAGATACGACGGCGCACATTTGTACTTACAATGGCGTATGTCGAGATACGTCGGTGTAAGTGCTACGTGAATCCGGCTGTATGTATATGTTTCTCTGTAGAATGGACAGATCTTGAAGATTTGCATGCATAAATCGTCTGATTTGCTCTTTTGGCTGATTTCTAAAATGGTTCGCTACTACTGTAAATGTTGCTGAAACAGTGTTTTTTTCATGCCATAGGTAAAAGTGTTACACATTTCTAGTCATTGGTGGAAAAGAGTAAAAAATTTACGTAAATGATACCATTTCTTAATTTAGTAGATTTCAAACTTTAGAGAGAGCTAAGGTCCCTTCTTTGATGACTTCATACCTAAAGAAGAGACCCAAGGTGTCTGAAAAAAGATGTAATTGAGGTCTACTCACTCAGCCAATAACATGGATTGTTTAACTCTATGCTTTCCTTTTTAAATCATTCTAATGGGAGTTTTGGAACTTAAGAGATACTTTGAAGATATACAGGAAATACTCTCTTGATAGCGAGCGGTTCCTGATTTACTCACATCGATCCAACAACCCTTGAATACTACAGTCGATTGGGTAAGCTGAGATCAGAGGAACAAAACTTTACTCATCTGTAATCACTACTAAACCATAAAATTGAAACTGTCATTTATGAAGCATGAAGGTGAAGTACATAAGCAGAAAAATAAATATAGTCCTGACATTACGTTACAGCTAAAAAAAAGCGTAATAGTGGTTTAATTTCATATTTTATTGGACTTTATTTCTATAGCCTGTCTGGCTACACTATTTATTCCTAATGATTTAATTATGGCCAGTGCAATGAAGGGACAGGGCAAAAAGTTGCCTACACTACAGCTGCATTTCTTGCATGTAGGGGGCGCTCCTAACTGACTGGTCTCAACTTCAGTCGACTTCTGTAGTTTGGCTAGGAAGCAAGCTAAACAGTTTGCTTCTGGATAGTTAAGCCATGTGGATTTGAAAACACCATGAAAACAGACTGCACAATAGAAGGGTGTGTGTGTGTATATTTGTATATATGTATATATATATATATATATATATATATATATATATATATATATATAAACACATTTCTAAGTGTTGGGGAACAGCCATGTTCACTGGGTATGTGCAAAACATTTGAATCATTTGGTGAAAACAGAGGTGACAATCCTAAACAAAAAATAAAAAGAATGTACTGCAGCCACCGCAAGTAAATAAACAAAGTAAAGTAAGGTGGGTTGATAACCCCTGTCAGGTTTTTTTATAACCCTCTGTCCAGTGCGCCCATATGAAGCCATTTCCCAATGGGGCACTGCTGTGTCCACAGTGGGACTTGGCCCTGCCCCCCACTCCCTCGTCACTGGCTTTGATTGACAACCAATTGGGACAATTGTTCCCAGCGCCCCAGCAAAGTCAGCAAGATTCGGAAGTGAGGGGAGAGAAGAGCCACAGCCATGCACGGCACTGGATCAAAAAAAGGCTTGGGTAAGTAAAAGGGGGGAGGGGATACTGACACATTTGCAAGGAACTGCAATAAGGTAAACAAAATTGGCTTTACAACCACTTTATTAATTTTCTAGAAGTGTTGTAAAGTTAGTTTAATAGTTATGGGAAAAAAAATAGTAATGGTTGTGGAGGCTATTGCAGGAATGATAAACACAAACTAAGATATCCATACTGACACCTTATAATGGATAGTTTAAAATATTAATTTCATGGTGGACTATTTTATAATGCTAATTAGGTACTTTTAAAAGGTGAGGTATTTTAACCAATCACAATGGTGATAGGCATTTAGTAAATAGGCGTACACACCATCATATGTGAGTAGGTGGGGACGTACATGTGGAGAAGTGGCCACGTCACATTTTTTTTTCTCTGTTTCTCTTTCTTTAAAGTAAAGAGTGTGTTTGAGGCATTTTTGAGGATCGAAAGCTCATCTAATCCTAGTAAAGCAGGCCCATAGCACTTATGTGTGAATCTTCAGCCCAGAAACGTGTTAATTTATCTGACACCAGAAAGCCTGGATTTTCCTGTACAAAACACGAGTAAAATCACACATTTACACTAAAACATTTATGAATCGCTTTGAATGTGTTGCGGGAATTCAAACCATAATTTATGCTTTATTTGCTTTTGAACTATTTAATAAAATATTAAATGTATGGTTACCAAACTTTACATTTAATGATTTATAAAGGACTGGGGACCGAGCATCATTTCATTTTCCCCGTTAAAATACAGACAGCAAAATGTACATTCGATTTAGTGAAGTCTTTGTGTCAACAAAGCGATGCTGTTCCTTGCGCCTTGCTTTCTTCTCTGAAACGCACTTGCTCCAATTAGAGGAACGTAATCCCATTTGATGGCAAAGCCTACATTTAATATTAATAGGTTTAGTAGCAACCCTTACATCAAAATAATCTTATATCCAAGAAAATCCCTGTGTCTCTCGTGACCGAATCTAGATCTAGTGTTGTTTGAACATCAAGATGTGCAAGAATGACCATTTTGAATCCAGAGAACCATCTCTGGAGCATGCTTTTTGTCAATTACATTTTATAGTTCTTACTCTGTGGAGCTCCTAGTCATGTGACTACAGAAGGTAGTGATGTGTGTGTGTGTGCTTACCCATATTTACCAGCTTTGGAATTCAATAAATAGACATTCCATTTTATACTCTGAAAATAACTCAAAACATTTGCACATTATTCATTTTCTAGAGAATCATCACTAAATTATTTTTCATTTACTGTTAGATCTACTGACTAATTGGGCAAAGCAAACATACTAAAAGTTTTAGTAATTTCAGAATCAACAAATGCATATTTCGCAAAACAAAACTTGCTGATCATGGAAAGCACATTTGATAGGAAAGCCTGCTATGCAAATCAGTTAAGCCTATGCAAAGCCAAAACATTTTCTTTTGTTTTGGAATAGAGTAGGGAATCGTTATGAACCCTCGCTCATGCCTGTTAGGCCGCGTACACACGACCAAATACATCTGTTCAAATCGGTCTGGCAGACCGATTAGAACAGATTTGTCTGCTGGGATGTATTGGTTTGATCGTGTACACACGATCAAACCAAAATCCCCGCCGGCAGACAGCGCGATGACGTGGCGATGACGTTGACGCCGCAACACGTCACCGCACCAGGAAGTAAAACACTTCCACGCATGTGTCAAATCCATTCGTCGCATGTGCGAGCAGATATGTCTGCTGGTTAGCGTACTAACCAGCAGACATGTCGGACGGACGGATTCCCAGCAGACAGATTTTAAAGCATGCTTTAAAATCTGTCGGCTGGCCAAATCTGTCTGTCCGCACGTACACACGATCGAATGGCAGACCGTTTCCAGCAGACAGATTTGATCATGTGTTTAAGCGGCCTAAAGGTGATCCCTGCAAAGTGAAGGATTTTCCCTTTCTGATCTGAGTTATGATCTATTATCTACAAACTGACCGGCATACACTTAGGAAATGACCCAACTGCATTCCTTCTACAATGTACCCCACTTTCCAGGAGACAATATAAAAACATATTTTTTTTCCCCATCTGACTGATGCAGACACCGTGTGCATTTCAACCACAAATTACCACCCCCCCCCCCTTTATAAGTGGATCAATGGCTGACTACTGTACATAAATCAATACAATATGCTTTGTGCACTGGTCCAAATCATTTGGTGAAGGGTAGGTGAAAGGGAAAAAAACTTCAGCGCTACTAAACTTAAATTACAACACACCATTAATGACCAAATGTAAAAAGCAGCAATAAGTGACTGGTGCACCAAACCAATTAAATGAATTGAAAATAATAATAAGATAAGCACAACTAATAATGTGATACTAATACAATTAGTGAGTGCAATCATAAAGCAATATTAGGAAAAATGGGCCAGATTCAGATACACTTAATTTTGCGCTGCATAATCAAAATACTCTACGCTGCCGTATTTTACCAGGCTCTACATCAAATTCTGGTAGATTTTTGCCCGTACGCTATGGCGGCGTAGTCTATTTCTCGAAATACGCGATTAGGGGGAGTGAAGCATTTAAATTAGGCGATCGAACTGCGCATTCTCCGTTCAGAAATGTCCCACCGTGCATTGCGCAAAATCACGTCGTTAAGTCATTCGTTGTTTGAGTAGCGTTGTTTACGGACATTCCTATTCCCGGACGTTTTACGTAAAAAATAATAAAAGACGTCGGAAAACTTAGAAATTCGACGCGGGAACGACGGCCATACTTAACATGGGCTGTCTAATATTAGAGCAGCAAAAAGCTGGTATAGTGTTACGCAAAAAAAAAGATGACTAAAGATGCCGTAATAGATTGCGATTGAAGATCGTAATTTTGGGGATCGCTGGCAAAAGCTCATTAGCATACCCCTACGCGGAAAACGATGGGACGTCCACCCAGTGGCCGCAATTTTATTGCAGCGTAGATCCGAAGGCGTACGAACACGTAATCCAGTCGAATTGAAGCCCGCAGCCGTCTATTCATGGTTTGAGGTTTCCGACTAGCTAAAAAACGCACAGAATTTGAAATTACTCCAGTCTAACACCAGTTAGACAGGAGTTACGGCTCTCTGAATCTGGCCCCATGTGTCCACAATGTAGCCATCACACGAAGCACTGCTCTCTGTATAACTAACAAGACATATCCAGCAGCGTGATGAATGCCACCATCCGTTGATATCAATTGCTCCCACCACGAGCATATGATGTATGCAAAACAGCCAGCATTTCAACACCACTCCACACAATCCCTGATATATGTGAAGGAAAAAAGTAACAATAGCATAATATTGTTACGAGTGTTGTGGATGATAGCAAGTAGCTGATTGCACTCACAGATTCCCCTGGTCAAAGCCGCTCAGTAACAGGCTGAGATCCTCACACGGAAACCTCTGATGGTCTTGTCACGATAGGCTCCTCCCCTATGCGTTGCGTCACTTGCCACGTGATTTATTCATGGGTAATGTTCGTGGATAGCACCATCTGGGTCATTTTATGGTGTTCAATAGTTGATTTATTTATACTTCATGCTGAGTATTAAAGACAGGAAGTTAAAGGAAATCTGCCTTGCAGGGCACCAACTTCAAACAGAAACGTAACAAGCTTTTTAACCTGTACCCCTTCTATCCAAAATGAAAATACAGGGTTTGGAAACTGTATACATACACTTCAATTATCATGTATGCTGATGTTGCTATTTTCTCTCCCTTGTAACCCACACCCCCTTCACCCTCATCTCTCCTGGCTGCCTGTGGTCACCCTTCTCATGTTGTATTAAATCATAAAACACTTGAGACAGAGATTGTTTAAATATGAAAAACTAAAAGGTTGGGACTTTATATGAGGCACAGAGTATTAGCCAAGCACCTCCATCCCTGATAATTGAACAGAAAAAAGACATTTAAAGTCCCACCCTTGTCTTTTTCTGTTCAGAGATTGTTTAAAAGGTAAGTTCACGATTAAAAAAAGATAAACATTTATTATTACCTAGGTGGGTGCAGCATCGATTCGATGCTGCATCTGTCCCCCGCCAGCTCTGCAGTGAGAACTGAGCAATCAAACACTGCTGATCACTCAATTCTCTCCTTTAGCTCTGAGCAGAGAGCCATAACTCTCCCCTCCAGCGCTCACTGGTGTGCTGGGCTGTGAAGGGGGTGGGAGGGGCTGGGCTCTTGACATATCGCTTTTGGCAGAGCCAGGTGCCAGTCCAGGTTTCTGGGAGGATACCAACCATGTGATCTGGATCCATCCCACTCCTGAATGAATGATGAGTGCAGAACGAGCTGCACTCCTGTGATCCATAGAAGAAGCATGGCAAAAAAAGCCTTGATGATACTTTTCCTTTAATTTAAAGTTAAATATATACAGGCTTTATAGTCCTGATTACAAATAATGTAATTCTGAACAGGATTGGATAATTTACCGTAATACTTTTTACTGGAGAATTTGTAGGATCTCAACTGCCATGTTGCTGTTCAGTTGGTTGCTTTGGGAAATGCAGAAGCTTTGAGTCCTTCAGTTGTTGTAAACCTTTATGTTTATTTCCTGTTTTTTTTTTTTTGTATTGTCAATGATTTATCAATTCCATGGCCTTTTTCAGCATCTTTCATGTTTACCATTACTTACAGGTTATCCCAAGGAATGCACTCTGTGGATTCTCCTTAGCATTGTTTTTTGGCATTCCGAGTTGTAGAAAAGTAGACATCTAGTCAATATTGCATGACTAGTGCCACATGCATGTTTTAGATGGCTGCTTAGAAAATCCCCCCAAACAAGTCATGCTCTTTGAAAAACAGAGCAGCGCAGATACGGTATGCTATGCACATTTTTTTGTTTTAATGTTAAACCAAGACTCATGTCTTATTCTTATGAAGTAAGTCATAAAAGAAGACATTGCACCAAAGAAATGGGAAAAATATATAAAAAAAAACAGTCTTGATTGAACGTGCGCTCATCATTTCCCTTTGATCTTTATTTTTATGACAGTCAAATTCTGGGATTGGCGCTGGCACCTTTGTCCCCTGCCTTCTTTCTGTTTTTGTGTTCATGATATTTTACTTACACAAATACTAAAGCATACATTTTAATTTTGAAAAACTAACTTACCAATGTCCATCCATACTTCTCACTAGTAGAATGGTGCATACTTATCAATGCATTCCCTTACCACATATGTTAGAGGGGTGACCATGGCCATACTCGGTGGACATTACAGAAATGTAGCTTGATTTGAGTGTTCAATCAAATAAAAGGTTAAAATAGGTAACAGAACACTTAGAAATAATTTGTAATATTAACGATAATGATAAATATATTGTTTAGATAATGTTGTGAATTTGTACATTTTCCTAGTAGGAAAATACTCGTGTTTCTTTTTTATGGAATTGATTTAAATGTTTGCTGCTTGACCCTCGTGTTCATCTTTTTTGTAGATTATTGGTTTTTATATGTTTTATTTTACACTATCATTAAAGAGAAGATAAAATGTGGATTGGGTTATAACTTAAATTTATTGCTCCCTAATCATCTGTTTGTTAAATGGCATAACAGAATTGCCAGTTTCATATCTGCATCTAGACTGTGATGGATTTGGAACACCATAACAAAACTCAAACATTTTTATTTTAAACTTTTTACTATCTTATGAGTAATATTATGACACAGGGTAATTAATGTTAAATATGAGATTCTTTTTTTTTTTTAAATGTTTCATCAGACTTGACATGTTCATTTGCCCATTGAAACCAGTTCATCTTAAAACTGGCCATATACATTAGTCATGGCTTCTTTCTCTAAACAAAGGGCATGGTTGGGTTTCTGCTCATGCTGATGGCACTAAATGAGAAAGTCTTGTGCAGAGATCTCTGACATCTGGAAAAGCAGAAGCAGTTAGGCAAGGTGTCTAACCTGTTTGATAGCTTTGATCCCCAAAAACACTTATTCAAGGCTGTTGTGCACTTCTTTTAGGCCGCGTACACACAATCAAATGTATCTGCTGAAACTGGTCCGACGGACCGTTTCAGCAGACATCTTCGATCGTGTGTACGGGCTAGCGGACAGGTTTGTCCATCGGACAAATTTCAAAGCATGCTTTGAAATTTGTCTGCTACAAACCTGTCCATCGGATCTGTCCGCTGGTTAGTACACTAACCAGCAGACAAAACTGTCCGTGCATGCGTCAAATGGATTTGACGCATGCGCGGAAGCATTTTATTTCCGGGTTTGGTGACTTAGCGGCGTCAATGTCACCGCCACGTCACCGCGTCCTCTGATCGAGGGGATTTTCGTCCGATGGTGTGTACACGCCATTGGACCAAAATCCGATGAGACGTGTCCGCTGCAAACGGTCCATCGGACATGTTTGAGCGGACATGTCTCATCGTGTGTACGCGGCCTTAGACATAAGATGATTGTTCGATCTTGCCCAAAAAATATAAAAAAGAAGCCGTCCAGGTGACTGTTATACCGTATAATACCTATACTCTTTGCTCATTTTTGTCACACTTTTTTAATAGATAATAAAAGCTTGGTTGAAGGCTTTACTGGACACTTTTAATACTATTAACCCAAAATGTTCTTTAAATTTACAAGTAAATAATCATTAGTACACTGTAAACAGACCATAATTGACACATAATTGTAAGCCTAGAAAATATAACATTGTGTGTCTATATTTTTTTTTTTTTACAAATTGGAGAGCCTTCAATATAATGTACATGCAAATTAGCATCTCTGTATGTAATATAATTTCCAGGAAGCATAGCTTAAAATTTTTCTTACCCATGTTCAGTGTTACAGTGAAATGTGTGAATTAGTATTAAAAGAAAGAGCCAAGGACATCAGTTATGTTTCAATTGGCACTTCATATCTGACAATAGATAGCTGTCAATCTTCATACATATTCCCTTTTATTCACAACACTGTAAAACATTTGTAGGGATATTTAAAATGATCTGTAGTAATTAAGGATACAAATGGGTATTAGAAGCATGTATATGCTGGTACCCTCTAGCAGCTTTTTAGCTGACCTGTAGTGTAATTAAATATTAATTCTTATTGCTCACACAGATTACCATAGTAATGAGTACTGTACAATAGATATATTTTATCTTTATCTGTCTTTAAGTAAAGGAAATCTATGGTCACAGCACCCGTTTTCATTTTATAACATCAGCATTGTAATAACAATACAATTTTTTTTTTTTTTTTTTTTTACAATCCAATATACAATAGGCTTACTTGAGAAATCTACTTTCATGTTGTGAGTTCTGCCTATATGCTGGCCATGCCTTTCCACAACTTCCTGATTTCTTAGAATGCTTTGCAGATTTTCCTTTGCTGTTTACTTTCGATTTCTAAGGACAACATATCCCATGGTGCTTTGCAAGCAGCAATTCATGTACTGTCTTCATCATCTGAAACTCCTGCTCTCAGCACCTATGTAGTTCAGAAAGCAGGCTCTATGAAATGTGTGACATAGCAGTGTCTATTAACAGGGCATAGTGAATATGTGTCACAGAATTCCAGGACATAAATGTGGGGAATTTTCACAAAGTAAGTTTACAAAGTTCATAATCATTCAGTGAGATAGGAGCAAGCTAGAAATATATGAAATACAATGTAGAAATTAAGGTGATACTAAAGACTTATTTTTTTGTTTTTCTTAAAAATTACAAGCATGAAAAACTTACCTACTCTGTGCAGTGGTTTTGCACAGAGCAGCCCAGATCCTTCTCTTCTTGGGTCCCTCACTAGCACTCCTGGACCCTCCCTCCTGCTGAGTGCCCCCACAGCACGCAGCTTGCTATGGGGCACCAAAGCCACTTCTCTGTGTGTCCATTCAGACATGGCCCTTCCCCCGCGCTCTCCTGATTGGCTTACTCGCTTTGATTGACAGCAGCAGGAGCCTTTGGTGCCTGTTGCTGTCTCAGCCAATGAGGAGGGGGAGTTATAGACAGCTGAGCCTCTTGTACAACATTGCTGGATCGAGATGAGAGCTCAGGTAAGTATTATGGGGGCTGAGAGGAGCTGCTGCACACAGGAGTTTTTTTTTATCTTGATGCATAGAAATGCATTAAGGTAAAAAAAAAAACTTCTGCATTTACAACCACTTTAATATATGATTTTACATTTTGACCATAGATATGCTTTAACAATTGGCTTTGCTGGAAGAACATTTTTCATTCATGTCCCTAACATTTCCTCTATTTCTCATGTTACATGATACCTGCATCTTATTGTGTTCAACTTTTTTTTTTAAAAGGATACATTTTTGACTAGGCAGCTTTGCTACAGTAATGGAGTTTACTACTAGCGCCACAACACATTTATCTTAACCGCATTTGTGGCATCATTTATTTTGAATTGGCTTTTGTTTGACCCATTGTAATGCTGTTAATGTTTTTCTTATAGAAAATTAGCAAATCACCCAGTTCTTGAAAATGGGCATGACAACTTTATAGAGATGGCTGTGTTTCCACCACCTTGCCATGATGGCGACTATGGGGATGGGTATGTGTCTCTATGTTATTTTGATCCTAATGCATACATGGAAAAGCCAGCCACAGCAATGTCTTCCACAAAAGTCAGTCATCCAAAAAGCATGAGAATATTATAATGCTTAAAGGGTAGATTCACCTTTACAGAAAAATCTGCTAGGTGTACTTACACAGGATGCCCTCCTCACGCCTAACCTTGGTGATCTTCCGTTCTGAGCCCCGATATAGCTGATTCAGGGGACTGGGACTTAGAAATCCCGGCAGCAGAATCTTCAAAATGTACCCCGTCAGGAGGGACGTTTTGGAGCATTCTAATTGGTCGGTGCCGTCACATGGGTGGCGCCAACTAATCAGAACCTGCATATCCCATCCTGTCAGTGGGGAAGAAGACGCGTGAATGCCGAGGGGATTTCCTAAGCCCCGTACCCCTGAGGCAGCGATATCGGGGCTCAGAACGGGAGATCGCCGTGCCACAGGTCAGCGGGACTGGGGGGGGGGGGTGAGGAAGGGGTCCTGTGTTCATCTTACAGATTTTTTTATGTAAAGGTGAACTTACACTTTAAAAGCTTTACTGGTTTGATGGGGAAAGGGGTCAAAATTGTAAGGATTTCCACCAATGCTAGACTAGCAGTCCTAGTCACTGGCTCCTCCGAGAGGATTGAGGACGTGCATAGCACAAAACAGGAGCTTTTTCTTTGGCCTGTCAATCCACAATGATACATACTCCTCAAATAATGCTCCTGAATTTTATCATTTATGAATGTCTATGTAAAAGACTACAAAATAACTGTCATCCGTTTAAGAAGATTTCAGTTTAATGCGATGATTTTCCTATTAGAAAGTTTTCATTCTGGTTATCTATAAGATTTCTCTTAAGCTGCACAAAACAAAACAGTTCTCTGTCCCTGTATATCATACTTTGCAACAGCCCTATTCCTACCAGAACTGATGCCTTCCGATTTTCTGCCTATTACGTCTCATATACAGGAATCTGATTAAATATGGAAATATGCAGATTGGCGTTTATTATAGCTGTTTACAGCAGAGAGCTGTGGTCTTGAAATAGCTTTTTTCCAGAGCTTTGCATTTGTTGAAATGACTGTCAGGTGATATTAATTCAGGTAACATAGCAATGAAATTTATCTTGTTTGTAAGCTTTTCATTTTGAAAATTACGCTGGCAGGGATCACCTCCCGGTGTGAAAGTTGTCCAGAGATAATAGCGCATCAGTTTGAAAACATAATAGATTTGAGAATACAAACCCGCCAACAGCGCACCGATGCTGTTTATCAGCCTCCAGAAGATACTGTGTCACAGTCAGAAGCATTATGTATTTGCACTTTTCTTCATTTTATGCCACTTGCACTTTATTTACATGTAAATGTTGTATGTTACAGGAGTTGTTAACTGACATGTAGCTTGATATTGCTGGGTCAAATAGTAGGGAAAATAGCTCTGCTCTATTGCTTTCGGTCTACATTGCAATCTTAGGTAATGCAAGGATGACCATTATGTACTTTGGTCATTGTTGTGATATGTTTAACTCAGATATAACAATAGCATGCTTTCTCACTGGAACATCCATTTACTATTATGCCCCGTACACAAGATCAGAAATTCCAACATCAAACGTTCAATGTGAGCTTTTGAACGAAAATTCCGCTGTGTGTATGCTCCATTGGACTTTTTCTGTTGGAATTTCCACCAACAAAAGATTGAGAGCTGGAAAATCCGATAATCTGTAGCAATTCCGATGTGAAAATACCAACATATGCTCCGAAACATGTCGACGCATGCTCGGAAGCATTGAACGTAAATTTTCTCGGCCCGTCATAGTGTCGTACGTTACCATGTTCTTGATGGTCGAAAGTTCTGAAAACGTTTGTGTGACCGTGTGTATGCAAGTCAAGCTTGAGCGGAATCCCGTCGGAAAAAACATCCAAAGTTTTAGTGGATAATATTGCCTGTCCAGGACTGTTTGGTGGTACATTGTGATAAAACTTGTGCTGATAGCTGCATTCCTTCAGAAACAAGATCTGCAAGCTGTATTTTCTGTTTAACTAGGTCTAATACCTTTGCTTCACACCCCTACCTTTTCTTTGGGAGGAAACCTTGGAAACTGGCAAAATTCAGTGAGCAATGGCCATGAGGCACTGTCCAGAGTTCTAGTTGAGGGATTTCCATACTTGAGTCCCAGTTATGCCGTTAATGAGCTTTATTATAATGGCTTCCACTCAACACTGCCACTTCAGCCAAGTAAACTAAACTACTTTAATTGTAAAGCAAATATTTCTAGTCTTTAGTACCTGAAGCTGAACTCACATACATGTTCTAACATATACTTGTGAACACTGAATAAGTTAAATAACCTGATGATAGGCTGGTGCATTTCAGCTAAGTTCTTGCCACACCCAAAATAATTCCCATCTGCTCTTCTTGCTGAATTGCGGGGCATCTGGTCCCTTTCATTGCCAAATTTCCAGGCTTATTTTCAGAGGACACCTAGAACATGGTCTTTCTGATACTTTTGTATGTGGATAAAGCTATAACGCACTATATAATCAATATTATAATGTGTCAAAATGATTTTAGGTTCTCAGAGGCACTATCATGTTATTTTGAATAACCAATACCACATTTTAACAGCATTGCAGGCTTATCCAAGTTTTATGTGTGGCAACCAATCAACCAATATGCTCTCCACAGTTAGTTGAACAGAAGTTGAATACGTGAACCTTTATAGCAATGAACATTCCACTTTTGATTGAATTCTTATGATTAGTATGGCTGTTACATTTACTAAATGTCAACAGGCTATTACATCCTTTATGAATGGCTCTTTTCATGTTGTAAAGGTATCCCAGTTTATTTGAAGCATACAATAGGGGACATTGCTTGTGAAACATCAGTGTTTTATCAAGATGTTGATACATTTGATAAAAGGTAACAGGTCAGTTACAAGGCCCTACTTTATGTCGTTGTGGAATGCTAATAATGATGATGTGTTGAAAGTAATTTACCCTGACTATCACATTTTAAAAGAAGCAACCTATGTCGAAATCCTCAGCTAGTGTTACATTAGTATTATCAAATGGAAAAAGTGATATTTTTTTAACATTATTTGTGAGTGGGAAAATATCAGCCTTTTACATCAGCTTGTATTCCACAAGTACATACGACTATGTATCTTTATTTATATAGTATAGTAATTAGTATTTCTGTCTAAAAGATAGTAAGACATCCATAGCTAATAACTGTCCCACATTTCTATCTGCATTTCCAGTTTAAATGTTTCATCCCTGGACAATTTTGTCCCCGGGTTTTCTATACTGACCAAATCAGTAGAAGAAACCTTCTCCAGCAGATTCTCCTCATGTTCCCCTGGGCTTTTTATATTAATATTTCTTGAATACTCTCCTCTGAAATGCACAAAACAGAATATATATTCAAAATGTATGTCAAATACGCATCATGGTTCCTTATGATAGTTTTAAAAAAGCTAGCTCAGTAGCAATATTCCCCTGGACATTACACTCACCGGTCACTTTATTAGGTACACCTTGCTAGTACCGGGTTGGACTCCCCTTTGCCTTATTTCTTGGTGGCATGGATTCAACATGATGTTGGAAACATTCCTCAGAAATTTTGGTCCATATTGACATGATATCATCACGTAGTTGAGCAGATTTTTTGGCTGCACATCCACAATGCAAATCTCCTCAGATTCTCCTCAGTTTCACCACATCACAAAGATGCTCCATTGGATGAGATCTGGTGACTGTGGAGGCCATTGGAGTACAGTGACCTCATTGTCATGTTCAAGAAACCAGTGGTGAGATGATTTGATCTTTGTGACATGGTGAATTATCCTGCTGGAACAAGTCATCAGAAGATGGGTACACTGTAGCCATAAAGGGAAGATAACACAAAATTCTCCTGCGCTCTGGTGTTTTCGCTAAAGGGTAGTGTAGTCCAATCTTACAGCAAGGTCTAGAGCAGAGGTGGGCAAAGTACGGCCCGCGGGCCGTATACGGCCCGGCGGACCTTTTAATCCGGCCCCCGGATAGCTGCGGCCCGTCGCAACAGGACAGGCAAACCAGACCAGAAAGGGGCCCCCAAGCTGGCTCGTTTGTCTGCCTGTTGCTATGTTCACAGGCCTCCCTCCTCCCCCCGCGGGCCGGCGGGGGGAGGAGGGGTGTTCGCAAGGGGGGGGGGCGCTTTTTCGCGGCCCCCGCAAAGTGGCGCGGTTACCCGGGACATCTGCCATCCGGGGTCCCGCAGCGTCATTCGGCTACAGTGCAGCCGTCCCTCTCTCTCCACTGACTGCAACACACAGTCACACGCCGACTCCTCCCCCCCTCTTGGCTCA
Organism: Rana kukunoris; assembly: GCA_029574335.1. Lineage (NCBI taxonomy): Eukaryota > Metazoa > Chordata > Amphibia > Anura > Ranidae > Rana > Rana kukunoris. The sequence goes on from CM056049.1 coordinate 602,980,240, forward strand.
ATGTGTACAGGAGGAGGAGCCGAGAAGAGACACTACTGAAAGAGCCATGCTGCACAGTAACCAGGAGGTAAGGGGGGGGGAGCAGATACGAGGTGAACATATGAAGTGATAGGAGAGGAGAGGGTGGTATGTGGATATGGGCTGGGGAGTGATTTGAGAGGGAAGATGACATGTGTTAGTGGGGGGGTCCGTCCCCGTCCCCCCACTAGCACATATCATCTTCCCTCTCAAATCACTCCCCAGCCCATATCCACATACCACCTTTCTCCCCCCAAAAGATGCTCTGTCCCCCTGTACTCCTCACCCCACCCTGTACTACTCATCCCACCCTGTACTCATCTCATCCCACCCTGTACTACTCATACCACCCTGTACTACTCATCCCACCCTGTACTCATCCCATCCCACCCTGTACTCATCCCATCCCACCCTGTACTCATCCCATCCCACCCTGTACTACATCCCACCCTGTATCATCCCATCCACCCTGTACTCATCCCATCCCACCCTGTACTCATCCCATCCCACCCTGTACTCATCTCATCCCACCCTGTACTATCTCTCATCCCATCCCACCCTGTACTCATCCCATCCCACCCTGTACTCATCTCATCCCACCCTGTACTACTACAGGGTGGGATGGGATGAGTACAGGGTGGGATGGGATGAGTACAGGGTGGGATGAGATGAGTACAGGGTGGGATGAGATGAGTACAGGGTGGGATGAGTAGTACAGGGTGGGATGAGTAGTACAGGGTGGGATGAGATGAGTACAGGGTGAGATGGGATGGGATGAGATGAGTACAGAGTGGGATGGGATGAGTACAGGGTGGGATGGGATGAGTACAGGGTGGGATGAGATGAGTACAGGGTGGGATGAGATGAGTACAGGGTGGGATGAGATGAGTACAGGGTGGGATGAGATGAGTACAGGGTGAGATGGGATTGGGATGAGATGAGTACAGGGTGGGATGGGATGAGTACAGGGTGGGATGGGATGAGTACAGGGTGGGATGGGATGAGTACAGGGTGGGATGAGATGAGTACAGGGTGGGATGAGATGAGTACAGGGTACTCATCTCATCCCACCCTGTACTCATCTCATCCCACCCTGTACTACTTATCCCACCCTGTACTACTCATCCCACCCTGTACTCATCTCATCCCACCCTGTACTCATCTCATCCCACCCTGTACTCATCTCACTCCCACCCTGTACTCATCTCATCCCACCCTGTACTCATCTCATCCCACCCTGTACTCATCTCATCCCACCCTGTACTACTCATCCCACCCTGTACTCATCTCATCCCACCCTGTACTCATCTCATCCCACCCTGTACTACTCATCCCATCCCACCCTGTACTACTCATCCCACCCTGTACTCATCCCATCCCACCCTGTACTCATCCCATCCCACCCTGTACTCATCTCATCCCACCCTGTACTCATCTCATCCCACCCTGTACTACTCATCCCACCCTGTACTCATCTCATCCCACCCTGTACTACTCATCCCACCCTGTACTCATCTCATCCCACCCTCTACTACTCATCCCACCCTGTACTCATCTCATCCCACCCTGTACTACATCCCACCCTCTCCCACCATGTACTCATCTCATCCCACCCTGTACTCATCTCATCCCACCCTGTACTCATCTCATCCCACCCTGTACTCCTCATCCCACCCTGTACTCCTCATCCCAGATTCCCACCCTGTGCTCCTCATCCCACCCTGTGCTCCTCATCCCACCCTGTGCTCCTCATCCCACCCTGTGCTACTCAACCCACCCTGTACTACTCAACCCACCCTGTACTACTCATCCCAGATTCCCACCCTGTACTCCTCATCCCAACCTGTACTCCTCATCCCACCCTGTACTCCTCATCCCAGATTCCCACACTGTGCTCCTCATCCCACCCTGTGCTCCTCATCCCACCCTGTACTCCTCATCCCACCCTGTACTCCTCATCCCACCCTGTACTCCTCATCCCAGATTCCCACCCTGTACTCCTCATCCCACCCTGTGCTACTCATCCCACCCTGTGCTACTCATCCCACCCTGTGCTACTCAGTCTGCAGGAGCGATGTCCAAAAATTAAAAAAATTTTCTTGTAAGGCAACCTCACTTTTTCATTGTTTAACTATATAACAAGTACTCGTACCAGTTGTCCAACAATGATATTTACTGCTTTTTATAAAGAAATACAATTGATTTTATGCAGTATTGAGTTTAGCCTTTTGGCCCGGCCCTCCAAAATATTTTTAGTTTCTCATGTGGCCTAATTGAAAAAATAATTGCCCACCCCTGGTATAGAGTCTTGCAGCCCTCCTCAGAACAATGGGTGTTCATGCGGTTATAGAAAAAAAAGAAAAACAAAAAGGAGGGCACACGACCTAGTGCATTACCACATACAAAGGTTTTATTAAATACAATAAAAGCAAGTCTTACTCACAAAAGGAGCTTGAATAAACACTTATCTAGCAATCAGACTGGTCTATTGGCACCTGCCAGCAGGACCTGATGATAACGAGGATAGGATGATACCCCAATGGCGGAATGGCTGACGCGTTTCTGGGGCGCACCCCTTTTTTCAGAGCCTAGATGGTCCGTTATGAAGGGATGAACATGGTCAGCAACAAAATTCAAGTAGGCCATGGAGTTTAAAAGATGGTACTAAGGCCCGAAGTGGGCAAAGAAAAATATCCCCTACACCATTCCTTCACCACTGCCAGCCTGACCTGTTAATACAAGGCAGAATGGATCCATGCTTTCATGTTGTTTATGCAAAATTCTGACCCTACCATCTGAATGTCGCAAATGAAATTGAGACTCATCAGACCAGGCAACGTTTTTCAAAGCTTCTGTTGTCCAATTTTGGTGAGCCTGTGCAAACTGTAGCTTCAGTTTGGGCTGTACTATGGGTACAAGAACTAACATACACATATATGGTATTGCTGTGATCATCAGCAGCAGGAGAATATATTTGGGTTGTTCTTTGGTGGAAGGTTATGTTAGTAGCAAGAAATATACAGATATATTTTAAAATATATATATTTTTTACTATTCTTGGGCAGTTTTTCTTTTGATAATGAAAAAAAAAGTACTGTGAGCCCATGTGTGCTGATTTCATCTGGGGATGGGGGGGCTCTGTGACAGTCTGGGCTCACAGGAAGTGGATTGAATGATGATAACCACTGCCATCTAGTGGTGGAAAAGTGTATCTGCAGGAGAGAACTATTATACCAAAAGCTACTTTTTTATTTCTATTTTTTCTGGGTACTTTTTTTTTTAACCCAATTTCAACTTTAGCCATGATTAAGGCCTGGCAGCCGAAACATGTTGGCTTTCTTTTTGACTGTTGTTACCCTTCCAATAATAGAACAATGTTTTCGTTGACTTCCACGGAACCAGCCTTTCTCCGTTTTTGCAAGTTAAACTTTAAGCTAAAGCAATTGTTTATATAATTTCTGACACAAGTAATGAAGAAGCTTTATTATGTGTATTTTGCTACAAGATAGAATCCCATTACAGATGAATAGAAACTGGAGTGAAACAGGTTGTGAATGTGGTTGTCTCCATTGTCAGATTGAATCAACAGGTGTGTCTTTTAGTACTAGCATTTTTTAAATGCCTAGGACAGTTAGCCCCCCCCCCCCCCTCTTTTTTTTTTTTACATGTTTTTCAAAGAAGAAGGAAAAATTAGTATTTGCATTCAATTCTAGTTCAAACTCCTAATCTGATGTTAAACTAAGGCTTTTAGAATAATCCATCTATTTCCGTTGTAAACTTCATGGCCCTGTTTTCTGGAAGGCATCTCCTCTGCATTTGTTCAGAGCGATAAATTCCTATTATGCAGATAACTTTATTAACAAGGAAAAAAAATTATCCACCCTCGCTGGATATTGAAAAGCATATGTGCAGGTGGCTACATAGGCATTTAGTTATTTTTCTTGTTCAAACATGTTTCTTTGATTGTGATTGTATTGGCCCCATTTCTTTCTCTCCCTCAAACTTATGCTATCCTTTCAATCTGCTCATTGTCGGAGGGACCTGCCTCACGGTGTACGAGATAATGAGAATCGTTGAAGACATGTGTGCTTGATAAAGTCAAGAGATGGAGCACTCTCTTTTCCGGCTGCTATTTAAAGAAGCCCTTGTATATATCTTGCTAGATCCTTGGGAAGGAATGTCTTTACCTGACAATTGGCCCGAATATTAAATAAACAATCGACAGCTGTGAAGAACAATGAGTACCGCCATTGTAAGAATAGAATTGTCAGCTTTTGAAGAGTGGATTCTTTTCAGACCTCGGATGTACTGCGTCTGTGTAATGTTTTATGAGCAGAATCGGATCCGCTGAACTATCTCATCTTCCTCCTCTTCTAGTCAGTAATAAGCATTTATATGTTTTTCCACTGTGCTGAGGCTCTAGTGGTTACACCCTTGTCATTAAATTGTTCCTCCTTCCCTAGCCATTACAAGGACCTAGAAAGAGGAAGATACAATCTATTACAGCATGGGTGAGTGTAAAAACGAAGAGGGGTTTTATGGATACAAAATAAATGGGTTTATAGAACCGCCTCAAGTGCTGAATGAAATGATACAATGCTATGTTGCTCCAGTCCACGTTTAACTATTGGGCTGCCTAGGGGACTACAATAGCTGGTCACTTGTGTCACTTTCTCCTTTGTATTAAAAGTAAACTGCAATTGATACCTCAAATAAAAAGAAAAACACATATGTCCATTTTTAAAGGGGTGCAATATAAAGTAATTTCGCCATTTGATATATCTGTAGGTATGTTGGCTATTCAATGTATTGTTTTATGTATGCTGACATTGGAGGCAAAAGGAGACAACAAAGTTTTCCTGGACAGCAATATTGGACAGCTTAAGTTAGCTGTGTATTGGAAATGTTTCTCCCCACTATGCCACATTTGTGAAACTATGGGGAGCATGATAACATTTACTTTACACCTTCACTCCCCTCACCCCCCTTCCTCCCAATGCTTCTAGTGCACCCCCAAAATGAGTATGCAAATACATATAAATGTCGCCCCACAAAACAACTCCCTCACACCCCAGGCATTACATTGGGGCTGGGAAACTGGTTTTGCCTGTTCTCCACTATCAGTAAGGCCACTATCAGCTAGGCAGTTGAGTTTAGGCTTTTTCTGGAACCCAAAAAGATGTGTTCACAAGCTGTGTTTAGAGGCATTTCAATCTAAGGTCACTATCTCACATACATACACACATACACATAATAGAGCCAATATGGAAATTAGCCAATTAACCTACCTACACTTCTTTGGTGTGTGGGAGGTAACTGGAGTACCTTGGGGAAACCCACACGAGCACAGAGAGCATCTCCAAACTCCATGCATATCATTTTCTGACCAGGATACTTATTACTGGTCAATGAGATGGAAAGTAACACAGCCATGTATGTCAGCCAGGCAGTGAGAATTGCAAAATGATAGACATGGCAACCTGCATATTTATTTTAGAGCTGTCAGGCTGCTAGTTTGTCTTTACTTTCTAGTGAGTCACTGACCAACAAGTGTGCAGAATGGAAATGTTGACTTTAAAAATGGCATACCCTTGCTCACCAGGCCTGTTTCTGACATTTGTTGTTTACAAGAAAACATCAGTATTTTTAACTAGAAAATTACTTAGAACCCCAAAACATTATATATATATATATATATATATATATATATATATTTATATTTAGCAGAGACCCTAGAGAATAAAATGGGGGTCGTTGCAATTTTTTATGTCACACGGTTTTTGCACAGCGATTTTTCAAATGCAATTTTTTGGGGGAAAATGCACTTTAATGAATAGTAAATAGATACCTAACATGTCATGCTTTCAAATTGTGCACACTTGTGTAATAGCACCGAACTACGATACTTAAAAATCTCCATAGGCGACTTCTACCTAAAATTGATACTGCAGGTTTAAATGTTGACAAGTAGAGCCATGCTTGTTAAATCTCTTTAGAAGAGTGGCAATGCAATTTCTCTACCCTACATCCCAGACCTAGAACATACTAGAAGGAAGGAATGTATTTATTGTGATTAGAATACCCAGAATTAATGCTCAGTAAGAGGGAAATCTGGGTATATTGCTTGCTTTGCTTGCTGTCCTTGCAGCTCACACTACTGTAATGGTACTACAGAACAAAATTGTACATACTCTATTTTCTTATAATATAAGTACTTGTGGCAAGTGTTTTTAGGGTGACACAACAAATCCAGTTGCTTTATTTAGCAATGTGATGTTTTTTTTAAAACTTGATGTATAAATCTGACAGGGTGTGTGAACTATTTTCATTTTAGAGGTAATGCAGACATGACAATGCATTAACTGTAAAAGTGTAGCAGATGACCTTATTATCTAGAGTTAAGCCTATCTGAGATCTCCTGTCATAGGTCTTGCTCTCCAATCCATTTTCCAGTATATATATTAGAATGCAAGATGACTGCACGTCAAAAGATTTTCAAAAACAACTACATTCTATCATATCACGGGTAACTGGTGAAATAAATTGGGTACCCCACAAGTGAGAGATTTTGATAAAGAGAGTCACTGCTCTCATTTCATCTCTTAGTTGTGCTTTAAAACATTCATACAATCACCTCCTGCAGGACATACATGGCACACAACTCTACTAATTGGTAACAATATATTTTTAATACAATATTTAATATAGATAAGTAGAGTCTGTCTGCATATACTGTACATTATCTATCTCAGCAGTGTGTATGCCCATGTGTCCATTAGCCTACGGGCAATACATATCAAAGCCTGATAAATAAATAGTGAGTTGCCTGCTGTGCTGGCCTTTTGAGCCTTCCTCAGTTTCTACTGTAGGACTAATTAGCTACAAGACCACAAAATGGATGACATTGGGAATTAACTGCACTTGTGTCTGTAGGCTACAGTGGTAGCCACTCACTTCAAAGGCTCCCTATCGGCTTTTGTGACCGAAGGTTTCGGTAAAGAGAAACTTGCATGGTGGTACAGGAGCAAAGCTACACAGAATAATGTATTTCAGCACTGCTGCTCGGTCCAGAGATACTTATTTTCACGTGCTTGCAAACCTTCAAAAAAGAATTGTACGTATTGTATACCCTTACAGCACTATTAATGTTTCACTGTTTCCTGGTTAAAGTGATAACCATTTAACTCAAGTAACAAAAATAAGAAGATACACTCAAAAAACAAAAACAAAACATGCTTATTACATCCAGACCCTATGTGCCATTGCTTACCCACCCATCTCGAACGCGCTTTTAGGCTTTTCTTTAAAAGCCACTCCCCCCACCCCTTCCTTTTAAATAATATGACTTTGTGACACAATGAAACGGACATAATCTTCATTTTTCATAGTAATGTTGTAGCATACTTTTGTAAAAATATTTATAATATCCTGTGAAATAAAATTACTTAACATTAAGCTGACATGGGTCACAAACAACAGTGCATAAGTGCTAATTGATCATTTTGGAATAAATAAATGATAGATAAATAAATGATAGAATTCCTGAATGATCGGGTTTCTACACAAAGCCCAGTGTATAAAGTGAAAGAGCACATCTTTGAAATGTGTACTTCAATTCACTTGTATTATTTCATTTTCAACATGAAAAAAAGTTATCATTGATTAATACAACACAAAATACTATACACAGTTGTATTGTGTGTATCGATATGTTTGAATAGGTTCTGCCTAGCTGTTAGGTCCTAAGCTATCTAGCTTAGGTCTTCATGGTGCTGAGGTCATTTTTCTTTGTTTGTGAAACTATGTATAGTATGTTTTTTTTATTGCTTTATACTCATATTTTATGTTGAAAATGAAATAAACATACTTGTGAATTGAACAATACCTTTCTGGTGTGCCAACTCTTTCATTATATACACTGATCCTTGTGGGGTCCCTTGGATACTAGGCCATGATTGTGTACTGGGTGTTGCTCTGGATATGTTATAGGTAGACAACTATTATCCACACATTGATAAGTGGTTCCAAATGAATAACTACTGCAGTAGGGAACGGACACAAAAAGATACCCTCAACATCTTTACAAATAACTGTTCTGTTTATTTGGAACAATTGAAGTTTTTTTATACATGTGCTGAGGAATCACATGAATATTACACCTGTACTTTTATGGTAACATGGGGTGGAACATAGGCAGGCTGATGTGGGCGGTGCAGTGGTGGATGTTCCTCATGACTAGGACCTATTGCACCCATGCACTAGGGCAGGGGTATGCCTCCATTGGCACTCCAGCTGTGGTGAAACTACAAATCCTCATCTGCCTCTAGAAGTCATGATTGTAATTGTCAGGGTCTTGCAATGTCTCATGGGACTTGTAGTTTTACCACAGCTGGGGGGCTGAGCTTGCCTACCTATGCACTAGGTAATACCTTTGCCTGAGGGCACACTCATCAATGCTCAGGACCAAGTGGGAATTGTGGTCATGTGAACAGTCTATTAGTAATGTAGTTTACTGTTTAAGAGATGAAGCTGACACTGTATTTAGTATAAAGCAGTATCTCTCTCTTCCAAGAGCTGTCCCATTGCTCTTCACACAATGACTTGTTTATGTTGAATTTGGAGTAGAGGCCAAGCTGCACTACCTCCACTTGCCAGCATATCTCTTTTACCTCACTCCCAGTAACGTAAAGAAGCCCCACCGGACACATAGTGTGGGTCTCATGCATGTCATATGCTAACTCTTCCTCTTCTGTAACGTAACAAAGGTGAAGGTAGACCAGGCTTAGGATTTGCGTCCTTTTCTTCCCACAAATAAAAACCTCTGCGATTTTTATTTTTTGCGCTATATACAAAAATAGAGGGGAGTCAAACATTTCTAATAGCTAAGAGAACCAATATCAGAAAAATGATCGCTTAGTACAAGGGCGGTGAATAACTTTATATGAAAAAAATATTTATAGAGCAATTGGCTGTACACTCAGATCCTGTGATTAGAATGGCCTAGTAGCTTAATTGTGGACATGCTGACTAATTGTCCTAGTTAAACACAATTTTACATAATATAAAAAAACATATAAACGACAATATAACTTCAACATGGCTAAACTACTACTTTTTGAATCACATTATTTTTATCCCTTACAATTAAAGCATTCGGAAAATAGTACCCCCGACTGTGATTCCAAGAAAATAAATTGAACACAGAGATTCTTTCATTTACTCTTTTTTTGCAGTTTCTGGTGCTTATCCAGGTGACTTTCCCTTCAAGTTTTGTCAACTGTACATACAATAAATGCTGTATTGTGTCTCAAAACATTTCCTTTTTTTATATAAATGTCGTCTAACAATCCAAAAGTCATCTGGCTTTAGTTTAAGAGATCCTTACAAATTGTTAGGATCTGGAACTGGGGAGAAAACACATAAATGAGCGTGTTAAAAACCTGTAGAGATCAGCAACATTATCTGTGAGATCCAAGTGGAGGCATTCAGCAAATATAAACAAGTGTGCAACACACTCCCAAACTAAATCTCATAGGGATAGAGTCCTATATCCCCCATATCCAACTTCTGTCTGAAATCGGAATTAAGCCTTACCCCCTCCAAGCGCTAAGCCATGTCATGTAAGCTTAGTCATTCAATTGTCAAATACAAGAGCCTCAGTGAGCTGTGGTGGCCTTGACAGTTTAATGGCAGGAGACATGCACAGCGTTAAGAGGGGTGATCTTGACTTGGAGGGAAGTTGAGCTTCTGTGTACATTGAGTACATTCCAGGCCTAGGATTCAGGAAGCTTCACGAAGACCTCGGGGATTGATTTGGGTCTTAAAAAAAGGCACTTGTAGATGCCTTAAGGTACCTTTATAGTCCAGGAGGTTCTCAAAAGAACTTGCTAGAAGTGCTGTCTTTTTCTTATACTTGCAATTATTTACGGGAACGGTATGGAATGTATTCCAGGTCTCTTTATGAGCTCAGTTTTCACTTATGAATGTTCCCCCCCCCCCCCCCCATTAATTCTGGTGACTAAATAAATATATAATATAAATTGTACTAATAATACAATTAATAATATAAACAGTGAACTGTTTAGTTTTCCCAATATTATTTCATTTTATGTCAGTCTCCTTCATCCTCTTTGCCAATGGCATTGCATACACTTTCATCCTATCTATCCATTTCTACCATATGGCTCTGAAGTCTTTCCAGTGACCTCTGCATGCAAATTCATTTTACAAATTTATCTTCAGTAATAAATAGCAACTTCAAAGAGTGGAACTAGATACATGTTTATTATGAAGATCTTTTTCTGTAAATACAGTTATATGTAAATGGACATTTGAAGTGGCTAGTTCACATATGCACTCTATTTGTCAAGGAAACACAAGTCTCAGTGTGTCTTCCTCTAGTGACTTTCATTGCTAGGCAGGGGCGGACTGACCATTGAGGAATGGCCACTAGGGGGCCCCATCAGGGTTGCCAGGCTCATTAAAACCAGGGATAGTATGTAAAAATCTGTGTTTTTTTTACATCTGTCCCTGATATGTCCAAAACCTACATGCTTTTGATGTGAAAATCCTGAGATTTTAGCTGCCCCGCCTCTGTACTGCCACCTGGCTTGGTGGCCATCTGTAAGCCTGGGGGCCCCATAATCTTCTATTGCCCGAGGGCCCCATGAGTTGTCAGTCCGCCCCTGTTGCTAGGACTAACTGATTAGCAGGGAGGTGGCCTTTTCTGATCAAGATCCTACACTTGAGTAGTTATCAGGAACAACAGCTGTATTCCTAACATTTTATAAGCTTATTTGCTACTGGAAGAACCGAAGCAAGTGTTTTAATTTTCATTTTTCAACTCCCCTTGTATCTTTGTGGTACGCCGACTAATAGAATTTGAGAAACTAATAATCCAGGTTGGCTTTTTAAGCTGAAACTCTAATGCCGCGTACACAAGATAATTTTTCAGCATGTCCAAAAAACAACGTTTTTCCAACTTCATCATTAAAAACGACATTGCCCACACACCATCGTTTTAAAAATAAATATGAACAAAGCGCGGGGAAGTTCTATTCGCCTTTGGGCTGCTTTAGCTGATTCCTTGTTAGTAAAAGACGATTTGCGATTTTCTGTCTGTTACAGCGTGATGAACGTGCTTACTCCATTATGAACGGTAGTTTTACCAGAACGAGCGCTCCCGTCTCATAACTTGCTTCTGAGCATGCGCAGGCTTAAAATGTCATTTTAGCCCACACACGATTTCATGCTGAAAAATGATCGTGTGTACACGGCATGACATTACATGCTAAATTCCAATCTCCTTATTTTCCTACAGAGGATGCCCTAGAACATATAGCATTTCTATGTTCAGGGACATACTGGATTATACATAGGAATATCTAGACAAGCCCAGTATATAACAGCCTGTAAATGGGAAATTTCCTATTCAAAGGCTCAGAGAGCTGGGGACACTCAGTGGGGAATTAATACCTATCCCACTTTGCGCATTTGCACTCAAATTGCACAATTGCATGTCCTCTTCAAGTCCATGACAATGCCAAATTATTATGGTATCATTCATGCTATTTGATGATCCACTTCCAATTTATTGTAAGGTTCAGCAAATCAAATGCTATTCCAATTATACATTTCTAATTTGTATAATCAGTAACACCACAATGGGTCCTTACCACCCAGGATAATTAAAATGTTGCTACCTATTCGGCATGGCAGGGCAGGGTATGACAAAAATAACTTACCGCAGACAATATAGCCTAATTATTTAATTAATTTTTTAATAGCATTAGGGGAATGTCTTTCTAGGAATTCCTGTCATTAATCCTTTTTTCTTTTATACGGTAAATAAGAAAATTGCATACACTTAATATTGAGATAGCCTGGCAAGTTTATTAGTCACCTGTTATTAAGGCTGATAATAACTATGTAAATCCACCTGCCGTTTCCCAGTAAGTATTGCAGGTGTTGTGTCAGAATCATGGCATTAATATACTCTGTAACGTTTCTTTTTTAAAGACCTTTTTCCAGCCTTCCTCAACAGACTTCATCAAAACTGACACATTTGTAATAGCATCACTGGTAATTTAAAATCATCCTAGCTTAAGGGCTTCCAAACACATGGGGTTTAAGTAGCCAAATGATATGGGGCTGGAAACAGTGGAAATTTGTTGACATCTTGTCAAAAAAATAGACAAGATCTTAAGTGTTATCCTTGAAAATGTGCAAATTGAGAGATAATGTAATTCTTTTGGGTCTTGGTCTAGGAAAACGTTAGGAAATTCATTTTTCGTGTTTGAATAAACAAAATACATTGTGGAGTAGAGGTTCTGGACCTTGCTTGTTCGTTATAAAGAAAGCCATTATATTTACGTATACATACTCAGATTGCTTTGTCCATTCACCTTCCAAAAGATCATGCTTGACAAGGTAGAATGGGGCTGTTGTTAATGCATCATGGGAGTTGAGCCTTGCTTCTTACCTGCTCAACTATGACATGCTCAGGAGGCCAAGTATATATATATATATATATATATATATATATATATATATATATACTCTTGTATTACAGTTTATTTATTTCGTTTTCCATATACCTCACTGGTATTACCGTGAATACTTTATGAACAACATGTAGTTTTGCATTAAAACAAACAAAAAAAAAAAAAAAAAAATATTGCATTAGTCTATGGTCAGCAATGCTTTTCAAAGATGTTTTTAAGACCTTGTACATATGGACTTCAGATTTTGTAAAAACAGTGTGCACAGCAATCTTTTACAAGGCAATTGCAAAGCTTTTGGGTAGGTTGTGAGCAGCCTATCACCCTTTAGCTCCAGTTTTTTGGTTTTGTGGTGTCCTAATAGGAGTACTGCCTGTCACTTTTAACAAGCTACTATTTGGAAAAAAAATGGCACTGGACTTTTTAGGCACTGAGATACACATTTTAAAATTAAAACATCTTTATTACAAAAACAATCAAAAAATAAAACAAGTTTAAACAAACATTGTTAACAACTTAAAGGGGTGTTCCAGCCCAAAATTGTGTTTATTAAAAGTCAGCAGCTACAAAAAGTGTAGCTGCTGGCTTTTAATAAACACTCACTTACCTGCTCCTGCGTTCCAGCGACGCGCCGACCGGGGCTCCGCTCCTCTCCCCCCCCTCCCCAGCCGGCTTCTCCATCCCGACTGTGGGCACCCAGCCGTGACAGCCTTCGGCTTCACGGCCGAGCACCCACTGCGCATGCGCGAGCCGCACTGCGCATGCGCGCGCGGCGCGGCTCGCCACTGATTGGAGAAGCGATCGCATGGGACCTGTCAGTGTCCCATGTGATCGCCTACAGGGAGGGGCTGGTGTAGGCGATTAAGGCTTAATCGCCTAACCAGCCCCTCGGCGGAAGCAGGAAGTGAGACAGGAAGTCCCACTCCTACTGAAGCCCCCACCCCCCCCCCCAAAAAAAAAATTACATGCCAAATGTGGCATGTAAGGGGGAGGGGAGGGGATTAAACCAAACTTGTTTTTTTGGGTGGAACTCCTCTTTAACAATATGATTATTGCTTATATGCTGCAAACCACCAGTAACACCAAGCACTTGAGTCCTAAATGATTGTGTAAATGTCCTATATTGATGAAAAACAGTAGTCCATCAGGTTTGGTGTAGATTTAATAGAGGCGTGCAGTAATTTGGCTTTACATGTTGCATGCAAAAGCACTTCTTCAGGAACTTAGGCATGCATTCTACATAAATAAAAACAAACAGTATATATCACAATACAAGGTATATATGAGGGTATAGACATAATCTCATAGAACATACTGGCTGTCCACCACACGGCATGCAATGAAGTAGAACACCACAGCCCAAACACGGAGGGAGCAAACCACAGCTATGGGAATAGATGCAACATCATCTTCAGGATAAAAAATAAATAAAACAATGCAAAGTATAGTATTTAAGTTACAAAACAAATAATTATAAATAAAAAATATAAGCGTAAGCCATCCCATTGTGATAGACTACATCATAGATAAAGAAGTGCCCGTAGTTGGATACCACAACTTAGTTGCAAAACTATATGCAGACTTTATGATGGAAAAATATTAGCTTACATTGTTTGCTGTAGGTAAGTAAGACTTAATAAAAACATAAGCGGGTGTCCAGAATAAAGTAGAGGCTGCGGAGATGTATCATCAAAGATAATCTAAATAGAGGGATTAATATAATGGCTAGTTAAAACTACTAGTAATTTAGTAACAATGTTTTGATAGACAAATAAACAAGCTGCTAGCAGGCGTCAATAATCTTATAGCGTATCTAAGCCCCAAAACAGGAATTTAATATATTGCAGTTTACCAAATTATAAGAGTGGATGGCTGCATTTGTTTTGTTGTTTTTCTTTTTTTTTACATTTCCAGTTAGTGATCTGGACAGTGACATATTCCCTTTACTAGGGGGGGGGGGGGGGCTATGCTCAACTTTCTACCCTGGGACAGCAGAATTGGTAATCTGTAGAGAAGATAGCATTAGATGGACTGCTAGATTTAGACTGACTTTGCATAGGTGACTAACAAACAAAAGTCTACTTTTTAGGATGTTAATTTTGCAGTAATGGTTTTACTTTGTATGCACCCCTGTCAGTGTTACATAATTTGTCTCAACCTTCTAACTATTACTTTTGCTAGCCAGGTGGCTGTTAAAGCAAGCTGAGAAATAACAAACCTAATGGCGGGTTCAACAGGTTATACAACTATGTTACGGGGACTCAGAAAAACAAAGATGTGTTAAAAATAGAGACAGACTTAAACTTAATACATATAGCTTGAATGTCAGGTGGCATCGGCCAGTTCAAAAGAAATCGGCTGTCTGGCGGCCCATGTGTACTGCAGGTGGTTTGACAAAAGACAGTTGTAAGCTTGGGGCTTCTGACGATATAGTATGACCAAAAAGGGTCTGCTGATTGGCTCCCGATTAGCGCCCTCAGCCAATAGCTGAGAGTGCTGAACGGAGTGTTCTGGCTGGGGTTGTTCCCTGTCAGAACACAATAGCACAGCAGGGGAGCTGCAGGTTTTTTTTTTTTCATATTTTTTTTTCATTTAATCCTGCTGGGTTGAAAAAAAAAAACTACTAGTGAGTGCTAGGCCGTGTACACACGAGGAGACATGTCCGATTAAAACGGTCCGCGGACCGTTTTCATCGGACAAGTCTCCGGGGATCTTTTGGTCTGATGGTGTGTACACACGATCAAACCAAAATCTCCACAGACAGACTGCGCGGTGACGTTGCCGCCGCGACATCCGCAAACCAGGAAGTAAAATGCTTCCACACATGCGTCGAATCCATTCGGCACATGCGGGGGATTTCGGTCCGCTGGTTAGGCGTACTAACCAGCGGACATGTCCGACGGACAGCTTTCCAGCGGACAAGTTTTAAAGCATGTTTTAAAACTTTTGTCCGCTGGAAACCTGTCCACTAGGCAGTACACACGATCGGATATGTCTGCTGAAACTAGTCCGCAACTGATCGGGTCACAGAGCTGAAGAATGTGGAGATGTGAGTGTAAACACAACATCTCCGCGGTTGTCCCCCGATTGGGTCACAGAGCTGAAGAATGAGGGAGATGTCAGTGTAAACACAGCATCTCCGGTGGGTGTCCCCTGATCGGGTCACAGAGCTGAAGAATGGGGAGATTTCAGTGTAAACACAACATCTGCCCATCCTTCCCCTGACATATCATTGATCAGCTGTGTGCTGTCATCGGGAACAACGATCAGTGAAGTGTCACAGCAAGCCACGCCCCCTAATAGTTAGAATCGCTCTCTAATGTCGAAGTCACAATAGTAGTAGTAAAAAAAAATATTAATAAAATAAATAAATATTAATAAAAATGCCATAAAACTATCCCTTATTTTGTATACACTTTTGCATAAACCGATCAATAAACGCTTATTGCAATTTTTTCCCAAAAATATGTAGAAGAATACGTATCGGCCTAAACTGAGAAAAAATTATGCAATTATGCAATTTTGTTTGGGAGCCACATCGCATGACCACGCAATTGTCAGCTAAAGCGATACAGTGCCGAATTGGAAAAAAATGGCCAGGTCTTTGGCCACCGAAATGGTCCGGGGCTTTAAGTGGTTAAGTCCTGTATACGTTTTTCATACTCTTCACAAATTATTTGTAAAAATAAATCATTTGGATCTTAATTATTATTTATTGTTTTTTTAATTATATGGAGTGGCAAGCCTAATACCCACATGGGCCAATGTTTAATGGGGCATGAGCAAACTGAAGGAAAAAAAGTAGTTTATTTATTTTATTTATTTTGTATTTGTCTGTACTTGAAACTCAAACTGTCATGACTCTCCTGCTAATAAGGTCTTTCTCCTGCTAATAAGGTCTTATTACCCTTAAGAGTATAACTTAGTAAAAGAGAAGATGCATGTTACATGATGGCTGGTGGTTTAACAATATGTGGACACAAGAATAGAAAACAATAGAAAGAAATGCTTTAGAAAAGTTAGAGAAGAGAGCTAACATATGGAATGCATGTGTAAAATGAAGGTGTTAGATTATCTGGGACAATGGCTTTATTTTTATTTTCTTTCAGTTTCACAGAATATCCCTTTGTTTATACTTTTTCATATTATATGCTGGTATTTATTTCTTTATTCAGCCCTAGCTAGAATGTTTAAATAAATGGATTTTTTTATTTCTCTGAAGCAAGGATTATAAGCCTTTCACATATAAACAGTGGATATTGGAATTCACATATGAACTTTTGTGTTTTATTCACAAGAAAGGACAATGCTTACAGTTGTTAGTGTGTAGTATAAAGTTCCAACCTTGATTCTTTCTATGAATGGCAATAATTGACATTGCAGTGTTGAGTTCAAATCGCCTCAAACACAAGAATGCAGAGAAATTGATTGGAATATTCGTTATTGAAGGGTGGGAAAAATAAAACTAAACATGCTGAAGCTGTCACCGGTGACTTTAACACAGAGAACTAAGTGATTACATGACTGCTGATCGCTCATGTCTCTGCCCTTTCAGCATTTATTGAAGCATTAGGACTGTGGAGAGGGCAGGGGTGGTCAGACCTGGCACTCCATGGCATGATGAGAGGCTGAGCTGCCGGTTAGGTATTTGGGTCTAATCCGGCATTAATGTGTGTGAGTAAGTACACTCCTGTGACCCAGAAGAGGTATAACCAAAAATGCTTTGGCTATATGTCTCTTTTTTAACAAAAAATTCACTTAATTTTTGTAGGATGTTGAATATTATTGAGGGAAAAGTTGTCCATATCATTTTATCACTTTAATGTTACAAGCTTTTTTCAGCTGACTGCACTTCCCCATGACATTTATGGAATAAAAATATGCTTCTCATAATCCCTATTCAATGTGTAACACCCATAGGTACTGTAATATCTTGCAATTAAATTATTGTCATAATCACATGAACAGCTTTGTTTTGCTATTGTACAGTGCCACAGACTGTCGGCGCTTATACTTTTTAGCTGGAGATGGGTCTAAATGAAAAGATTGTAGGGCAGTTATGCTGCCTAGCAGTGTTTCGACATTCATGCTATTGCTTTCAGCCGTGCAAGGGTGAAATTGTCATCCATTTGGGTTAGGTTAGTGTTTCTCAACTTTTTTTCAGTCAGGGCACCCTTTAAAGTTATGCACAATCTCAAAGCACCCCATTCTAAAATGTAAACAATGAAACTGTAATGCTGCGTACACACAACCTTTTCCCAACAAAATTTCACACAAGCTGTCTTGCATACACACGGACACACCAAATTCCAACCGTCAAAAATGCGGTGACGTACAACACTACGACAAGCCTAGAAAAATTAAGTTTAATGCATCCGAGCATCAAATTGTTTCTGAGCATGCATGTTTTTTTCTCTGTCGAAATTCCGACGGAATACAGACAAGTGGAATTTCCGCTAGAAATGTTTTCTCTTTCTAAGGCAGTTGAAATTTCCAACGAACGGACATACACACGGTCAGAATATCCGATGAAAAAATTCTGTCTGACTTTTTTCATCGGAAATTTAACAATCATCAATGAGTTACACAAAACCAGGAAGACTAGATACAGTGTTTTAAAACTTCAGCAAGACCACAGAGCAATGCCATCTAGTAGTGATAAAAGATCAGCCCTGACTATACTTATTTATTTCAGGTACTTATATAGTGCTTTTCAATTTATGTAGTGCTTTACATATATTATACATTCACATAAGTTACTGCCTCTCAAGGAGCTTGCCATCTAAAGTCCCCTTACAGAGGCCAATTATCCTACCAGCATGTGTTTAGAGTGTGGGAGGAAACCAGAGTTTCCAGAGGAAACCCACGCAGGCACAGAAAGAACATGCAAACTCCTTACAGTTAGTGTTGTGGTTGGGATTTAAATCGACAACCCTAGTGCTCCTAGGTGGAAGTGCTAACCACTTAGCCACTGTGCTGCCTGTATAATTTTTAAAATATTACTTATTAAAAATTGATATGTACTGTATGTAAAAATTAGAGCTAAACATGTATTACAAATATATGTATGACCCAAACAATCCTCCTTCCCTGCCCACAACCTCCTAGGACACGTTGCATGTCTCAGGCGTCTGTAGGTGCAGGGCTGCTCACCAGTGGCGGCCCGCCCATATGGGCGCACGGGCGCCGCCCCCCTCCCGCAGTCACAAAAAATAAAAAACGGGCCCTTTAAGAACTTTTATTCGGCTAAAATGTCATTTTGACATTTTAGCCGAAGTTCTGGTGGCCATCTATAGAGGGCGCTGCAGCACTGCAGCGCCACTCCCTCTCGCAAATAACACACTTCAATGCATTGAACGTGTGTTGTTGCCAGCTGCCTGTTCTATTCCTATAACCGGACATAGGGCGCCGGTTACCTGAATAGCGGCAGCTGGTTGGCTGAGGGGAACTGCCTATCAAAGCCAGTGGCTCTGATAGGCTTTTCCAGTACCGCCCTCCAGCTCCCGGAAGTCTATGCTCGGAGCGCAGGCAATCTGCGTTCCTTGCATTAGACTGACAGCCGTTTCAGCCAATCAGGTTCCCATTCTGGTTATCAGGAACCTGATTGGCTGAAGCTTCTCCACGGCGGCAGAAGACATCGAGGGAGGACATGGTAGCGTCAGGTAAGTGCTTTTTTTAACAGGGAAAGGGGCAATGGGGCAAGTGGCATCATGGGGCACAGTAGCTGGGGCACAGTATGTGACAAAGGGCCCTGAGCACAGTGGGGCATGTGACAATTAAAGGGCACAGTGTGAAACTGTATGCATGACTCCATATGAGGTGGCACAGTGGTGACTTCTATTGCACAGTGACTCATTTGATGAGCAGGGACAGTGGTGAATGTACGATGTGACTCCATATGATGGCATTGCACAGTGGTGACAACTGATGGTACAGTGACTCCATATGACTGGCATGGCACAGTGACTGCATGATGGCATGGCACAATGGTAAATTGATGGCAAGTGACTGCATTTGATGGCATGGCACAGTGGTGTCAATTAGATGGCATAGTGGTGGCGTTTGATGGCATGGCATATCGGTGACAATTGATGGCACAGTGGTGGTGTTTGATGGCATGGCACAGTGGTGACTATTGATGGCACAGTGGTGGCGTTTGATGGCACATTTATTGGTGGCATGGCACAGTGGTGAAAATAAATGGCAAAGTTGCTGTTTAGCAAGGACAGTGGTCACAATATGGCAAAGTGGCTTTTGGTGGCATGGCACAGTGTAGTGACAATTGATGGCACAGTGTGGCGTTTGATGGCATGGCACAGTGGCTGACAATGATGGCACTAGTGGTGTATATGGCATGGCACAGTGGTGACAATTGATGGCAAGTGGTGGCGTTTGTGGCATGGCACAGTGGTGACAATTGATGAAGTGGTGTTATGGACACAGTGGCTGATTTGGTGGCATGGCAAGTGGTGACAATTGATGGCACAGTTGCTGTGTTGCATGGCACAGTGGTGACAATTGATGGCACAGTGGCTGCATTTGGTGGCATGGCACAGTGGTGACATATTGATGGCATAGTGGTGGCGTTTATGGCATGGCACAATGACAATTGATGGCAACAGTGGCGTTTGATGGCATGGCACAGTGGTGCAATTGATGGCACAGTGGTGGCGTGATGGCACAGTGGCTGCTTTTTGGCATGGCACAGTGGTGACAATTGATGGCACAGTTGCTGTGTTGCATGGCACAGTGTGACAAATGGCAGTGGCTGCTTGTGGCATGGCACAGTGGTGACAATTGAGCATTGACTGCATTTGATGGCATGGCACAGTGGTGACAATTATGGCACAGTGGCTGTGTTTGATGGCATGGCACAGTGGTGACAATTGATGGCACAGTGGTGGCGTTTGATGGCATGGCACATTGGTGACCTCTAAGGCCAGTTGTATTTGGTGGCATGGCACAGTGGTGACAATTGATGGCACAGTTGCTGTGTTGCATGGCACAGTGGCTGCATTTGATGGCATGGCACAGTGGTCCGACAATTGATGGCACAGTGGCTGCATTTGGTGGCATGGCACAGTGGTGACAATTGATGGCACAGTTGCTGTGTTGCATGGCACAGTGGTGACAATTGATGGCACAGTGGCTGTGTTTGATGGCATGGCACAGTGGTGACAATTGATGGCACAGTGGTGGCGTTTGATGGCATGGCACAGTGGTGACAATTGATGGCCCAGTTGCTGTGTTTGATGGCATGGAAGTGGTGAAATTGATGGCACAGTGGCTGCATTTGGTGGCATGGCACATTGGTGACAATTGATGGCACAGTTGCTGTGTTGCATGGCACAGTGGTGACAATTGATGGCACAGTTGCTGTGTTTGATGGCATGGCACAGTGGTGACAATTGATGGTCACAGTTGCTGTGTTAGTGGCATGGCAAACCAGTGGTGACAATTGATGGACAGTGGCTGCATTTGGTGGCTGCCAGTGGTGACAATTGATGGCACATGCTGTGTTTGATGGTGGCACAGTGGTGACAATTATGGCACGGTGGTGGCGTTTGATGGCATGGCACAGTGGTGACAATTGATGGCATGGACAGTGGTGCAATTGATGCAGTGGTGGCGTTTGATGGCATGGCACAGTGGTGACAATTGATGGCACAGTGGCTGCATTTGGTGGCATGGCACAGTGGTGACAATTGATGGCACATTTTCTGTGTTTGATGGCATGGCACAGTGGCTGCATGTGATGGGCACAGTGAGGCTGCAATATTTTTTGTTTGCGCCCCCCCAAAAATTTTGAGCACCAGCCGCCACTGCTGCTCACACATGTGCAGTAGGGAGCCAGTTGTAGAGTCCCAAGGAGTCAAAGCTGGCCTCCCACAATTAGCATGATGTCACTGGGGACCAAAATTCTGTCAAAAAACGGGCCCCGGGGAGGACAGAACTGGATCCATGGAATGGTAAGTATCTCTTTAATAAAAGTCAGTAGCTACAGTATGTGGCCCTAGTATGTATTTGTACTGTATGCATGTGAGGTAGGGGCCTTCTATTGCAAGCTCTTTGAGAGCAGGGACTGTGAATGTACAATGTGTAAATTGCTCGGTAAAATACTGGTAAGCTAGATATGAAATAAATAAATAAATATATATATATATATATATAGATATAGATATATATCTATATATATCTATATCTATTTATTTATTTATTTATTTCATATAAAAATAAATGAAGTTTAGCAAGGACATCACAATATCAAACTTTTCCATCCAGTGTAGTGTTCCTGTCCATGGTGCTGAATGAACTATGTGTATAACACCAAAGTATGAATGTTGAATGTTATGACACAGATAAATAAATATATATATATATATATATATATATATATAATATATATATATATATACAATAAAACCTTGGTTTGCAAGCATAATTTGTTCCAGAAACATGCTTGTAATCCAAAGCACTTGTATATCAAAGCATTTTTTACAAGGTATAAAAAAGAAGAGAGACACCTACCTCTAAGTGTAGCAATAAATTGCTAAATGTTGTACCTTCATTAAATGTAACCATATTGCTCAGAGGCTCCTCTCCTTTTTATCCTCAGGTGTGATATGACGCTACTCTTATATCAAGGCATCACTTGTATTTCAAGGCAAAATGTATTAAAACATGTTGCTTGTCTTGCAAAATGCTCTCAAACCAAGTTACTCTCAAACCAAGGTTATATATATATATATATATATATATACTGTATGGAAACATTTTAACATTCAGCATTAACTATTTACTTCACATGTAAGGAAATCTGATACCCTTGAAAAAGATTAGTTCAATTTCTGTGTCCTCAAAAGAGCTACATAGAAGAGCCTTGATTCGGACGAAACTGGAATCTTGATCTCTAGACAAGTGCAAAGCTTTCAAAAAAAAAAGAACTGCTGACAAATGCATTTACTGTAGCTAGTATCTCCTTGAACATAAAAGTAATACTGCATATAAAATTGTTTATTGAACTCATTATTTTGACAATTGGTTTCTATAATGTATATTTGTTTGGCATACAAGGCTTATTCCATGGCCGTATAATGGATAAATGGGTGCAAATTCAACTCTGTGTAAAGGTAAACTTTGGTTTTCCAGAAAAAAATTTTTTTTACAAGCGTCAAGAAAAATAATTATATATACATAAAAAAAAAAAGATTTTAAATGTTTTCTTTTTTTCCTTCTAAGGCTGGTGCTACTTGCCAGGTTTAGGCTATAATGAGAATATAACTTCTAAGTGAATAGTATATACAGTATGTAAAGCTCTTGTGTATAACTTGGATAGTGAGTGCTGTTATTAATGAAAGACAGGCAAGGAGGGTCAGCAGTGAAATATCTTAGGGATGGTACCATGACCCTTTGTATATTATGTTAATTAGTCATTTCACAAATGGTTTGTTAGGGATGTGGTATGGTGACGCAAATGAGATAAACATCTGTAACCTGGTTGATGTCCCAGGTAGGAGATGAGCAAAATGATTAATGCTTTAGGTAAATTAGGGAAGCAGGCAGGAATATGGAAACTAAACGTGTTGCCAATAATTGCAAAATAATGCATCTGGGACAAAAATATATTCAAAGGAAGAATAGATGATTAATGACACTTTATTGCCATCAGCCACAGAGACCCCTGAAATCATTATTTCAGATTATTAGAGGGAGGCATGCCATGTAACTGAGCAGTTGTGAAGCCAGCAGGGTGTTAGGTTGTAGAGCGGAAGGAGCAGAATGAGAGATATAGCAATGTTACTTTTTAGCACTCTGATATAAGCTAACTAACAGTAATGAGTATAAAATTCTGACATTGTTTTCCGTTCAGAGCCTAAAATGGCTTGCAAGAAATGTTGCACATTGTGTAATGTTCTCTTTTAAAGGAACATACTTAATAGTAAGATGTAGCTATTTTATTAAATTAAAGGATCACTAAAGGAAACATTTTTTTTTAGCTAAATAGCTTCCTTTATCTCACTGCAGTACTGGTTTCATGTCATCATTGTTCGTTTTTGCTTTAAAGTTGCTGTAATCCTGCTCTGTTCTCCACACTTCCTGCTTGTCTGTTTCCTTATAACCACAGTGCTGGGAGATTTCTCACGGTGGTCTAAAATGTCATTACTGTGGGTCTAAAACTTCCCAGAACCGACCATATGCATTTTGAAAACAAAACACTGCCCTGGATTTGTTTGTTTTTGTTCTGTGTGTCTATTTCTACTTCACAGAAACAAGAAGTCAGTTCAAAAGTGAAACTAACCTGCAGGCACATTATATGATTGATTTTTATCTATTTTTAATAATTTTGAAAAATGATTTACCTTGTAAACAGTCATTTCAGCAAAAAAAAAAATGTTTCCTTTAGTGACCCTTTAAGAAATAATCACACTGTTAGTGCTATGGGATATTTTGAGAGGCTTCATTCATTGGTTCAGAATGAAGTTTGCCCCATAAAGGATTCCAATTGTTATTAAGGGGGTAAAGGACAATTGTGCGGTCTTGCAACATTTTATCCAAACAAACTTGATGTCCTTTTTTGGTGGTATTTGATCACCTCTGTGGTTTTTATTTTTTGCACTATAAACAAAAAAAGAGCAACAATTTTCAATCAAAAAGCTTTTATTGGAGCAAGACAATCGCCCAGAGGGCACACATACAGCGTACAGGTACAGCACATGACCATTGATCATGGATAGAGTGTAGGTACAAGTGTGACAACAGTGGGTAACATAAATCAGGTGACACAGAATACAACCAGGTTTGAACCTAGATGCCCCACAATGTGAGCACAATACAGCAGGGTTAGTTACCAGTCCACCCGCATCCCTCCCAGTCTCCTATTTCCACCCGTAAGACCGTGAACCCCCTGAGCTCATCTGACCCCCCTATATGCAGGTTGCAGGTGACCCCAGCCATTTTCCCCAGACTCGTTCATATTTGGCCGGACAGCCCCTGTGCGAATAGATCAGTTTCTTATACGGTAGTACGCTGTTGACCTCTGCCAGCCAGTGTGACAGCTCTGGGGGTTTCCGATCGCATCCACACCCGTGCTATTACCTTTCGGGCTATAAAAAGTGTCTCGTGCAAGAATACTTTAAGGAATTTATTGATGCCAACATCCGGGAAAATACCCAGCAGGCACGGTTTGGGCTGTAGAGTAATAGGGGACCCCATTTTGTCATGGAGGAATTTCACCACCTGTTCCCAGAAGGCCTGGATCTTAGCGCACTGCCAGATTAAATGGAAGAAGGTGCCCGTATTGCAGTTACACATTGGGCACGTGGCTGTCGAGTCCCTCCTGTACCTGGAGGTCCTGAGGGGCGTAAGATATGCTCTATTTATAATGAAGGTTTGTGTAAGGCGATCTGACAGTTTTGGGGAGACCAGTTTACAAGCATTGAGAGCGTCACTCCACTCGTCATCTTCTAGTGGGCCCACCTCCCCCTCCCACCTGGGCTTTAGGGCGTATGCAGACACTGTAGCAGTCGGGAGTGTGATCATAGTGTGGAATTGAGTGATTCGTTTTTTGGGGTCGGGGCACTTAACTGCTGCCATGAGGGGGTTATCAGCTAGGGAACAGGTCATCCTGGGGGAACTGAGCTTGAAAGGCATGTCGTAGTTGGGCGTAGCGGAATAACATGTGGTCAGGTAGATTGTATTCAGTCTGTAACACGTCAAAGGGCTTTAGTCTTCCGCGTCTGGTAACATGGGACAAGTAGTATATTCCTCTGGTACTCCACACCTCGATATCCCGGATGCGCTCCAGCTCCTGCAGGGCAGGGTTGTGCCACAGGGAGGTGTAGCCGTGTAGGGGCGAGATACCCAGCCTGTCCGAAACTACGCTCCATATCCTCCTGTAGTGATACAACAGGGAGTGGCGTCCCCCCACCAACCTAAAGAGCAACAATTTTGAAACAAATACATATATATTTTTTTACTTTCTGCTATAAAACATATCTAATAACAATATATTAAACATCTATTTTTTTATCAGTTTAGGACAATTTGTATTCCGCTACGTATTTTTGTTAAACAAAATCCCAATTAGCGTATATTGATTGGTTTAAGCAAACATTATCACATCTACAAACTATGGGAAAGATTTAGGGACTTTTTAAAATGATGTTTTACTAGTAATGGCGGTGATCAGTGATTTTTAGCGGGACTGCGACATTGCGGCGGAAAAATTGGACACTAATGGGCACTTTTTGGTGATTCAGTGCTAAAAAAATGCACTGACAATGTATAAATGACACTGCCAGGGAAGGGGGTTAACATCAGGGGCAATCAAAGGGTTAAATGTGTTCCCTATGTGGGCTTTATAACTGTGTAGGGGATGCTGACACTAGACACTCAATGTTTCTAAATAGTAGGAATCACAGATCTCTCTCTTCCTCTGTCACAGAACGACAGTCTGCCTTGTTTACATCAGATTTATACAACGTTCTATCATTCCTCCAAATGATCGCGGGTGGCCGGTTGTTTTAAAATAGTATTCTGCAGCAAAATCCAATGCAATTCAGTTTCTTGTCAATAATAAGATGATGGTACTCCTTTCTTAAATTACTTGATTATATCCATCTGAGGCCTCACTATTTAGTTCTGCTGTGCTAACTAAGAAATGTTATTGCATTAATCTCTTCCTCTGTGCATTTGTGTTCTGACAAGGGGACCCCCTGCCAGAACACACTAATCAATGCTCGCAACCATTGGCTTCGACAAAAAAGGGTCCTTGGATCGGCTTTTGTCGGTAGGACAGCTGTACACATGGTCTGAATGTCAGCTGGTTCAGAAGGAAATATTGGGACCCTGTGTACCCAGTTTTAGGTACTGATTGAACCTTGAAGAAGGGGGTACATCGTGAAAGTTTGCCCTGAAAATGTGGATATTAGTGCATAAAAGAAAAGTGTCTCAAACAGTGCTAACTTTTTTTGCTAGTGCATTTATACGGCTACAGTCACCTTAAGCTTCTTAAAACAAAAGGCATTTACCTATGATTATTTTAAAACAGGAAATCTATTTAGCAATTCAGTTTAGTGAGCAGTACCATACCTAGAGGGTACCACACAAAGTTGAATAGCTGCCATAGACATTATAGCTAAGCAAGGGGATGGGACAATGATGTCCTGTCTGGGACTGTCCCTCTCTAATATTGCACTAATATGGGCTTGATCACCTCTATAATCAAGTCCATACTGGGATAATATTAGATATGGGCAGTGATGTGATGTGTGTGACTTATTGCTTTCTTATTGTGTTCATAAAGCATGATTGGGCTTTCTTTCATCATCATTCAAAGTTCTAGAGACAAGGAAATGCTTCAAGCAGTGACATCCCTCTGTCTATAGTCATTATAGATGTCATTATTCTGTCCGGAGATGTAACTGTAGAGCCCCTAGTCAAAGGCTTTCACGGTACATTCCAGCCCAGAGAAGGGCCTTCTCACTGAGCTAAAAAAGATGGTTCCCTTGTGGGGAATTTTAATTTTCAATGTTTCTTTTCAGGAGCCTAATTTAACATGCACTGTCAATAAGCGATTATATAGAAATGGTTTCCTCCTAGTTGTGTGTTTGGTTACAGATTATACAGTACTTGCTATAGCTCTTTTTCTGTATTGCTTTATCTTTTAAATATAACAAAATGTCATGAGCTAAGCCCAAAGTGCCCTGAAACTGGTTCATTGATTATACACAATATTAACATGAAGGAACTCTTTAGGGTAACTTCAAAATAATAATGTTTTTTTTTTCTTTACAGGCATTTTCTATTCAAGACAGGAACAGGGACAACCCCACTGTTCAGCACTGCTACACCCGGATACACAATGGCATCTGGCACTGTCTATACTCCACCCACAAGACCGCTCCCTCGAAACACCTTATCAAGAAGTGCTTTTAAGTTCAAAAAGTCCTCTAAGTACTGTAGTTGGAAATGTACCGCGCTCTGTGCCGTAGGGGTCTCTGTACTATTGGCAATACTTCTCTCCTATTTCATAGGTAAGTAATTACATTTTCACCATTCTTCATTTTTTATGATTATTAGAATAAGCTTAGCAGAACATCTTGTCAGATGTGTCATCTAATATAGGTGACATTGCTCATTTTAATCTTTGTCTAAAAAGACAAAATGATTTATACGCTTGGATTGGTGTTATTTTAAAAATCAAGTTAATATTTAATTTGGAGTTAATTAACAAGGACGGAGTCTACCATTTATTGCATCTCAGCTGCTGTAGCTACAGAGAAAAATGAGTGTTTTAATTCAGCCCTAATTCAGAGTGATTCTTATCTAAAGGCCTATTTTATTATTGTTTGCTAATGGTTCTGTAAGAATTGGAAAGTTCAAAAAAAGTCTTTGTTTTAAAATAGTATTCTGCAGCAAAATCCAATGCAATTCAGTGTAGTCATAGTTTTACATGGTTATTTTTACAGATATCTAAATGTTCAACCTTAGAATCTCTGTGGGCCACATAAATAAACATGGGAGAGGAAAGCAGTGCAGAAGGCAAATAGCGTACAAAAGAAAAACTCCATTACAACCAATCATATTTTAGGTTACTGTAATCGGGTTTGGGAAACATGGTTTGTCTTTGGACACTATTAAATGATCTTGTTGGTGTACATGTTCATACACACTGAACATCAAGAGCAAGTAATTGTCTATATTGCCTGAACTCTATTTATAGGATTTATTGCATTAGTTAGCTTTTGTTGGTTAACTTGTGGCACACACCCTCCAGTGCTCACAGGCCATGGGTCTGGCTTTCTCAATTCCCATAAATGTGCTAAGTTGAGTCATTACTATCATGGAGGACCAAGCACATAGGCTAAGTTATGGGTTTAGATAGTGGCATAGGATACAGAAGAAATATGGAGCTACAGCTTGGAAGCTCTGGAAATGGCACAAATTGAGTGTGGCACACAAGCTGCTAGTAGTGTTTCAAAGGGTAGTCCTATTTGTTGAACAGCCAGGGGCATTTGTAAGGCTGCTCCAAATACCACCTGAACCAGCGTGAAGTAAAGACCATATATAGAACCATCAGTAAAGGAGCACACAAGGATACCCTAAAAAACATTCAATGTGTAAAATACAACTCTAAAATTTGGCTGCAAATTTATGGAAGATGGCCCTAAAATATGAAAGATGGTTTGTGGTTGAGAGAAAAAAAAAGATAAATAAAAAAAGTTAAATAGCATTTATTTAATAAAAGGCTTTTAAAAAGTCAATAGTCCTGCACAACATCATGCCAATTCAGGCTACATGTAAGCTTACATTGTTCCCCCCCATGTACTATAGATATCATTTAAGTGTCCAAGCTCCCGGTAAGGATGGTAGATTACAGTATGCTCTAGATCAGTGTTTTTCAACTCCAGTCCTCAAGGCACACCAACAGGTCAAGTTTTCAGGATTTTCCTCAGATGAAACGGCTGTGGTGATTACTAAGGCAGTGAAACTGATCAAATCACCTGTGCAAAATAATGGAAAGCCTGAAAACATGACCTGTTGGTGTGCCTTGAGGACTGGAGTTGAAAAACACTGCTCTAGATCAGTGTCCCTGAAGGTATGATACCACTATCAGTTCTGGGTTCCAGCCACACAACCATGTCTTCGGAAGTAGAGTAGTGTAAGCTTATATTTGCATGATGTTATGCAGGACTATTGACTGTTTTTAATCCTCTTATTCAATAAAAGCTATTTAAAGAAGCTACATTTATTGTTTTATCCTTCAACCACAAACCATCTTCGGTGCACTTTGCAACCATATTTTGGGGCCCTATTTTACTAATTGAACTGTTTTTAAATGATCCTTGTGTGCTCCTTTACCAACTTACACCAACAAAAGTTAATCTACAAGCACTATCCGCCAATTGGGTGAGCCTGGCAGTGTGAATTATGTTTTTAATGCTTGCAAAAGGTGAGGGGAACTTGGAGAGATGGGGCGCAGTTTCATCAAAAAAAGTGAATTTACACTTCATAGAGCAGTATGGGCAGTGTTGTCTGACAATCAGATTGTATGTATACAAAATTTACCTAAAATAGGGGTTTAATACCAAGTAACAGCTGTTTGTTACAATTTACTATTTTGCATTCACAATACAGTAACAATTGCGCATGGACTTGTTGTTCAAGTCACAAAAAAAATATTGTAAGCAATAGCAAATTTGGCAACTGTGAAATTGCACATTTTAGTCAAAAAAGCTGTTCTAGCAAGTGCATTTCACAAATGTTACTAAATTGATGGTAGAAGCACTTGGAAAACTTTAGTGGGTATTTTACACTTACCGGATTTATCGGTGTATAACATGCACAGGCGAATAACATGCACCCTGGGCCAGATCCACAGAGCCAGTAAGCTGGTGTATCTACTGATACACCGGTGTACTTTCAAATTACCCGCGTCGTATCATTAATTTGAATCCTCAAACCATGATACGAAGGCTTTGGGCTTCGATCCAACAGGCTTACGTCTTCGTACGCCTTCGGATCGTAGGTGCAATATTTCTGCGCCCGCTGGGTGGAGTTTGCGTCGTTTTCTGCGTTGAGTATGTAAATGAGCTTTTTACGGCAATCCACAAAGGTACCAGCGGCTGTCGCATTTTCTTACGTCGTCGCTAGTCGGCTTTTTCCGGCATATAGTTAAAGCTGCTATTATCCGGTCTATAGTTAGACTTGCCATGTTCTAACTATAGAACATGGCCATCGTTCCCGCGTCGAAATTTCTATTTTTCTTAAATTTTTGCGTAAGTCGTCCATGAATAGGAATGCGCGTAATTTACGCTAGTAAAAAACCCACAAAGTTTCGACGTAATTTTGCGCAATTCATAGCAGGAAATTTCTAAACGGAGCATGTGCAGTTCGATCGCCGCGGGGATGCGCTTCATTTAAATAATTCACGCCCCCTACCCGCCGATTTGAATTCCGCCGCCAGAAATACACTACGCCGCCGTAACTTACGGCGCAAAATCTTCCAGGATTCGACTTAGAGCCAGGTAAGATACGGCGGCATAGTGTATCTCTGATACACTGCGCCCGGGCAATTGTATGTGGATCTTGCCCCCTGACTTTAAGAGGGAAGTTTTCAGGAAAAAATACTTTCCACAGCCCACTGCGTATAACACGCAAGCACAGTTTACCCTCTAATTTTCAGGGTAAAAAAGTGAGTGTTATACGCCAATAAATACAGTAAATAATGAATTCCAAATTGTTAACAAATGCCCTTGATGGACTTTCGGACAGTAGTGGCCCTCCAAAGTGCTGAAGTATGTCATCCAATCACATTAACCTTATCTAATTTTTGTCCACACCAGTGTTTTAGCAGAATTCTTTTGTAAGAATGAATGTTACTCTTTTGTAAGAATAAATGTTTCTCTAGGAAAGAAGTGCTATCTTCCTCCCCAAAGAAAATCAACACCATCTTTATTGTTGTGAAGTGTGTGTAGATGACAGGATTTACCCTATACGTATACTCTCCTTATGATGGCAATCCTTCATATATACCATTTATTTTTTAATGTATTTTGATGAAGGATTGTTTCTGTGGAACAAGACTGCTGAGACAAAAGCTAAACTATTTTTCTCCAGAGCTGTCTTCATGAAACAGCTTGAAGCCATCTTTAACCATTACTGGTTGCTCCTTTGCTCAAACAATAAAGCTTATTTTTTCAGAGAACACCATTTTAGGCAAAGGTCAGCTTTTTTTGGTAAGATTATGTCCTCTCTGCACAATAGAAAACATGTATTAAATCAGCACGATAAACAGGTCTATCACAACAGGGGTTTTATGTTATTTTTTTTCACTTTGTCTTCTTGATGGTGCACATTGTTGCAGCACACAGTTTATACAATAAATATACCATTTTTTTTCTTATTTTTGGTTTACTGGAATTGCTTTTTGTGTGACCTGTTTTATACGTGATTTTACCACCAATCTGAGTAGTTTTAATTCTAACTGAAGACTAAGACATGTCCTGACCTCAAACACAACAATGCCACACGACATCAAAAGATTACATATCAAATATATAAATAGAAGTAGTATTAAAGTGTTTTTTTTTTATTTTTTATTTTTTTTAAACAAACATGTTATACTTACCTGCTCTGTGCATCAGTTTTGCACAGAGCAGCTCCATTCCTCTTCATTTTCGCGCGCCCCCCACCGGGAATTCTGGCTCCTGACAATGGGCTCCCGCTGCTATCTCAGCCAATAAGGAGGGAGAGTACCGGGACAGCCGAGGCTATAGTGAACATTGCTGGATCAGTGGGGGGCTCAGGGAAGGATTGGGGTGCTGGGGGGCTGCTGCACACAGAAGGCTATTTACCTTCATGCATGAAGGTAAAAAATCTTCATCCTTTAGACTCCTTACACACGTTTTTCGGTCCGCTCCGTGTGTCCGTCAGCTCAGCGGGGGGTGTGCAGGGACCGCCCCGTCTCTCCTCCGCTCTCCCCTATGGGGAGTCGGATGGAAACGGACCGTCCGTCCGTTTGCATCCGATCCGTTTGGCCAGACGGAAGAAAAATAGGACATTCTTCCGTCCGCAAAAACGGATGCGGATCGAGCGGACGTTAGCGGATGCATCATCCGCTAACAGATCCGCTCCCATAGGGGTTCATTACAAGTCCGTAAACGGACTTGTAATGAACGGACAAACGGTCCGCTAGTGTGAAAGGACCCTTAGAAATACTTTAAATGCCAAATGTAGATCAGGTGATGGTGACCTTCTGTCCTCCCAGGAGAGAAAATAATTACATTTGTACTATCTGTGATAACACCTTATGACCCACGCCTGTAGACCTCAGTTTGTAGATTAAGTGCTTATGGGGGACTGTATTGAATGCCTTTGCAAAATCCAGGTTGACTAAATCTATGGGCCTTCCCCATCTAGATGGCAGTTCACTTTCTCATAGAATGTTAACAGATTGGTCTGGCAAGAATGACCTTTTGTAAGCCCATGCTGATGACTACTTAAGATATTTTTTTCCTTAGTAAATTCTCGAAAATAGTTCCTTATCATCCCCTCCAATAACTTAATTATATTTGCATCTAAGCTACCGTATATACACTATATAACACAGCAACTCCTAACAAAAGCTGGTTTGTACATGTGTAGGTGATTTAAACATAGAGCCCATATGATTATAATTGTTTCTGGCTGAGGTAAATTTACTTTTTATTTTTTATCTCGCTCCTGTTGCATTCTGTGGGTGTATTACTGTTGATTGTAGACTAACTATGCTTTAATATATATTTATTGAAAACTTTGCAAGTTACTTAAACTTTAGTGAGTGGGGACTTTGTGGCCATTATAAACACTTACCCTTCTCCTTGCATTTCTAGTGATATATGACTAGCCTAGTGATTTTTTTTAATTATGTTTATTAATAGATGGAGAAAAAGCCTGTTCTATTGTTTCATAAAGTACCAAACTGCCAAGCACCAGCTAATTCTGTGTATTTACCAACTTTCTGCATAGTTCCTAACGACTGAGCCATTCACATTAACTATTAAAATATAATCGCTTTTCCCTATCTCTAGCTATCATTTACTGTAATTTAATACTGTATGTTTGTATATAGAAATATTTTGTACTTACTGAAATTGAACCCTATTTTATGCTAAGTGCAAAGCATAACAAAAT
This sequence comes from Rana kukunoris, assembly GCA_029574335.1. Classification (NCBI taxonomy): domain Eukaryota; kingdom Metazoa; phylum Chordata; class Amphibia; order Anura; family Ranidae; genus Rana; species Rana kukunoris. The sequence continues at coordinate 603,013,434 of CM056049.1, forward strand.
ACTTACAATGCTTTAATGCGGTGCAGCATTAATATTTAATTGACAATGCAAATGGCTGTTGTGTCAGGCTTGGCGATAACAAAATATTTAATAAGATGCTAAAGAAGTGGAAGCAAGGAAATAAAATGTAACTCTTTCATACCTGGATCATACAACATTTTATTAAAGAATATAGAACATCTTTACATTTGCATTTAAAACCCTTCTCTTTTTCAGCACCCCAATAGCAGTGCAGAAAGCGATGGCAGGGTATTACCCAATCAGAATGACCTTTGGTTGCTTGAAATAGCCAAACGCTAACTGCTTTCAAGTTGGCCACATCCATACAGTGTGCAGTGGACATGTCCTTTGTAGGCTCATATATTTTCAAATTATGTGTTTATAGGACTTTTATAATTTGCATACTGTGTTGTCTCCTAATGTGACTTCCTGCTAAAATTTCAACATCTGTACAGATGTCTTTTCTGTACATATTTGATACAAGAAAAAAACAATATGCAGCTTTGTTTTAGGTAGTGCAACTTTAAAGGTGACTATAAGCAAGTTAAACCGTGCAACCTATATTGACAGTGCACCTGCACTAAACTACCATTTACTCCGCATGCTATAGGAAGTACATCTAAGTGCCTGCAGGTAATGTCAGTTTATTTTCAACTCTCTACTTCTATTATGCAAATCTTCAACTAGAAGGTCGGAGCATTGTCCCACACCATCTGTTCTCCTCCCTACATCCTATTATTGGTCCATCACTGTGACTGGCAGCTTCTTTAAGCAGTAATGAGGTTTGGGAGGTAAGGTGGGCGGCCAGACGTATTGATCTTTTAGCTGAAGTCAGTATTTGAAAAATAGGATGAACCAGATTTGGGACTCTGAGGCACCATAAACAAAGTTGAAATTACCTTTAGGTACATAACGCTGCCTGCTATTGCATTACATTTCTAGTTTAAGGTTTTGTTTTTAGAAGTCTAATAAAGTCTTTGTGTTTCTAAATATAAAATGACACACTTGGTATAAAAGTATCCTCTAATACAGTACAATATTGGGGTTACTACTACAGAGAATTGGTGGTGCTAAACTTAGATTATTGCAAAATGAACATTCAGGGTGGAAAGCAAATGGTATTCTGGGTTGTCCCACTAGAGGATTCAGCGATAGGATTAAGGAGGCCCTGATTCCCCTTTATAGATCTTTAATGAGACCTCATTTTAAAATGACGTATCCAGTTCTGGAACCCTCGCTTACAAATAAATAGTGATGAGCAGGATCAGAGATCAGCAACAAAAATGATGCAAGGTCGGAGGAATAAAACAGGAGAGACTAAATAAATATGCTCTGTACATCCTTGGGGGGAAACATGATTTAAAACTTTACATACAGGGTGTGAATTAAGTTCAGGAGGGCAGATTTTTTTTTTTTTTTTCAATCTGAAGCGTCGCTCAAAAATAAGGGAGCAAGACCTCAAACTGTCAGGAGGAAAGTATGAAGTAACCATAGAAAATATTGTTTTACAGAAATAGTAGTTGTTGCTTGGAACAGACTTCCAGGATTGGCAGTTAGGCTGCTTTTACACTGAAAGTGCCGGGCATTAGCGGTAAAGTGCCACTCGTTTTAGCCGCGGTTTACCGGTGCAAAGCTGTGCAAAAAAGAGGTTAAAAACGCCCATGTTGAGATGCTTCCGAAACGCTTTTCAGGCTCTTTGGAAGCGCTGTCCATTCATTTCAATGGGTAGGGAGTTTTGGGAGCACTGTATACAGCACTCTCAACCTGCATTAAAGATGCTGCTTGCAGGACTTTTATTAATAATAGTCCCGCAAGCACACTGCCCCAGTGTGCAAAGTCACACTGAAATGAATGGGAGGCGGTTTTCAGGCGCTTTACAGGCGCTATTTCTAGTGCTAAAATTCCTGAAAACGGCCTCAGTGTGAATGGGGTCTTAGAGTCCATTCTAAAAAAACACACACTCGCACTACAAAAAATGTGCCTATACAGTTCATTTCTCCTGTTGCTGCTGTTCATAAGACAGTCAAATAATTGAATTTTTTTTGGGGTGAAAATAATAGAAATAAATAACAAATGAATTCCAGCGCAGTCCCGCTGCATGACAAGGTAAATAGCCTTGCCTCTCTATGTGTCTGATTCACACAACTGTGTCGAGGGGGTGTGCGGACAATGTGGTGCTTAAAAAAGTATGGCTTGCTACTGAACTGTATGCAATGTCTGTTTGACATCTTAATAAACTTTGTTTAAAAAGAAAAAAAAAATCTGAGTGCCAAGATTGTTGCATCATCTCTGCGCTAATCTCGGCCAGACCACACTGCAACACACACCAGCTGCTGTGTTGCAATGCTGCAGCTGATGTCAATGAGCTCCTAGTCAGTTAAGAGTATGTGAATTTAAACCTAAAAGTGCTTCTGCCACAGGAAAACTCCTGTGTGAGTACTTTAGGGTATCCCTAGTATGGAAGAAGTATGGGATTGTGACGGCTGCCTTCCTTTTAAAAATTCTAGTTGCATGGCTGTGTTTGGCATCACAATTTTTGAGTAATAACAGCTAAAATTGCATTTTTATAAAGGAAACCTGTTTCAGCCCAGGTTCACACTGGGTACGATTTAGTTCGATTTAAGATGTGATTTCACATGTGAAATCGCATCTTAAATCGGTGGCATTTTCCGGCAATTGCCGGAAATGACACCGTCCTAATTGGTGCGATGCCGCATCTGCGGCGCTGCATCGATTTCAAAAAGTAGTTCCTGTACTACTTTTTGCGATTTCAGGACATGATTTACATTGACATCTGTGCAGAAACCTGCACAGATGTCTCTTAAATCGCAGCCAAAATCGGGACTGCCAGCGGGAGTGAAATCGTTCGAGTTCAGCTGAACTTGCACGATTTCACTCCCGCAGCCCAGTGTGAACCAGGGCTAAAACCTGTTTAAAGTGAAACTCCAGCTTTTTTTTTTCTTATTAAAACATCCTCTTCAGCTTGACTTCATACATTGCAGAGATTTTAGAGAACTTTACAGTCATTCTTAACCTGTTCGGAATTTGAAGTACTGTAAGGCTTTCTAATGTCCTTTCTCAAAGTGTCTGCTAACAAGAAAGGCCTGCCTTCATTATCACCACCTTAACAGTCCCATTGTTGTAATACAGAAAGGAGCATTCTATTATGTGCACAGTCCGAGAAAGCTTTCTCATTAGGTAGTGGTAAGGCCCATTGATTTCACCAGCACCTTTGAAAAGCTCCGCAACATCTAGGGTCTGTCATAAGATTTGTTTTTCTTCCTTTTTACTTCTAATGGTTTAATTTATTTTTTATTTAGATTTTAGTTATTATAGTTTTTATGACTTTGTTTAAAAAAATAAAATAAATGTGGGGGGTGGGTAATTGGGCCTTACGTTTACATACAAAGTCTGCTTTAAAGAAAATATGTAATTTCAATACTTCAATAGCTGTGCATGGTAACAGATCAGCTTCTAATCTCCGATTGTTCAATTAACCAGTTGCTGACTGGGCCATAGCCAAATGACAGCTACAGCAGATAAGTCTGGGAGGGCATACTATGACGTCCTCCCAGAAACGCGCAACTGCACGACCCCTGGGAATGTTTGTGACCACTGAGTTCTCAGGGACCCAGTGTGTCAGGGATCGGAGTAGAGGGCCAATCCCAGTGGTCCTTTACCACGTGATCAGTCAATCAAATTGGATGGAGCGATCACCGTCAACAAACCAATGTTATGTCTGGTTCTATCTCTCCTCACACCAATCGTGTGAGGAGAGGAGGGTGCCTCGTCAGTGCCAAGGAGTGCCCCATCATCGCTCAAGAGTGCCCCAGCAGTGCCAAGGTGTGCCCCATCAGAGCCCAGCAGTTCCAAGAAGTGCCCCTTTATTGCCTATTAGTTCCAAGGAGTGCCCCATTAGTGCAAAGCAGTGCCAAGGAGTGTCCCAGGAGTGTCACATAAGTGCCCATGAGTGCCACATCTGTTCCCTTAGCAGTGTTCTACAGTTCCACTAAAGTGCCCATCAGTAAGTGCTCATCAGTTCCACTCTATAAGTGGATCCTCATCAGTGCCGTAAAACATGTGTAAAACATGTGTAGATGCATTTTTATTTTATTTCCACATTTTCCAAAAACATATGGAAAAACATTGAGGATGCAGGGTAATGTTGGATTGAAAGTTGCAAGACTTTCATGTCGGAGTAGTGTGAACCCGGCCTAAAACCTAGAAGCTGATTGGTTACTATGCACAGGTGCACCAGATTTAGTTAAACTCCCCGGGTGTGTATGTCCTACAAGCCACAGACTAGTTTGGGAAAACTAGTGCTTCACGGACCTTGATATAATATGTAGTGGGAAGTATTAAAGTGATATTAACCACTTCCCCACCGCGCCATAAGCATTTTATTGCGCGTCCCCTTAGTGCTTTGACACGACGTCCCTGGGACGTCCTCGTGCACTTCCGCGATTGCGCGTCCCCTGGGACGCGCTCGCGAAAGTGTCCGTGCTCGCCGGGTCTAGAAGACCCGGCGCATCCGGATCACGGTAAATTGCCGCTGATAGCGGCCGTTTACCACGTGATCGCGCCGTCGAATGACGGCGCGTGCGTTTACCATTTGATGAGTATTCCTCCTCACCTCGCTCTCCTCTCTGTACAGTGTGCGAGGAGAGGGGGGGGGAGCGGGGTGTCAGCAGCTGAGCTGTGGCTGGATCTGTGACAAATGCAGTCACAGATCCAGCCATCTCAAAACATCCCAGCTCTGCAATCCCCTAGTACCCTGCAATCCCCAGTACCCAGCAATACCCCAGTACCCAACAATACCCCACTACCCAACAATACCCCACAATACCCCAGTACCCCACAATACCCCACAATACCCCAGTATCCCAACAATACCCCACAATACCCCAGTACCCCACAATACCCCAGTACCCCACAATACCCCAGTACCCCACAATACCCCAGTACCCAACAATACCCCACAATACCCCAGTACCCAACAATACCCCACAATACCCCAGTACCCAACAATACCCCACAATACCCCAGTACCCAACAATACCCCACAATACCCCAGTACCTACCCCACAATACCCCAGTACCCCACAATACCCCACTAACCAACAATACCCCACAATACCCCAGTACCCAACAATACCCCAGTACCCAACAATACCCCAGTACCCCACAATACCCCAGTACCCCCACAATACCCCAGTACCCCATACCCCAACATACCCCAGTACCCGGCAATGCCCCAGTACTCAACAATACCCCAATACTCAACAATACCCCAATACTCAACAATACTCAACAATACCCCAATACTCAATGCCCCAGTACTCAACAATACCCCCAATACCCGGCAATTTCAACAATATACCCCAATACCCCAATACTCGCAATACCCAATACTCTGCATGATACTTTGCAATACCCAATACTCGGCAATACCCCAATACTCGGCAATACCCCAATACTCTGCATGATACTTTGCAATACCCCAATACTCGGCAATACCCCAATACTCGGCAATACCCCAATACTCAACAATACCCCATACTCAGCAATACCCAATACTCAGCAATACCCCAATACTCTGCATGATACTTTGCAATACCCCAATACTCGGCAATACCCCAATACTCGGCAATACCCCAATACTCGGCAATACCCCAATACCCTGCATGATACTTTGCAATACCCCAATACTCTGCAATACCCTGCGCGATACTCTGCAGTACCGCCTATGGGGATTTTTAATAGCGAGGTAGCGCCATTCACGAGTGTGCGCAATTTTGAAGTGTGACATGTTGGGTACTATTTACTCGGCGTAACTCATCTTTCACATTATGAAAAAAATTGGGCTACTTTACTGTTTTGTTTCGTTTTAAGCACAAAACAGTTTTTTAAAAAACACGCGTTCAATAAATTTCTGCGAAAATACCGTGCGAGATAAAACGTTGTAACGGCCGCCATTGTATTCTTTAGGGTCTTTGCTAAAAAAGCATATATAATGTTTTGGGGTTCTATGTAATTTTCTAGCAAATAAATGATGATTTTTCCATGTAGGAGAGGAATGTCAGAATGGGTCTGGGTGTTCCAGAACGCCTGATGGCGCTCCCTGCATGTTGCCTCTGTATGTGGCCACGCTGTGTAAAAGTCTCACACATGGGGTATCGCAATACTCGGGAGGAATAGCAGAATGTGTTTTGGGGTGTAATTTGTGGTATGCATATGCTGTGTGTGAGAAATAACCTGCTAATATGACAGAAACAAGTTTTTTTTTTTTTTTTTTACAGAATTTTCAGTCGTTTTTCTTTTATAGCGCAAAAAAATAAAAAAAAACAGAAGTGATCAAATACCACCAAAAGAAAGCTCTATTTGTGTGAAAAAAAGGACAAAAATTTCAAATGGGTAGAATGTTGTATGACTGAGTAATTGTCATTCATATTGTGAGAGCACCGAAAGCTGAAAATTGGTCTGGTTAGGAAGGGGCTTTAAGTGCCCAGTGGTCAAGTGGTTAATGGCAAAAAAATATAAAAAAACAATATCATGTCATACTTACCTGCGCTGTGCAATGGTTTTGCAAAGAGCCGCCCTGGTCCTCCTCTTCTTAGGTCCCCGCTGCCACTCCTGGCCCCTCCCTCCTATCGACTGCCCCCAGAGCAAGCAGCTTGAGATGGGGGTACCCAAGCTTGCATGCTCCCAAGCTGCTGCTCTGTGTGTCCATTCAGACACAGAGCTGTGGCTCGGACCCTGCCCCCTCTCTCTGCTTATTGTTTCACTCGCTGTGATTGACCCGTGAGCATATGTGGAGGGAGAGTCCCCGGAGAGCTGTGGGCTCTCTTGTGCATCACTGGATCAAGAGGGAGCTCAGGTATTTGGGGAAGCTGACGCACACAGAAGGTTTTTTACCTTCATGCATAGAATGCAGAGTTAGGATTTGTTTCTCTCTTTTCAATGCAGAAAAATAGGTAATATGACAAAGCATAGTGGAAACTGAAATCATAGACAAATAAGAGCTTTGAGCAAAAACTTCATGTCCTGTATGTGATATTTAAGAAAAATAAGCAGCTTTTTGTGAAATAGACTGTCCTTTGCAAATAATCTGCTCTCAGAATGTCAGAAGGGGAGCTGTGTTGGCTTTTTAACTGATAGTATCTTCATGGCACATCTACCAGGGCTGGACTGAGTCTGTGTAGGCATCCAGGTACCTATGTAACAGAGTAAGAAAAACCCTTCGGACTGGCAATGGACAGTGATATGTTCCGCAAAGAACAGAATGTTAAGACTCTTATCAGATATGAATGTAATACTCATTCGGAGGCTGAAATATTGTATTCCAATCCTTGATCTATTGGAAAATGAATCTGAAAAAAAAAAAGCAAATGTAGTTAACATTTTTATTGTTTCGTTGGAAAAACTGTTGGAATTTCCATTCTATTGCTCCTTTAATACAGGACAATATTTTTTTTTTCCATAGGTCTAACAGAAATAAAAGCTATTCTAAAAAACCACAGTATAAAATCCTACTTTTTTGAACGATGGAAAAACCAGTTGGAATTTCCATTCTATTGCTCCTTTAATACAGGACCATATTTTTTTTTTTTTTTCATAGGTCTAACGGAAAAAAAAGCTAGAAAACTACAGTACAAAATCCTATGATTGCTCAAAGTCTTTTCAAGTCATTAAAGTATGAACTGGTGTTTGCACTGGGCTATTATTAGGGCAATCAAACATTAGGGTGCCCCATAATCATTTAGTATGTATCTGTGTCCAAAAAGTGCTGGTAATTACGACCAATATATTTCTTGTGTCTCGTTGGCTCTGCAAGTATTCTCTAGAGTTTTAATCACAGTATATGTCTGCAAAGAGTGACATAACTACTGCACCTTCCGTATCACTCTTTTCATGTGGCGCCTGCAGTAATTATACAGGTACAGAAGCGACACCTGGGGTTTTTCTTATCATTTGTAATGAATTAGCAAGGGTATCTGACAGCGAATCTGACAAAGGGCCCCACAAGCATCAGGGATTTTCAGACTTGCGGTGTCGCAGATCTCGCCGCCTTAGTTGATAAGAAAAAAAAAGCATAATCGTTTCAAGTAGTTAAGCATTTTCATTGGGAAATATTTTACTGTTGAAATACTCACTTTTTTCATTTCTGCCATCAGAAGCATTTGGCACACCATGATGAAAATCTGCTTTCGAAAAAACGTTGGCAGACAATTTTAACGAGTTTGTTCTTTGACACACTAACAAAGAATCTAAAACAGATGGATAGATTGCAGACTGAAAATGCAGTTGAGTAGCTGCAGACGCAATGGCATGGTCTTTCTACTGGCTGTCCCCAAACGCTTGTGACACGAAAAAATGTTGTTGCAAAGACAAGTGGAGGAGACAGAAAAAAAGAAAAATTCCTGAAGACACCAGAACTGTCATTGTCATATAGTAACCTTAAAAATGTGGCAGGATCAAACTCTTCTCCTTCCAAATAGCTACAAATCTACATTATTATTTATTTATTTATTTTCTGACAAAAATTTCAAACATGTTCCATTGTCTTGTTCAATATTTTAATAATTATACTTTTATATTAAAAAAATATGTGATTTGAATGGCTTTTAACATATATACCGTATATACTCGAGTATAAGCTGCGTTTTACAGCAAATTTTTTTGTGCTGAAAATGCCCCCCTCGGCTTATACTCAAGTCACATTTTTGCGCCTGATCTCCCAGACATTGGGAACCTTGTACTAGCCAAACTTGGCACACATGTAGCCCCACTCTTCCTCTATAAGTGTGCAAAAATTATTGTCCAGGGGACCTATGGCCGGGGAGTAACGATTTTTCAAAGCCGGGCACCTCTTCCATAGACTGCCATGCTAAATGGTAATTTCTCTGGTGACTTTGGGGACCTGGTACCGGCCAGTTGTAGGTCTTTGCACACATGTAGCCCCATTTCTCCTCTACAAGTGTGCAAAGTGTGTTGTCTGGCTGACCTACAGCTGGGAGCACCAATTTTTCAAAGCCCGGCACCCCCTTCCATAGTTCCATAGTTAAACATCAGTCTAGTCATGGGCATGGTGAGGCATGGGCACAGTGAGGCATGCACATGGACACAGTGAGTCAAAGTGAGGCACAGTGAGGCATGCAGATGGACACCCTAGGCTTATACTTGAGTCAATACGTTTTCCCATTTTTTTTTTTTTTGGTGCCTTGGCTTATATTCAGGTCAAGAAAAAGAGGTGAAGTTGCGCTAAAAATAAAAATAAAAAGAAGAAGCAAAAATAATAAGTGATGGCCAAATGGTTATTATACCATGTGCAAAAAAAAGATATTATGTAAATCTAAAGTCCAGGTGTACTCAAAAGATTACTAAAAATCAAAAGAGTATAGGTGAAAAACCAAAAAAACGTTAGAGTGTCCTTGATGGGCAGTTGTGTGAAAGAAAGATGTTTAGTCCGCTACAAAACTGTAAAAGTGATAAACAATGGAGGCTTACCAGAAGGCAAGCATAATGTGCTTGCGGCTACAACCCAGCCGGGGCCTTTAAGAGTCCACAGTAGGTTGATACAGCAGGAAAAAGGGTTGAGATGTTGTGGGTAGCTCCAGGTGTATCAGCAGTTGATTGCCAAAAAAAGTTATTAAATAAACATAACGTGCTTGCGGGTTGTAGCCGCAAGCACGTTATGCTTGCCTTCTGGTAAGCCTCCATTGTTTATCACTTTTACAGTTTTGTAGCGGACTAAACATCTTTCTTTCACACAACTGCCCATCAAGGACACTCTAACGTTTTTTTGGTTTTTCACCTATACTCTTTTGATTTTTAGTAATCTTTTGAGTACACCTGGACTTTAGATTTACATAATATATTTTTTTGCACATGGTATAATAACCATTTGGCCATCACTTATTATTTTTGCATCTTCTTTTTATTTTTATTTTTAGCGCAACTTCACCTCTTTTTCTTGTATTATTTAGTGTGTGTGTAACACCTAGTGGTTGCTGCTTGTAATTATTGTCATTTTTGTATGTTAAGCGTGGTAATTTCCTTGATATATTATATTCAGGTCAGCCTTATGCAAATATTTATACGGTAGGTAATTTTAAAGAACAATTTAAGTTTCATTTTTTAGCGTAAAGTGTGCAGGAAAAGTGGGTTCTGATTATGTCCCTTTTTTTATTTCACATTTAAAGTTTTTGTAAACCTCAGACATTAAAACAAATAATATAATAACATTAATAATATATACGTGTAGCTCTAGCTCTATTTCAGAGAATAGCAGTCCTTCTTTTGCTACCATTGGAATTGAGCTAAACACAAAATAAAAGTAAGATCTGTACAAAAGGCACACATGTTCTAGCATTGAACTAAGTAAGATTCAATTGAGATGTAAAGTGCATATCCAGGAAAAAAAGGGTTTTGCTTGCTCCAAGTAAGTTAGTGCTCATGTTGTTTATATAGGTCCAGGTGGCTGCTTGCTGCAGTACAAATCCTATTTTTAATTGTGCACGAACAACTGTCAACTGAATTCTTCCTGCATGGTGTACTACAGTTCTGGTTATGGTATAGTGGAGGATAGTGTGGTTCACTCTCCCTTCATCGATTCATAAAATGTCTACAAGGTGTAATGTGAATAGACAAGGGGATGTTTTGTCATTTACCTGGTTCTCCTCCCCCATTGTCTATTCAGGGGGGGGGGGGGGCAGGTAAAAGACAGGATCTCCACTTCTTTATTCACAGAAAACAATGTATTCTCCTCCTCTTCTCCCCTTGTCCATTCATGAGGGGAAGGGGAAAGTAAATGACAGGACCTCCACTTGTCTATTCACAGAATGCCTTGTATTCTGTGAACAGAATACAATATGTTTTATGAAGGAACATAAATAACACTACTATCTGGACCTGTCAGCCACAGCACAATAATATCACAACTGACAGTTGTATTTGTTATGATTTAAAACTAGGAATTTTACCACCCAGCAGCCTTTCGCACAGAAGGATACAATATATATATACAATTAACAAAACTATTTTTTTCTTGGCATTCCACAAAACTTGTGTAAAGAAGAAGTTGAATTGTAATGAGGGGTATGTCACAACCTGGATTGTTGGCTGCTTTTACAATTACATTGTTAAATGCCTTGGACACTTTCATTAAAGAGCAAGTAAACCCCCCCCCCCCGAAAAACGGGGAAAAAATAACCTGCAAGAGAAAGACATAATTAACTAGTATGCATAGCATACTAGCTCATTATGTGGCACTTACCTGAGATCGAAGCCCCCAAAGTCCTCCTCGTTCCCCTCCACTGCCACCATGTCTCCTCGCATCTTCTTCCTGTTTTCGCCGCTCCAGTTCTGTAATTGGCCGGAGCGCCGATTACGCCACTCCCGCACATGTGCGAAATCACGGCGATAATGCCATTGACAAAGCGGCACTTTCAGTCCGCCTGCGCTGACGGCATTGGCGCCTGTCATTTCTGCAAATATCTCCTAAACCTTTTAGGTTTGGGAGATATGTATTGCACCTACAGGTAAGCCTTAATCTAGGCTTACCTGTAGGTTAAAGTGGGTTAATGGGTTTTACAACCACTTTAATGCCTGGAAGTATAGCTTTCACTATACCTCCGGCTCTTCGACAGGAGACCTGTGGCTTTCTTAGGCCTCATACACACGACACAACAGCAGGGGAAGTTCGATTCCACTGGCACAACCCTTGGGGCTGCTTTTGCTAATCTCATGTTACTGCATGTTAGGTTAAAGTTTGGTGAGAGACATTTTCACTTTTCAGTCTGTTACAGCGTAACAAATGTGCTATTTCCATTACAAACGCTACTTTTACCGAAGGTGCGCGGGTTCCTAAGCATACACACCAACGTGTTTCTCGTCAAAAACCAGCCCGATGAGGAAATTGAGACTCACGTCAAAGAAAAAGAGAACTTTCTCCCTTTTTTCCTCGTCGAGTTCCTCGACAGTTTTCTCGATGAAAAGCATACACACGTCTGGTTTCCTCGGCAAAAATGCTCTCCCACCAAGTTTCTTAATAGATTATGTCGAGGAAACCGATCGTGTGTACGCGGCCTCACACACAAGATGTTCTGTCATTTGTCTGTCCCTCCTCTTCTCTTGTTCTTTCAAAGAATGATTTCAGAGAATGTAAAGCAGATGGAGCAAGATGCAAATCTCCTATTGGTGCACCCAAAGTTTAACCACTTCCATACCGGGCCTATTCTGGCACTCCTACATGTAAAAATCATTATTTTTTTTAGGGATTAAAATGGCGGTTTTTGCAACTTTTCATGGATTTCATAGATTAAAAAAATCAGTAAAGTTAGCCGCATTTTTTTGTATATTATGAAAGATGATGTTACGCCAAGTAAATAGATACCTAACATGTCACGCTTTAAAATTGCGCACACTCATGGAATGAGGCCAAACTTTGGTACTTGGAAATCTCCATAGGCGAGGCTTTAATTGTTTTTTACAGGTTACCAGTTTAGAGTTAGAGGACATTTCTGTAAACATCACTTGTAATAGGAATGGTGTGTGGCAGGTCCTGTTTATGGAGCCTATAAGACCCCACACCTCTCCTCCAGGCTGGAAAGATTGAGAAAAAGTAAAAAAATTAACAATCTCTTAACAGCCGAGATCTTGGCATTGTTTACTTCCGCTGGCCGGAAGTGATGTCATCATTTTGCACCCAAGCCTCTGAAGGTCATAGGCCTCGTACACACTGGAAAGAATCTCGCCGGGAAAAAATTTTGTTTTTCCCGACGAGATTCTTGGCAAGAATCTCTTGCCACCCGAGTGTACACACAGACCTTTCAAAAGAACCGCGGTTCTCTTGAAAGGCAAGAACACGATGACGTCATTGCGTACGACGAGCACATGCTCATCACATTTGATGCCATCGCTGCAATCTTGCTTTACCCTACCTATGCCGTGGAAGCTACCACGCATGCCTTAAAGTCATTTTGAGCATGCGCGGGTTGCGACAGGTAAGTATACACACTCTCGGGTTTTTCATCGGGAAACAGGCCGACAAGAATCTCGACGAGAAAATAGAGAGCAGGATCTCTATTTTTCTCATCGAGATTTTGGCCAGATTTCCAGACGAGAAACCTGAAAGCCTTGTACACACGCTTGGTTTACTCGGCAAGAAAGCTCTCCCAGCAGTTTTCTTGCTGGTTCTTACCGAGAAAACCGAGTGTGTGTACGAGGGTATAAATCAAAAAACAGAAAAAGGGAAAGGGACGGGGAGAGCACTCACATTTGCCACATCCGTAAATTTTGAAGACAAGAAGGGGCAATTACTCAAAAAAAGTAGCAATTGATGGTCGGATTTTTGAGGCAAGGCGGGAATATATAAAAAAATATAAATTTTATTACAAAAATAGAAATTTAACAAAAAGCAGTAGAGATAATAAAACCATATAGATTGTATAGTGTATATGGACAATATGCTCTGTACATCGTCAATGTTCATAGGATATTGTCCATATACACTATACAATCTATATGGTTTTATTATCTCTACTGTTTTTTGTTAAATTTCTATTTTTGTAATAAAATGTATATTTTTAATATATTCCCATCTTGCCTCCAAAATCCGACCATCAATTGCTACTTTTTTGAGTAATTGCCCCTTCTTTTGTCTGTACGAGGCTATAGAGATGACTGGGGATCATTTGATCACAAGTCTCCATGATCATCGTCCGGCGGCGGCAGGTTCTTTCTCCAGGTCGCCGATTGCACGGGCTAGCCCGGAGAAGCATTGGAGAGCAGGTAGCGGGCTGAACTGCCGCTATGATTGTTCTTGCAGTGCATAGAATCGCTGGCTTTAAAAGATGATATCTAAATGATGCCTGCTGCTGCAGGCATCATTCAGATATCACCACTTAAATTCAATGACGTCATATGACGTCCTTGGGCTGGAAGTGGTTAACATCCTCCATTCTACTAATACTTTTATCTGAGGCCATTTCTGACCTCTGATCAGGATGTGCAATAAATAAAGATATGAAAACCTTTAGCTGATAAATAAGACTCTTCTGTAGAGAAGCCAAATTTGAAGTTGTCTTCTTTCCTGGAGGGGGTTAGATCATACTTGCACATCCAGCTGCCTTTGTAAAGTATGTTTAAAGCCAAATCCATTTTTTTCTGTTTTGGGTAGCATGTGGAAATATTGATATTGTCAGGTTGTCATTGCTGTCCATGTCCCCTCTGGGGAGATTTACCCTTTGTGTTTGTTCTAGTGACTGTTGTCACTAAGACAGAAAGATATAGGGCAGCCAAAATAGGAACATGAATAGAGGAAAAATCACCCAGTATGGAATCCTGTGGCATTGGCAGCTGTTTGGAGGAGTTGTTCCTCTCACTTTGATAGATTTGCCCTCATTTCCTGTTGTTTTTCTGGCACAACAAATAAATCTTAAAATATGAAACATCAAAAAAATATAAATAAGTTCAGGGGTTTCACAAAACATTAAGACTTTACGTTTTTTTAAGGTTTATGCTCTGCTGTTCAACACTTTTCAAGTAGTGAGTATAATGAATTGTATGGAATCTGTCTTCATGGTGACCGTAATGCATTTAGGAACACCACGCACGCTACTAAGTCAGCATTTGTCTGTGTGTGTGGCGTATGTTTCCACACATTAATGTATACTAAGCAGGTATCTACCATGACTTATTGGATTTAGACTGGTTGGGTTGTGTTTACATTGTATTAATTGTGCAGAAAATGTATCCCAATGACAGCAACATAACAGATTTACTTCTGAATGTTCTTTGACCATGTGATGTTGCTGAATGTTTGTGTCTTTTTTTTGTGGGCAATGCCTGAATGTTCAGGTCTGGGTAACACTTACCATACCCTAATAAAATACATATATTCTGGCTGTCATTTTGAAGACTGGTCCCATTTTTGTCCCACTAAAGACCAGATGTTAAAGCGGAGTTTCACCCTAAATATAAGATCTCCCATGCGCTTCAGCATACTGGCGTCAGCGCCAGTATGCTGGGTTTTTTTTTTTTTATAGCACACTTACTGTTTTATCGTAGAAATCCTTTTCTGTCCCCCGCGGTGGACGGCGCCAGTACAGCGCGTCACATCTTCCTAAGATACCCGATATGGACTCGGGTATTTCCGGCGCTATGCGGCGCCTGCGCACAGACCTAGGAGCTGACTGCGCAGGCGCCGTATTTCTCCGAGTCCTATTTCGGAGAAATACGGCGCCTGCGCAGTCAGCTCCTAGGTCTGTGCGCAGGCGCCGCATAGCGCCGGAAATACCCGAGTCCATATCGGGTATCTTAGGAAGATGTGACGCGCTGTACTGGCGCCGTCCACCACGGGGGACAGAAAAGGATTTCTACGATAAAACAGTAAGTGTGCTATAAAAAAAAAAAAAACCCAGCATACTGGCGCTGACGCCAGTATGCTGAAGCGCATGGGAGATCTTATATTTAGGGTGAAATACCGCTTTAAGGAGTTTCTAGTGCTAGTCAGACTTTAGTAGGGTATGCAAATTATTGCTTTGGGCCAGAAATTACATCATTTGCTAAGTATGCGTATAAAAAAACAAAGCAAAAGAAAATTCCCAGCTCAACTCACCAGCTGGTCTGCAACCAATCAAATTATTTTGTCTAACAGTTTGTGTTAAAAACAAGGGCTTAGTTAGCATACAATTGCAAATACATGCATAAGCTGCAGAGCAGCTCCAAGGCACCAGAGTATTATTTGCAGTCCCAACTCTTGTAAATTTATGAGAGCCACCATAGTAGAAGCACATGCATTCTAATTAATAGATAGAGTGCAGGTGAGCCTGGAGGTAGCCCAACCCTCCTTAAAGACATAGGGTGCACTGGACACCCAGCATATAGCAAAATGGCAGCAAAGGTGTCTAGTGTGTCCCCTCACCAATATTACATCAGTAACAAACGACTGGCCACTGCCCTCACCTATAACTGGCCTTCACAGCAAGGAGCACATGGAAGGGCTGCAGATAATAGTGGGGTGCCTTGGAGTGGCTCTGCAGCTTATGCATGTATTTTCAAATGTGGGCTAACTAAACCTCTGTTTAACACAAACTGTTTGACTAAAGAAATTGGTTGTAGACTGGCTGGTGAGTTGAGCTGGGATTTTTCTTTGGTTTTGTTTTGCATATGTTGCCCTTCCATGTGCTTTTTGCTGTGAAGGCCGGTTATAGGTGGGGGCAGTGGCCAGTTGTTTGTAAATTATGTAGTTGTATTGTTGTCTGCTCTATCCTGATTTCTCAGGAATGTCCCCAGTTTTGAAATGTAGAAGTGTCCATTGTTTGTGCAGAAAATGCTTTGGGCTTCCTTCGACATCTTCGGCGACGGGGGGGTCTTCTCCCACTCTCCGGGGTCTTCTCCCACTCTCTGGGGTCTACTCCGGCTCTCCGGGGGTCTTCTCCGCTCTCCGGGGGTCTTCTTCTTCTTCAGGACTCGCCGCCGCTATCTTCGTGTTAGCTCAATTACTAGCGGCGGCGTGTCCCCTCTTCTGTGACGTCTTCTTCTTCTTCTCTTCTCCAGATGTTGACGCGACGCTTCCTTCCGCTGTTATGGCTGGCGCACGGCTCGCAGCGAGTTATATAGGCCTGTCTTGTGATGTCGCAGTCCCATCATGCTCCGGTAGGTACCACGTGGTACCTACCGGAGCATTATGGGACTGCAACGTCATAAGAAGAAGAAGACGTCACAGAAGAGGGGACACGCCGCCGCTAGTAATTGAGCTAACACGAAGATAGCGGCGGCGAGTCCTGAAGAAGAAGAAGACCCCCGGAGAGCGGAGAAGACCCCCGGAGAGCCGGAGAAGACCCCGGAGAGTGGGAGAAGACCCCGGAGAGTGGGAGAAGACCCCCCCGCCGCCGAAGATGTCGAAGGAAGCCCGCCGGGTGGTGGGCGCTTTTATCAAAGCGCCCCCCCCCCCCGGCGGCGGAAGAGAACCAGACGGCGGTGAAGAACAGCGGCACCCACCCCCCCCGCAGAAGCCCGCCGGAGGGGGGGCGCTTTTATAAAAGCAATCATACACACCCCCCCCCCGGCGGCCAACTAATAACATATTTCAATACACTGTGTGGTTTATTTGTGTTTACACTTTTCCTGCAGGTGAATGGGTAGGGGTACAATGTACCCCATACTCATTCACTTAGGGTGGGGGGCCGGTATCTGGGGGCCCCCTTATTAAAGGGGGCTTCCAGATTCCGATAAGCCTCCCGCCCGCATACCCCGACAACCAACGGCCATGGTTGTCGGGAAGGGGCCCTGTCCTCATCAACATGGGGACAGGGTGCTCTGGGGCGGGGGGCCGCAGTGCGCCCCCTGCCCCAGAGCACCTGACCCCCCATGTTGAGGGCATGCTGCCCGGTACGGCTCAGGAGGGGGGGGGGCGCTCGCTCGCCCCCACTCCCCTCCTGACCGGCCGGCCGGTGTGCTTTGGATACGGGTCTGGTATGGATTGTGGGGGGACCCCCACGCCGTTTTTTTGGCGTAGGGGGGTCTCCTTACAACCCATACCAGACCTAAGGGCCCGTTATGCTCCTGAGGGGGGAACCCATGCCGGATTTTTATTTAAAATCCGGCGGGGACTTCCTTCTCAGGATTCATAACAAACTCCGCCCACGTGTAGAATTGGCGGGAATCCGCGTCGGATCCCCGTCGCTTCTATGACGGCTTTGTCTCCATTGCGGCAAGCCAGCTCGTAGCTTACCGCGATGGAGCTCGCAAGTGCTCAATCTCGCCGAGAAAGGGAGCGAGATTGACACAATATCGCGGTCAACCACTGTACAAGCCAAGAGCACTGACAACCTGGCCACTTTAATTATTAGAGGTAGCATTGTTTCCCATGTAAAAAAATATATATTGTTTTAGTATATACCTCTCTGTTTTCTATATATTTATCTTATAGATGAAAATTGCACCATGTGCTGTGTTGGCATTTCCCTACCTTCATAATGTAATGTGAGATGCTTATTTTGAATCAATTTAAAACTGCACACATGCCTCCGTTGCCTTCATGGGCAGCTGCGTATTTAAAAAATGGAGGAATTCTCCAGATAACCCAAGGAGCTAGCACGCCTGATTACAGCGGCCTACACTTTATCAAGGTATGACAGATACAGATGGACATACTAAAGCCCCAAATAGACCAATACGCTCCAACAAACAGCACATACACACAGCAGGAAACTCAAAACAAAAGCTAATTTATGGAAAAATATGTGTTTCTAATCAAAGCCCGGCTCTGCTGGGAACCATATAACACACTGTAATCCTTACATGCAGATGCTTTCATCTTACATTACCAATTTGGTATCTTTCCAAACACTCTCATCTTACCTTATTGCCCTGTGTGAGTCTGTTCAGAGCCCGAGTCCCCACTCCTACACTGTACAGTTCACCGGCGAGCCTTCAGGCATTGATCACAAGAAGCACAAAGGATTTACTGACCTGCTTGGAAAGTTAATTCCTACATCTAAAAATGATATATTGGCTTCGAAAAAAGAGTAATTAAGCATGAAGTGCGGATTGACAAGATTCCAATTGGAAATAAAACCATTCTGAATTTACTTTTTTAGTTGTGACAATAATATCAAAGCCAGGTTACGTAATTGTTAGAGTTCAAATCTGAGATATGTGACACTAACACTGAGAGTATCGTAACAGGATGAGGATAATTGTATTATTAGATTTATATATGTGTATATACCATATTTATTGGGGTATTGCGCGCACCCCCAACCTCGAAGAGAAAATCCTAAAAAAAAAGTATACTTACAGTTTAGATGCCCCTTGTCAGTGTCTTGCCCGGCGTCCATCGGTGGCCTTGTCCAGTTCGGCGTCTGTCTGCGGCCTTGGTGTTGTTCTCCTCGCTTCCCCCATGCTGTCTCTGAGTCGAATCCCCGCTTTCCGCGCTTAGTTTGAACGCCGCCACCGCCATATATACTGAGCGCAGTACACTCTGGCACGCTCGGCTTCTCACGCATAGAGGCTAGGAGCATGATCGCGAGTGAAGCCGAGCCTGGCCGAAAGTTCTCGAGTGTACTGCGCTCGGTATATGTCGGTGGAGGCATTCAAACTAAGCGCAGGAAGCGGGTATCGGCGTATATCGCGCACCCCTGATTTCCCCCTTATTTTGAGGGGAAAAAAGTGTGCGGTATACGCCGATAAATACGGTATACAGTGGGGATTGAAAGTTTGGGCACCCCAGGTAAAAATGTGTATTAATGTGCATAACGAAGCCAAGGAAAGATGGAAAAATCTCCAAAAGGCATCAAATTACAGATTTGACATTCTTATAATATGTCAAAAAAAGTTAGATTTTATTTCCAGCATTTACACTTTCAAAATTACAGAAAACAAAAAAATGGCATCTGCAAAAGTTTGGGCACCCTGCAGAGTTAATATCTTCTCCTTTCATAGAAGCCGTGCTATAGCTTATATGAATGAAACAGGATTTATTGGTAGAAGGGTGGTCCTTTTAGGGTGTCACTTTCATTCATTGAGGATATAGTACAGTTTCAATAAATGAAGGAGGAAGACAGCTTTATCTGCTCTAACTCCCACTGCCCCGGAAAAAATACAGTGGCAGGGGTAAAGGGGAGAATCAGTGGAGGAGGATTTCAGCTGGAGTAAACATCAGCACAAGGGATACAAGGGATACAAGGGATACATTCGACTGACTGTTATTATTTTTATATTATTTTAGGCCCTAATATTATAATACTAAATGCACTTTTAGCAAAAAAAATTATGTGTTCCTTTACCAGTACTGGGGGTCATAGAAGGTCTACAGAATTAATGCTTCTGAGTGCCATCATGAAAACACCGCCCATAAATACAGAATACTACATTTGAGCCTTTGACTTAAAGGGTTAAATATCTTAGAAACTGTGAGGCTAACACAATGGCATTAACACGGCCAAGGATTTTGATAAAGCTACCCTCTTTTCTCATGTTTGTGGGAGATCAAGGCAAATACCTTTCTGTGTGTTCCTTGTTTTACAATTGCACATTGCAGCAGTGATGTCAGTAATCCCGAGTGAACTTTGAGGTAGTTGGTCCAACCCACTAAATTGTAGTCTCCTATATGATTATCAACAATGGTTGCAGCAGTAAATGAACTCTAATACCACAGATAAAATAAAACCATTATGAAAAAGCCTCTATGATTCATGCATTCTGGAGCTTTAGCTGATTGTCTAATCTTTCTCCAATCCTCTGGTCTATTTCTTGCAAATCACAAAGATATTGCTATTATTCCTGAGAAGATCTTGCTGGCAAATAAAATGCTCACACAGATCAGCTCAGTAGAAATTGGTTCAATAATGTAAAAAGTTGTTATGATTTAGGATAACCTAAAATTGAAAATGATTTGCAATAATTCACAGCTGAGTACAGATACAATTCAGCTATTGGTGTTATCTTAATTTACATTCCTTATGGCTTTGTAGTAAAAAGTGCTCTATATTTTGTGTGCATGTATGTGTGTTTTACATATATATATATATATTTATATATATTTATATATATATATATATATATTTATATATATTTTATATATATATATATATATATATATATATATATATATATATATATATATATATATATATATATATATATATATATATATATATATATATATATATATATATATATATATATATATATATATATATATATATATATATTATATATATATATATATATATATTTATATATATATATATATATATATATATATTTATATATATTTATATAGATAGCTAGAGAGATAGAGAAAGAGAGAGATGTATATCTATATATATATATATATATATATATATATATATATATATATATATATATATATATATATATATAGATATACATCTCTCTCTTTCTCTATCTCTCTCTCTATCTATATATATATATATATATATATATATATATATATATATATATATATATATATATATATATATATATATATTTATATAGATAGATAGAGAGATAGAGAAAGAGAGAGATGTATATATATATCTATATATATATATATATATATATATATATATATATATATATATATACACTCACCGGCCACTTTATTAGATACACCTTGCTATGCTACCTTGAACTTCCTTTTGCCTTTAGAGCTGCCTTAAAGGGCTTGTACAGAGCCAATCGGCAGCTCTCCTGTCAGAGGGGGGTCTGCGCTGATAATCAGCACATTGATTATCAGCACAGCCCCCATCAGAGGTGCCCACCACATCTGCCAATCAGTGCCCATCAGATGCCAGTCAGTGCCCACCAAAATGTCAGTCAGTGCTCAACAATGTGCCAATCAGTGCCCATCAGTAACACCTGCCAGTGCCCTTCACAGGTGCCAATCAGTGCCCATCAGTAATGACTGTCAGTACCTCCCCATCAAATCTATTAGTGTCCATCAGTGACATTTATTAGTGTCCATCAGTGACACCTATCAGTGTCCATCAGTGACACATGTCAGTGCCCATCAGTGCCCCCTATCAGTCCCCATCAGTGCTGCCTATCAGTGCCCATCAATTCTACATATTAGTGCCTCCTCATCAGTACCAACACATCAGTACCCATCAATGTTGCCTCATCAGTGCCCGTCAGTTTAGCCTCATCAGTGCCCGTCAGTGAAAGAGAAAACAACATTTTATAACAGAGACAAAGAAAACGATTTATTTCAAAAATGTCGGTCCTTTTTAGTTTCTTTAGCAAAAAAAATAAAAAACCCAGTGGTGATCGAATACCACTAAAAGAAAGCTCTATTTATGGGAAGAAAATTCAAAAAAAATTAGTTTGGGTGTGTTTGCAGTGTTGCATGACCGTGCAATTGTCATTCAAAGTTTAATAGCGCTGAAAGATGAAAATTGTCCTGGGCAGGAAGGGGGGGGGGGGGACATGCCCTGTATTAAAGTGGTTGAAGTAAGCAGGGTTTGTATATCACAACAAGCCCAAACAAAAGGAAGTACCTGTCTTACAATAAGTTACTATGGTATCGGCTGTTTTAGGTCAGTTTTAAGCAGAACTCCACTACCAGTAAAGAAAGTGATTGGAAGTATGGAAATTTCTCAAACTGGAACAGCGACATTACCAGGGCTTAAGTCCTGTGGGAACGCGTGGGAACGGAGTTCCCTGCACTTTTTTCACAGCAGGAACTCAGTTCCCTTTACAGGACTAGAGCAGCCGAGAGCAGCCGAGCCACCCAAGCCAATCCTTCACTAAGCGGCGATGCCCAGCTCGAGTCACTGTCAGGGGTAGGCGAACCTTAGTAATCCTTTATGTTACTGGCCGCTTCCTGTATTTTGATTCATCGAGTAGTGTGCGGGTATTCCGTCACTTCCTTGATGTCGCAATGTCTCCTGGGAGCTTTTGTCATTGTTCCCAGGAGACATTGCGGAGGTCTGCCGCGAGTTATCGAGGGATTTGGAAAAAAGCAAGTTCTTTATATATCCCGCGATAACTTGCAGCAGACCTAAAGCGGGCAGTAATATAAAGGATTACTAAGGTACAGTGGATCGAAAAACATGCAGTTTAGTAACCCACACTTGTTTCCCCAGGACTTGACCCCCTGGACATTACAGAGGTTAACGTGTTGCAGTGCCAATTATTATGAATGACTTTCTAAAGTACAATGCAGATCCAACTCATATGGTGTGAATGCATTGTGCTGTATTGCAAGGTGTGAATGTATTGTGCTAATTTGCTAGTGTAGGTGACATTTGGTAGTGTGGGTAATAACAAGTATTAAATAAAGCACATTTCTACAGGAAAGGTAAATCACAGTAATTTCCCTTGAAAACAGAAAACCGTTGTTTGTTTGCATATATATATATATATATATATATCAGTTCATCCGGAAAAAGAATAAACAACTTCTATATGTGCTTACCAATTCTTGATTGGCATGTCTTGTCATCACCAGCTATGGCTCCTGCTATGAGATAAATAGATGCAAGTTTATGTATATGATCTATAAAAATATAATACATTGCCTTCTAAAGAATCTGTTGTTGATTAAAGTGACTGAAGACGGTGCAGCTGTTGTTCCATCATAGATGTTCACTTTATCAGTTTATATTCTGTGCAGCTCTGTGTTCTGTTTGATTACCAGCCCTCATTATCCTGAACCGAAATTCTTTAACATCCCTTATTTCTCTCTGTCAGCCATGCATCTCTTTGGCCTCAACTGGCAGCTACAGCAGACAGAAAATGACACTTTTGAGAACGGAAAAGTAAATTCAGACGTGGTGCCAACACATACTGTAAATGTGCCCTCCAGTGACAGCGGTAAGACATATATTTTTTTATATATAATGTTCTGTACTATTTGGTGTCTTATTTCACATTTTCCAGTATTGTTTTTAATATGTTTTTGTGCCTGCATTTATTATAATAGAGTACCCAATTAGCTTTAGTGCATAAGCGCAGAATATAAAGGCCATTACTGGATGATACTGGTAATGAGAGTACACAGGTGGATCAATAACTCCATATAGTCCATTTTACTATAAACATCTCCATTTAAATAGCTTTTTAGTGATATTAATTATGGAGACAATGGTGATATATATGCATGTGGAAAAAGAATCCTTGCCTTTAACAGCTTACCCTGTAATTAATGCAACAGATTGATTATTCTATTAGTTGTTTTAACAGTCAAAGGTTTTAAGTTTACCCCAACCTTGGAGTCAGAGAAGCACTGTGGGATAATAAATCTTCCTAATAAAATTCATCATGAAGATATAAGCTTTGGGGCTCATAAATAAGAGAGAAACAATACAAATGACATCTGAAACAATTGTCTGATTCATTTAAATTATTATTATTTAGGATTTATATAGCATCAACAGTTTGCGCAGCGCTTTACAACAGTACAGTTACAATACAATTCAATACAGGAGTGATCAGTGGGCTCAATAAAAAGTACAAAAAAATAAAATACATAGTTGTAAAAAAGTACTCCAATCTAACAATACCAAGGGGGTTATTTACGAAAGGCAAATCCACTTTGCACTACAAGTGCACTGCAAGTGCACTTGGAAGTGCAGTCACTGTAGCTCTGTGGGGGACATGCAAGGAAAATAAAAAACATAATTTTACCTTGCACATGACTGGATGATAAAATCAGCAGAGCTTCCCCTCATTTCAGATCTTCCCCTCAGATCTACAGCGACTGCACTTCCAAGTGCACTTGCAGCGCACTTGTAGTGCAAAGTGGATTTTACTTTCGTAAATAACCCCCACATGTCTTGCTGCTTGCTGTTGCCAGTATAGAGACATAGTTTAAATATCTTCTTTTTAGGTGGCTGCTCTTAAAGTGATACTAAAGTCTTGTTTTTTTGTGTTAAAAATAGCAAACATGTCTTACTTACCTGCTCTGTGCAATGGTTTTGCATAGAGCAGCCCAGATCTTCCTCTTCTCAGTCCCCTCTTTGGCACTCCTGGCTCCTCCCTGCTGTTGAGTGCTCCCACATCAAGCAGCTTGCTATGGGGGCACCGGAGCTGAGCCACAGGTCCATTTGTCCATTCAGACACAGAGTTGTGGCCCAGCCCCCTCTCTTGCTCATCGGCTCACCTACTTTGTTTTGCAGCAGCGGGAGCCAATGAGGCTTCTCTGCTGTCTTAGCCAATGAGGAGGGAGAGTCCCGGACAGCCGAATCTCTTGTGCAACATCACTGGATTAAGATGGGGCTCAGGTAAGGTAAGTATTAGGGGGTGCTGAGGAGGGCTGCTGAAAACAGAAGGCTTTTTATCTTAACCACTTGAGGCCCGCGCTACCGTCGGATGACGGCAACAGCGCGGGCCTGAATATCCAACATGCCGTCATTTGACGGCATGTCATTCTGGCGTTCCCAGCGCGCGCTGTACAGCGCGCTGCGGGGAAGCCCTGTGTTGTCCGTGTCCCTTGGACACGGCCAATCACAGATCGCGGCAAACGGCCAATCAGAGCGGCCGTTTGTGATGCGATCTGTGGGCGAATGAGAGATGATCTCTCATAGATCATCTCTCATTGCCGGCTCACACAGAAACAATGTCCTGTCTCTGGAGTAAAAAAAATAATAATAAAAAATAATAATTCTCTCCCCTATTTTGTAAGCGCTATAACTTTTGCGCAAACCAGTCGCTTATTGCGATTTTTTTTATTTTTTTTTTACCAAAAATATGTAGAAGAATACGTATCGCCCTAAGCTGAGAAAAAAAAAAGTGTTTTTTTTTTAATTGGGATATTTATTATAGCAACAAGCAAAAAATATTGTATTTTTCTTCAAAATTGTCGCTCTTTTTTGTTTATAGCGCAAAAAATAAAAATCGCACAGGCGATCAAATACCACCAAAAGAAAGCTCTACTTGTGGGGAAAAAAGGACGTAAATTTTGTTTGGGAGCCACGTCGCACGACCGCGCAATTGTCAGTTAAAGCGACGCAGTGCCGGAAGCTGAAATTTTACCTGGGCAGGAGGGGGGTGTAAGTGCCCAGTAAGCAAGTGGTTAATGTATAGAATGCATTAAGATAAACAACCTTCTGCCTTTACAACCACTTTAAGCCAGCCATACATGGATCAAATTTTGGCTGGTTCAGTATGGGCTGGTTGAACTTTAATCCATGGCACCCTGGTTGTACAGATGTTATTCTACCAAAAAACTTCTGTACAACCACCCTGCCGAACATATGCTAATCAGTGTTTTCTGAACTCCAATGTACATATCTAACAATACCATGTCTCAATGCTTGCTGTTTGCTTCTAGGTGGCTACACTTAAGACGGCCATACAGGGATCGAAATTCGGCTGGTTCAGCAGGAGCTGGCCAAATTGTCATTCATGTTTGGGCACCCAGGCTGTACAGAAGTCAATCTATCGATAGACTTCTGTATAACCACCCTCCTGAACAAGAGCTTCTCAATCAGCACCACCAGCCAGCAGACCCTAATCAGTTTACTGTTATGACGGTGAAGTCTCCCTGCCGTCAGAACACAGCAGGAGTAATTACCCTACCCACCTTGAATGTGTGGAAAGAAGAATTGGGTCAATTTTTTGTGTCTTGTTCGTTCAACCTACTAGTTGAATGAAAAAAATTGATCTAGTCATCATGTCAAATATAAACATTTTTGAACAGCTTAAAAAAGCTCTCCTTCTAGGATGCTGCAAAAGCTTTTACTAAAGTACTTTGTGTAGGCTGTGCTGTTATTTCAGGTCAGGAAGAGGAAATGGACACAGACAAGAAGTATGTTAGGTTTCCATGCCATGATTGTCAATTAAATGTTCTACCATTGGAAAGAGAGTAGGTGAAGGTGTTAAGTAGCTGCTTTTAGCAATTTCTACAGTTCATTGTTAGAATAAAAATCTTGCTTATTAGACTGGAAGAATTCCTTTGTATGAGTGACTTAATCTGTCACCACCACAAACCTATAAATGGATAATTTTATATATCCAAACATAGCTGCAGTATGTGGCCCATTTGCTGCTTATTTTATACTTTTATGTGTTTGTTCTGAAGCTATTTCCTTTTTCTTGGCAGCATTTATTTTTATAGCTGCGATTGTTAGCGAGCACCCACTGAGTTCAAAACTTTGAGCATTGTTAGAGCTGGGCAGCTTGAATACCAGGTTCCTCCTGCTCTCTGCACTCCAAGATGCTTCAATCACCAATTAAATTTCTGCTTTGTGTGTCCCTGTTCACCTTTGTGTTCATGGTGTGCAGTCCTTACTTAGGGCAATGAAAAAAAAAAAAAAAAAACAAGGAGGAATCACAAATCGAGCAATTGGGAGTACTTTAGCTTATCTTTGCTGCAAAGTACAAGAGAACACACATGGTTCAGGAAATAATTATAATACTTACAGTATATAGTACTAGTGCCTTTCCATTTTCTACAATATTACTAATGAATGTGAACTTTGTTAGGAGCTTGATACTCAAACGTTTAAATCAAACGAACACATCAAATGTTACATTACTTAAGTAACACTAATGTGGCACAAGTGGCTTATGGTCTTTGGTCATAGTATTATTCCAAATTATACGTAGTCATATACATGGTATATTGTGTCCATCGTGGTGTCCCACATACCACCTTGAAATACAGGAGCTATTTTAGATGAAGTGACTGTTAGTAAGCCGCTATTTTTGTAGAATGCTGCTGATGTGTTTACAAAAAGGCTATACTACGTCTTTTAACAGTCCATTTTTAAGCAGAGTACCCATTATTTTGGACTTTGACACACTGGGCTTAGCAGAAATTGCTATCACGTATCAAACTATAACAGGCTGTGTTGTATTTTTTAACAAATTAAATGATACATGTGCATTTACAAACAGTGCTGTATGATGCGGCTCTTTTACAGTAAAAACGGGTGAATAAGAACTTGGGATACCTATATGTGCAAACAAAAATTCATTTGTTTTCCCCATTCCATTGCATTTTTTTCATTGTGTGTGATTGGGTATGCTTTGCAAAGTGAAGCTTTGCCTCATTTACTAAGCTCTGGAGCATCTGCACTTGCAAAATGCACTATCTATTTTCTTTTATTAAATCAACCTCAAAGTGTGTTTGTTTATGCATGTGCAGTAATGCACCACAATGTGTCGAAGAGGGCCTTAGGCAAACAAAGCACAGACTTACAAATCTATGCTAAGGATTGGCAATAAAAAGAAGTAAAGCATTTATGTTTTAACTTAGACCTTAGTAACATACTATGGGCTGTCTAGTTTATTGTAAATATACAGTACATGTTTAACCACTTTAGCCCCGGACCATATTGCTGTCCAAAGACCAGAGCACTTTTTGTGATTCGGCACTGCGTCGCTTTAACTGACAATTGCGCGGTCGTGCGACGTGGCTCCCAAACAAAATTGGCGTCCTTTTTTTCCCATAAATAGAGCTTTCTTTTGGTGGTATTTGATCATCTCTGCGGTTTTTATTTTTTGCGCTATAAACAAAAATAGAGTGACTATTTTGAAAAAATTCAATATTTTTTACATTTTGCTATAATAAATATCCCCAAAAAAGATATAAAAATTTTTTTTTTTCCTCAGTTTAGGCCAATACGTATTCTTCTACATATTTTTCGTAAAAAAAAATCGCAATTAGCGTTTATTGATTGGTTTGCGCAAAATTTATAGCGTTTACAAAAAAGGGGGTAGTTTTATGGCATTTTTATTAATATTTTTTTTTTTACTAGTAATGGCGTCGATCAGCGTTTTTTTTCGGTACTGCGATATTATGGCGGACACTTTTGACACATTTTTGGGACCATTGGCATTTTTATAGCGATCAATGCTATAAAAATGCATTGGATTACTATAAAAATGCCATTGGCAGTGAAGGGGTTAACACTAGGGGGCGGGGAAGGGGTTAAGTGTGTTCCTATTTGTGTTCTAACTGTATGGGGGGGTGGACTCACTAGGGGGAATCACTGATCTTCCGTTCATACATTGTTTCCACCGCTGACAGGAACGAGCGCTGTGTGTTTACACTCACAGCTCTCGTCCCCCGCTCTGTAACGAACGGGCGCGCGTGCCCGGCGGCGATCGCGCCCGCCGGGCACGCGCGCGGGATGCGGGGGCGAGCGGGGGGGGCGCGCGCGCGGGCCGCCGGTGGCGCGCACGCGCCCCCTAGCGGCCGCGAAAGTCCCGACGTAGAGCTACGGGCTCTCGCCCAGGAGAGCCGACCTGCCGCCGTAGAACGACGGTGGCTGGTCGGCTAGTGGTTAAGGTGTGAATAGGACTGAGCAAAGAGATCAATCCAACCCAAAAAAAAAAATCCGCAAAATCAGTTCTTCTGGTAAATTGCCAGCATTGCCAGATTTTCTGATCTTCTTTAGAAGGTACCCAAATGTCCTATAGACTTTACCTACAGTATACTCTGGGATTGATTTACAAAAGGCAAATAGACTGAACATTTTTGCAAGGAAAGTTGCAGTTTGCAAGGGAATTATCCTCAAAGCTTAATGAATAAATTGAAGCTCTGTTGATCTCCAGTAACAAACAGTTGGCCCCCGCTCCCACCTATAGCTTGCCCTCACAGCAAGGAGCACATGGAAGGGCAATGCATAAAAGATAAAACCAGAGAAAATTCCCATCTCAACTCACCAACCACTGGTAAGCAGACTAGTTGGTGTGTTGAGCTGGGAATTTTTTCTGGTTTTGTCTTTCTGTTGACTTTCATCATCCAAACATGTACAAACACATGCAACCCCCCTTTGGATACGTGAACAGCCTATGTGCCTTTTGTAAATCAAGCCCAATGAGTTTGTTATCATTGGAATTGAGTTGTAGGAAAATAAGAACGTTCCTGTAATAAAGAGAGTAAGTCCCCATTCGCACGCAGGACCATTATGTCCACCTGTCAATTTTGTCGGCGGACCTAAAAGGCCGCTCCATACATCTCTATGTACCCCTTTGACCTCAGAAGAGATGAGTTTTAATCCTTCTCCTGAAGGCCAAGTGGTCACAACCCCAATCGTATTCTGCGATCCACCAATCAGAACCTTTCCAGATACCCAAATCCAGATACAAGTCCAAAGGAGATCAAAGGTTTGAAGTCCAGGGACCTCGGCTGTGGAACGCTCTGCCAACCACCACTCGATTGGAGTTGGACCACTTGGCCTTCAGGAGAATGATTAAAACCCATCTCTTCTGAGGTCAAAGGGTTACACTCACGGAATGGATACAGCACCCAGAGGCACTATATACGTTTTTCACTCACTCACTCACTCTATGGAGTGTCGGATGTCAGCGGTGACATGTCCGCTGACATCCGACCCGATACGATCTGCTAAAATCAGACATATGGCCATACGTTGCCATCCGTCCATGGCGGATTGGATCAAGCGAGATCTGATGAGAACGGACACGCTGTCCGTTTTTGTCCGATCTCTCCATAGGAGACAGTGGCGCTGGACAAGCCCCTCCCCACTCAGTGAGCAGAGAGGGACCTGTCATCCGCCGGCTAAGCGGAGATCAGCTGAGAGATCTCCTGCCGAGCTGGCGGACTTTGTATCGACAGATCTGCCTCATCTGAATGAAGCCTAAAGGTTAAATTACATAAATAATCTGATAAATGTCAACAAGTGTGTGAGTTTTTGGGGGCTGAATAATAATTTTCAGTAAATCATATTATGTGAGGCCTGACGATTTAAGATCTGTACACTAGGCCAACGGAAAATATCTTAAATGTACCCAATGTTATTCAACATGTATTGTAAAGTGAAAATCGAGGGTTTCATGGTAAAAAGGAGGGCTACCAATATCAAAAGAAATTGTGTCTAAGCAGCTCTTATTTTAAATCATTAAACTGTACCTTTATAATATACTGCAGATGATTTTCGATCTGCTGTGGATGCAGTATATTCCCTGGGTGTGAGGGGTTAACTTGCTTTTATTGCTGTCTGCAAAGAGCAGGTAGAGTTGATATAATATTCTATCACTTAAGTGAATATTGATTCATTTCCTTTTACCAGAAGGTTTCTTGTTTCATGCAGGTTGCTGCATATGACAGAACCTCAGCTGTGTAAAGTTATGTTGTGTGGTTATTTGCACACAAACATGTAATGTGTTACCTTAAGTCATTCCACAGTGCTCACGTTGGATCCAAGGTTATGTCACCGGGTGATAGCGTGCTATTGATTCGCTATATATATATTTCACCTTGGCGTGTGACTTGCTGATTAGTGAACTGTGGGCAAGCATCAGCTTATGCTCTGAACAAATCTTAAACTGAATAAATGCCATTAATAGTTTCATTTGCACATTATCTGTTCCAGTACCTGGACAAATTATTCTGCATTAATGCGTCATATGTGTCACTGTTAAAATGAATGATGAGAGCTCACATTCTAGTCCAATAATTAAATCACCTGGCTCGGATGTGACTTGCTGTATAGTATGACACTGGAATTGTAAGCAGCACAAATGATTCTTTTTTACCCCTTATAAAAGAAACATGGTAAGGCTTAATTTAGGCTTAATGGAGAAATTTGAAAATGAGGTCATGCAACAAAGGTCTGTCTAATAAGGATGTGTAATGTATTTCCTTTTCTGGGATGATCACAGTGTAGTACCTAAATATGGCCCCAGCTGCAATAGGTTAAAGTAGATCTAAGCACTCAAATTCCATATAGGATGTAACTAGTTCATATCATTATAAAAGTTGTTCCAATATTTTTAAATCTTGGTAATCCTGCTTGTTCAGGTACCTCCTTTTGTGGGGGTGACACCTGTCTCCCAGTTTTGCCCTTGAATATGGTTACCCTATCACTTGCACCCCTGCTGGAGACTTCAAGCAGCCATGCCAATGCATCTTGTGCAGGCATGTTTCAATATTGTCCCTATCAAGAAGCTATTCACAGTAATAATAAACATGCTGCAGGTGATCAGCAGAATGAATATTCCTAAATGGATCAAATAGGGTAAAAACTGAATTTTCTAAAACTAAAACATGGTAGCTGTTTATGATACACAGGGGTAGAATTACTAAAGGCACATAGGGGTTGAGTTATTAAAATGGGAAAGTGCTTGTTCAATTAAGCTTTAAAAAATCCTGGAAACTGATTGGTTTCTATGCAGAGCTGCACTCTCCAGTTTTAGTAAATCAAGCCCGTAGACTGTGCAAGTACAGTTGCACTCATTTTCTCCAGAGCTTAGTAAATGTGATAAAGCTGTGCTGATTCCCATCATCCAATTTTATGCAAGCTGCTTGGTGATGGTCTTGTTGCCCAATCCAGCCTTGTGTAGGTCTACAATCATGTCACTGACATCCTTGGATGGCTCTTTGGTCTTGGCCAGCTCTTTTGTCTTGGTCATGGTGGAGAGATTGGAATCTGATTGATTGCTTCTGTGGAAAAGTGTCTTTAATAAAGGTAACAAGCTGAGATTAGGAGCACTCCCTTTAAGACAGTGCTCCTAATCTCAGGTTGTTACCTGTATACAAGACACCTGGGAGCCAAAAATCTTGCTGATTGATAGGGAATCTTTTTTGAAATGCGTTTTTTTCTGGATTTTTTTGTTGGTATTCTGTCTCTTAGGCCGCGTACACACGATCGGTCAAAACCGATGAAACGGACTGAAGGACCGTTTCATTGGTCCAAACCGATCGTGTGTGGGCCCCATCGGTCAGTTATCCTTCAGTCAAAAAAAAGAGAACTTGCTTTAAAATTTGACCGATGGACGCCTGACTGATTGGTCAAAACCGATCGTTAGTATGCAAAAGCATCAGGTAAAAGGCCGCGCATGCTCAGAATCAAGTCGACGCATGCTTGGAAGCATTAAACTTTGTTTTTTTCAGAACGTCGTTGTGTTAACCTCCCAGGCGGTATGATTCTTTCAGATTTTAGGTGCTAAAAACGGTACCATTATTTGCAAGGAAATTTGGCATTTTATACTGTAGGCTTGTAATTCTTAGGAATAACTCACTTAAATCTGACCAAACACGAGTCTAATAGTCATCCCGGGTATGACATTTTTTTTAAAAACAAAATTATAAATTATAATATAATAAATAATTATAAATAATTATAACAAATAATAATATAATTATAATATAAATTATTCAATAATGTAATCAACTCAAAATCACTGAAATTTGCTCAGTTGTAGAATTGTCGCTGTCATTATTATTATTTTTTTTTATGACGAATTCCCCCACAAATCGCTATCGTTCAATTCTGCAAGTGATTATAATTTATTATCGCTGTTTTCTAGCTGATCTAAAACCATTTTTGACATAAAGGGACACTTTTGGTTGCTATGGACAATCTATAATTTGCAGGGAGAAAGAACCGTTTTTATTATATAAAAGTATGACAAATGTAGGACACTGGGAAGACCACTAGGGACAAGGGGGGGGGTGTGTATTTTTTACATACAGTACTGTAATCTATAAGATTACAGTATACTGTATGTAATCTGTTTGTTTACTTTTTTGAATATGGCGCCGTTCTCCGCCCCCGTGCGTCGTAACGTCACAGGGAACGAAGTTCGGCGGCACACGGGGACACTGTGTGAATCGAGCGAGCACCGCGGATGCATCGCTGGATCCACGGACAAGGTAAGTAAACCTTGCCTGTGAAAGCTGCGAGGTGAGCCTGAGTCTGACTCGGGGTTACCGATCGCAGCATAAAATTCTAACCACGAGTCAGACTCGGGAATACCGCCAGGGAGGTTAAAACACGTAAACGTCACCGCGTTCTAACACAATCATTTTTTTAACCAATGGTGTGTAGGCACATCAGACCATCAGTCAGCTTCATCGGTTAACCAATGAAAACGGTCCTTAGGACCGTTCTCATCGGATGGACTGATCGTGTGTACGCGGCCTTCCTGTTAAAATAAACCTACCATTAAAATTATAGACTGATCCTTTCTTTGTCAGTGGCAAAACGTACAAAATCAGCAGTGGATCAAATACTTTTTCTCTCACTGTTAAGTCCCATTTGTTTATTTTCAAATTAAACATAGAAAAGTCCTATAACAACTCAGCATCAGAACACCTCAAGTGCATTGCCATCCTAAATCATGGCATTAGCCATTTTTCATGGCTAATGCCATGTTCAAGATCCACCTTAAACTGAAACACGTAGAAAAAAAATCCATGAAGATAATGTCACTGTGGAAATGTAATTTTGTGTCTCAGAATTACAAGGGACGATTGCTGCCTACTTAGTAACCATGAAAGTGACTAAATGACCTAGTGAAGAATCATCAAATAACAGTTGTAAGTGAAATGGCTGAACTTTTTAAAAGTCATATTAGCACCATGAACTTTAGCACCAATTTTAGATTTGTAAAAATGTCCAAACTTTAAACGCCAATTCATTGAAGTCTAAAATCTAGTAGCTGCATTGCTGAATAAATAAATAGTTTTGCTCAAAGTAAGGACAAGTTCAAATGTATAATTATGTAATGGTACATATATATTTTTACGTTCAAAAACTTTTTACAAGGATTCTTACCAGTGCTTATTTTATTATTTCTACAAGGTTCTTTGTTTTGAAATAAGATTAGGCTAAAATTGTTCTCTTGTTCTAAGGTAAATCTGGTGGTCTAGAAAACAATACCATTGACTGGGGGGAGCTGGACGTCGGTCGAAGAGCGGTGCAAGAAATTCCTCCTGGTGTATTTTGGAGATCACAGCTTTCCATTGATCAGCCACAGTTTCTTAAGTTTAACATCACCCTACAAAAGGATTCACTCATAGGAGTCTATGGCAGGAAAGGATTACCACCATCACATACTCAGGTACTAAATTCATTTCTCACCTCTCTCTTGTTACCGCTTGCTTTTTTTATTTATCCAAAAATATAGGAGCATTTATACTTTAACTGATGTTACCGTTTGCTTAGCAGCTAGGTTCAAGATGACCCTATTCTTAATGTAATGCTAATGGATTTTTTTTTTTAAATAACAAACATGTTATATTTGCCTGCTCTGTGCAATGGTTTTACACAAAGCAGCCCTGACTCTCCCCTTCTCGGGTCCCCTACCGGCGCTCTTGGCTCCCCCCATGTGGTGTGCCCCCATAGAAAGCTGCTTGCTATGAAGGCAGGCACTAATGCATGTGCACTCTTGAACCCCACTCTGTGTGTCCATAAGACACACAGAATGGGGCTCAGCCATGCACCCCTCCCTCCACACTGACTGTGATTGACAGCAGTGGGAGCCACTGGCTCCCGTTGTTGTGTCTGAACCAATGAGGAGGGGGAGAGCAGCTGCTATCGTGCAGATCGTGCAGATAGACAGTGTGCTCAGAAGGGGTGGGATCTGCAACAGAAAGTTTTTTACCTGTACAGAATGCATGAAGGTAAAAAACCTTCAGCCTTTACAATAAATCCTTGGATTGCAAGCATAAATCGTAACATAAACATGCTTGTAATCCAAAACACTTGTATATCAAAGCAAATTTCCCCATAAGAAATAATGGAAACCCAAATGATTTGTTTCACAACCATTTGCTCATAAGTCCTTCAGTTTATAGTCCATATATAAAGATTATAGCAATGTGATGGGTTGCGCAGCCATTAAATGTCCATCCACAAATGGCAGCCTCCACAAGGGGATTAGAAGCAAAATCCAGCAGGAGCTACAGACTATTAAAGTGAAGAGAGAGGTCCTTCTGAGTGTAGCAATATGGTTACATTTAATAAAGGTACAACATATAGCAACACACATGGTTGATGATTAAAACAGGCACATGGCACAGGTATCCGGGGTAAAGCTGTCCACAGACCATCCCCCGCAAGGCTCTCACCCATATCAGTATGCAATCGTGACCGTGAAGATTACCATGAGTAGAGTGATTTGAAAGTGTGGCTTGAACCACTCACAGAGCGCAGTGTGGAAGGGACGACATTGATGGTAGTGCGGAGGATGGTCTATGTGGACAGCTTTACCCCGGATGCCTGCATATTTAGATGTACCTGTTTTAATCATCAAGCGTATGAGTTGCTAAATGTTGTACCTTCATTAAATGTAACCATATTGCTACACGTAGAGGAACCTCTCTCCTCTTTTATATGTGACATGACGCTACTTGTATATCAAGACATCGTTTGTATATCAAGTCAAAATTTATAAAAAAAATGTTTGCTTGTCTTGCAAAACTCTTTTAAACCAAGTTTCTCTCAAACCAAGGTTTTACTGTACTTTAAGATTGTTAATAAGAGCTGGCAATTTGAAGAAATATTGTCTCCAAGGTCTAGTGTATTGTATACTTTCATAAAGCTCTTTGTATTCGCACTAGCACCTGTGTGAATAAAATGGTATTGGGGACAATGTTCCAGTACATACAACGGTTATGAGAACCTTGCACTTGTGTACATACTGGAACAGCCACAGCAGCTGTTCAATTTGCTGGTCAATTTACACAGCAAAACTCTCATGGCATATTCATGATCCATATTATGATCGTGCCTCAGGGATTGAAAAATAAAGTCTCTCTCTCCATATCTAACCCTTTTCCATATTCGTTTATTTCTGTATCTTATAATCATATATCCCATATCTTATTAACAATGGGAACTTCACTCTCTTCCCAAGATCCATAGGCTTCCTGCTATATCTTGTGTGTGCAAAATTTGAAATGTTCAAGTCCAAGGCTAAATGCATTGCTGTCAGTTTTTTTTAGTTTGATGTCAGCTAAAGTATAACAGGCAGAGTGGATAGAGTGGAAAAGGATTACTGTAGAACAACTGTCAGATGTTCTCAGATTCACCCTCTTTATTTGTCAGGTTTACCATTATCACAGAGAGTAAAAGTGAAAGAAAATCCCAAATTTTGAGTTGTCATCAGAACAGGAATCACAGGGAAATCTTTCAATAGGAACACTACTTCTGGTGGCAACCAGGCGTTGCTGCACTTTTCAGGGATTTTCCCTCACTTCCTATTTTGGCTGTGGGATAAGAAGTGAAGCTAAATCTCCCCAATGGGACACAGATGGAAAAAAACATCATTACTAGTTTACAAGTTACAAGTTTTGGCTTTAGTACTACTTTAAGTGTCTATCCATTCTGTTCTAGACTGAACATGGTTCATACAATATACCACAGAGGAAAACATTAATTAACATAAAAGTACTATACTTCAGGAACGCACACCTCTTCCAGTGCCTAATGCCATGATGAAACCCTCTTTGGTAACTCATGCTAGAGGAATCTTAAAGCATGTTAAACCCATAGTACATTTGCACACAGGTCTTTACCATAAGTTTTTTCACTTTATTACAAAAGCATAGCAGTACAACCATAACTTTCAGTTTGCTCCCAGCTTATTAAAGGGTTACACACTGTCAGAAACATTTCTGTGTGAAAAAAGAGTTTGTACTGCAATTATGTAATAAAATGAAAGCACTTTTAAAGTAAAGTAGGGCCAAAGCTCCTTTGTCAATGCTTCTCAAAGGGCAAAGGAGTGCACCTAGTTCTGAACTTCTGTGACCCAGATCCAGCCAACAGCGAGCTGAAGTCTTCCATTGGCTGACATCACCCAGCTGGTTCAGACTCTGGAAGGTTCATAACAATAATGTCAGGATCCACCCAGATGCCTGAGTGGCAGCCGGCTGAGCCTTTCAGCATGCCACTTAGAGCTTGAGCTCCACCCCCTTCACCTGGCACTCCAGTGAATTCTGAAAGGGCAGAGCAGAGAGCTTGGGATTGACAGATGCTCAGAGCTGACCTGTGAACTGAGCGATCAGAGGTTTTTGATCACTCAGTTCTCAGTGGGGGACAAATGCAGCTTCGGAGCAATGCGGCTTGCACTCATGTTAGGCCGCGTACACACGAGGAGACATATCCGATGAAAACGGTCCGACAGACCGTTTTCATCTGACATGTCTCCTGGGATGTTTTGGTTTTATGTGTGTACACACGATCAAACCAAAATCCCCACGGACAGACAGCGCGGTGACGTGGCAGTGATGTTGACGCCGCAACGTCACCAAACCAGGAAGTAAAATACTCCCAAGCATGCGGGAGATTTCGGTCCGCTGGTTAGGCGTACTAACCAGCGGACATATCCGACAGACAGGTTTCCAGCAGACAAGTTTTAAAGCATGCTTTAAAACTTTTGTCTGCTGGAAACCTGTCTGCTAGCCTGTACACACGATCGGATATATCCGCTGAAACTGGTCTGTGGACCAGTTTCAGCAGATATGTTTGATCGTGTTTACGTGGCCTGAGTGTTAATGTTTGTTATTTTGAAATTCTGCACTTCTCTTTTAATACAAAGAACTGTGTTCAGATGTACTACAGTCTTGCTACGATTTACTATCAATTTACTACTTTACAATTTACTACCTAATAAAAGCCACCTTTGTACATGTCAAGCTTGCAAAGTTTTCAGGATTTTCAACATGTTTGCCTTATGGTGACAAGAAGATTTGTCAGCTAAGACAAGCTGGTTTGGTAATGCACACAAGATTATGATTAGAAATACAATATTCAGTATTGTAGGCAAATGTCATCTGAATCATAAATGACTAGACCTTACAAAACCTTAATGCTTCATTCTGACGTTAGGTTTCCTTTTACTCTTCAGTGAGTGTTTACTAATAATATCTATTCTTATGTCCCGTAATACAATATCCATGGTTTCCCTGGAGAAGCAGCTCCCATATGCCATAGTTCTCTCATTTTTCATCTAGCCAAATTTAATTCACTGTTAATCAAATGTGTATTTTCTCACAGCTGACTGTGCCACAGTGGTGTAAAAAAAAAAAAAAATGTTGCATGTAGTTTTTAAGTCAGATGGGTATTAGAGTTTTTGTTTTAATTTTAGTGTAAAGACAGTAAAATGTTTGAATGAAATGTTTGCAATTTGTGTTACCTATTGGTTGTGTTTTTAAACATTGTCTCCCATTGTCATGGTTGATGAACATCACTGGAATCAAATTATGGAGCACCTTGTTACTAAAAGTTATACATAGAAAAAAGTAATAATCTAAAAACTGCTTATAAATTATCAGTGTTTATGGGGTCTACACAACACCCATTAACTGCTTTCAATAAAACATAATAGTAGAGATTCAAGCAGATCTTGTCCTAAAAGGCAAGGTTGGGTGATGTATCATAGAAGGTAAGGTCAAATAAAGACAATAGTCCATTCAGTTAAACCTGTGTAGGTGCACATGTGTCAGTGTCTATATTTCCCATATCCCTGTATGTTGTGTTTCTTAAAGTGGTTGTAAAGAAACAAACAAAAAAAAACCTGCAAGACAAAGGCATAATGCATAGCATACTAGCTCTTTATAAAATACTCACCTTAGATTGAAGCCCCCGCAGCATTACCCTTAGGCCGCGTACACACGACCAAATAAATCCGATCAAATCGATCTTTCAAACCGATTTGATCGGATTTGTCTGCTGGGACAAATTGGTTTGATCGTGTACACACGATCAAACCAAAATCCCCGCTGGCAGACAGCGCGGTGGCGTGGCGGTGATGTTGACGCCGCCACGTCACCGCACCGGGAAGTAAAACACTTTCGTGCATGCGTCGAATCCATTTGACGCATGTGCGGGCAGATATGTCGGACGGACGGCTTCCCAGCAGACAGATTTTAAAGCATGCAGGTTTAGGTGATATCCATGGTAGCTACAGGTAAGCCTCATTGTAGGCTTACCTGTAGTAAAAAAGGGGATTGTAAGGGTTTACAACCACTTTAAGATCTCTTAAAACTACCAGTATTCCCCGCAGCCAACACCAATTGTGGAAGAGAGTACCATATCTCTATTGCCCTAACAGTTAAAAACCCCCTTTGCAGTTTAAGGTTAAACTGCTTCTCTTCCAATCTCAATGTGTGGTTACGTGTCCTCTTACACTCCTTGTGACTGAATCATTTTTTTTTCCTTTGCTGGGATCACCATTGAGGTATTTGTAAGTCACTATCATGTCAACTCTCAATAGCCTTTTCTCCAGTGAGAATACATTTAGTGTTTGCAGTCTTTCCTCGTAATTGAGGTCCTCGAGTCCCTTTTATTAGTTTTGTTGCCCTTCTTTAGACTCTGTCCAGTTTCAGCACATCCCTTCTGAGGACTGGTGATCATAACTGGACAGAATACTCCAGATGTGGTTTAACCAATGCTTTATAAAGTGGTAGGATTATTGTTTTATCTCTGGAGTATATCCCTTTTTTTTATGCATGCTAATATTCTGCTGGCTTTGGTAGCTGCAGCTTGACATTGCATGCTATTGCTCAATCTGTCATCTACTAGGACCCCCAGATCCTTCTCCATCCTTGATTCCCCCATTGGTTCTCTCCCTAGTGAGTAGTTTGCATTTGTGTTTTGTGCCCCTCAAGTGCATCACTTTACATTTCTCCACCATAAACCTCATTTGCCATGTAGTTGCCCACTCCATTATTTTGTTCAGGTCTTTCTGTGAGATTTCTATATCCTGATGTGAAGGTATTGCCCTGCTTAATTTTGTGTTATCCGCAAAAACTGAGATTGAGCTATTTATCTTGTTCCCTATATCATTTAATATAATTGGTTCCAAGACAGAACCCTGGGGCACCCCGCTTACCACTCCAGACCAGTCTGTGTACACATTATTTATCATTACCCCTTTAACCCAAGAACAAACCTTATGGTCCACGCCTGTAGACCTCAGCTTGTAGACTAAGTGCTTATGGGGGACTGTATCGAAAGCCTTTGAAAAATCCAGGCACACTAAATCCACAGGCCTTCCCCTGTCTAGATGGCAGATCAGTTCCTTGTAGAATGTTAACAGATTGGTCTGACAAGAACGACCTTTCCTAAACCCATGCTTATGACTACTTAAAGTTCTACCTATTTAAAAGTCAGCAGCTACAAAATGTGTAGCTGCTGACTTTTAATAAACAGACACTTACCTGTCCTACTGTCCAGCGATGCAGGCTTCACAGCCGGGCACGCACTGCACATACGCAAGCCGCACTGCGCGTTCTGAATGGCCGGGCAATCTTCTGGGACCTGTGACATGTCCCAGAACAATGGGTGCCTGTCAAAACTGGGTACCGGCTCCCTCCCCAAATAAATTATATGCCCAAAGGTGGCATGTCATGGGTCACCAGTACTTAAAGTGGAAGTTCCATTTTTGGGTGGAACTCCACTTTAAGATATATTTTTTTTCTAAGTAAATTCTTGGATATAGTCCCTTGTCATCCCCTCCAATAATTTACCAATGATTGATGTTAGGCTAACTGGCCTGTAGTTCCCAGGCCAGTCTGTCCTTTTTAAAATAAGGACATAAGGATAATGATCCTGCCACCCCCTATTCACAAAATTTGTGGAAGATCATTTAAACTACAGGCAGGTAGTGTTGTGGTTGGAATTCGAACCAGCGACCCCTAGTGCAGGCATTCTAATCCCTCTCCACTCCATCCAAAACTAAAAAAAAAAAAAACTTCTTGTTTCCATCATTGTTCTTGTACCGTCCTTTGTTTTATTGCTATAGTCCAGCTTTTTGCAAACAGGGGTTTGGGATACCAAGAATATTACCTTGCATTTTATTGCACAGTGTATTTTAATTATCAAGAGGTAACTACAGTATTTAGAGCTTTTATTTGTTTGCATAATTGTTGGCTGCCATACTTGCAAATAGCTTGGCACATTGAATTGCTATCTACATGCCCAAGAAGAACAATGGCATCCCGTGGTCAGTTTAAGTTACCTATTAATAGACAACATAGACTTAATGAAACATGTTTTAAATTTGTCACCACCCAGTCAGTGTGCCACTAAAGGGAAATTACTTTAAAAATATATATATATATATATATATATATATATATATATATATATATATCTATATCTATCTATCTATCTATGTATGTATGTATGTATATGTATATCTATATCTATCTATATATATATATATATATATATATATATATAAATAGATAGAAAGATATAGCTATATACAGTGCAGTCACTCTAATGCCCTGTACACACGATCGGTTCATCCGATGAAAACGGTCTGATGTATTTTTTCATCAGATATCCGATGGAGCTGACTTTCATCAGTCTTGCCTACACACCATCAGTTAAAAAAACGATCATGTCAGAACGTGGTGACGTAAAACACAACGACATGCTGAGAAAAATTAAGTTCAATGCTTCCGAGCATGCGTCAACTTGATTCTGAGCATGCGTTGATTTTTAACCAATGGATTTCCCCACAGACGATCGTTTTTTTCTATCTGTTTTTTAACCATCAGATAATTTTTAAACAGGTTTTAAGTTTTTTCCCCGATGGAAAAAAAAAACGATGGGGCCCACACACGATCTATTCGTCTGATGAAAACGGTCCATCAGACCGTTTTCAGACAAACTGTTCGTGTGTACACGGCATATCTAACTGTATGTATATATATATATATATATATATATATATATATATATATATATATATATATATATACAGTGCAGAAAATAAGTAATTGAACACCCTGCTATTTTGCAAGTTCTCCCACTTGGAAATCATGGAGGGGTCTGAAATTGTCATCGTAGGTGCATGTCCACTGTGAGAGACATAATCAAAAAAAAAATTCCAGAAATCACAATTTATGAATTTTTAACTATTTATTTGTATGATACAGCTGCAAAGAAGTATTTGAACACCTGTCTATCAGCTAGAATTAGTCTGCCTTTAAAATGTCCACCTCCACTCCATTTATTATCCTAAATTAAATGCACCTGTTTGAGGTCATTAGCTGCATAAAGACACCTGTCCACCCCATACAATCAGTAAGAATCCAACTACTAACATGGCCAAGACCAAAGAGCTGTCCAAAGACACTAGAGACAAAATTGTACACCTCCACAAGGCTGGAAAGGGCTATGGGGAAATTGCCAAGCAGCTTGGTGAAAAAAGATCCACTGTTGGAGCAATCATTAGAAAATGGAAGAAGCTAAACATGACTGTCAATCTCCCTCGGACTGGGGCTTCATGCAAAATCTCACCTCGTGGGGTCTCAATGATCCTAAGAAAGGTGAGAAATCAGCCCAGGACTACACGGGAGGAGCTAGTCAATGACCTGAAAAGAGCTGGGACCACCGTTTCCAAGGTTACTGTTGGTAATGCACTAAGACGTCATGGTTTGAAATCATGCATGGCACGGAAGGTTCCCCTGCTTAAACCAGCACATGTCAAGGCCCGTCTTAAGTTTGCCAATGACCATTTGGATGATCCAGAGGAGTCATGGGAGAAAGTCATGTGGTCAGATGAGACCAAAATAGAACTTTTTGGTCATAATTCCACTAACCGTGTTTGGAGGAAGAAGAATGATGAGTACCATCCCAAGAACACCATCCCTACTGTGAAGCATGGGGGTGGTAGCATCATGCTTTGGGGGTGTTTTTCTGCACATGGGACAGGGCGACTGC
Source organism: Rana kukunoris (assembly GCA_029574335.1). Taxonomy (NCBI): domain Eukaryota; kingdom Metazoa; phylum Chordata; class Amphibia; order Anura; family Ranidae; genus Rana; species Rana kukunoris. The sequence continues at coordinate 603,056,324 of CM056049.1, forward strand.
ACTGTATTAAGGAGAGGATGACCGGGGCCATGTATTGCGAGATTTTGGGCAACAACCTCCTTCTCTCAGTTAGAGCTTTGAAGATGGGTCGAGGCTGGGTCTTCCAACATGACAATGACCCGAAGCACACAGCCAGGATAACCAAGGAGTGGCTCTGTAAGAAGCATATCAAGGTTCTGGCGTGGCCTAGCCAGTCTCCAGACCTAAACCCAACAGAGAATCTTTGGAGGGAGCTCAAACTCCGTGTTTCTCAGCGACAGCCCAGAAACCTGACTGATCTAGAGAAGATCTGTGTGGAGGAGTGGGCCAAAATCCCTCCTCCAGTGTGTGCAAACCTGGTGAAAAACTACAAGAAACGTTTGACCTCTGTAATTGCAAACAAAGGCTACTGTACCAAATATTAACATTGATTTTCTCAGGTGTTCAAATACTTCTTTGCAGCTGTATCATACAAATAAAGAGTTAAAAAAATCATACATTGTGATTTCTGCATTTTTTTTTTTTGATTATGTCTCTCAAGGTGGACATGCACCTACGATGACAATTTCAGACCCCTCCATGATTTCCAAGTGGGAGAACTTGCAAAATAGCAGGGTGTTCAAATACTTATTTTCTGCACTGTAGAAATAGTTGAAGAGTGATGTTGATTATTTTTTGGCACTGGTAGTGTGAACCTTGTGCCTTTCTCGAAAAATATTTATGGACAAGATAATGTTAAAATATTAGATTTTAGTTTTTAGTTATTATAACATTGTAATATTGGCTGATTTTTCTGAATCTGGATAGCAGCACACACATAGCCTACTTACTGAGTTGTCACTTTGCAGATCTGGCAGATCTATGATATTAGCAAGTATTAGGAGACTTTTTCCCTGTGACAGCAATACTGAATTACAAATCAAAATAAATACATGACAGCTGATTATATGCGTGCGTCAAGAAAAGATATTTTCAAATGGTACCTGTTCTTGTTTCTTAGCATTGTCATCTGTCACCAGTCTCTGTCCCATTTTATTGTTAAATTATAGTAATGGTTTTGTCTGACAGCTAGATCAGAAGATAGATTGCGGTGCCTACTGATAAAAGTTGGAAATTGATATTTTACTTTTATAAGAGAAATATGCATCCACCCAATTTACCTATTATTATAAATATAATTGTTCTAGGTCATTTCTATGTTCTTTTATTATCATTAATGATAGTTGTAGATTGATTTTAATGGTGTATAATTACATTCTGCCTATTTAAAGGAAACCCAAAAAAAAAAAAAAAAGCATTTCACGACTTAGCTTTTTATGTTGTCTACCAATCAACTTCTGCACAATCACCCTGTCAGATTTCAGATTTTTCCCACTCGATCAGCGATGCTGACTAAGGTGTCCGTTTATGAAACTGCGAACAGCGGTGAATATATGTGTGTGTATATATATATATATATATATATATATATATATATATATAAAACGTGTGTGTGTGTATATATATATATATATATATATATATATATATAGATATTTATTGTAAGGGGTTAGCTCCGTAGCGGGGGTGTGTGACCCCCTGGATGGGTTCACTACACACTGAACTATACAGAGAGGCAGACGAAGACGGTTGAAAACAAAGAGTTTGGTTTAATCTTCCATATTGCTGGAAACAAGTGCAAGCATCCAAACAGCATAAACAAAACAAATCATAAAATAAACCCTGGCCACTTGTGGTGTCTACCTTCACAACACAGGAACCTACCTATGGAGTCTGGCACAGCCTACTGCTGGGCAAACACTGCTGGTCATACAGCAGAGAAACAATAGTCTTTTTGATTTTTATCACACAGAAAAATCAACAACCACCTCACCTCTTTAGAAGTCTTTCTCACTGCTCTCCTTAACTCAAAAAGCCTCAGGATGCAGCAATCAGTAGTCATCTTCTGGCCTTAATTGCCTCATTCTGAACAGCTCAAGTTTTCCAACGCCCTAAACTTTTCTGGCTACTTCTACAGCCGACACCTGGTAGTAATTGGTGTATTGTCTAAACAAGGCAGAAATGTCCTGGGGAAAAAATTGTGGGAACTCCCACCCAAGATCCACTCCCCCACCAAAAAAAAATGATACGCTCATTTGCATAATTACTAAACCGCATGTTTTCCGTCACTTCCTCAATGCCGCAATGTCGCCTGGGAGCTTTTGTCATTGTTCCCAGGAGACATTGCGGAGGTTATCGCGGGATTTAGAAAGAACTTTAAGCAAGTTTTTTCCCCTGACAGTGACTCGAGCTGGGCATCACCGCTTAGTGAAAGATTGGCTCGGGCAGGAACTGCGTTCCTGCTGTGAAAAAAGTTCCCACGCGTTCCCACAGGACTTGAGCCATATATATATATATATATATATATATATTGTAGAGGGACTCTTTATTTTATTAGCATTACCCACGCCATCTGTCCGTCTACTGAGCAGTAATAATTTATCACTGCTTAATAAACAGACACCATGGTATTTCAGTAAATTTCTGGTACTATAATTTCATAGAATCTCACGAGATCCAGTATCAGGGGCCATTCTCACTGTTTAAAGCATTTGTAGATCGCTTCACTCCTCCAAAGGAGAAGCGATCTACAAAACTTCATAAACTGGCATCCAGAGGAGAAAGATCTCCTTTGTGAATTCCAGAGAATGAAGCAGTAAAATGTTTTCACTGCTTCAAAAAAGGACAACTATAGCCTGCAACACTGATCAATGTATTCTGGCAGTGGGTAGGGCTCCCTGTGAATGGGAGAATTGAGTCAGTTTTCCTTTCAACCCACTGATTGAACAAAGAAAAATTACCAAATCTATGGGCTGCCTAATGCTATCAGAAACTACTTTGATTTTTCCAAGGCTTTATTTCAGCGAGAGTATGAGGGGAATGCAATTCTGGCACCTTGAACACTGAATGGGGTGCTGGAGGGTCTATTGATTCTGGCTGCTGGGGGATCTATTGTCTCTGGGGGAACATAGGTTGCTAGGGGGTCCCTTGTTTCCCTGGGGATGTATTTTTGAGGGAGGAGTCTATTGTTGCTGGCTTCTGGGAGATCTACTTTATTATTACATTGGGGGTCTATTGTTGCTTGTTGGAGGGGGTTATTGGGGTAGTATTTTGTTGTTAAGGGTCTATTGTTGCTGGTAGAATCTATTGTTGCTGGGGTGATCTATTTTTGCAAGGGGGCTTTGTGTCGCTGGGAGGTCTATTGTTTCTTCAGGGACCTATTGTGGCTGATGGGAACCTGTTGTTGCTTTAGGATCTATTGTTCCTAACTGCAGAGGATAGTGTAATGTTCGATGGCTCGGTTCTCTGTGCAGAGACACCGGGGGACAGATGCAGCATCAGACCGACGCTGCATCCACCTAGGTTAGTATAATTATGGGAAAAAACCCAAACCAATACTTCTCCTTTAAGGTTGGTCCTGTAAACATGTGGGGAGTAACTTTAAGCTTCATCTGCTTGCTGGTTTATGTATTTACTTGCCTAAAGCAGAATTCTTTCCTCGGTACAACTTAGTTGAAAACACATATATATATATGAAGTTGGTCAAGTAACTTAAGCCAGCCTTCGACGGATCAAAATTGTAATCCATCTGTGGGCAGGCTGGATGTACTAAAATCTATCTATCCTATATATCAGTACAACCAGCCTGTTTTTTAGTATGATTACTTCTGCCGGCTATGGCTGGGAGTGATAATCATTGTATTCTGATGGCGTAGAAACCTCCCACTGTAAGAATACAATAGGGGAGCTGGAGGGATTCCCCCATTAACACAGATAGTGTTGAATCAAGTGATTGTCTTTCCTTTGTCTCAAAGGTAATAAAATTGCCTAAGGTATGACAAGCCTTACTGTGGTCCAGATTCCACCTTGTCATAGTTTGTTCATTTATTATTATTTTTTTTGTAGGAATTGTGACAGCTCTACAACACTATGATCTTGCCTCCCATGTGACTGAATTGCATTAGCAAATAGCATTAATAAGTCTTTAGCAGACAATACTTAATTTGTAGTTACCTGGCTTGGGTCACAGCATAGTCTCCTTTTGGCTTTGAAAATAAATACTTGCGTAAAATTCTAGCCTTACTATAGCTAGCTTGTTTAGAGGTATTGCATATACATTAGATGGGAATAATTGACACCGCTTGTCTATAGCAAGCCAATCAATGCTAGACTGCAAGTCTTTTGTGACACTTGCTAAAATGTCAGTTTCACTGCAACACAAGAATCAATATGCTTATTTAAAGAGACGTTTGGAAATAACAAAGGACTTTAACGGCTTAGAGCAAAATTAAATGAAGAACATTCATCCTTTATATTCACCGAAAGTAATGAATTAGTTTCATTTTAGAAAAGAAAAGTTTCATGGGAGATGAGTAAATGTAGCCATACCCTCAACAAACGGTTTACTTGGATCAAAAAACACCAATTTACAAAAAATTGCTGACATCTTTTTCTTCCTTCTATAGCGTAGCAATTACATTGAAAACAATTAATTATGTTTTGATGCCAGTATTTGTGTGTGGGCTGCAAGTGAATAAAACCTAGAGGTCCCCAGGGTCTGAAGTGAGGTTGATTGCACACACTTGTTCTGTTGCCTGAGTTTATGTGGACTGTGTGGGTGCTCTATTTCCAAAACATTTCTAAGTGTTGAAAGAACAAGATAGTTGTGGTGGGAATGTATCCCAGTGCTAAAAGTAGAATAAATAAATATAGATCATATTTATTCTCTTCAGATGAAATGTTTCAGGGCATCAACATATGGTGGATGTAGAAAAAATATAACACAGATTTTAAAAACAATGTTTAAAAACTAGAGGGCCAGAAGGCCTGGCTCACAGTCTCTGCTCTAATTCATCCCTATCGGGTTGAGGTGCAGTCCAGTCAAGTTCCTCCACCCTTAACTTGCCTCCATGTCCTTGCATTATGCACTGGTCCAAATCATTTGGTGGAGGGGGGATTATGATGTGAGGTTGTTTTTCATGGCTTAGGCTTGGCCACTTAGTTCCAGTGAAGGGAACTCTTTAGGTGTCAGCATACCAGGACATTTTGGACATTTCATGCTCCCAACTTTGTGGGAACATTTTGGGAATGGTCTCTTCCTGTTCCAACATGCCTGAACAAAGCAAGGTTCATAAAAAAATGGATGAGCGAGTTTGGGGTGGAGGAACTTGACTGGCCTGAACAGAGTTCTGAACACCTTTGGAATGAATTAGAGCGGAGACTGCGGGCCAAGCCTTCTCGTGCACATCAGTGTCTGACCTCACAAATGCGCTTCTGGCAGTATGGCCAAACATTCCCATAGGCACACTCCTAAACATTGTGGACAGACTTCCCTGAAGAGTTGAAGCTGTTATAGCTGCAAAGGGTGGGCCAACTCAACATTGAACCCTATAGATCACAGGTGTCAAACACAAGGCCGCGGGCCGAATCCGGCCTTCCAGGCCATTTCATGTGGCCCTCGCACCTCTTCTGCAGCTGCAGGAGAGCTCTGTTTCTCCTCAAGACCCTTACTTTCTGCTTTCAAGCAATGCATCCAGCTTTTTCCCAGCAGCAACATAATGAAAGGGGGGTGCGCTGTGATGTAAGGCAGAGTAGGGGACTTAACTCTTGATGGTGGGGTGGCTCTTGATATCTAATGTAAGGGGAGGGGAATGGGCTGGACATCTAATCTTACAGATACAACCAGCCCTTTTAAAGGCAATCAAAATGCTGATGTGGCACACAATGAAATTGAGTTTGACACCCCTGCTATAGACTAAGACTGGGATGTCGTTAAAGTTCAAAGGCAGGCATCCCTTATACTTCAGTGCTTCAACACCAGGACATTTGAAGTGGCAAAGACATCTGTGTTGACAATGGTTCTCACCTTGAAATTGAAACTATATGTGGAAATCATAAGATAGAAAATATAAAGTTTCCAAACAGCCAAGAAATGGAAGCATCCCTCAAGCACAAAACTCCATTAGAAGTAATTTTTTCTTACGTTTATAAGTGTTTCATGGAAATAGACTGTTTTCAAAATGAGCAGATGGCCTGTACACAAGAACTGAACCCTTTTATGTGTAAAAGAAGGGGAAAAAAAAGAAGACCTGGCCCGTGGTGATGCATTTGATAACAAAAATACATCCTAAGATTAGTGCCAATATGAAAGCTGCTCTTCTGTTGAATTGTACGAGTAAACACTTGACCTGTTTTGTACAGTGTCTTGGTGTAAGTGCCTTTGGGTATGTCACTTTATGTCAAAAGTGGCAGCGTCAGGCTTAATGGAGCATTAGCACAGTCTTGATTTTGTTCCCAGCCACAGACTTTTGTCCCGCAAAACTCAGCCTAAATGAATCGAGCCCCAGGTTCACTTTTCCATTTCATTCTCCGCTAAGATCTGGTGGAATAGATTGAAAGTTTCTGTGTAGTTCATTTCACACAATACGCAGCCATATCAAAACATAGAAACTCAGCTATGGAAACCACCTGGCACGGAAAGCGAATAGTACATTATTGCTGTAGATGGTGATCCTTAAAGTTAATGGTTAGTGACTTTGTGCTGTGAAGCCTACACATTACCTGACAAGTATTGTAGGAAAAGAGAAAAAGGTTTCCCTTTCTCATCCATCAGAAATATGACTATAATGTGTATTTGCCTCATTGGTCCGTTATGCAGACATAAAATGTCTCACTGCAGTTAACCCTCGTCACTGCTGCAGAGACCTGAATCTTGTTGCTTTCAGCAGGCTCTTGGAGGCCATTCAAACCTTAAATGTGTTAGGCAGGAGGGGATCTCGTATTATTAGTTTTAGAAAAGGAAAGGAAGTGTTTGCATTTAGAGCCAGGCCACCGTTTCCTGGCAGTATGAAATGACATATGGATAATAGCCATGGTAGTCTAGATGGAGTACAATTTGCTATAATTTTAAATAGCTTGAACATTATTCAGAATCTTGTGCTTTATATTAGACAGAGGTCTGATGCTACATCGGTGGCTCTTGACCTATTTTATGTAAGGAACAGGTTAGTCTATGTTCTAATTATAAAGGTTAAAGGGTGAGTTTTGTTTTAAATGAGCAGGAACAGTTTCAGCCTGTAAATGATTCTTAATTCTGTACCTACGGCTTGCTGACCTCGTATATAATAGTCCCATGCTATGAAACCTACAAGATCCATGTTCCTGGGTGACTCGGATTTCAATTCCTCACCTAATGAAGCAAAATGAAGATGAACACAAAACCCTTTTTTAGGAGGTGTATCTTCACCATTATCCATTATGCTCTGGTTTTATATTTTAATATTGGATTTAGCACAGAGGATTTTCCCAATACAATCTTCCTTGTTCTCAAAGACAGGAGAGCGCATTTGATTCTTAATTGCACAGAATTATGAGATATGAGGCTGTAGAACTCACACAGTGTAAGTAGAATTTGGAAGGCAGGTGCAAGGAATTTCTATAAATGTCTGATATCCAAACTAAGGTGTCAAGTGATTATTCAGTGAATTTGTGGATAACATGCAGTAAATGTACACTAAAGAGCACAGTGGGGTTGATTTACTTAAGCTGGAGCATGCAAAATCTGGTCCAGTTCTGGATAGAAACAAATCAGCTTCCAAATTTTTTTTTTTTATTAAACAAGTTAGAAGCTGATTTGCTACCATGCACCGCTACACCAGATTTTGCACGCTCCAGTTTTAGTAAATCAGTCCCAGTGTATATTCATAAGAAATGATTGGATTAGCCAGTCCACAGTGGTTAATATTAACTGAAGACTCTATAAGTACTACAAGTGTTATGGAAAATGACCTTTAACATGAAAACAAAAGCAAATCTAAAGATTTGACAATATTTTTGATGGGTTGAATAGCAAAAGTGCTTTAAAAATGTGAATCATGTGTTGGCAAATCTTAGTTGAATCTGACCCATTTGTTCTCTATGTGTGCCTAAAAATAAAGTTAATATTTATTTGTGGTTTACTGTAGGTGGCTAATTATATTTAGATAATAATATAAATATGTCACATAACTTAAAGTGGTTGTAAAGCCTTATGTCGCATATACACGATCGGAATAACCGGTCGTGTGTGGGCCCCATAGTTTTTTTATCCATTGGTTAAAAAACTAGAAACTTGTTTTAAAATTATCTGATGGCTAACTAACCGATAGGAAAAAAAACGACCATCTGTAGGCACGTCCATCGATTAAAAATCCACGCATGCTCAAACTAATTTAGGGAACGGGATCGCTTGTTCTGGTAAAACTAGCGTTCGTTATGGAGCTAGCACATTCATCACGCTGTAACAGACAGAAAAGCGTGAATCGTCTTTTACTAACACAAAATCAGCTAAAGCAGCCCCAAGGGTGGCACCATTGGATTTGAACTTCCCCTTTATAGTGCCGTCGTACGTGGTTTACGTGACTGCGTTCTGACATGATAGTTTTTTTAACCGATGGTGTGTAGGCACGACTGATCATCAGTCAGCTTCATGGGATAACTGATGAAAAAATCCATCTGTCCGTTTTCATTGGATGGACTGATCGTGTGTACAGAGCATCAAGGTTTTAAGTATGCTGCATCTGTCCCCTGGCGTCTCTGCACTGAGAACCTAGCCACCGAACATCGCCAATGGCTCGGTTCTCACTCCTCCCCGAGCAGAGTGAATCTGACCCATTTGTTCTCTATGTGTGCCTAAAAATAAAGTTAATATGTATTTGTGGTTTACTGTAGGTGGCTAATTATATTTAGATAATAATATAAATATGTCACATAACTTTGGTTGTAAAGCCTTATGTCCCTGCCGCTCTCCTCATTGGACAGATTGATAGCAGTGGGAGCCATTGGCTGTCAATCCAAAGCTGGGACATGGGAGCAGGGTTAAGGGCTGAGCCTTGCTGTCTGTGACAATGGGCACAGCAGTGGGACTCGGGATCGTGCTCACACAGGTGCCGCCATGGAAATCGGCTTTCTGTGGGGCACCTAATAAACAGGATAGGGCTGAGGAGCGCCAGAGGGGAACCCCAGAAGAAGAGGATTGGGGCTTCTCTGTGCAAAACTATTGCACAGAACAGGTAAGTATAGGCATGTCTGGAGAACACATTTTTTTTATAAATATTGAGCTGGGAATCACAGGAACACTGCTGCTACATCAATGAATTGAGTCTATAGGTACCTTTTTCGAACTACAGCCAAGATGTATGGATTAAATGTGCTTTATAAATCTTACTTTGTTCCAGTCAAAGGCAACACCACTTGCATATTTTCTTACATATTCATACAAAAAGTAAATGTTCCCTATAAACAAATTATTTCTCCTCTTTTTCTACCACCACAAACCATTAAAGGTTACAGCTGAGTATGAGCCTTCCGGCATGTAACTGTTAGAACGATTATTGGGGAAGACTAATGCTGGTATTGGGATGTGCCCTGCTGCTGTTCACTGCAGCAGATCTTGCCATGGAGCTGTTCTATGGAAAAGCTAAGGGGCTAAACACCCAGACAGGCTAATGAATCTCCAGCAGTTCTTAGGGAGCTTCAGCTATCCTCTGCGTTTCCTGTTTCCAAGCCACAGGTTCCATCTAGTTAATGGTGATTTTTTGTGCTGCCAGGTCTCTGCCGTATTTACTCACAGTGGAGAAAATTACAAATGATAGTTAATTTTTTCAAACCAAATAGATTCAGCAGGTGGGATGAGTGGATGAGTCTGAAGCCACCTTGGCTGATTAACAGCTAAGTCTTTGCATTCTGTTTTTCTCTTTAAAAAAAAAAAAGAAAGATGAATGCACATAAAATCCCAATTCTTTTAGAAACAAATGCATGTGCTCTGCCCTTTCTTTATGAAGCCAGCAGTGAAACACAAGGGTGAGGGACAGGTCACTTTGCAGATAGACAGTCCCATATTAAAATGTACAAGAAACATTAGCAGACACAGACTTCAGCCAGTTGTCCTTGTCAAATGCAAACTCTGCACTCATTTTTATTATTCCTTTCCTCCAAGAAATAAACCTCGGAGAGTGGAGGGGTCAGTACAGGGAAGTTACTTATTATGAAAAACTAGATTTTTTTTTTCTTCCTGACAAGGACATTTCAGTGTCTTATAAATACATCGTTTGAATTTTATCATTGGTGAAAGGCAGACAAATGCTCTGTTTCTAAAGATAATTAATAACATTTTCTGGAGATTTTTAATAAGGGGATTTTTTTTTTAATGCCTGTAATAAGGCCTATAGACACAATCAGACTCTTTGACAACAAATGTTCGACGGGCCTGTTTGATCGGACAATCAGACCGTGTGTACACTCCATCAGACACATTTATTGTGTTTTTCTTTGGACAAATGTTCGCTGTGCAAACAGACTAACTTTCCGGCAACAAATGTCTGATGGAGGTTAATCCTATCATGTGTACACAAGTCCATCGGACTAAAGTCCAAACACGCATGCTTAGAACCAATGGTAAAGATCAGACAACAATAGCAAAAGTTGCCCACAGGGTGGCTGTAAAGAGCTGAAAAATCATGTGATTTGGTGAAAGTTGGCTGAAAAAGTTCTGCCGTGTGTATGCATACAAAGTTCATGGCCAACTCCCATTCAGAACAAAAACCACGGAAAAGTCATATGGAAGTCCAATTGTGTGTATGAGGATCTAGGCATAGAACACCCTGCCAAGCCTTGGGATTGTTTAGAGGTTCCAAAAATTTGAGCTCAGGTCACTGAAATTTCAGGATTCATAGCTCTGTTATACATTTTATTTTTTTACGAGAAATAAAGCATCAGTGATTTATATGCAGAAATAATTTTACATGGTACATTTGTGTTCAACCCTGTGAATCTACTGCAGTGGTTACCTAAACAAAAAACATCAAACTATGAATACTTCCTTGTGCTTATAACACCTCACCTAATCCCTAAACATGGACATGCACTTAAAGTAGAAGGTCTGCTGTTTTGTAGGGAACATCTAAAAATATTTATTGGCTCTAAGGCCGCGTACACACGGGGAGACATGTCCGCTGAAACTGGTCCGCAGACCAGTTTCCGCGGACATGTTCGATCGTGTGTACGGCCTAGCGGACAGGTTTCCAGCGGACAAAAGTTTCTAAGCATGCTTAGAAACTTGTCTGCTGGAAACCTGTCAGTCGGACATGTCCGATGGTTAGTACGCCCAACCATCGGACCGAAATCCCGCACATGCGTTGAATTGATTAGACGCATGCGTGGAAGCATAGAACTTCCTTGTTTGAGCACACCGGTGTCGTCTACGTCACCACGTTCTCTGTCCGCGGGGATTTTGGTCTGATGGTATGTACACACATCAGACCAAAATATCCCTGGAGACATGTCCGATGAAAACGGTCCGCGGACCGATTTCATCGGACATGTCTCCTCGTGTGTACAGGGCCTAAGCTGTATCCTGAATTCTTCCTGGAAACATAGCAATGGGCTTCCTGTTCCTTGAGAGTCATAGCTGGAGCTGTATGTTTGTTGGGAGAAGGCATCAAGGGCACTGTGCCTGCTAGTCTTATGAGATTTGATGATGTCTACGACTGCATACTGTAATCCTGGCTGCAGATAATGCTGTACAAAGGAACTCACAGTACAAAGACCCCACTGCTTATTCTTCATTTATCATGTGGACCTGGGCTTTCTGCACCACTGTTGCTGCTTCTTAATCATCAGTCATAAGAAAGCATGAGAAAGCAAAACCATGCTTCTACCAAGATGGCCACGTGCACACCGAGACACTGTGCAGCGCAAGGCTAATCCTTTACCATCTGATTATTTCTTTGTTACAGCTTCCACAGTTTAGATCCTTTTTTTTGATTCCTATATATGCTTCCTAATGGCCATGTCACACTATTGTTGATTCTGGCACTGACAATTCCTCATTAGAAGTAGTGGTCTCAACTAACATTTTCTTGAATTGTGTTTTGCTCTGTCATTGGGTGTAATCCTGAAGAACTTGCTTACAACAGGGTGTTGTGCCTCTGTTCCAGCTAATGCATAGCTAGCTGTAGCATGGTCTCTTGGTGGTCCTATCACTGGTAATGTATTGATGGTGACAGGATTGCTAGTATGACATAGTCCCAAAACATAACTCCAAAAGTGAACCCCTAACTTGTAACTACCTCCCCCAACATTTTAACTGGTATTAATCGCCTTAAACACAAATGACCCCTTTTTTGTGGTCCTGTGTCTGGAGCCTCTGCCTTTTGGTTAACATATGAAGGCTTTAAACGTTTTTAATTATGTATTTGACCTCATTGGGTGGATTATTTCTGTTTCTTTGACACCAAATCATGCAAATTGGGATGAGGGATTGTCACTGGGCCAGAAAAGCACAAATAGCAATAAAAACATTGTTAGAAGTTCTAACCCTTCTTTTCTTTACTAAAAATGTGGATTTCATATGACTTCCAGGAAGTAATAATACATTTTCCCAAATAGTAATATATGCCTCAATACATCCTCCCTACTCTACCCAATGCATGATCAATGTTTTGCTAAGAGATACCGTATTTTTCGGCGTATACCACGCACTTTTTTCCCCATAAAATCAGGGGGAAATCGTGGGTGCGCAATATACGCCGATAGCATACATAGGAGGGGAAGGAGGGTGACGCGCGCCCGCCGGAAATCACCGAGCCAACATCTCCTCTCGGCTCTCACTTGGCTGTCACGTCACACATCCACAGTCCCGCCGCCGCCACCAGCATTGGACCAGTGTTCTGTCTGTCACAGGAGATGGTCCAATGCCGATGGTGGAGGCAGGACTGTGCATGTGTGACGTGACAGCCGAGTGAGAGGAGATGACGGCTCAGTAATTTTTCCGGCGGGCGCTCGTCCCCCTCTGAGGTTTGTGAGGTATGTGGTATGTGTGTGAGAGCCGCAGCGAAACGTGTGAAAATCCCACATCTGCTATTCTTTTTCCATATGATTTTCAGATGGAAATAACTTGCTTTTTCTATATTTGTCTATTTTCCTAAGGAGTCATAAACAGAATATCTAGAGTCCTATTCCACTACTCTCTGTTATACCCATACACCTTATTTATACAGCCAAAGCATCTTGGAGACATCTACAGTGAAAATAAAACATAAATTCATGAAACCACTGGTCATATCTAATATACTTAAATAAATCCATATACATTACTTTTATTATTTTTTTCCAAAAAAATCCCTCTTAAAATTAGGGTGCACGTTATATGCTGGCGCGCGTTATACACCGATAAATACGGTAGTTTTTTAATCCCTATAGTTCCTAGCACCACCATTGTATGACAGCCCTAGAATATGAATCTGTTGGAATGCAAATTTTTTGTTACCCTCTGTGCTGCTCAGAGCAAGAGGCTGCAGTCCTGCCTAGGAGCATTTTGTGAAGCTTGCTGAATGTACAGTAGGTGTACATTTTTATATGACATTCAGATTAGAGGTGAATTAATTGAACTTTCTTCTGTAGTACAGCTGCAGTGTTTTCTGGGCAACATTCGTGGTTCGATCAAATAATCTTTTATCTGGAATTAATCTCACAGTAGAATATAAGGGTAGAAACTTTTTAATATCTTTCAAAACCAATGCAACTATTTTAATCTATTATTTGCAAAAAATGTCAGTTTAGGATATTAAGTATTTAGTATATTAAGCTCTGGTCTTCATCCCCTTGTGAAAGCATCACAGTGCTTAAATACACTTCTGCAGCATCTATTGTATACCACGATTAAGTTTATAATAGACATTATGTATTGTTCTTGTTCTTAAATACTCATAATAAATTCCATTGAGCCAAATACTGAGATAATAATGGCACTGACAGTAATTTTAAATCTCTAGCCAGAGGTTTTATTGCATGTTTTACCACATTCACTTAGTCTGAGCACAGCTACTGTATATTAAATGTGTATATTAAACTTTGTTCACTTCTGTATAGAGCTCTGACATGTGTTCAGAAACTTTAATAAAGGAATGTTCGCCTAAAAGATGTAGATTTACTGTGTTTTATTACATTCCTTATAACAACTTTATGGGTTTCATTCCAGTACGATTTTGTAGAACTTTTGGAAGGCAGCAGATTAATTTCAAGAGAAAAACGCAACTTGCTTGAATCTGAGAAAGCAAACCGTCTCCCAAGATCTGTCAGTCTTCATGAAGCTGGCTTCATCCAGTATCTTAACTCTGGAATCTGGCACATTGCCTTTTATAATGATGGAAAAAACTCTGAACTGGTTTCTTTTAATACTATTGTTATAGGTAAGTTCAATCCAGTAAGTGTGGTTTCCAAATGACTGTTATTTTGTAATGTAATCACTGGATCTATATGAATAATGCTGAGCAATATTTAAAGGTACTGGTTATCAACCGAGAGGTCCCATGTTTGAGGACACCTGTCATGGGATTAGTGTGGGGACTGCCAGTGCTGATCTACTGCAGAAGTCCTTGGGGTTAATTTACTAAAGGCAAATTGACTGTGCACTTTGCACTCTCCAATAGCAGTTGCTCCGGAGCTTAGTAAATGAGCAGAAGCTGTGGTGACTTCCATCAGCCAATCATGTGCAAGAAAAAATGCCTTTTTTCTATTTATTTTTTATTTTTTCATTTTCCTTGCATGTGATTGGGTATGCTTTGCTAAGTGAATCTTTACCTCTTTTACCAAGTTCTGGAACAACTGCACTTGCAGAGTGCAACCACACTTTACAAAGTGCACAGTCTTTTCGACTTTAGTAATTCAATCTTCTTATCTCAAAATACCAAAGTCAAGAATCAGCATAACAATCAGGCTTCTACAATGGCGGACTACATATGTCTTTAATGCCAGTTTTAATTTAGGGCTGATTTTCTGACTGGCTACTGTTAGTGACTGCACCTTTAGATTATTAAATGAAGGATGCAAAGCTAAGGGGTTTGCATGGGCATGACAATACCAAAATGCCTGCCCCTGAGGTGCATGTTTCATTAATTCTTACATTTACTGTATATACCTTTTGTTTTTCATACTCCAGATGTTGTGATGTTTCTGACTGACCTCCCAGCTTTACTACTATCTCACAAAACAGTTATTAGACTGCATTTGAACCTGAGCAGAGAATAAGTAGAGCAAAGTCTGGGTGATTTTGAATAATTATTTTTTCAGTCATAATACAGGCAATGGACAAGCATTTTTGCATGTTCATCAGTTTTCAGAAATGTGTTTCTTGGACTGGGCAAGGGGAAAAAAGCAGTTCTATGTGAGGAGAGCAGTCAGGCACTAACATGTATACAAATGTGAATATCACTCATTTACAGATGCACCGATTAAAGTCTCGTACACACGCTCGGTTTACGCGGCAAGAACTAGCAAGAAAACTGCTGGCAGAGCCTTCTTGCCAAGTAAACCATGCGTGTGTACAAGGCTTCCAGGTTTCTCGACAAGAAAACTGCCCAGAATCTAGACGAGAAAAATAGAGAACATGTTCCTTATTTTCTCATTGTGAGATTCTCGGCAGTGTTTTCTTGCCGAGAAACCCGAGAATGTGTATACTTACCTGGTCACCGTGGAAAACCTGTGCATGCTCGAAATGACGCATGGTGGCTTCCTAGGCATAGGTAGGGTGCAGCAAGATGGCGGTGACAGCATCGAATGTGACGAGCGCATGCTCGTATTGATGAAGTCACCGCATTCTTTCCTTGAAGTCACCGCATTCGTTCCGCCCGTCGAGGTTCTCTGCCCGCCGTCGAAATCAGCGACCCGCCCGTCGGGAATGGCAACCAGCCATTCATCCAGGCGGGCCGTCGAGCAAAAAGACACGACGGGCGGGGCGAGCCAGGAGCGTACACACGGCCGAGGTCCTCGCTGGAATGCAGCTTCCAGCGAGGTTCTCGCTGGTTTCCAGCGAGAACCTCGGTCGTGTGTACGCCGCCTTAAGGCTAAAAACTCCTGAATACCCAAAAATACTTTTTTAAGTGTTGGGCTTAGAGCATAAGGCAACTGAACATACCAGTGTGAAGAAGAAAAATTTGAAAGAATGTGATTCTGCATGTTGAGTGTAGTCGGGTGTAGGTATATTTTTTCTCATGCAGTTACTCCACTCTTATTGGGTGTTTCCAACCTTGCTAATTTTGGCTGACAGTCTCTTTCTAGTACTGATAGGGAAGCAGCAGCAAACATAGAACAATACCACTGGCATTTCAAAATATTATATGCATTAGAAAAGAAAATATGTTATTACATAAAAATAATCAATAACATCAGCAACAATCTGTATAAAGTCAGTCTACCATCATAGCAGGTATGAATGTTATCAAGGCCATGGCATTGGTTTCTCATAATGGAAAAATGCAGTAAACAATAATATGACAATAATTTGACTTGCTTAATGGAATTAGCAATTGTAAGGTAAAGCGAGGTAGCCCCGTTCACACTGTTCCATAACATATCAAAAAAATGTTTTTAGCTTTCTCTCCTGCTTTGTATCATATTGAGTGTGAGGTCAAAGTGTACTGCCGACTGAAAGAAATGACTGACGTGCATTTATGTCTGATCTAATTACTGTATAACTATCTGCAAAGATGGTAAGCAGGAATGTCATTTTGAATTAGTCAAATGGCATTAAAAATATTCCGCACACAGGACATTCTTGTCATAGCAAATTGAAACTTCTAATCCTGTCCTATAGCAGGCAGCAATTACAGGAAGTAGTCAATATTGGTTTTTATTTAAATAATTAAGCAACTTCTGGAATACCTGGCCGATCAGAAGGCCTGACAGCTTTGTAAGGAATGAAAGAAAAATAGAAATCTGTATTGCAACAACTCAGCAGGTCTTCCGTTTACTGACTTGTATAAATAGTCTCACCAAATGTGTTATTTACAGATTCCGTCGTGGAATGTCCCCGGAATTGCCATGGAAACGGCGAGTGTGTTTCAGGAACTTGTCATTGTTTTCCTGGATTTCTAGGCCCCGATTGTTCAAGAGGTACACAAATTGCTTTTCTTTTGTTAAACAAATATAGCTAAGATGCTGGAACACAAGCCGTCACTATTTCAACAACAAGTAGCTGACATACTTATTTATTTGCTTTATCCTTTGTTGTTTTGGTTCTACAAAATTTGCCACCACTTGCACACAAAAAAAAACAAAAAAAAAATAACCCAATTCTTTTTTTGTCATGTTATATTTCACAGCGGCCTGTCCTGTGTTGTGTAATGGGAATGGTCAATACTCCAAGGGACGCTGCCTGTGCTATAGTGGATGGAAGGGAACAGAGTGTGATATCCCTAGTATTCAGTGCATTGATCCTTTGTGTGGAGGCCATGGAGTTTGTATCATGGGATCCTGTGCGTGTAACTCAGGTTATAAAGGGGAGAACTGTGAAGAAGGTAAACATGAAAGATATTCTTAATCCTATTGTTGTCAGTTTGACATACTTAGTAGGTGATAATAATATTAGTATGGTTCTGTATGGCTTCCTAATAATGTTTTTATATTTAAGATAATGTAATTCCAACATTTCATATTCCTGCCTGTTGTACCATGTACTCGTATGTAAAAAGTATTGTGTTCTCTTTGCATTCCTTCCTTTGTGTAAAATTTGTGGTGTCCCTGCCAGTCCTCCTTCTCTCCTATGAAAAACTAACCAGGCTAAGCATGAGAGCATAGTGTTGGCCATTGTCTAGCTATGCTGAAAACTCATCCTACTCTCCTCCATTGATCAGACTTGTTCTGACTTGATCCCAACAGCTCAGTAGAGGAGATAGCTAGATTAATCTTGCATGGTTAGTACAGTGGCTCCTACTGAAGCTGTCTTTTTATTTATTTTTCACAAAAAAAAAAACTGTAGTGTGTGCCCAGATTTAGAATGAGAACATTAGACCACAGATAATTTGTTTACTTTAGTTACTATACCCAGGCAGATATAACAGTACAGTGATTTTAAGAGAAGTAAAGTATTTTTTTCACCCAATCATACTTACCTAGGTGAATGCAGCATCGATCTGATGCTGTATCTGTCCCCTGGTGCCTCTGCACTGAGAACTGAGCAATCAAACACCATTGATCACTTGGTTTTAATGAGGCCTGTGAGCAGAGAGCTGTGGACTGTCAGTCACAGCTCGCTGCTCTTCTCTCTATACTCTCTCTGCACAGCTCTCTCTTCTCTTCTCTCTCCTCGCTCACTGGAGCACTGAGCTGTGGAGGGGTGGAGCGGCTGTCTCAGGCTTGATGAGAACCTGAGATAGGTGTCAGTCCAGGGTTCTGGCGGATCCAGACTTTGTGGTCCGGATGATGCGGTGCCTGGACTAAAATTGCTGAAGTCAACAGAGAGCAGACTTCAGCCCGCTTTCTGCTGAAAACAGGTCACAGGAGTGCAAAACAAATTGCACTCCTGTGATCCATAGGAGAAGTACAGCCAAACAGCTTTGGCCGGACTTCTCCTTTTAAGGACTTGTACCACTGTTGGTACACATCTCACATTGTGTTGTTACTTATTAATGGGCTAATGTATAGTTAACACGATTTGTGCCTGCCTATTCAATAGTCCTGTACTTGTATATAGTCTGAAAATGTATTTGTGATAACAAGACTCTTTATAATTCATACTAAGGAGTAAATGTCCCATATAGGCTTGCTTTAGCAGCAGAACCTAAACACTTTTGGATTATCTTTTGAACGGTTCCATATAGAAGAACTGTGGTGTCCTAAAAAAAACATTAACCCAATGCATTTTACGCTGATCCAGGATCTAAATCTCACTGAAACATGATACATGGCTTTCGGCACTACTAGATGTAATTAGGAAATCTGTGATGTTGTTATGTGGAGCACAGACCATTTCGTCTTAGCTTCTTAGAAAGGAAGCCACCATTTTCTTTCCATGATCAAATTGTTTTTATTGATTTGCATGTGAAAAGCAATGCAATTAAGTCCCTGGAATTAAATTTTCAGACCATTGACCCTACAAGTGTAACGTTTTATTGAGTCAAATTGCTGAATTAAGTCTCATCATCAAAAGAACGTTAATAGCAGTGCAGGAAGATGTGAAGTATTCAGCTGATAGATTGCTGCATAATACAAACAGCATAATTATACTCTCATAGGTGGATTTTCTATAAAACCATATATAAAAGGGGGGGGGGGTGCAGGTTAGAAAATGAAAGTACATATATAACTGACTGGCAGTACTGACACTTTTCCTTATCTTCCATTTGTATGCGTAAGACCATTTTGTCTTGATTTGTAATATTCGTAATATTAAGGTTAGCCTTGGGTTATGCTTCATTTATTTGAGTAACCTTGCCTAAACCTGAAGTTAGGCATTCAATAATAATACATGTGTAAGAAACAAATATTTAATTGATAACTGAGAATATTTACTCACCTAAGACTTTTAAACCTACCTTTTGTGTTTATTTCTCTGTCTGTTAGCTGATTGCCTGGATACATTTTGTTCTTATCATGGAGTGTGTATTCATGGGGAATGCCATTGCAATCAAGGATGGGGTGGCACCAACTGTGAAATTCTGAAATCAATGTGTCCAGATCAGTGTTCTGGCCATGGGACCTACATTCAAGAGTCTGGAAGCTGCACTTGTGATCCTAATTGGACAGGACATGACTGCTCAACAGGTACAAAACTGTATATAATACCCTTCTTTTGTTTTTTTTTATTATGAGGACCATGTTTCATCTCAGCTTTTAGTCACATTTATACTTGAAAAGATAATAATTATAAATTAATAAGGTGTTTGTTAATCAATCTAGTGACCTCTTATGCCCTGTACACATGATTAGGCTTTTAAACTCTGATGGAATTCATCGGAATTTCCGGTGGAAATTCTCCGATGGGCATATACATGGTCGGAATTTCCGATGGAAAAAGTGTGTCTTAATTTTTCCATTGGATATTCTGATTGTGTGTTTGCGGCATTAGACATTCCTAGCAAGAAAGCCTAGTGAGAAGTTTGTGTAAGGTTGCATCATCTTGAAATGAGTGATAGCATGAATAAGGCCCTTGTTTTATATTTTGCTTGCAGTTCCTATCAATGTCAGTTGTATTAAATGGTAGAAAGAATCAATAAAAAGAGATTATTTAAAAAAAATGGTAGTGCACATGAGCACACCTTCCCTCAACTTTGTAGAATAGTCGGATTGCTCACCAATGTTGACTTCATAACAACTTTCTTTTCTAGCTATGCTCATCCAAATATCCTCAACCCCACTTCAAATTCTGCTAGTCTGCTTGTGCACAGTGAGATTACCATCAATGTATCTTGAGGAGACTGATCACCCCTGTCTGATATTTGTGCACTTGATGGCCAATGTCCTCAATGTCCCATTTGTAGTTTCAGTTCAGGTGGTGCTGATGTCAAGTCACTGCTGCCAAATTTAGTGGGAATGATAATTTAGAGTGTGGCAGTGTATTATCCCACTCGGTTATGCCTTTTTCTGCCCCCACTCTCTCTCTCTCTCTCTCTTAAGTTCAGCACTTGGAGAAGCTGCAAGTATGTAACAGTGGAAAAGGGGACTTTGGGTTCCGCTACAGCTGCCTATAAAGCCATACTAAGTGTCTGCCAAAACAGAGCTTTTGGCAGATATAGTTCTGCAAGATGCCTTGTGTGAATAGCATGCGACGAAGAGTCTGCTGTTGAGGCAGTTTCATAAAATGTCTTTTAACCAGTTGTGACTGACTGACCGACCTTTAATATAAATTTTAAACCAAAGCAGAGGACAGTAAACATAAAAGACCATATTGTGTAATGACTTAGATGGAAAGAAGAAATATTGGGGGTGCTGGGGGATGATGCTGTAGATGGACTTCAATTCTCAATAGAGACATTTTTTCCTGGAGTTTGTGTCTTCTTGTGTTTACATAAGTTTTCTCCAACATTTGAGAAACATGTTAGGTCAATAGTCAATAGGTCATGAGTTCTAAAGTATGTTGTTCCATCTATGCAATTAGAGTGCTGTAAACATTGGGTGTATGGTGTAAAACTCTTTAAAGATTATTTTTGGGCCCTTGTACAAAAATCAGTAAAGCGCTGTACATTTATGTACTCCAAAATTACTGATTCCCAACTAAATTAATTGTCTATTGTTCCCTTACACCATCATTACTCATGAAGGCAATAAGGACATTTGTCTGATAATTTCATAACAAATTCATTAATAAATAATGAATACAGCCCTTTGTTTTTGTAATATTTTCTTCATTCAGCTGCCAGACTGTTGCATTATAAATTCCATCCGAACTAATGGCATCTCAGGGAAGTATCACATATTCAAAATTCATTATAAAACCGTATACATATTTATATACAATAGAAAACCTTAATTTTGGTTTATAATTCACCAGCTGTGAAGAAAGGAAGAATAGAACCGCTATCAAAACTCTCTGGAAATAGCCTACAGCATGTAACATTATGAAAATGATGCTGTTTCCTTAATCCTATAGCATAAATTCATCCTGGAAACTGTATGCATCACATGATGCATCAGCAATAAGAGTTAGATATTCAATAAGCCTTACTGTCCTGAGTTATAACTGGCAATGTACTAGTCACCGAGAATGTGCATGCTAATTTAAGACAGGCAGCATGTAAACATTTAACTAGTCATGGGAAAAAAAATACTTTATTTGCATTTACTGGAGCTTTTATTTGATAGTATGTGCCACCTGAATAAACGGAAATGACTAAAATTAAATCTTACTGCACTTTTTTACATTTTATTTCTATATTCCAGAACTACTTACCCTTTGTTGTTTATCATCCAGATTTGAACTAAAGGTGCCTATAGACATTAGAGAAAAGCTAGTTAATATATGTGATAATATTGATAACCGCAGTCTCCATTTGCAGACTGCACAGAACACCCTCTTGAAGTGTACATCTAAATCTATTTAAAAAAAGGTGAAAGCCGGGAAATTTGAGTGATAATTATATACAATTACTCTTCTTCAAAGGGACTATAGTGTAATGGAGGGTAGACAGCTCTTGCCATAATAAGCTCAGCATACTTACACATTATGGCAGCCTCCAGCGCAGTTCGGCTATCCTCTGCCATGTGTACCAGGTTTAATGTCCCAACTCTTTGGTCATTGGGCAGCCAATGGTGATAGAATTCTAGTGCATGTGGGCTTACGTTATATCATTCCTGCACCAGCTCCATTCTAGGCAGAATTACTAATGACAGTATACACAGGAAAATAATTTTGCAGATAAGTCATGCAGAGTCTTGTCTGTCCAAGAATTTTATCTCCCAGTATTTTCTTTTATTTCTAAAGAGTAAAATTTTGCTTTAATATCAAATATTGAAATAACAATTGCTTATGTCTTTCGGAAAGTGGTATCTTAGTCATAGTTAGTAGACATTAGAATCATTCTTTGAAATTTAAGCAATTCAACAAGAAAGAAAACTTTGCTTGATCACAAATGTTCTCCTTGGTGCCAGGACTGCCTGCATGCCTCTCCTTTATTGCCCTAAACAGGCCATAATTAAAATCACTTGCCGACCACCAGGGCCGCCATCAGGGATTTTGGGGCCCCTTACACAGCTTCAGGCATGGGCCCCCTGGAGCAGAGAACCGGGGGGGGGGCTGCTGCCGCATGAAATTGAGAAGCGGGGGGGGGGCTGCTGCCGTGAATTGAGAAGCGGGGGGCCCTTTACAAAATGAAGAAATAAAGAAAAATATAAAAAAAGGGGGGTAGCCATCCGGGGCCCTGGGGACCTCTGTGCCCTTTAATAAAAAGAAAAAAAGAGAGAGAAAATATATATATATATTTTTTTTTTAAAAAGGGTGGTTGCCAACTGGGGCCCCGGGGACCTTATTTTTTTTTTATAAAAGGAAATTACAAAAAAAGGGGGCTTTCCATTCGGGACCTCTGGGCCCTTTAATAAAAAGAAACCTCTGGGCCCTTTAAAAAAAAGAAATAAATAAAAAAATATATATAAAAAAAAAGAAATAAACATTTATATAAAAAAAAAACAAGGGGGTTGCCTTCCAGGGCCATGGGGACCTCTGGGCCCTTTAATAAAAAATAAAAATATAAAAAAAATATATAAACAAAAATAACCCCCCTTATAGTTTTTTTGCAGCCAGTGGTTGGCTTTCTCATGAAAGCAGTTTGAGTGTCTCATGAGCCGCTAGAATGCTTCCTGAAGCGAGGGGCGACATTCCCCTCTTGCCGCTCGCCAGTGTTTCTTGGCCTTACCGTTTCTGCCAGTTCACCAGAGAAATGGTCAGACAGTGCGGCCAGCTGGTCCCATAGGCGGTCAAAGAGTAGATACTCTGTGATCGCCTCTGCGGCCTTGGAGGCTTTAAGTGACGCCATGACGTCATTTTGGGTCCGAGCTGGAAGTACATTTTATTTATTTTTTTAAAGCAAAAGCATTTTTAATCTTTTGCTTTTAAATGTAAAGAAGAGATGTAATAAAACATGGATGATGTTTGAACCCAGATCTCTCCATAAAGAGGACCTGACATCCTCATTTCTATTACAAAGGATGTGTAATAGAAATAAAAGTGATTTAAAAAAAAATAATAATTAAAGGGACAGTATAAAAATAAAAAGTACAATAGATAGGGAAAAAAATGAAAGCGCCCCATCCCTCCATGCTCAAAAACAGAAGTAAATGCATTCTGAAGTCACGTTTGCATATGTAAGCTTTGAGGTATTGTGAGAGCAGTAATTCTAGTGCTACAACTCCTCTGTAACTCTAACCAAATAACCTGCAAAGGTGTTTAAAGTATCGCCTATGGAGATTTTAAAGCATGACATGTTATGTACCTACATAACATCATCTTTCACATTTTTATTTTTATTTATTTCTTACAGAAGAACATTTTACAAAAAAATGGGGTATATATTGTGTGTTTTTTAATTCATTAAAAAAAATTCCCCAAAAATTGCGTTTCAAAGAAACGCTGTGCAAATACCGCTTGACATAAAAAATTGCAACAATCACAATTTTATGCCCTAGGGCAGTGATGGTGAACCTTGGCACTCAAGATGTTTGGAGCTACATTTCCAATGATCAACTACTGAGCATGAGCATTATGGGGAATGTTGTTTCAAAACATTTGGGGTGCCAAGGTTCGCCATCATTGCCCTAGGGTCTCTACTAAAAAAAAAAAAATGTATAATGTTTTGTAAAGCCCAAAAATAGTGATTTAAACTTGTAAACAACAAGTGCCAGAAGAAGCCTGGTCGGCATGTGGTTAATCCCTTTCAGGGGAAAAATTGGCCAAAAAATGCAGCTGACCTTTAATTAATGTCTACAGTGAACTTGACGGATATGGCATATCTGTGGCCCAACAGTTACTGAAGAACCAAAAGTTCCAGCATGATTTCAGTTATGTAACCCTCAGGTCACATTTAAGATATCTCTATAGCACCATTCTGTGCAAATTAAACAAGTACTGTATAGAGCTGATGTTTGCAACATTAAATGAAGAGACGCAAAGTGTTACCTTCATGCCTGTGCTGTAGGTAGATTTGTTACCCTTGACCATTTTGGGGAGCTATCTACTTGTCTATGGCTTATTGACTGCATATGTATAACTAACTAGTATTGTTTAGATCCTGAGCATCACACTGTAAAAAGACTGCATGTGACATACTGATTCACAACATCTGTAGGCATAATCTATAAGGAAGAACAAAGATCACTAAGGGCTTGCAAAGCCCAGATATCCATAGCAACCATTTATATATTGTCGTCTGTGCAACACTTCTATTACAAGTGTAAAGCTTATAGGTTTGTGGAATACCTTACTCTATACACAATTCTGTACTTTGCCCTTTGTTATAGTATAAACTTAGTGCTGTCATCTCCCTACTGCATATAGAAGTGTACAGATCTCTAAGGTTTTTCAGTTTGTGGTAATTTCAGTGCAGCACTTATTAAAAGTATTCTTATCAAATTGAAATAAAAACTACCTTGACAGGTTCAGCTATAAGGACACCTAAAATTAATAAACATTTCAGGGTTAAGCGCAAGTCTTCCAGGCATTAGATATTAATTCCGCTGAGCTCTGAATATTGTTTGAAATGCATATACAGGCGGAAGCCAGTGACAGTAAACACGGCTTGTGCCTACATTACCTACATGGATGTAAGCTTTTATAGCTGCCTTTATTGAGACAACTAATGCTGTCTTTAAAACAGATTGTATATTTTCTTTTTAAGCATAACCTTTGAGAAGCACATAATCTTAAAAGCAGGAGGTGACCTTCAGACATCTGTAATCATGATGTAATAAATCTAAGCATAGTGAGAATTGGTTTGTTCTCCTGCTGGAGGGAAGAAAAACTTCCTTCTCAGTGTTTAGGTTGAAGATCAACACAGCTTTCCTCTATCTTCATAAGCAGTCATTCCATTAATTAGACCTTCAATTCCACTTGAATTAAATTAGCTCTAATTAATAAGTTCATTACAAAGATTGACGCATCGTGTTCAAAGCTTGTGTGCTAAAAGCTGATAAACACCTTCACCCTAATGAAAAATTGATTAGATGGAACAAAAAAGGTACTGGTGAAATAAACCCCTCTCTCTCCTACTGTCAAGTTGATATTCTCAAGCTTTGAAGTTAATCAAGCCATCACTGTTCTTTTAAAAAGTAACAGAACCTGCTGGAGACAGAAATGATTTGACAGAGAGAACTGAAGTCTAAGTATGCTTTTTAGTTTTGGTTATTTTCAAAGGTGTGCACAGCCTACTGCATTAGGGAGTGCACCCCAAATGTATTAAAACATAGATGGCGTTGGTAGGGCAGTGGGTGGTTTCAGTAGAGCAGTGTACTTGTCAGTAGGGCAGACTTTGTCAGAAGTTTTTATTTTTAGTATTTTTTTTTTTAGGGGGGGTGGCTTGGTGAACTATAAGTAGGGGAAATTTGCGCCGCATGGGGTGACTAGGCACATCCCATGCTCATGTCTATAGTCATCTTACTACTAGTGTAAAAACGTACCTGGTTTTGATATATGTATACGACTAGAGACTATGCATCTTTCCTCATATGGTGAAAGACAAAAGGCAGGATGCTTTAGATGGCAGTTGGACATCAGGGGCATTTGAATTTGTGGAATGGTGTTTGTTGCACTTTGGAATGCATGTAGGTCTATCCCAGACTAGACAGGTATCTCTAATTTTATTGCATCATGTTTTATTTTATTAGAAAAAATGTAGGCATTGTGCTGGCAATATACAGTATGTCATAAACAGCAGTTATATTCAATCTCCCATAACAAATGTGTTTTCTTTTAAACTATACTGACCTGCTGATAGTGTTACAGGTTTGGTCAATAAACGTTCCTCTCTACCATACTGTTGTCAGACAAGTTGGTTATTTAAAGCGGAGTTCTACCCAAAAGTGGAACTTCCACTGATTTGTCTCCTCCCCCCCCTTCGGTGCCACATTTGGCACCTTTTCAGGGGTGAGGGGGGAGCAGATACCTGTCTTTGACAGGTATCCTGCCCCCACTTCCTGGAGTCCATGCCGCGGCACATTATGTCAGCAGTTTGTCTCGCTCCTCCTCACTCCTCCTTCCCTCGCTGATGACCCAGTAGGAGAGCTTAGCGGGGCCTCGCAAATGCGCAGTAGGGACTTGGTGTGAAGCCATAATGCTACACTGACGGGTTCCCTTACCCGCAATGGCTGGCGACAACACCTGACAGCTGATGGAAACATCAACTGTGGTGCCGACATCGCTGGACTCCATGACAGGTAAGTGTAGCTGCTGGCTTTAAATTTTTGCAGGGGTGGGCGGACCTTCGCTTTAAGTTCTCTTTAATACCTAAGATAATGGTGCAAAAGCAGGGGCATTGCAAAAGACCTGGGGCCCCCTGGGCATACCAAGGAGAAAAATCATGTGCCTCGACATGTGCGCCATGTTGAACAGAGGGTTTTTGCCATGTTGTTCTGAGCTGCTATCAATCTATCCAATCAAAGCCGGGACTCTGTGGAGAGAAGAATAAAAATTTGGGGCTCAGGTAAGTAAAACAGGGGGCTGGGGTGCGGAACACTGCAAGGTGTTTTTTCACCTTAATGCATAGGATGCATTAAGGTAAAAAAAAACACGTAGGTTTACAAACCCTTTAATTGCTTGCACACACGATCGGAATTTCTAAAGAAAAAAGTCTGACTTTTTCCATTGGAAATTCTGACCGTGTTTATGCCCATCAGACTTTTTCCATCTGATATTCTGAGGAATTTCACATAGAGAACATGTTTTTTTTTCCTGCGATGGAATTCCGTTGGTGAGTTTGGTCGTGCAAAAGCCTGATCGTGTGTACAGGGCATAAGAGGTAAAGGTTGTTCTGTATTTTGCCTACATCTTCACAATGCTAGTCTCTTTTGTGTATTAAAGACTAGTAAAATGCAAATGAAAGGGAGACGACTGTAGGTGTGCCATGCACATGGACCTTCATGCCTGGGATTTTCAAAGTGCAGCTTCAAAGTCTCAATCCCTAAATGCTTCTGGCTGCTGCATCCTTGCCAACCAAAGTGTTATGGGTTAACATTTGCTACTATACACGGTGCACATTGCTGAGTAGGGGCTTTAATGTACAGATCAAGGCTCTAATTTTTCATTTCACCACACTGTATATGTATTGACTCATGTACATTTCCTAAATGTATGCAGGTATATTTTAAATTGTCAGTCTGGCATGCAGTGTATGTATTAAAGGTGACAGGACTATGACAGAAATGGGTTGATGAATAAAGTGCAGTTTAGTATAGATTCTAGAAAGCATGATGGTGCAAAATTCAGTCTATATGCGTTATTAGCCAACTTCCACAAAACTGCAGTTTCAGTGATACTGATAAAAAATGTTACCCCCCTTTTTTTTCCCCCTACATTGTAGCTGAACTTGTTTAAAATAACAGGAACACCAATGATATTTATACTGGAAATTCTCAAAACAACAGCAGATTAAGTTACTCGTACACAGGCTGATCCTGTCACTCTGCACATTTGATGATTGCCTGAATAAATATCCAGCTAAGTTATAAGCACAAGCAGCTTCAGTTACACCAGATGATTGTCACCCAATTCTGCCAGTTTTAACTGGACATTGTTTACAATCTCTATAGTTGACATGCCATCAGACCTTCAAATACATTCCTGGCCAATTGATGCTGCAGGAGCATAGAATCTTTTCTGTTATTTGCTGACAGACTCTTGTTCCTTTGAGAGAGAATTGTCTCTGGATTCCCGCTGAGGACAATGGCAGCAGATATTGGAAGACATTTATGTGATTCTTGTGTTATAGACTGATCAACCTAAAGCAAACCTGTGACCAAACAAGTGAATGAGATATCACTGCCCCAATCATGTTTAAGTACTAGCAGAACCTAAATGGCAATGGTGTCACATGAAAAAGAGACTCCTCATAAGATTTTTAAAACTGCTGGAACCTGTCTGAATCTTCTATGGCTGTGTGCAGTCCTCCTATAATGACATCAGTGCCGCTCCTTGCATTATTGTATGCATATGTAGTGTGCCCTGGTAACATCCTCAAAGGACAGGTCCATAAGCATCTGCGCTTATGGGATGTCCCCGGTTTTCCGGGAAGCCTGAAAACATTCAGCAATGGAAAGGACTAACAGCACAAGAGAGATTGTGACTGTCATAGCCAAAGCTCCTTTTCCTAAACTGTTGGGGTCACCATTTAAAAATGAAATGCCCAAATTAATTTAAGCTAAAATCTTTGAGAATGATGTTTTAATAATTTATAAATTAAGATTTTTTTTATTTTTCTATTTGGCATTTTATTGATTTTATTATCTGTGGAAATGCAGAGCTTAATTAAGTTACATGTAATTATTCTTTAGAATTGGGAAATAGCAGTAGTTAAGGTAGCGTAATCCCTATAAGTAATTTTGCCTATATTATCCTGTAAAAACCCAAAGAAAATGGTATGATCATTTTCAGTGAAATACAACACACGTTTATGTTGTTGATCTCCATGGACTTCCATTCCCCAGGACAATAGTAATGACACAAGCACACTCTCTGGAGAACAAAACAGAGAGAGCATTTTTATCTGTAACAAAGGCGATTGTTATTTATATGCAAGCAGACACTGTTAAGAAATTAAGACATAACTACCTACCAGTAGATCTTTTAATTTTAGGTGAAGCGGTGCTTTGCTGATTTAGGGCAAAGTAACAGATTCACTTTAAAGCTGACCCACGCAGCATACTCTATTTTCAATTTTTCCCTGAAGGGAGGAGAAAAGCCCAGTAGTTCCAGATATGGGGATCACCTAACCCATGCCCCTTGCTCCCGCTTGACATGAACGACCTTTTTTTTGGCAGTTGACAACCTCAATTTAGGTTCAGACTAGGATTGGTTTGAACTGACATAGGTCTGCTTGTCCTTGCTTCTGACATGAAGCAGAGTGGATTGGTAGGAACGGAAACATAGTATAGACTTCTGCATAGGCTGGCTATATTATGAACCTGTTGCTTTTTCCTGCATAGACCCTGTTCATTTGAAAAGCAAATTTGGGAGGTGGATGATCTCATCGTTTTAGTGTTTTGCAAAGGGAGAGCATTCGTGTAAGGAATTAAGCATTGTAGATACCAATTATTGTCCAAAAATAGGCTTGACAGGCAAATATTTCTGAAAGAATTATGTGTTTGGAGACATCAACCCATCCTCTGTAGTTTCTGTGCCTGTTACTGTTTCCTATTCTAATTGTAAGGTGAACAGAAGAGCAAAAGTGCCCCCTAGGGTAGCTTTACATATACACATTTTCACCTGTTAAATATATAGCAGGATCTGGCATATTTATGGCAACATGTAGACAATATCCAAAAATGTGAAGACCTGTATGTATTGAATATGTTGATATTTTAAAAGCATGCAAATATCCTTGACATGTAACTCCCAGACTAGGGGGTAGATTCACGTACAGAGGTGTATTTTTGTGCGGGCTTAGCGTATCCTCTTTACGCTACGCCGCCGCAAATTAGAGAGGCAAGTGCCGTATTCACAAAGCACTTCCTTACGGCGACGTAGCGTAAATTGGCTGGCGTAAGCCCGGCTAATTCAAAGTAGGCTTGGAGTGGGCGTGTTGTATGGTAATCAACCATGACCCCACGTAAATGAAGTTTCTAATGAACGGCACATGCGCCGTCCGTGGACGTATCCCTGTGCGCATGCTCCAAATTACGCCACAAATACTCATTGGTTTCGACGTGAACGTAACTTACGCAAAGCCCTATTCGCGAACGTTTTACGCAAACGACTTAAACGACGGAAAATGTTACGCTGTCCCGACGTCCATACTTAACATTGCGTACGCCTCATATAGCAGGGGTAACTTTACGCCGGACATACGCTTACGCAAACGACATAAAAAAATGCGACCGAGCGCAAGTACGTTTGTGAATCGGCGTATCTAGCTCATTTGCATATTCAACACGTAAATCGACGGAGAGGCCATCTAGTGGCCAGCGCAAATATGCAACTAAGATACGACGGCATAAGAGACTTACGCCGGTCGGATCTTAGCAAAATTCCGGCATATCTTGCTTTCTGAATACAGAAAAAAGATATGCCGGCACATCCTAGAAATTATGCGGCGTATCTCGAGATAAGCCAACGTAACTTCTTTGAGAATCTGGGCCTAGGTCTCCAACCTAGTTTCTCAACCTATTCTTCTAAAGACTAGTGATAGCAGATGCATTGGATATACCCAAAACGAAAATCTGTTTTAGGTGGACTAACCTTTTAAGTCCACTTGCCTGGTAACTAAGATAAAAAATCTTAGTGCTTTTATAAGATGTCATTTATGTGATAGTAATATCACAGTATGTGATACATATAGCCTATTAGAAGAGGGAAATATATTTTTTTGATCCTCTAGCAGTGGCGGCTGGTGCTCAAAAATTTTGGGGGGGCGAAAAACGGAAAAAAAAAAATATTGCAGCCTCACTGTGCCCATCACATGCAGCCACTGTGCCATCAATTGTCACCGCTGTGCCATGCCATCAAACTCCACCACTGTGCCATGCAACACAGCAACTGTGCCATCAATTGTCACCACTGTGCCATGCCACCAAATGTAGCCAATGTGCCATCAATTGTCACCACTGTGCCATGCCATCAAACACAGAAACTGTGCCATCAATTGTCACCACTGTGCCATGCCACCAAATGCAGCCACTGTGCCATCAATTGTCACCACTGTGCCATGCCATCAAACGCCACCACTGTGCCATCAAGTGTCACCACTGTGCCATGCCATCAAATGCAGTCACTGTGCCATCAATTGTCACCACTGTGCCATGCCACCAAATGCAGCCACTGTGCCATCAATTGTCACCACTGTGCCATGCCATCAAACACAGCAACTGTGCCATCAATTGTCACCACTGTGCCATGCCATCAAACACAGCAACTGTGCCATCAATTGTCACCACTGTGCCATGCCACCAAATGCAGCCACTGTGCCATCAATTGTCACCACTGTGCCATGCAACACAGCAACTGTGCCATCAATTGTCACCACTGTGCCATGCAACACAGCAACTGTGCCATCAATTGTCACCACTGTGCCATGCCACCAAATGCAGCCACTGTGCCATCAATTGTCACCACTGTGCCATGCCATCAAACGCCACCACTGTGCCATCAATTGTCACCACTGTGCCATGCCACCAAATGCAGCCACTGTGCCATCAATTGTCACCACTGTGCCATGCCATCAAACACAGCAACTGTGCCATCAATTGTCACCACTGTGCCATGCCACCAAATGCAGCCACTGTGCCATCAATTGTCACCACTGTGCCATGCAACACAGCAACTGTGCCATCAATTGTCACCACTGTGCCATGCAACACAGCAACTGTGTCATCAATTGTCACCACTGTGCCATGCAACACAGCAACTGTGCCATCAATTGTCACCACTGTGCCATGCCATCAAACGCCACCACTGTGCCATCAATTGTCACCACTGTGCCATGCCATCAAACGCCACCACTGTGCCATGCCAAACGCCACCACTGTGCCATCAATTGTCACCACTGTGCCATGCCATCAAATGCAGCCACTGTGCCATCAATTGTCACCACTGTGCCATGCCATCAAACACAGCAACTGTGCCATCAATTGTCACCACTGTGCCATGCCATCAAACACAGCAACTGTGCCATCAATTGTCACCACTGTGCCATGCCACCAAATGCAGCCACTGTGCCATCAATTGTCACCACTGTGCCATGCCATCAAACGCCGCCACTGTGCCATCAATTGTCACCACTGTGCTATGCCATCAAACACAGCCACTGTGCCATCAATTGTCACCACTGTGCCATCAATTGTTACCACTGTGCCATGCCACCAAATGCAGCCACTGTGCCATCAATTGTCACCACTGTGCCATGCCATCAAACGCCACCACTGTGCCATCAATTGTCACCACTGTGCCATGCCATCAAACGCCACCACTGTGCCATCAATTGTCACCACTGTGTCATGCCACCAAATGCAGCCACTGTGCCATCAAACGCCACCACTGTGCCATCAATTGTCACCACTGTGCCATGCCATCAAACGCCACCACTGTGCCATCAATTGTCACCACTGTGCCATGCCATCAAACGCCACCACTGTGCCATCAATTGTCACCACTGTGCCATTCCATCAAACGCCACCACTGTGCCATCAATTGTCACCACTGTGCCATGCCATCAAATGCAGTCACTGTGCCATCAATTGTCACCATTCTGCCATGCCATCAAATGCAGTCACTGTGCCATGCCATCATATGGAGTCACTGTGCCATCAGTTGTCACCCTGTGCCATGCCATCATATGGAGTCACTGTGCCATCAGTTGTCACCACTGTGCCATGCCATCAAATGCAGTCACTGTGCCATCAATTGTCACCACTGTGCCATGCCATCATATGCAGTCACTGTGCCCTTTAATTGTTGTCACCACTGTGCCCCATGCCACTGTGCTCATTGTCGCCTCTGTGCCCTTTTTCACTACTGTGCCCCATGCTGCCACTGTGCCCCATGATGCCACTGTGCCCCATGATGCCCCTTTCCCTGTTAAAAAAAACACTTACCTGACGCTTCCATGTCCTCCCTCGATGTCTTCTGCTGCCGTGGAGAAGCTTCAGCCAATCAGGTTCCTGATAACCAGAATCCCGGAACCTGATTGGCTGAAACGGCTGTCAGTCTAATGCAAGGACCGCAGGTTGCCTGCGCTCCGAGCATAGACTTCCGGGAGCCGGAGGGCGGTACTGGAAAAGCCTATCAGAGCCGCTGGCTTTGATAGGCAGTTCCCCTCAGCCAACCAGCTGCCGCTATTCAGGTAACCGGCGCCCTATGTCCGGTTATAGGAATAGACTAGGCAGCTGGCAACAACACACGTTCAATGCATTGAATTGAACGTGTGTTATTTGCGAGAGGGAGTGGCACTGCAGCGCCCTCTATAGACGGCCGCCAGAACTTCGGCTAAAATGTCAAAATGACATTTTAGCCGAATTAAAGTTCTTAAAGGGCCCGTTTTTTTTTTTGTGACTGCGGGAGGGGGGCGGCGCCCGTGCGCCCATATGGGCGGGCCGCCACTGTCCTCTAGACATCTACTGTATATGTCAGAATAGCATTAAGTATACATTTACTTCAAAGAAAAAAATGGCAAAAAGCTTGTTATATAACCAGCAAGAAAGGTGCATATGTAAGTGCAATCATAGAGTGTGCATTAATCAGCCAGCAAAAAGCCTCTTTCTAATGACTGATTACATTTATAAAAAAGGTGCCCAGATGCACAGATTTGCAAAACACATGGAAACCAGTCTCCACTTACAAGGAAAGATATAAAAATGGATTGAGATGTAGAATGTGAATAGTTTTTATGTCTGTTAGGTATGCGCTACCTGGGATATCAGGACAAATGCAATTTTCACAGCACGTAATGCTGCACACAGACACTATTGCAGAGGACTGCAGAGAGCAGTACAGCCCCAGAGCAGATAAAAGGAATTCCGTTTTTGTACAGTATAACTTATCATATGTCATACTTAATGAGCTTTTGAACTGGTTTTGTCTGTATATATTATTTTAAGTGAGTCTTTTGTGACTTGGAAAATAGGGGTTTACCTAGGACTGAGAGGTTAATCCACAAATGTCACAATATAGCACAATAATGATATGGAAGCCCATTACATTCATCTGTGATCTGTAATTAACTATGGCTTTCCTGAACTTTAACTTTGCAAGCCTATTAGTGCTATAAATTACTTGAAGGCAAAAGCTCTATTGAAGAGTGGGTTAAGGGTTTACCTGCAGTACAAATTATCTGAAGTGTATAGTCCCATGTGGAACCAGCAGATCTAACTTACCATGGAGCTGGTGAGTGAATAATGGGTAGTTCAAAGTTTTTTTATATATATATATCCAGCAGATGCATTGGTTTCCATCTCTGGTGATACCCTTTCTATTATAGCCTAGTTTTATTTATATAAATACACACAAATGTATATAGCCATTTTAAAAATGTTATGGTGTACATTACAAGAAAAAAAAAAAAACACAGATGAACTCCATGTTATGCCCTGGTAGGTTATGTAATTATTTAAATCAAACCACTGCTATGTCTAACCTACCCATATTCCTAACATTTATATTTACTTTGTGTAGAAATCTGTCCAATTGACTGCGGCTCTCATGGTGTCTGCATGGGTGGATCATGTCGGTGCGAAGAAGGGTGGACAGGACCTTCCTGCAACCAGAGAGCATGTCACCCTCGATGCTTGGAACATGGTACCTGCAAAGATGGCAAGTGTGAATGTAACCAGGGCTGGAATGGAGAGCACTGCACAATTGGTAAGTAGTAAATCTACTTAAGATATTTCCATTGTCATCTCAGTCATGCATTAACGATCACCTTCTACAAACTTAATCTTGTGAGGAGACCTAACCATTTGTGTAAAAACAATGGATCTTTCCATGTAACTTAATTCTCTTTATCAGCTTGCTAATCATTTGCATGCACAATGACATTTAACATATTTTATTCAATAAATACTAGTTTCATTGCATGAGAGTATGATGTTGTATACAGTCCTATTTTTTTATGATAAGGTTTATATAATGAAAAGTACAGTACCTTTGTCCTTCCTGCTTCTTTAGTAATAGGCTTTAGATTTTGTACTATACAATGCTGAGTAGCCAGTAGTTTAAAAAAAAAATGCTAGCATACAGCAAAAATAATGGTAACGGGGCTAGTTTGTATATCACATATATTTATACTAGTAACGGATTTTAAGCTTTCCTTTTCAGTGCTAGATGCTGTGTATGTTTGAATTTAAACTGTTCTTTTTACAACACAAGAAGATTTATAACACTAAAGATCTGAGCTAAATCTACAAAACACTATAGCACAGACACACACTCAGGCATCTTTTGATCAGTACAGTATATTATTAAGGCATACATGCCATTCCCATGAAATGAAAATTCAAAAACAACTTATCTTTGGAGGCAACCATTATCTCTTGCCCGAATTCATTTTTTGACTG
This sequence comes from Rana kukunoris, assembly GCA_029574335.1. NCBI lineage: Eukaryota > Metazoa > Chordata > Amphibia > Anura > Ranidae > Rana > Rana kukunoris. Next base: position 603,091,838 of record CM056049.1, read on the forward strand.
GTTCTTGATAAAATGAATATTTGTATATGAAGATATATGACGGGCTTATACAGTTATTTATACAACTAACTTAAAGAATAATATATCAGTGTCACAGTTCCGGAACCTGTGTAATGACTGTATTCAACCCAATGTTGTTCTACTGGTATAACTCTTCTGTGACATTGCAAAGTAGCAGCCATATATATATATATATATATATATATATATATATATATATATATATATATATATATATATATATATATATATATATATATATATATTTGGATATGGTTGTCTAAAGCAGCATATTTTAACCCTGGGTGACTTCTGAGTTCTTCAGGGATGCCTTGGAAAAATGCTTAAACATTGCCCCAAAGTACCCAAAAAGTGTCAACAAGCCAGCAAGTGGATCAAGCCTGCTTTTTTTTGTTATACATAACCATAAGTTTGGGCGCTGTGTGGATGACATTCTAACGATTGATGATGTCATTGATAATAAAGACATCAGGCACCTGTTGTTTGCCACTTCCCTGCCTCTCTCCTCCTGCATTGACATCACATTAGCTAAGTTAGGGATAGAAATTGAGGGAAAAAATTAACTCTAGAATCCTAGTCAGTACCAGCATGCAAAGATGCATTTGCAATAAATCACCCCTAATCTTGGGTGCCCTATGTGTGTTGATGCTTCTTTTTATTTTTGGCCCACATACTGTATTTATTGGCGTATAAGACTCACTTTTTTACCCTGAAAATAGAGGGTAAACTGTGCCTGCGTGTTATACGTGGGGGGCTGTGGAAAGTTTTTTTCCTGAAACTTCCCTCTTAAAGTTAGGGTGCGTGTTATACGCTTGTGCGTCTTATACACCGATAAATACGGTACATACTCCCAAATCTATCAAATTGTATTTTAGGTTTGTGCCAGAAACTACTGTAGAGGTTGTTTGATGACTCAAAACACTCATATGGCCACAGTATGAACTGCATTTGCAGACCCAACCTCTCCATGAGATCATATGTGACCTATACTTTCGGTGTTAACAGGTGAAACCCTGTAACCTGATAAGTGGCACATGATAATGTCAAAAACTGAACTTCACAATTGTGAAGTTGTTGCCACTTTAAAGAGTTTTTATTATTTGTATTCAATTTTGAGATTGGGTTCACTACTATAAAAGACGACTTAATGGGTTTAAGTGTTAACATTTTTTTTTCTTAATTGTACACCAGGATGAGTATTCAGGCACATAGTAATACTCAGTAATGTACTCCAAAAAAGGGTTTTTACACTAGGATAAATCCTATGCTTTTTATTTCTTTGGTGGGGGGAGGGAACTGGCCTCCGTATTTTGAATTGAACACAGTGAGAGATTTCAGCATGATCTTGTGTTCATTGTATAGCCAATAACCACTGTGTGCATGTGAAAGCAGAAGCTATTAATAGGTGATTGTAAATCAATGTAACACCTCCGAGTTTTGGTATTTGAAAATTCTATTTATATTGACCTCATATTTGTATACAACAGGATAGTTATTGCTTTCAAGCTGCTAATCCCATTCCAATACGTATAATACCATGGTACACCGTGGGGTTGATTTATCAACCGAAAAGAGCATGTTCACTTTCAAAGTGAATTTTCGCTCACCATAGTGAAAAAGGTGAAAGTGTACTTTGTAAAAAAATACCCAATTATTTACTAAGGAAAGAAAAAACAGGGCTTTTGCTTGCACATGATTGGATGATTTAAAGGGGTTGTAAAGGTTTGTGTTTTTTCACCTTAATGCATCCTATGCAAACAGTTGCTTGTATCGAATCTGGCCAATCTGGATTAAATTCAGGTTTGGAGGCATTGACTCACACATCACAGACCCCTAATAGACCAAGTTGTTCATAAACAGTGTCAGTTATAGGGTAGAAACAAACAATTTTACCATGACAGGGGTGCTTACAGTTGTCCTCTTTATTCATGTATGTAAAACCCTTTATCCTAAAGGTTAAAAAATGTTGTTGTATCTACTTTAAAAGGTTTCAGGAGTTCTGCTCTAATTTACTAGTCAAGTCTATGTAAATAGTGCATCTAAAACCCTGCGCACACACAGGCTGTATGTTGGGAGACAACGGGCAGTTAAAAAGCTCAGCGGGCGAGTTTGCCGATCTAACCTCACATGGTTATTACAGCAGCTCCAAAAGGAAAAATTGTAGTGTGTACCCGGGTTAACACTTATCTCTCCACAGATTAACAATACTGCTGTCAAAAAGTGCCTCCTTTGCTCCTCTACCTAGAGTGGAGACACCCTAAGATTAGAAGTGTGTTACTGGCCAGATTACCACGTGAAAATAAAGTTAAAAACAGCCTAATAAAAGAAATGAATGCAGCCATTGGAAAGCTACATTATAATAGTATTTGTGGATTTATTAATGCTTTAAATCTTTAGAGATCCTGCTAAAATAAGATACATTTTATTTTAGGTGCATTTTTCATTATATTTCCAATATTTGCGCTATTTTCCTAATCCAGTCCAAAATGATTCTGCATTTAAATATGAATTAATATGCAAATTAGCAAAGTGTAGCTGACAATGCAGCTATTTTTGTATTTTAAGAAATAGACCAGAAGGCTTTACTAGTGTAATGTACTTGTTTTGTAATCACCGGTGTATACATACGGGCAGATAATGTCGCAGTGGGATATGATTCGTGATTTATTAACCAGGGAGGACAGGATTTTGTATAGTTTGAAGAGTGACAGTTTTCTGCACTCCCTAGATTTGTTTTAAATAAGGTCTCCTCCTAGTTTTACCTTGACATCTGTTTGCAATGAGCATGTCTTTTAATGTTGGGGGACAGATTAGATGGCAAAGCTATATTAAGGCATGCTCTCAGAGGGGATATTTTGTGTGCAGTATTAATTAATGCAGGATTCTTATTAATATCCACTTTTCTCAGAGTCCCTCTTCTCTAGCAGCTATCAGTTAATTTACACAGTGCACTAGAAAGGAAACATAACTTTGCCTAATTACATAAATGTAGCATGTTCCAGTGCAATTACTAGCCAACATGTACTATAGAGGAAAAAAATAACTAAATATGTTATAAGTAAAAAACAAATAAAGTGATGTACATTTAATCTGCTCACACTGCCTAAAGAGAACCACCCAGCCATTTTAAACCTATAAGGGTCTATTCATACCAGCTGTGGTGGTACTGCGTTGGGTGGCTTTTCCAGCACACTCCCAAAAAATGCTTTGTTTCTTATGTGCTTGGTTCAAACCACCACGGTTGCGGTGATGTGCAGTCAGTGTGCAGTAAACCACATATGTCTATAGAAATGATGCACAGCTAGCATTGTCAGAAAGAGGCTGGAGAAAGATCAACAGTACAGCAAAGGGTAGTGGTGAGAGTAGGAAGAGGAGGGATATTCAGCATGTAGGTGTGGTGTTGAGATCAGGAATAGTTGGGGTTAGGTTTACAGGTGTGGCGGTAAGAGCAGGGAAGAGTAAGGGCTCAGCATGTAGGCATGGCAGTGAAATCAGGTGTGGTGGTGAGAGCAGGAAAGAGTTGGGGTTAGGTGTACAGGTGTGGTGGTTAGAGCAGGAAAGGGTTGGGGTTAGGTGTAGAGGTGTGGTGGTGAGAGCAGGAAAGGGTTGGGGTTAGGTGTACAGGTGTGGCGTTAAGAGCAGGGATGAGGAGGGGTTCAGCATGTAGGCATGGCAGTGAAATCAGGTGTGGTGGTGAGAGCAGGAAAGGGTTGGGGTTAGGTGTACAGGTGTTGTGGTGAGAGTAGGAAGAGTAGGGATATTCAGCATGTAGGTGTGGAGCTGGGATCAGGAATGGTTGGGGTTAGGTGTACAGGTGTGGTGGTAAGAGCAGGGAAGAGGAGGGGTTCAGCATGTAGGTGTGGTGGTGAAATCAGGGGAGGGTTGGGGTTATGTGTAGAGGTGTGGTGGTAAGAGCAGGGAAGAGGAGGAGTTCAGCATGTAGGTGTGGTGGTGAAATCAGGGGAGGGTTGGAGTTATGTGTAGAGGTGTGGTGGTAAGAGCAGGGAAGAGGAGGGGTTCAGCATGTAGGTGTGGTGGTGAAATCAGGGGAGGGTTGGGGTTATGTGTAGAGGTGTGGTGGTAAGAGCAGGGAAGAGGAGGAGTTCAGCATGTAGGTGTGGTGGTGAAATCAGGGGAGGGTTGGAGTTATGTGTAGAGGTGTGGTGGTAAGAGCAGGGAATAGGAGGGGTTCAGCATGTAGGTGTGGTGGTGAAATCAGGGGAGGGTTGGGGTTATGTGTACAGGTGTGGTGGTAAGAGCAGGGAAGAGGAGGGATTCAGCATGTAGGTGTGGTGGTGAAATCAGGGGAGGGTTGGGGTTATGTGTAGAGGTGTGGTGGTAAGAGCAGGAAAGAGGAGGGGTTCAGCATGTAGGTGTGGTGGTGAAATCAGGGGAGGGTTGGGGTTATGTGTACAGGTGTGGTGGTGTGAGCAGGGATCTTGACATCAACTTTGAACTTTGCTTTGTTGTCAATTTGGTTGGAAATGTTTGCCTATTTAGAAACATTGCCTGAATACGTAAACAACGCCATCAATAATTGTTTTAAAAAGACTGCTTATCTGGACTAGATATATTATATAAAATATAGAACAGGAACATGCAGTCACATGAAATGAAACTAATTTTAAGAGACATTTCAACAATGAATATTTATTTGTGTACACATTTTAGTAGAAGGCATTGTTAAATGCTTTCCTTACAAAATGATATGCTTGCCTTGTCTGCTTTAAGGGTGTAACATATATACAATGTATCTGTTCAATAAAGAGTATTCACAGTGACATTAACAGTCTTTCTATGATCACTCAGTAAATTGGAAGAAAACTAGTGGGAAGAATAGATTGGTGAATGTTCGATATAAATATCAGTTAGGTATACTCTGTTCAGCTGATCCTTGACAATATAAATACTTGGGCAACTTAAGATGTGAGCTGAAGTAAGAAACTGTATTGGCTTGGAATTGGTTTACTACAGTTAAATAGACTGTTCACTTTGTAAGTGCAGTTACTCTCTGCAAGGTAATTATCCTTAGTGAATGCGGTAAAGGTCCACTTTGCAAAGAATAAAAGGAAAATTAAAATAAAAGCAAAAAGCGTATTTGCTTGCACATGATTGGATTATGGAGTGCAACTGCACTGCAGTCTTTTAGTAAATCAGTCCCCTTAAATTGGTTCTAAAGGGAAAAGGTTTTTTACCTTAATGCATTCTCTGCTTTAAGGCAAGAAACCTTCTGCATTCTGCCTCCTCATTGGCTCAGAGTCAGCTGTTGGCTCTTGCTGCTGTCAATCACAGTCAGTGATGAGGGAGCGGGAACCAAACTATGCTCTATGTGTCAGTGGATACACAGACCGGGACTGAGAAACAAGCACACACAAGTGCCCCCATAACGAACGGCTTGCTGTGGGGGCACTCGGCAGGGGGAAGGGGAAAGGAGTGCAGAAGCGGGGGCTCGAGGAGAGGAAGGTTGGTGCGGCTCTGTGCAAAACCACTGCACAGAGCAGGTATGTTAGTTATTTTGATAAAAAAAGTCAAGCATTTACAATCACTTTAAGTCAATGTTATATAAGGGCTCAGCAGCTCTATAACCTACTCTCAAAGCACTCAAACTAAGCATAAGCCTTCTGTGCTCCACTTTCCAGTCTGGTTCTGATTTCAATGGTGTTTGGGTTGTTTTATTGAGCGACATTGATTTTCATGTACATTTAGTCAATTGAAATGGAAATGTGGCCTGAGAAAAACTGTAATTTTTTTACACTACAAAAGAGAAGCTATGTGTTATATATTGCAATTCCCTGATGTAAAGGGACAGCAGATCATTAATGATCACAAATGTGAGATTCTTTGTTTAGACACAAAGTTGACCATATATGTCTTTACATACCACCCCATCACCCTCATGTTGCCTCAGGGGATAGGATTCTGGCAGCATGAAACCTGAAAATGAAATGCACACATCGAGGGAATTGCACAAACAATGTGAAGTTTCACAACTATTATCGGTTTCAATAAGGTATTTGTCAACATCTACACTGAAATGAATAAGATATCAATTTCTGCAGAAAATGAGGACGGCTGTGAATTTTTTGCTTGCCATGTTTCTTTGACACCAGTTCTCCTTTGAGACCATTATATATGTTTAAACTGTGAACAACTGCTTTGCTATATGGGAAAAGCAATCAAATCAAGTTCTTAAAAGTGCATGAAACTGAAACTGAAATGAAACTTATGGGACACTCGTCACATTTTTAATAGCTTACTAAACTTCAAGTGTCAGACTTCCTAAAACGAAAAGGAAATTTTGAGTAGATGCAGATAGGTTAGATGACATGCTGTGTCTTTGTCTCTTATGATCCAGCAGTCAGAATAAGACACCGCTGCTAAGCCTGAACTAAGACACAATGACCTCAAACTGTGAGGATCTGAGAATTCCCAAAGATACATGTAAATTTCAAGCCTATTTCCTGAGGGGCGTAAAAGGTCAGCAGGTAGTTAAAGGGAAATTATAGTTATTTGCAAAAGGTATAATTTTTAGATATAACTGCAGTTTACCTGCTTTTGTTTGCTATGACATATACTCATAAAATAATTTTATAGGTAACTTTGTAGGTTCTCAGAAAATGAGAAGGAGAAGAACTCACAATGCCACATCCGTAAATTGGTGAGGAAAAACATAAAAGGTTACTCCTTACAGTAATCGTGGTCGGACTTTAAAGGCATGGAAACAATGGAGACATGGCGAAAAATAATATTTATTGAAAAACATACATAGTATAATAACAGTGTTCAATAATTAAAAATCATTTAAAATGATGGTTTGTAAAGTGAGCCCTTGTGCATCTACGCGTTTCGCCACAAGGCTTCTTCAGGACGATCAAGGTTCAAATAACAAGAAAGGAGAACAAGTCTCACTGTCTTGGAATGGACTACGCCTCATGTACAAATCTCCAGAAGTAGGAAGGTTTCCAAAATATGAAAGGCTTCCAGCAAGCTGTGGAGAAGATAAGCAGCGTGCAGTTGATTAACTATGGTAGAAAGGTGCTAGGCAGATAATCAATAATCTCAAGACCTTCGAGGATACGGAATATATAAGGCAGAATGCAAAGGGGTAAATCGCACAGAGCTGATTCTGATCATTGCAAAGATAACAAACTGTTGCATGCAGAAAGGAATCACACACGGATAGCCAAACTCCAAAATGGAAAACACACAGAGCTTTAATGCCCACTGGTGGGGTGTCATATAACCTACCTGGCAAATAATGCCAAAGAAAAAAATAACATGGATCATACAATGAGATAACCAGACCCCCCGGGAGACAGAGTCCTGCTGTGCACTTATACTATGTATGTTTTTCAATTAATATTATTATTTTTTGCAATTTCTCCATTGTCTCCATGCCTTTAAAGTCCGACCAACAGTTACTGTAAGGAGTAACCTTTTATGTTTTTCCTTTTGTAGGTTCTCCTTATTGTGTGCATCTGCATTTTATACAGTATAGTCATTATCCTTGGTGAGCAACCTGGAGAGTGTATTGTTCCCAAGATGTGTGTGTGTATATATAGCTATATATATATATATATATATATATATATATAGGGCCAGATTCAGGTAGATGAGAGCATCTTTGCTCTGGAGTAACGCTTCTCATTTACGTTACTCTGCCGAAATTTTAGGAGCAAGTGCTGTTATTCATGAAGCACTTGCTCCTTAAAGTTGCGGCAGCGCATCGCAAATGAGCTGGCGGAATTCAAATTGGGCGGGTACGGGGCGTGTATTATTTAAACTATGCGCGATCCCGCGGCGAACGTACTGCGCATGCGTCGAGTGTCAATGCATCCCAGTGCGCATGCTCCAAATTCTGTCAGTGAACGTCAATGACGTCACATCCTCATTCATGAACGTTTTACGCAAGCGACGCGATTTGTTTTTTTTCCGAAGCGATGACGACGCCTATACTTAACATAGGATACTCCACTAGGGGGCTGATTTATCTTTACGTCGCATATCGCTTCCGGAAACGTCGTAAAGACACTGCGTCGCGCCCGAAAAAGATCGTGAATTTCCGACTCCCGCTGTTTAACATATTTTTTCAGCGTTAATCAGCGGGAACGCCCCCGGCGCCATTTTTAAGTTGAAGTAACGATGCGATGGCGAAATTCAATTGCGCCGATCGCATCGGAACTCCAACCCGGCGTTTCTTGTTTTCTGGTTACAGAAAACAAAAACGCCGGCTTAAAGTGACAGAGCAGGAACAGGAGAGTTTTCGTAGCAATAACCTACATCTCTACAGACTCACAGGGAGAAGCTGACAGGCACAGTACAGATTTTCGTTTTATGCTTGATGATTTTACATTGTGGTACGCATAATATATGATTTGGGATGTTTTGGGCTTAATAAATAATTTTAAACGTTATCACACTATATGAGTTTTTTTACTTTATATGTATGCGGTTTGATCTTAAACATTCCTGACGGTGGAGAGTGCATCTTCCAGGATACACACAGATATACAATCCAGGCCCTTTTGATTCAGTCTTGTGGTGAGTGCATCCCCGACTGGGGACAAATTATCCCCCCACGTGGTGAACACCCCCTCTTTTGGTGAAAGGAGCACTTAATTAAGGACTGCTTTTTGTGTCTATACCATCTGCACTATCATCCTATTCCTAGAAGGTCTTCTGGACCCCTAGAAGATTCTCAGATTTGGTTCTGAGACTAAGCGCTGCTACAGTATTATATGTAACTTATGGACTCTTTTGAGGTCTTGACTTTTTAGTTTTGACTTGTTTAGGTTCCACTGTTCTATTGTACTGTTTTGTATATAAAGTGACAGTTAGGCTGGCGGATCAATGGATACTCCAGCCTAACTCTACCTGAATCTGGCCCTATGTGTATATATAGACTTAGCGCTGATCATAACAGTTATAGAGATGGGAAAGGGGTGGGGGGCAGTAAAGCAATTTATTTGTGCTGAACTGCTAAGCAGGAAGCACAGCATGCATATGTAATAGGCTCATTTAGCTGTCTAAATATATTAAAGACTGATTACAAATTAGCACATTACACAAATACATTAGCTTGTGTTTATTTACAGGTAGCTGCGAGCACACATTAGCATCTTTATCTTTCAATTAATAAGAACTCAATATTTATTTCAGGCATTTATATAGTTACAACAATTTATGCACTGCTTTACATTCACATGAGTCCCTGCCCTTAAGAAGTTTACAAACTAAGGTCCCCATCTCACATACAGTACATACTAGAGCCAATTAAAGTATAACTAAAGGCAAAACTTAGTTTTGGAGTGTGGAGAGGGATTAGAATGCTTGTCTGTGCCCCTGTAAAGAAGATTCACCCTCTCTGTCTGTTCTGTTTACCGTTGTCATTGAAAGTGAAGGTAAAAGAAAATCCCAAATTTTGGGTTGTTCCCAGAAAAGTAATAGAGGGAACACTAGTTCTGGTGACCAGGGGTCCCCAAGGAATTACCTTAATTTGCAGTAATTTCCTCCCACTTCTTGTTTGGCTATAGGACAGGAAGTGAAGGGAAATCTCTGCGATTGGACACAGATGGCAAAAATAGTTTGACAGGGGTTCTAACCCTCCCTTACTCTATCTAAAATGAAAAAAATAAGTTTTGCCTATAGTTCTACTTTAACCTACCAGCATGTCTTTGGAGTTGGGAAGAAAACCCATGTAAGAACAGAGAGAAACTTAATACAGTGGCATGGCTGGGATTTGAGCCAGGTACCCCAGTGCTGCAAGGTAGAAACACAGTTGCAATGAGGACGCCGGCCGGGGAGGGGGGGGGGGAGAGGAGTGGAGCCCCGGTCGGCGCGTTGCTGGAACTCTGGAGCAGGTAAGTGATTGTTTATTAAAAGCTAGCAGCTACACTTTTTGTAGCTGCTGACTTTTAATAAGCAAAAATATTGGCTGGAACACCCCTTTAAGTTCAGTTTCAGTGACATACAGCTTCTCCCATGATCCTCTGTTCTTACGCATCCCAATATGGCTGGCATCAGCCTCAATGACTTCAGTAAGAATTATTCAGATAAGGGCAGCTAGAATATTGTGAGGAGCTGCTCCCTCACCCCTCCAGCCAGAATAAGAATGAATAATACTGTAGTTTTGCAGACTAGGTATTGTGTATCAAATACAGTTTTCTAGGTTAGCAACAGATGTTTCGCTATTATTTTGTCTTTCTGTACTGTTTCTCCACAATAGTAGCTGGTCATTTTATAATAAAACATGGGACAAAAAATTCCATCAGTGAGAATGCACGACCAGATGCGTTTCCATTAGGCCATCCTAGTATAAAATTAGCTAAATGATGTTGGTGGGAAATGTATAGTATCTGAGAGATGTGAAATCACTTTACCATGACACACGTTAACTCTGTCTTTTAGCACTTCAAATAGATTAAAAAAATAAAAATCTAAATTGCAAATGTGTGAATTTGCATGAGGCGAAAAGCTGTCTTGTTTTGATTTGTCAACACCTATTTTTTTTTTAAATATAATAGGAAAAAAAAAGGAGTTTCTATCATTGGGATGGGTGTACATGGCCATCTGCTATGCCACTTGCCCGCAGCTCCATCACTTAACATACGAGACAGGCTACAGCTGTTTAATTGCTGCAGTGTTGAACAATTATCTATCTGCCCAAAATTTATATTTATATGTGTATGCATAGAAACCATGTGGTTAAACATAAGTGATCTAATTGTGAACTAATATCATTAAGCATTCATTAATTAAACCCCTGTGGAGTAATGAACAATAAAAAATAAATAAATAAAATCTTAGTTGGTTTAAATAAATGCAAGATAGCAGCTTGATTATTTTAATTAGCATGTTATTTGCAGGTTGCAGTTTCTTCTGCCATGCCAAAATTCCATAGGCGCCTTCGTACTGCGTGTGACACATACTGTACAGCATATTTCCTATGTGTTCTATTTTGCAGTAGTAGTTATTTTCCTTCACTGATGCACATGCTAGTAAAAGTGGTATGAACACCTCAAATGTGTGCTTTCTTCACCAGTGCAAATATATACCTTTTTAAAGCAGTGTATAGGCAATAAACCTCTTTGCTGCCTTTTTTCTTATTGTTATTGTTGTTGGGTTTTATGTCTTTATATTTCATTTGTGATTACTGTATTTATTGGCGTATAACACTCACTTTTTTACCCTGAAAATAGAGGGTAAACTGTGCCTGCGTGTTATACGCAGGGGGGCTGAGGAAAGTTTTTTTCCTGAAACTTCCCTTTTAAAGTTAGGGTGCGTGTTATATGCCTGTGCGTGTTATACGCCGATAAATGCGGTAGTTTAAGTCAGCAGTTACTTTTAGCTGCTATCCTATCCGTAGAAAAAGCTGCATGGCTTCCCAAAAAAAAGAAAGCTTTTGTTTTAGATGGTATTTTCTATGGGGGGGGGGTATTTTTTTCCCCTCCTCCAGCTGCATGGAGGAGGAGGGGATCGACTGATACTGAGAGCAGGTAACTGCCAGTGTCACTGATCCCATCCCTCCACTACCATCATTCCTCTGCCTGATCTCCCCTATCCCTCTGTCACTGATCCCACCACCCCTCTGCCTGATCCCAGCCATCCCTCTGCCTCTTATGCCACCATTACTCTGTCTGATCTCAGCCATCCCTCTGCCTTTGATCCCACCTATCCCTCTTCCACTGATCCCATCCATCCCTCTGCCTGATCCTAGCCGACCCTCGGCCTCTGATCCCAGCCATTCCTCTGCCTCTGATCCCAGCCATTCCTCAGCCTCTGAGCCCAGTCATTCCTCGGCCTCTGATCCCACCATCCCTCTGCCTGATCCCACCATCCCTCTGCCTGATCCCAGCCATTCCTCTGCCTGATCCCACCATCCCTCTGCCTGATCCCAGCCATCTCTCTGCCACAGATCCCAGCCACCCCTCTGCCTCTGTTCCTATCCCATCCCTCTGCCTCTGTTCCTATCCCATCCCTCTGCCTCTGATCCCAAACATCCCTCTGCCTCTGTTCACACCATCCCTCTGCCTTTGATCCCAGCAATGCTTCTGCCTCTGTTCACACCATCCCTCTGCCTTTGATCCCAGCAATGCTTCTGCCTCTGATCCCAGCCATGCTTCTGCCTCTGATCCCAGCCATGCTTCTGCCTCTGATCCCAGCCATGCTTCTGCCTCTGATCCCAGCCATCCCTCTGCCTCTGATTCCACCACCATCCCTCTGCCACAGGAGAAAAAATTTGTTTTTCTGCCGTTTTGAATTTTTATAAAAAAAGTTTTTAACCATGTGCACTTGCGCTGTAATCGTGATACATCATGATACAATTGATGGAATTGTGGACAGGGTAATCGTAATAAATTTGAATTGTGAGACCAGTGAAAATGTGCATTCCTACTATATATGACTGTAAACAAGTAATATGATAGGTTTCCTTGTCTTCCCACCAGTTTTTCTCATTTGTGAGAATGAATGGATATTTTCTTGCTTCAAAATTCTGAAGCAAGCGAACCCCCTTCATTCTAAATAATGGGGGAAACAAAAGTGCTGGTAGAAGGAAACATGTCACATGACCAGTTTAAGGTCACGTGACAACCCCCTCTATCCATCTACAAGTGTTCTCTGCAGTGCTTTAGAAAGCACAGAAAAACATCTGTATGACCTTGATATACCAGTGATATATAAATAGGCATTTAACTGTAATTAGAAAATGCAGACTTCTGAGTAGACCCATAAATGCTGATAGTTGACAGACTCTCATCACTCCAGCTGCCTATCCCTGAAAAAATATGTCTGTAAACAAGCCTTGTTTTCCTACATATTAAATGTCAACCTTTTACAGTGTTTATATCACATCTAATCTGATGCACAACTTAAAATGTATTTAGTGGCAGCCTCACAAAAACGGAGCACAATGCTATCTTCAGCTTAATGCCAACCTACCCTGGCATTGCCTTACGCAATAGCTATGTGTTATAGATTTAATAGTAAAGAGTTGGTGCCAAAACTCAGCCAAGTGTTGTCTTGGTGATGTGTCTGTAAAAATGTGAGTTTTCTGTTCTTTTTAGGGCAGTTGAGCTGAAAACAAACACAGCCATGATAAATAATCACTGTCTCATGAATGAGATACAATTGCTGCATGAAAAATAGTACTTTCCATCTGTCCAAATCTGAAAATGAGACAAGGACTGTGATTGGTTGCATGGAGAGACGCAAACATTTTTCATTGGCATGCTTTTCACACTTTGACCACAGGGCCATATTTAGATATCATGTGCCATAGACACACTTGAATGGTGACCACCTCTTATACGAGCACTTTCCCACAGGAATGTGCATGCAGTCTGCTTTACATGCCAAACTTCTTTTTAAACTGTACATACCGCCAGGATATATGGATGGGTTCACATCTTCTGACCCCACTTAAACTAACCTCCATGTGGTTCCCTTGCTAAATCCTTTATCCAGAGGTGAGCAGAAACTGGACACAATATAATAAAAATATTATCAAAAAATGTAGGGCTTCCTTTATTATTTATTACACTGCATATTGCATTGCACATGCATCTGTGTGTTAACGCACACTGTTTTGAGGCAGCCTATTCCTTTTGAACAGGCTGGCAATGCACCTTAACCACTTAAGCCCCGGACCATTTTGCTGGCCAAAGACCAGGCCACTTTTTGCGATTCGGCACTGACAATTTCGTGGTCGTGCGACGTGGTTCCCAAACAAAATTGACATCCTTTTTCCCCCACAAATAGAGATTTCTTTTGGTGGTATTTGATCAGCTCTGCAGTTTTTATTTTTTGCGCTGTAAACAAAGATAGAGCGACAATTTTGAAAAAAATAATATTTTGTACTTTTTGCTATAATAATTATTCCCAAAAATATATAATTTTGTTTTCCTCAGTTTAGGCCGATACGTATTCTTTTACATATTTTTGGTAAAAAATCGCAATAAGCGTATATTGATTGGTTTGCGCAAACGTTAAAGCGTAAAATAGGGGATAGAATTATGGCATTTTTATTATATATATTTTTTTTTACTAGTAATGGCGGCGATCTGCGATTTTTATCATGACTGTGACTTTATGGCGGACACATCGGACACTTTTGACACATTTTTGGGACCATTGTTTTTTACAGTGATCAGTGCTATAAAAATGCACTGATTACTGTGAAAATGGCACTGGCAGTGAAAGAGGTTAACCACTAGGTGGCGCTGAAGGGGTTAAGTGTGCCCTAGGTAGTGCTTCTAACTGTAGGGGGGTGGACTGTGTGTGACATGACATTGATCACCGTTTTCGATTACAGGAAGCTGTGATCACTGTCCTGTTACTAGGAAGACTGGGGAAATGCTTGTTTACGTTAGCATTTCCAAGTTTTTCCTCACCGTGACACGATCGCGGGTATGCCTGCAGACATCAAGTCCACAGGACCCACGGTCGGAGTCGGCGGCGGTGTGCGTTCACAATGCCGATTCTTAAATGGGACGTATATATACATCCTTTTGCGCAGCCGTGCAATTCTGCCGACGTATTTAGTCGTGCGGCGGTCGGCAAGCGGTTAAGCAAAGTAAAAATGAGCAGGCCCTTTTTATTAATTGCAGCATAACATAATACATTATGGTGCGCGGCAGCACGGGCGCACTACCTGCTACTGCAATAGTGCACTGGGTACCACGTTCACGCATTAACATGTGTGTTGTGGTAGAACACTGTAAAACACACATTACTTATTTGGGAAAATGTAGAGGGGCCTTGGTTCTGCCTTAGGCCATGTCTACAAGTGTTGTTAGGGTAAATTAATACTTGATTATCCCTCTGTACTGCAGTAGCTGTTATGAGATGGTTTTAGCAACCAAGCAGATGTATTTGTATCCCATGTTAACAGCTAGAGGTAGGTTATTGGTTGTTATATGCAGCTTTTGAACCATAATAGAACCAAAATTAGATTGATATATTTCGGCATGGTCTATGATCTTCAGGGAAACTAGACCACAGAGAGGTGTGATATGGCCACAGAGAGATGTGATATGGTCCCACATCAGTATTATGAGTAAAGCCGTGAACACACGAGGAGACATGTCCGATGAGACAGGTCCGACGGACCGTTTTCATCGGACATGTCTCCTGGGATGTTTTGGTCTGATGTGTGTACACAACATCAGACCTAAATCCCAGAGGACAGAGAACGCTGTGACGTAGAAGTCACCGACATGCTCTGACCAGGAAGTTCAATGCTTCCACGGCATGCGTTGAATCAATTTGACGCATGCGCGGGATTTCAGTCCGCTGGTTAGGCGTACTAACCAGCGGACATGTCCGATGGACAGGTTTCCAGCGGACAAGTTTCTAAGCATGCTTAGAAACTTTTGTCCGCTGGAAACCTGTCCGCTAGGCCGCACACACGATCGGACGTGTCCATGGAAACTGGTCTGCGGACCAGTTTCAGCGGACATGTCTCCTCGTGTGTACGCGGCCTAAAACGTTCTGCCTTTCATTTTAAAGGAATGTACAAAAGGCACAGACAAGAAATACTGCACTACTGTTTTGAGAATGCCAGTTGTCTGGCTGTTATGCTTATACAGAGGCTTCAGTACTTTGAGTCACTAAATCAGAACAGGTCAGCAATTCTGACTTTGCTCCAACTACAATTGTCTCTTGCTTATTCACAGTCATTAAGGGCAATGACTAACATATTCAGGAAGAGATGATCAGTGGCAGCCTATATTTTTTCTCTCTCTCTCTACATTTTTTTTAATTTAAAGTAATTGTGGTTCTGAAACTTGTACTATTCAAAAAAATAAATCAATATATAGCACTGCAGAATACCAATTGCTTCCATTGCAGTCTGCTAAAGGTGCCTGATCTGTATATACATTCATTTTATTGAAAATTATTATTGCTACAGCGTCATGGAAATTCATTTGCCAGGGTCATCCTTGGTTATGACACAGCTGCCTCCTGTAAGCGGTGCTCTCACCTAGATAGTGAAAATTGCAGATTGGTCTACAATAACGTGTCTTGCATTCCCCAGGAGTAGAAGTCTGATCTCACTTTAGAAGAAGAGCCATACAAGATGTGTGTATTTCAAAATAAGTGATTATGTCAGAATAATGCCCCTTAAACTACAGACTCGTCAATTGCGAATGTAAAACTGCATGCACTTTATACCCCAAACTATCTGCATTCATTTTATTATCAATACTGCTGTGGACTTTACTGAAATCTCCCTAATAGAAGTCAAAAGGACTTGTTAAAATGTCATTATGTTAGCCAGATAACATTCATTTCAGAATTTAAGGTTAATGGCTGCCATAAGTTAAGGAAATTAAGTAAACTACAGGAGCCAGAGAAGCTAATATCAAGTGTTGACATATAGCATCTGCTAGCAAGAAGATTTTTTCATACACAATATGTCTTTATTTTTATTTATTTTTAAATAGATATGTATATAAATGTACCAGAACTGTTTTATTATTACACAAACATATATGATTCCTGGTTTCTATCCCTTTAATACCTTTGGTATAATAACTTTTGCGGAAATGGGAGCAAGCTCTCGATACACCTGGAAGTGTATAAAAGTGCATGTTACAATGTGTGGGATTTGCAGCACCTAAAGCTAAGTATGGACAAACCTTGGAGCCAGAGGCGTAACTAGAACCTTCAGGGCCCCGGTGCAAGAAACCATGAAAGCCCCCCCCCCCCCCACAGGCCCATAGCAGTGTAGTTAGTAAAGAAAGTCATACGCTTGGGCAGGCATACACATGTATACAATATATGTGTGTGTATATATATATATATATATATATATATATATATATACATATATTTTGTTACATTTCTGAGTGCAGATCCTCCTTGCATCAGGGTCCCCAGAGAGCCAATTCCTTACATCAGGGTTCCCAGAGCGCCCCACCATACATCATGGTTCCCAGAGCCTATTCCATACATTAGGGTCCCCAGAGAGCCCCCCATACATCAGGGTCCCCAGAGAGCCCCCCACATACATCAGGGTTCCCAGAGAGCCCCCCGCATACATCAGGGTCCCCAGAGAGCCCCCCACATACATCAGGGTCCCCAGAAAGCCCCCCACATACATCAGGGTTCCCAGAGAGCCCCCCCATACATCAGGGTCCCCAGAGAGCTCCCACATACATCAGGGTCCCCAGAGAGCCTCCCACATACATTAGGGTCCCCAGAGAGCCCCCCATACATCAGGGTTCCCAGAGAGCCCCCCAATACATCAGGGTTCCCAGAGAGCCCCCAATACATCAGGGTTCCTAGAGAGCCCCCATACATCAGGGTCCCCAGAGAGCCTCCCACATACATCAGGGTTCCCAGAGAGCCCCCCACATACATCAGGGTCCCCAGAGAGCCTCCCACATACATCAGGGTCCCAGTGAGTCCCCCAAATATCAGGGTCCCCAGAGAGCCTCCCACATACATCAGGGTCCCCAGTGAGCCCCCCAAATATCAGGGTCCCCAGAGAGCCTCCACATACATTAGGGTCCCCAGAGAGCCCCCATATATCAGGGTCCCCAGAGAGCCTCCCACATACATTAGGGTGCCCGGAGAGCCCCCCATATATCAGGGTCCCCAGAGAGCCCCCCATATATCAGGGTCCCCAGAGAGCCCCCCATATATCAGGGTCCCCAGAGACCCCCCCATATATCAGGGTCCCCAGAGAGCCCCCCCATACATCTGGGTCACCAGAGGCCCCCCTTACATCAGGGTCACCAGAGAGCCCCCCCATAAATCTGGGTCACCAGAGGCCCCCCCATACATCAGGGTCACCAGAGGCCCCTCCATACATCAGGGTTCCCAGAGAGCCCACCCAATACATCAGGGTTCCCAGAGAGCCCACCCAATACATCAGGGTTCCCAGAGAGCCCACCCAATACATCAGGGTTCCCAGACTTAAACACCCCCCCCAGAGCTTCCCCTGTACCTGGCTGGCTGGCTGTGCACCTCCAACCCCCAGCACAGGGGGAGGTTTGAGGTGGAGATTGGCAGTTCTATGATGTCCATTTGCATGGGGATCGTCCTGGGGCTTGTAATTCTCTTCCTGGATCTGTACAGTGGAGAGGGGAGGGGCCACTGACCCGAGCAAATCACTCTACACTGAAGAGTAAAACTTGTAGCTGCCCGGGTCAGAGGCTCCTCCCCCTCCACTGTACACATGCCGAAGGAGAAAAACAAGCCCCAGGGAGATGCCGCAAGCACCATACAGCTGCCGAACGCCGCCTCCCGCTCCCCTCACTGCATCCCAAACTAAAAGCCAGAGGTGCAGGGGGAGATGCCGGGTCTTGGGCCCCCCCCCCCCACAGCGTCAGAATGGCAGGGCCCAGTCGCAACTGCGACTGCAGCAACCATGAAAGTTCTGCCACTGCTTGGAGCCTGCATTGTAGTTCTTTAGCCTATTTCATAAAGTTACATGGCTTTATATTGGTATGGTTGACTAAAGACATCAGTTCATCCAGTTCAACGTGTGTGCGCGCGCGTGTGTCTCTATTATTTCCCATTTCCTTCTATATTCCCTTTTGCAAAAATTATCATCTAAATGGTTTTTAAAGTTATTGACATTCTCTGGTGACACCACCAACTGTAGAGGGGAGTTCCACACATTTACCGCTCTAACAGTAAAGAACATTCTACATAGTTTAAGCTTAAACCACTTCTCGTCCAACTTCATTGAGTGGTCATGTATCTTGTTGAGTGACTGAGACTGAGATGTTTTCTCCCTATGCTAGAATCACTGTTTAGATATCTGTATATTACGTTTAATGTTTGTTGTTGTTGCTCATAATTGAGATACTCCAGCCCCTTATTAGTTTTGTTGCCCTTCTCTGGACTCTATCCAGTTCCAGCACATTCTGCCTGAGGACTGATGACCAGAACTGGACAGCGTACTCAAGATGTGATCAAACCAGGGTTTTGTAAATGGGTCTAATCTCTTCAGTAAACACCCTTTTTTAATTCATGCTAATAGTTTGCTAGCCTTGCTTGCTGCAGCATCACATGCTATTGCTGAGCCTGTGATCTACTAGACACCCTTAGCTCAAAATTCCAAAACATACAGAAGATATGCTATTTATCACCACCCTTTGGATGTGCTCCTGTAACCAGTTTTCTATCCAGGTACCTCAATTTGTAAAATAAGCATTTATGGGGTACGGTATCAAATGGTTTGGCTACATCCAGATATGCTCAGTGGCCTTCCTGTATCCAAATTATAGCTAAATTCCTCATAGAATGTTAATAGGCTAGTTTGGCAAAAACAATCCTTTATAAAACCTTGCTGTTTATGACTAATGATACTATTTTCATCAATAGATTTTTGGATATAATCCCTTATCATCCTCTTTAGATAGTTTAAATACTATTGATGTTAGTCTGACTGGCCTGTAGTTTACATTAATGAATCTTGGCCTTTTTTAAATATTTGTGCCACGTCAATCAGCTGGTACCATTCCAGTCATTACTGTACTGAACTGCTGTCATGCTGAAATTCATATATAAAATATGACCTACAGTATTCTACATGTTAAAAAATATGTAATGACGCTGAGTTAATCTTGTAATCCAGGTATCCAAATTAGTTGATGGACCTTTCAATTCTCTGCAGTAGTGAAAATATATAAAGACTCACTTCTGTCTGCTGTTTGAACAGTGAAGAAGGAACAGCCTACCAAAAAGGTCACATCTTGTTCTCAGATTAATAGTACACTTTAGATCAGCAGCACAAAAGTTGTCTCTATCTTTTTCTCTTGCAGTATGAGTTCTACTGGTTAGTAGGGATGAGCGTGTTCATTACCTAGTCCAAACCTACCTGAGCAAGCCCGCCAGGAAGCATTTACCTGTACTGGGTCCATTATCTGTGACCAGGGCATTTCCCGCTCCTCAGCATCATGAATACAAAAGGGCATATGTGTCATTTGGCTGTAGGGCGGGTAACACTTCAGTCACTTCTGACTGGCGCAGTACATTAATAGCTTCCTAGTGGGCTAGCACAGGTGGGTTTAGACTAGAACCAGGGAAACCCAAGCTCCTCCATACAAGAACTTGTAGTAGTATTATTTAAAATGCATTGAATTATTTTTAATAATAACAATACTCGATTAAAGGATGTGTTTATATATGCTTGGATTTCAATTTCAAGCTACAGTGATTGTAATTCCTTGCAGTATATGAATGTAATAGTGTTTATATTCTAGAATAACGCATGATTACCTGCATTTAGTCTTGAGGTCAAAAGCTGTGGTAGGCCTTTTGGTTGAGGTTACCAGTCACTCTGTGCAAGTTGCAAACTCTGGAGTCAGCAAAAGTGCCCACATCACCACACTTCATCCTCCATGTTTGACAGTTGGTGTAACACACCATTCACGGCTGAAAGAAGGGCTTACTTTATTTGACCACTGTGAAGTTGTACATAAAGCATTTGTACTGTAAGGTGCCTATTTTGTAAGCTGTAGAAATGTACCTCCTGATACTGTTGTGGCTTTGGGAGTGTTAGACCTGTTCTTGTCAGAGCTTTCCTCAATTTCAAAATTACTTTTGTAGCTGTTGGGGTCTGTGCTCCCTGACACCTTGGCTTGCTTTGCAATGACTTTAAAGGAAATACCTACACCTTTAAGGTTTATATTTGACTCTCTGTCTGTCTTTGGTAATTGCCTGTTTATGTTTATTATGAGAGCACTATACTACTTTCTCAAATGCAATATTGTACATTTTTTTTTTAATTTCAAGCTATTTAAAGGTTTTAAAATGGTTTGACATCAATCTATCTATGGTCATCTAAAGTCATGGTCATGGTCATCATGCAGAGTTTTCTTCATTATTGCAGCAGCTGACATAAAGCTGTACATGCTGTATTTATTAACCGTTCTGACATCTTTGATCCTTGCCCTGCTGGGATCTTTACAGATGTTTGCTGGGATGATGTCAGATTCAAATATTGACGCTCACTCTTGTGTGATTAACAATTTACCTCAAGCAAGGCTTAGCTCGGTTGTTCTGTGCATGTGTGGAACTTTTGGATAATAGTAGTTGAGTAGAATATTTCCATTGCACACGTTCCTGGAGTGGCATGAAGCAAGTGACACCATCCAGCTGAGAACCAGTAGCAACACAAGTCAAAGGATATATAACCAGCACACCATAAATACTCAAATAACCTCCCAAAATGTATTTAATCATCACCTCACAGTAGTAAATTCTGAAATTTTGGGCCACGCAGGACCCCTTCACCAGGCATGTGGTTTTTGGATGATGTCCATTGTGGGCAGAAGTAGGGAAGATAAAGAAGCTTCTCTGATAAGTCCAAAATAGCTTCAGGAAGAACAAGAGAAATGCGGGCTATAATTTTATTATGGGTAAGTTGGCAACATTTTCCCGACTGACCTATCAGATGAATTAAAGCAATGGGGTTTGTGATTCATTTGTTGGTAGAAGGAAGAAATTACTTCTACTTTATATATATCCGCAACAACTAGAAAAATAGTGGTGTTCTAAAACGTTTCACTGCTGGTGTATGTATATTTATATATGTGTATATATATATATATATATATATATATATATAATTTATATATATATATATATATATATATATATTATATATATTATATATATATATTTGTATTTATTTATTTGCTTCATCTGTTTAATATATGCATGTGGAATATTGGAGGTCACGCACTATTTCTATATAAATGGATGGGTGATTTTACACAAATCATAAAACTCCAAGGTGACATCTAATGTCCCTAATGTTCTTTCTGTTATGTACACAAGTGTATATTACTCCCTCCAAGCACAAACATTGCTCCTTATGAAATGTAATGGCAAAAATATTAAATGAAAAGGGAAAGTGAGTTCTGAAATGAAATTGACTTACCTATGTCATGGTATAGATCACATGGCATACCAAGTATCAGCAGTGGCTTTTAATGGAGTTTTTACATTTTAGAAGGCACCCTTTCAAGTTTTCATGGCTCTTTAGAACTGCTGATATACTAATAAACATAAAAACAATGGCAAGTAATTGAAAGTAATTGAAAACTCACAACCACGTGCTAATAATGTTACCTACCCTTCATAATGGGTTGCTATGGTAGCATGTTATAATTGGCTTTTAACAGGGAGATATATATATATATATATATATATATATATATAGAAAGGAAAGTAAAACAGCATTGTAAAGTGACAATACTATTTGAATATAGTGTGTGTTGTTTAAAAAAAATGCATTACTGACATTTTTGAGCATTAATAGGGGTTAATAAGATCCCCTGTGAAATCATTAAAGCAAATTGAATTTATATGGTGTCCTGACTACAGTTACAAGGTTGTGCAAGAGAGATGCAGCCATAGTCATTTTGAAATACATCTTTGGGCGGAGAGATTCCATTTAATGTTGCCTAAGTTATAAAGTTAATCTTTGCAGATTCCACTGAGACTCTTTCTTATCTGTTGTCATCAAGCTTGGCTGTCAGGACGCCTCTCCCCAGTAGGAAACACAGGGCAGAGGCTCTCATTAAAAAATAAATAAGTGGTGATGCACTGAAGCATGGTAATATGCTACTGGTTATTGCACTGCTTTCATAATGAACCTTTACCACTCCACCATCCACCAATTAATTTAATGACAAAATTAATTTCATTGAGATCTATGTAGCTGCTCCAAAACGGCACCTCATCTTTCTGTGAATATACGTTGTTTGTGAGAACAATGACCCCAGTGATTTGTAGGTAGTTAAGTTTAACACCATCCCAACAAACCAAATAGCAAACCATGCTGCCTGCAGTTTATAGATATAATAGCAAGGAGAGTGTCATTGTATACTGTATTTTTAAGTAATTGACTGAAAATGCATACAGTATTGGGTATGCTTATCCCCTAAATAAAAATAAAAATAGCGCTTTTTTAAGTAGCTTCTCAAAGTGCTTTACAATAAAACAGAAGAAATACATAGGATAACATAAAAAAAAGGAACAATTTTGTGAAAGCTTGTCGAAAGAAATACATTTTTAGAATTGATTTGAATGAGTATAGGGAGGATGATTCTCTGATCTTCTCTGGAAGTAAATTCCAGAGTTTTAGAGCAAAGCAGGAGAAGGCTCTGTCTCCCATTGAGTGTAGGCAAGGAGAGGGGACATACAGAACACCAGAATTTAAAGAGCAGAAGTTCCTGGGGGAGGGGGGGGAGATGATAAAAGTCCAGAGAGAGATGATGGGGTGCCAAGCCACAAAGAGCCTTATAGGTTAGAGTCTATTCAAAACCTGATGGGTAGCCAGTGCAAGGACTCTAGCATAGGGGTAATATGATCATTGGACCAGATCTGGTCAGGATTCTGGCTGCAGACTTTTGAACATATTGAAGTTGATTAATGGTGGATATAGAGCATTTTAGTAGCTGGGAGAACACAAATGTATGTATCAGCTTTTCATCTACAGTGTATGAAAGCATAGGACGCAACCAAGCAATGTTTCTCAAGTGGACAAAATGATGTTCTGACAACGTTTTGTACTTGTGGATCAAAGGTTAAACTAGCAATAAAATATCACCACTAGTCTGTTTAATTTAAACTGAAACTCATGTACAGTGCCATCTATAGATACGCTATTAGGACTAGCCTTGCATAATTGATGAGGGTGCCAATAAGCATGACATTATCAAAGTTTAGTAGAAGGAAATTGTGGGCCATCCACGTTTTTATGTCACAAATACACTTAGATAGGGAAGCAGCCAAAGTAAAATCTGGTTTAGTGTGAATGTGGTTTATGGCATTAGGTCTGTGATAAGGACACAGGTTTTCAGAATTACAAATTTAGAGAAACACATAACCATATGCTTAAATAGGCATGGCAATATTGAATATCCTCTAGTGTGTTTCCTTGCAATGGAAGATTTGAAATAAAAAAGGGTCATTGTTGCCACAGCCAACCATAGCACGACCTTTTAAGTTGTATGTTTTAACTCCTAAGTGCACTTTAAGGGCCTCAGCTGTGGGAACTTTGGGCCAGATTCAGGTACAAGTATCAGAGATACACTACGCCGCCGTATTTCACCTGGCTCTACGAAGAATTCAGGTAGATTTCGGCCCGTAAGGTACGGCGGCGTAGTGTATTTCTCGCGGCGGAATCGAAATACACGATTAGGGGGCGTGAAGCATTTAAATTAGGCGCGTCCCCGTGGCGATCGAACTGCGCATGCTCCGTTCAGAAATTTCCCGCCGTGCATTTCGCGAAATAACATTGTTACGTCATTTTTTGTTTTAGTAGCATAGTTTACGTACATTCCTATTCCCGGACGACTTACGTAAAAAATAAAAAAAACGCTGAAATTCGACGCGGGAACGACGGCTATACTTAACATGGGCCGTCTAACTATAGACCAGCTAATAGCTGGAATAACTTTACGCAGCAAAAAGATGACTACAGATGCCGTAAGAGATTGCGAAGGACGCTCGTAACTTCGTGGATTGTCGGAAAAAGCTCATTTGCATACCCCGACGCGAAAAACGACGGGAACTCCACCCAGCAGCCGCAAAATTATTGCAGCGTAGATCCGAAGGCGTACAAACACGTAAGCCAGACGGATTGAAGCCTGAAGCCGTCGTTTCATGGTTTTAGGATTTAGACTAATAAAACGACGCGCGTAATTTGAAAGTACTCCAGTCTAACGCGAGATAGACCGGAGTAAGGGCTCTGTGAATCTGGCCCTTTGCTCAGAAAAGGCAGGTAAAGTGCAAAAGGCTATTTTTCTTTATTGCCTTGCAACTGATTCCCTATCACTGACATGGACTTGCCAGACAGGCGAAGGGAGAACCCATGCACTGGATTCATAAAAGATAAGCAGATATATTTTTACACTGCCACTATACCTATACATATACATCAGGTATACTTTTCTCTCCAGCAAGGATAATTGTGAGCGACTCTGAAATGACATCATCACCAAATACCATTAGCAATCTCTTGAAACTAGCACTCTTGGGGTAGCAGCGGGTTAGTTGAGCTCACAATGCAGACATACCTACAGTATGAGACTATAAGCACAAGAATTTCTAGGCACCATCACATACACAGAGGTGCACTATTTTTCAGGAGGAATTCTAGTGAAGAGATATATATTTCAGTGTACTGATTAGGCACAATTAGCATTTTAAATGTTCTCTATAACATTATTATTATTATACAGGCTTTATATAGCGCCAACAGTTTGCGCAGTATTTTACAACATCGGGGAAGCCCGTACAATTACAATACAATACAGGAGGGATCAGAAGGCCCTGCTTATTAGCGCTTACAATCTAGAAACATGGAAAATATTCACTTTTTGAGTCCATTAATTTTTTGTAAGCAAAATGTATTATTTTATTTCAGACATACACCTCTGCACCAGTGCAACACGTAAGGCATTATAATTCACTAACGCAAGTACGGAGATAATAATAATAATAATAAAGGCCAAAACTGCATTTTATATTTTCTACCAACCTCTCCGCCTGGTCTGGTGTTGCCGGTGTGCCCAATAATACTGACTGTGATTAGAATACTTTAAATATCCTATGTACACTTTTTTTTAGCACTAAGTGAATATATTGTTTCCAACTAAGCAGTTTACGATTTCTAGTGTCCATATTGTTTGTGTATATATTACAATGAAATGTCTTCTTTTGTTGTTAGCCGTTCTATTCTTGTCCTAAGTTGCATTGCTACCTGCTGCATAGCGTATTGTTTTAGCCTAACATCTGGGATAGCGGTGCATCACAAGACAGCGCAGCATGTTTTGAGCTGATAATGGCTCTGAGACAGGTTTTGCTAGAGCTGGAGTCCCCAGACATGCTCACAATACAATATGTGCTTCCTTGTGTGTTTCTCCTGGTAAAATCCACATTCACAAAAGTCTCCAGTGAGTCCTGATACATTCCAATGGCATATGTGTAGTCGTGTTTTCCTGCTGCCCATTACAATACCCCCCCCCCTTCATTTTTATGACTGTGCTATTCTCAGGCCTCCTTCTCGGTGTGCCTATTAGTCTTCGTCTTATGTCTCCCCTTAGTGACTACGCTCCTAATGCACTTATTGAGTCCCTGGTAATTACAGGGAATAAAGCCACAGGATTATATTCACAGAGCAGAATGTGAAATTTTGGAGCAGACCTGGTAATGTTATAATGCACCCGAGTACATGGCGTTTATAATTAGGTATTATGACTCCTCAGAAAATAAGAGCAGCATTCTATATTTTTTTTTAGCCCTATTATTCAAAAACCAGTAAGCAGCTTTCAGAACTGTCATTCAGTATGATTTTCCCCCGAGGACTTGGTTGTAAAAGTGTCATGTTTGTTAGGAGTGTTTGCATGTAACCTTAATGAAATGTGCATTTGATTTCTGCAAGTGATTTGTAAATTTTAAATGTTCCTATATATGATGATTTTGTTGTATCTTATAAATCTGGGGTTTGCCCGTGATGTTGTTTTTTTCTGTCTGTTCCCATGTTTAGCCCTAATTATCTCTTTGAAGCTTATGATGTCATCTTATAAAGATATAAACAAAAATCCTTTTTTTTGCCTTGAATATTTGTAAGCAGATACTCTAATTCAAGGGTAGGCAACCTCAGCCCTCTAGGTGTGGTGAAACTACAAATCCCATCATGCTTCTGCCTCTACAAGTCATGCCTGTGAGTCTTGTAATGTATCATGGGACTGGTAGTTTCAAAACAGCTGGAGGACTGAGGTTGCCTACCCCTTCTCTACTTTGTGTGCTTGCAAACTCAATGGGGGTTATTTATGAAAGGCAAATCCACTTTGCACTACAAGTGCACTGCAAGTGCACTTGGAAGTGCAGTCGCTGTAGATCTGAGGGGAAGATCTGAAATGAGGGGAAGCTCTGCTGATTGTATAATCCAGTCATGTGAAAGCTAAAATTTTGTTTTTTTATTTTCCTTGCATGTTCCCCTTAGCTCTACATTGAGTGCAGTTGAAGTGCAAAGTGGATTTGCCTTTAGTAAATAACCCCCCATGTGATGCTTTTCAGAAATTAATATATGAAGGATTTGTATAGGCATGACCCAAGTTTACCTCCAGAACCCCTCTCTTTCCATGTAGATCATGTCCCAGCCCCTGGCATGCAATTAAAATGATAGCTTCAAGTAAAGGGGGAATCTGTTATTTCCTTAGGATCCCTCTACAGAGTATCCTAAATGATCTATGGATCATTTCATGTCATAATCCCCATGAAAACAACGAGCTTCCAGAAGCATTTGCTTGGATTATGTGAGAGACTAGAATCCAGCATACGTTCCTACAGAGAAACACAGGGGTTGATTTACTAAAAGAGACTATGCACTTTGCAAGCACATTCATTTTCTCCAGAGCTTAGTGAATGTGGTGCAGCTTCACTTTGTAGAGAATACCCAATCAGGTGCAATAAAAAAAAAAAACAGCATTTTCTGTCAAATAATTGGATGATGAATATCAGCAGAGCTTCACCACATTCACTAAGCTCTGGGTAAAATGTGTGAAATTGCACTTGCAAAGTGCACTGTCTATTTGACTTTTGTAAATCAACTACACCACAGGTGTCAAACACAAGGCCCGCAGGCCGAATCCGGCCCCCCAGGCTATTTCATGTGGCCCTAGCCCTCCTCTGGTCCTCTTCAAGACCATTACTTTCTGCTCTTAAACAACGCATCCAGCTTCTTTACAGCAGCAGCATAAGAAAATGGGGTGCTCTGTGATGTAAGGGAGAGTAGGGGACTCAACTTCTGATGGTGGGGTGGCTCTTGACATCTCTTGTAAAGGGGAGGGGATGCGCTGGACACCTAATCTTACAGATACAACCGGCCCTTTTGAGGGCAATTATAATGCTAATGCGGCCCTCGTGATATTGAGTTTGACACCCCTGAATTACACCGTTTAGAATAGATGCAATGTCATTTTGCATTTACCAGTGCGATCTCGGTCCAGAGAAAACACATAAGCAAAAGCGTATTGTCCAGATCTTAAAAATGTGTTTTAAAATATTTGTTTTAATATTATGAACAGCTGTAGTTTTTTATTTGTAGCATTACATATCATTCTAAAAGTACCCTTTTTATTGAGCAATACACCAACACTAAGTAATGCAGACAGGAGTTTAACATTAGCAATAATAATTTCTGTGATATCTTGGGTAATTGTCCCATAATTCTAAGCAGATATGCCACTGATTTCCAGGGCTGAAATTCTTCCTAATAACAATTAGATTGTTAAGTTTATCTAGTAATCATTTTTAGGATTCAGATGTGCATAATCAAGTACAGTATGATGATTTCCCCAACAGTTGATTGGTCATAAACTGTACAGGAAGCCATGCCATTAAGAAAGACTTGGAAGCTAAATAATCAGAGTAAATGTTCAGCTTTGAACATACTAAAAGCAAACTATCGATATGAAAACAGTGTCCATATGAAACATGATAGATGTAAGTCTAGCTAAAGTTTTTTTTTTTTTTTTTAAAAGAACAGAGAAGGATAAAAAACAAAACAAAAAAAATGTTGTTTTTTACTACTATCCGGGGCTTTATTAAAGAGATTTTTTGTTGCTTTCTGTCTGGATGACAATGGTTCTAGCAGACAAGAAGTGAGTAAATTCTGCAGGGACAGAAAGCAGTAAATATTTCCTAAAGCGTTATTAAACCCAAAAGTAAATATTTATTACTGTATATTGCAGCTTACCAATTCTTAGATGTGATGGCTGCATAAGTTTTGTTTATTTTCATACAAAACTATTTTCATATATATTCATCTGATGGGTGGACCAGTTAGGCCCCTTTGAGCAGGCGCTATGTGCACCTCTATGGAGCCACGTATGTCAGCGGTGACATGCCCCCTGACAGCGGGTCGAATGTCAGCGGGCATGTCACCGCTGACATCCGACCCGCTTCGATTTGCCAAAGTGTGACGGAGGAAAACTACTTTTCCATCCGTCTGGTGGATCGGGTCGGACTCTACGGTCCGTCGTCATCCGATCCCCCATAGGGTAGAGCGGCGCTCTGACAGGTCGGTCCCTGCACAGTGTGCAGAGACAGACCTGTCATCTGCCTGCTCAGCGGGGATGGACGGAGCTATTACTGCTGAGCAAAGCGGAGCCCGCACACGGATCCACCCCATGTTAAAGGACCTTAAGTCTGTTGTTTTTCACACACTCAAGCTCTCCAGCAGAATGTATCAGTTTACATAGATGAGGCAAACCACTGGCAGGAGTAAATAAAATAATCAGCTTTGATTTAATAATGCAAAACCTTTATCCCAAAAGGTAAAAAAATAAAAAATAATTGATGTAACTGATTTTAATGAGTAAGCTGGAGTTTGGCTTCAATTTGTTAGTGCATCTAACACTCCCCTTCCCCAAGACTGACGGTGTTGTTATCTGCTGTGCCTCCTGTTATTATTCCTCCAGAATTGTGTTTCACTAATACAGCAGGTGTGTTACTGGCCATATCACCAGATGAAAACAGAGGGAAAACAACTAATGCCCTGTACACACGATCGGTCAATCCGATGAGAACGGTCTGATGTATTTTTCCATCAGTTAACCGATGAAGCTGACTGATGGTCAGTCGTGCCTATACACTATCGGCTAAAAAAACGATCGCGTCAGAATGCGGTGACGTAAAACACAACGTCGTGCTGAAAAAAATGAAGTTCAATGCTTCCAAGCATGCGTCGACTTGATTCTGAGCATGCGTGGATTTTTAACCGATGCACGTGCATACAAATAATCGTTTTTTTTTCTTTTTTTTTATCGGTTATAAAACAAGTTTCAAATGTTTTAACCGATGAATAAATAACTGATAGCACCCACACACGATCGGTTTGGTCTGATGAAAATGGTCCATCAGACCATTCTCATCGGATTGTGTGTACGCGGCATAAGAAAGGTAAATAGATGCAGACACCACAAATATTGATTGGCAAGCTGCAATACAATACATTTTTGTTTTTTGGGTTTTTCCCTTGCTTAAAGGCAAGACAACAAAAAACTGATTTATACTCAGTTCCTGCCTGATGAAACTGTGCTCATCAGGACAGCAGTAAAAATCCAACTAGGATTCTAATCCTATCCAACTTCATGCAATAGTAAGAAAAAGTTCCATCCATACTTTAATAATAAAAGTTAACCCAAATTTTAAATGTTGGGCTTAGGGGTTGCCTTAGGTACCAGCACCAGATAGATAATAAATCCAGTCATACAAAGGGCAATTAAACCACTTTAAACATATGTAGGTTACACTCACATTCTCCCTACCAGCTCCTGTCATTATTTGAATTTGACGTGCACTGCAATTGGTCTCATGTGCTAATTTTCCAATGTGAAGTAAAAACATAAATACCTATTCAAGCAACACTGTGGGGAACATCTCCAACTTTGATTTCCTGATGCCTAATAGAATACCCATCTTAGCCTTCCTGTAGACGATTGTAGGAAATGATTGTCAACTGATCTGACTGGATCAGAAAAATCATATGCTCATTGCTATATATCTTGTATATGTAAACACTGCAGGCATCCCCTCCCCTAGCTTGCCATTTTCAGGCAGTCATGTGCCATTGCCAAGAGGACCTGATTATTGCAAAAAATAATAATAATATATATATATATATATACAGTGCAGAAAATAAGTATTTGAACACCCTGCTATTTTGCAAGTTCTCCCACTTGGAAATCATGGAGGGGTCTGAAATTGTTATCGTAGGTGCATGTCCACTGTGAGAGACATAATAAAAATTAAAAAAATCCAGAAATCACAATTTATGATTTTTTAACTATTTATTTGTATGATACAGCTGCAAAGAAGTATTTGAACACCTGTCTATCAGCTAGAATTCTGACCCTCAAAGACCTGTTAGTCTGCCTTTAAAATGTCCACCTCCACTCCATTTATTATCCTAAATTAGATGCACCTGTTTGAGGTTATTAGCTGCATAAAGACACCTGTCCACCCCATACAATCAGTAAGAATCAAACTACTAACATGGCCAAGACCAAAGAGCTGTCCAAAGACACTAGAGACAAAATTGTACACCTCCACAAGGCTGGAAAGGGCTACGGGGAAATTACCAAGCAGCTTGGTGAAAAAAGGTCCACTGTTGGAGCAATCATTAGAAAATGGAAGAAGCTAAACATTATTATTATTATTATTATACAGGATTTATATATATAGCGCCAACAGTTTACGCAGCGCTTTACATCAGGGAAGACAGTACATTCACAATACAAATCAATACAGGAGGGATCAGAGGGCCCTGCTCGTAAGAGCTTACAATCTAGAAGGGAGGGTCAAGTGGAACAAAGGGTAGTTAGCAGTGGGGGATGGTCAGATAGACTCAAAAGAAAAGTGCAGTTGCTAGGTGTGGGAAGGGTAGGCTTCTCTGAAGAGGAGGGTTTTCAGGGATCCTCTAAAAGCTAATAGAGAGGGAGATAGACGGATAGATTGGGGTAAGGAGTTCCATAGGCTTGGAGAGGCTCTGGAAAAGTCCTGGAGACGAGCATGGGAGCAGGTGATGAGAGAGCTAGAGAGTAGGAGGTCTTGAGAAGAACGAAGAGAACGATTAGGTTGGTATTTAGAGACTAGGTCAGTGATGTAGCTGGGGGCAGAGTTGTGGATGGCTTTGTAGGAAATTGTTAGTAGTTTGAATTTAATTCGTTGGGTGAGCGGAAGCCAGTGGAGGGAGTGGCAGAGAGGAGCAGCAGAGACAGAGCGGTTGGTAAGGTGGATGAGTCTGGCAGCAGCGTTCATGATGGACTGAAGAGGGGATAGAGTGTGCAGTGGTAAGCCAGTGAGAAGGGAGTTGCAGTAATCAAGGCGAGAGATGACCAGGGAGTGAATCAATAGTTTTGTGGTGTCCTTGGTTAGAAAGGGGCGTATTTTGGAGATGTTTCGAAGGTTAAGGCGGCAATTTTTGGACAGAGATTGAACGTGAGGTTTAAAGGACAGTTGGGAGTCCAGGACTACACCTAGAACCTTGACATGTGGGGATGGGCTGATAGTTGTGCCATCAATTTTGACAGAGAGATCAGGGGAAGAGACACGTGGGGGAGGGAAAATGATAAGTTCCGTTTTGGATAGATTGAGCTTGAGAAAGTGGTGCGACATCCAAAGTGATATATCTGATAGTAAATTAGTGATACGGGAGGAGAATGAAGGAGTGAGTTGAGGGGTAGAGAAATAGATTTGAGTGTCATCAGCGTAGAGATGATATTGGAAGCCATGGGAGGCTATCAGCTGACCCAGGGAGGAGGTGTAGATCGAAAATAGGAGAGGTCCAAGAACAGAACCTTGGGGAACCCCAATGGAGAATGGAAGAGGAGAGGAGGAAGTAGAATTGTAAGTAACGCTGAAGGTACGGTTGGATAAGTAAGTAGAGAACCAGCGAAGAGTACAGTCACGGAGACCAAAGGTGTGGAGTTTTTTGAGGAGGAGGGGATGATCAACTGTATCAAAGGCAGCAGAGAGGTCCAGGAGTAGGAGCACAGAATAGTGTCCCTTAGTTTTGGCCACTAGTATGTCATTTGTAAGTTTTAGGAGAGCAGTTTCTGTGGAATGTTGAGGACGAAATCCTGACTGAAGAGGATCAAGAAGGTTATTATCAGCAAGGTGGACGCTCAGTTGGTTATAGACTAGACGTTCAAGGAGTTTGGATAAAAAAGGGAGCAAGGAGATGGGGCGTAGGTTGTCAAGATTGGATGGATCCAGTGAGGGCTTTTTAAGTATGGGGCTGACAAGTGCATGTTTCAAAGAGTTAGGGAAGATTCCAGAAGAGAGGGAGAGATTGAAGATGTGGGTTAGAGAGTGTAGAATAGAGTCAGAGGGTGAACGTAGCATTTGTGAGGGAACAGGATCCAGAGTGCAGGTGGTAAGATGGACGTTAGCAAGTAATTTAGTGACCTCGTCTATGGTGGTGGGGTTGAAGGAGGGAAGTAATGACTGTGCCTGTGGGCATGAGGTGTGAAGTGTAGAGGGTATCTGAACAGTAGAGATCTCCTTGCGAATTGTATCAATCTTCTGTTTGAAGTGATTGGCAATCTCCTGGGCGGTGAGTGAGTTAGTGGTTGGTGGCAATGGAGGACGAAGGAGAGAGTTGAAGGTAGAGAACAGTTGCCGGGGACGGGATGATAAGTTTTTAATGAGGGTGATGAAATAGGTCTGTTTGGCAGTGAGGAGGTTTGAATTGTATTTTTGGAGGGCAGATTTATACTGGACAAAGTCTTCCTGGGACTTAGTCTTGCGCCACTGGCGCTCGAGAGCACGGCTGTGTTTTTTCAGGCTTCTAGTATCATCTGTTTGCCAGGGTTGAAGGGGGCGTGGCCTTATTCTGCGTGTATTGAGGGGGGCCAATCTGTCCAATGATGCTAGAAGTGAAGTGTTGTAGACAGAAGTGGCTAGGTGGGGGCAGGACAGGGGTGCGATTGAGTCATAGAGGTGGTCAGTCGCAGAATATAGACGAGAAGGGTTGATATGGTGAAGGTTCCTACGAGTAACTGTTAGGCATTTGGAGGGAGAGGAGGCGGAGGAGAGGGAGAGAGTGAAGTTAATAAGGTAGTGATCAGAGAGGGGGTAAGTATAGTTGGAGAGGTTGCATGGGGTGCATAGGTGGGAAAAGACAAGGTCAAGGGTATTGCCTTCAGAGTGAGTAGGAGCATGTATCCATTGCTTCAGGTCAAAGGAGGAGGTTAGACTAAGAAGTTTTGAAGTTGCAGGAGTGCTAGCATTAATAGGGATGTTGAAGTCACCAAGAATGATTGTGGGGATTTCCGAAGAGAGAAAGTAGGGTAGCCAGGCAGAGAAGTCATCAAGAAAGGAGGATACTGTGCCGGGGGGCCGATAGATCACAGCTATCCTTAGAGAAACTGGGGAAAAGAGACGAATGCAGTGTGCCTCAAATGAGGAGAGTGACAGAGAGGGAGGTGGGTGAAGTACCTGAAAGGTGCTATGTGGGGCTAATAGGATTCCAACACCCCCTCCTTTGCGTCCACAGGGTCTGGGGGAGTGAGTCCAAAGAAGACCACCGTGGGATAGAGCAGCAGAAGACACAGTGTCGGATTCGTGTAGCCAGGTTTCGGTAATGGCAAGTAGATTAAATGAATTAGCGATAAAGAGATCGTGGAGGGAGGTGAGTTTGTTGCAGACCGAGCGAGCGTTCCAAAGGCTGCAAGAAAAAGGGAGTCTGGTCTTGGGAAGAAGAGAAATGGGAACTAGATTGTGTGCATTGCGGCTACTGCCAGAGGGTGTAGGGTAATAGGTGCGTTGAGCACAGTTAGGTGAGGGAGGGCCAGGGTTTGGGGATACATCACCAGAGGATAGGAGAAGCAGAAGGGTGAGGGAGGTAATGTGGGAATGTGATTTATATGAAGGGACATTCCCCATTGATTTGGAGTATTGGGTGTTTGACTTTAGAATTAGCATGAGTTGGTGCGTGCAGTAATAGGAAGAGGACAGAAGTGAGGGCGATATATATAGGGTGTGGGGTGGAGAAGAGGGGTGAAGGGAAGACAGTTTAAGGATAGAAGACACAGCTATCAGAAGGAGTGGTAGACAGTGCATTTTTTAAAAAGAAAACAAAAAAAACAAATCAAAATGAAAATAGGCGTATACCTATATTATAAAAAGCAAGGCATACCAGCTTTCTCCGCTCTGTGCATACGCTGAAGTGCAGAGTCAGAAGTGCTTCCACTTATAGAAAAGCCCCACTTGAAGAAAGAGCCCCAGATGCAATGAGCCCCCTGCTATGGCTTCCCCCAAAGAGATGCATACTTTTATACTGATGAGATAGGGGGTGGCTGCATTTCAATTATCTAATCAGGAGGTAATAAAGGTTTGCAGGTCAACAGGGCAAAATTCTTACTTCAGAAACAGATCAGCAAGAGGGCAATAAAATTAATGGACCATAATTTTGGGTAGGTTAAGGGAGATAATAAAACATTGTAATGTGGACAGGCCTACATAGGGTTAAGCAAAAACAACATGTCAGTATTATCAAATACACATAGGCAAAGCAGACAGCAATGTTTCAATTTTTGGCAGGATGGCACACATAACATACCATTAGGAATTTGGACTATAGAAAAAAAAACATTTAGGTTTTCAATTCTGGGCGGATAGCTCACAGCAGAACATACCATTAGGAATTTGGACTATAGAAAAAAAAACATTTAGGTTTTCAATTCTGGGCGGATAGCTCACAGCAGAACATACCATTAGGAATTTGGACTATAGAAAAAAAAACATTTAGGTTTTCAATTCTGGGCGGATAGCTCACAGCAGAACATACCATTAGGAATTTGGACTATAGAAAAAAAACATTTAGGTTTTCAATTCTGGGCGGATAGCTCACAGCAGAACATACCATTAGGAATTTGGACTATAGAAAAAAAAACATTTAGGTTTTCAATTCTGGGCGGATAGCTCACAGCAGAACATACCATTAGGAATTTGGACTATAGAAAAAAAAACATTTAGGTTGGACTATAGAAAAAAAAACATGACTGTCAATATCCCTCGGACTGGGGCTCCATGCAAAATCTCACCTCGTGGGGTCTCAATGATCCTAAGAAAGGTGAGAAATCAGCCCAGGACTACACGGGAGGAGCTGGTCAATGACCTGAAAAGAGCTGGGACCACCGTTTCCAAGGTTACTGTTGGTAATACACTAAGACGTCATGGTTTGAAATCATGCATGGCACGGAAGGTTCCCCTGCTTAAACCAGCACATGTCAAGGCCCGTCTTAAGTTTGCCAATGACCATTTGGATGATCCAGAGGAGTCATGGGAGAAAGTCATGTGGTCAGATGAGACCAAAATATAACTTTTTGGTCATAATTCCACTAACCGTGTTTGGAGGAAGAAGAATGATGAGTACCATCCCAAGAACACCATCCCTACTGTGAAGCATGGGGGTGGTAGCATCATGCTTTGGGGGTGTTTTTCTGCACATGGGACAGGGCGACTGCACTGTATTAAGGAGAGGATGACCGGGGCCATGTATTGCGAGATTTTGGGCAACAACCTCCTTCCCTCAGTTAGAGCTTTGAAGATGGGTCGAGGCTGGGTCTTCCAACATGACAATGACCCGAAGCACACAGCCAGGATAACCAAGGAGTGGATCTGTAAGAAGCATATCAAGGTTCTGGCGTGACCTAGCCAGTCTCCAGACCTAAACCCAATAGAGAATCTTTGGAGGGAGCTCAAACTCCGTGTTTCTCAGCGACAGCCCAGAAACCTGACTGATCTAGAGAAGATCTGTATGGAGGAGTGGGCCAAAATCCCTCCTCCAGTGTGTGCAAACCTGGTGAAAAACTACAAGAAACGTTTGACCTCTGTAATTGCAAACAAAGGCTACTGTACCAAATATTAACATTGATTTTCTCAGGTGTTCAAATACTTATTTGCAGCTGTATCATACAAATAAATAGTTAAAAAAATCATACATTGTGATTTCTGGATTTTTTTTTTGATTATGTCTCTCACAGTGGACATGCACCTACGATAACAATTTCAGACCCCTCCATGATTTCCAAGTGGGAGAACTTGCAAAATAGCAGGGTGTTCAAATACTTATTTTCTGCACTGTATATATATTATTTTTGCTAAAACAAATGTAAATGTTTACATCTCAGACAATTATGTGGCTAAGGGATCTTCAGACCGTCATCTCAGTAGCTTAGTGCTTGGCCTATGCTAAACATTAGCCCTTAAAAACATTAGCTTGTATGAATACAGAATGATTAAATCACACCCAGCCGCCATAGGTTCTCATAGAATGGGATAGATAAGTAGAAAAGCAAAGTATGTTAGTGTTATAATCCACTATGACAGGATAATCAGTAATAAAATAGAGCAGTGAGTACCAATTAATGAACATCAAATCAATGGGCATGCTGTTCCTGCTGATTAAAACAGCAGCTGATTGGAATAAATGGTTTTAATATACTTATTCAGAGACTAGTCTCATTTTATCATATCTAGCGAATCTAGTGCATGAATAATCTAAGGATGATACCTAGGTGCCTCTTTAATGGGATGCTAATAGCAGTCATTAAAGGCGGCCACGCTCAGAACGTATAATAGTAGTATAGCATTTCCTGACATATTACATGGCCTGCAAAGGACGCTTAGAATAACAATGTTGTGAGCGAAGTGTAGCTTCTTCAGGCCCTCAAGACACTGCTGTTATCAGCCTAATAGACTTAACTATTTCCCTGGTCAGCTGTGATAATAATAGCATTTCTATTTTCTCATGTTTTCGGGGATTTGAGTGAGGAAATGGCAAATTTTATGGCCCTTTGTGTTGTATTTGATGAAGATTTGGTAAAATTTTTTTGAAGAAGCGCTCTAATGAGGTTTAAATAAATAAATAAATTACTAACCGTTTAAGATCATGTTTTGTATAGATAAATGCATATGGGTAAATACATTTAGTACTTTGAATGTTTTATTTTCAGCTAACATTTCTACATATTTTTAATTGATGGCCTAGCCCTATAGAATGTTTTTTTTTTTTTTACATTAATACAATTTAAGCAGCGCTTCATCAGTGAACAACAGTAGTGCATACAATTTGCCCAATGCTAGTTACGTTCATAAAGAACCTCTTGAATCTAATAAATTAACTCAAAATGCCATTAGCAGTTTTGTGCCCACAATGTGGGTTTATACAACCATACACACAATCAAAGAATGGGAATTAAGTTAGCAAACCGTCCACCATGTGTGAATAAAGTGAGTCTCTATGTAAGTGACATCCATGGAAGGCAACTCCAAAAAAAAAAAAACTGTTATGCATGTTATCAAGACCTCTACGAATGAGTCCTGCTCCCCTTAAATGCAACACTCTCCAGATATGCAAGTATGGAGCATATTCTAATGATATCACTCTGAAGTCTACCCACAGTTAGGTCCTCCACGCTTCCAGGTAATGTACCACACTCTATCACACTTGCCAAAAAAAAAAAGCACAGCTCCATAGCGTAATCCCATTCACGCAAGTTTTTTTGAAAGACCTCCCCCTTTTAAAAACAGACTTACAAGCATGGAAGGAAAATAGACTATGTTCACATCAAATTGCAGTCAGATTACCCCCGGATGCTATCTCAGCCTGCACTGTGACAACTTGGTGGCAGTGCCTGTCACCTCCGGCAGGTGTGCTGATGTCACTTCCGGTCGCTGTATGGTTCCACCCTGATGCGTTTTGTCATGATGACTGTCTAAGGGTGTGAGGCCTTTTGCCTGCCAGTGTGGGTGCAACACTATTAATGGCATTTTGAGTTAATTTATTAGGTTTAAGAGGTTCTTTATGAACTTAATTATCATTGAGCAAATTACATGTATGCACTACTGCTGTTCACTGATTAAGCATTGATTAAATTGTATTAATGATTATATGTAATACTTGCAATCAGAGTTTAATCATTTTTTTTGTAGTTTTGTATTTTAACAACAATTGGATTACTTCCTGTCCAGGAGCGCTCGGCAGGGGGGTCTATACATGAAAACAAGGTTGTTTTTAGATTAGTGAATCTGTAATCCACTGCCAACAGCAAATTCTTCAGCAGTTGACCCTTCTGGGGATTTCAAATACCTATGTTTATCCCTCCCCCTGCAGAGTATTGCAGCTATATAGCAATAAAACACTTGTAATTGTGACAAAGTTGTTTCAGCTCTGTTTTAGATTCTAGACTCCCAGGAAGGGCTGTAACAATATTTGTAATATCACATCACTTCCTCTGTAAACACAAGCATTGTGCTTACAGCTATAAAATAGAGAAGAATAGTCACCTCTAAGTGCAAATGTAACAATATGTTTATTGATGATCAAACAATTGACAACTCACATTTCACCAATGTAAAGCAGGCATGTCTATGAAGTGTCTAATGTCGCATACACATGATCGGACATTCCGACAACAAAACTGTGTTGCATACACATGGTCACACAAATGTTGTCAGAAATTCCGAACATCAAGAACACAGTCACAAACAAAACACTACGAAGAGCCAAGAAAAGTTAAATGATTCCAAGCATGCATCAAATTGATTCTGAGCATGCGTAGGATTTTTGTGCATCTGAATTGCATACAGACGATCGGAATTTCCGACAAGAACTTTTGTTGTTGTGAACCAACTCTAAAATATTTGTAGTAGGAAATTCCGTCAGGAAAGTTCTGATGAAGCATACACACGGCCGGAATATCCGACCAAAAGCTGACTTCGAACATTTGCTGTTGGAAACTCCTTTTGTGTTTATGAAGCATAAGAGGAACCATCAGTGGTAGCTGTCATCAGGATCACAGGTACCAGCCATGGCAGTTTGTCTTGATTCCTAGGAGACGGCTGTGCGATGGTAGGATTCCAAAAATTAGGGCTGAGGTGCTTGTGGAGCACAGCGTAAGGCGCGATGATGTCACTGGGCTTGATGCAACGCATTTCAGAGCATATGTACTGCGTATGTTACAGCAGTCACACTCCTTTGTCAAGCCTCCTTTTGTCTATGTATTGTCCTTACGGCTACTGCTATAGGGTGCCCCTTTAGAGCAGAATCAGAAGCTCAGGGACTGTTCAATTCAGCTCCTGGACTTGGGGAAGGCCCCAAGCTGATGTGGCAGTTGGAGATTCCAGCTCAGAACCCCAAGTTTACCAGCCAAAGTCACCTAAAACCTAGGACTCAACTGGTTAAATTGATTAGAATCTATTTCTGAAATCACATGTTAAAGCTAACAGGAGATTTTAGTGAGTGGATTTGGATCTAAGATTATGTGTTGTGGTTTTTAGCTCACAAGAAATATTTGTATCCTTTCATCTGATCCAATATTTCAAATGTTATGCAAATATTAAATTGGGGCAAGGCATAATTACTCTCTTCTCTCATTCCCACTGGCCAAATACACTTGATTTGTGATTTCTGCTCCTAAGCGAACTCTTATCCCGATCTCTTTGACAGTGAAAGGATTGCACAACATGTTAAGGATTATTGTAGACAATCACTAATAGCCTTTGCCTGCTTCACGTCTTTGCCTTACCGATAGGACATGTGGTGCCGACTGCAGGGAAAAGGTGTGTTATTAGGCTCAGAAACCACTTCTCTGCAACCTAAGCACATCAGTAAACTTATTAAATATTTGTGTGTGGGTTACTGGCATAAGACAGGTTTGCTTTAAATCATCGATGAGACCAATTTAAAACATTACACTTCTCCAATTACATCAAGTAGTTTGATAGCCTGATATCTTTTTTTTTATTTATAACTCTGCAAGTTGTAGGGTTAATAGGTGCATTTCAGGTAAACACCTTATCTACTGGCACCATCGGTCAATATTTTCTATTTGTTAAGCCTTTAATGTAAACACCAAATCCAATACCTGTCTGCTATTATTCTGCTCTTCACAAAAACCTCTTGTTGACATCTACATGTTTTTGTCTCCCTTTTTATTTTCCCATCAACCTATAACACAATAGATAAGTGTGCGAAATAAAATGTTTCTTATACAGCCAGGGTATTGATTTGCTAACCTCGAACAAAGTCATTTTCAAACAGACACAGCTTTAACAAACACGTAGATGCAATTATGTCATAACATTGTAAAATTGTTCTTGTTGTCTTCACACAGTGGAGGCTACCATCTTATAGGCAGAGACAATCATTAGAGAAACATTGACCACTGATTCACTAGAACCCAAGCATCCTGTAGACCAGAGGTCTTCAAACCATGGCCCTCCAGTTGTTTAGGAACTACATTTCCCATCATGCCTAGTCATGTCTGTGAATGTCAGTTTTACAATGCCTAATGGGATGTGTAACTCCACAACAGCTGGAGGGTCATAGTTTGAAGATCCCTGCTGTAGACCAAGCATAGTTTAAAGGGAGGGGTCCACCGAAGCTGGGAGAGGCTATTTTGTTACAAGGGTTGAGTTATGGGGAAAAAAAAACACACCTGTTGTGTATCTGATGAGTTTCTGATTTATGTTGCTGCCGTTGTGTTTTGTTAGCATTGAGCGCCATTTATTGTTCTTTTTCTGAAATATTGTTGCTTGTGGTTGCAAGCGCAAAGGACACGTTTATAAGAAAAGTTTTGTTAAATTTTAGAATTGTCATAATAATATTGTATATTTTATATTTTGCAAAATCACTAACCTTTCTATCCCGTATAGATAATTGTGTTTTTTATTGTTTAACCAGGAGGCCATCATATGACATCCTAGGCTTTAAGTGGAGATATATGCAGGCATCATTCAGATATATATATATATATATATATATATATATATATATATATATATATGATTTTTTCAGCAGGCGTTTCCCTGCAAATGAAAAGCCATCATAGTGCCTGTTTAGCTGCTTGCTTGCTTTTACAGGCAGCAAGAAGGAACGTTTCGCCACCCCTCCTGCCCCCCTCCGATGCTTCTCCCACCTCGCCTGTGCAATCAACAAGTCGGAGAATGAAACCGCTGATGGCGGCGGTTTACCATGGTGCTAATTGTGAACCAAAAGGTACACCAGCCATCACTCTTTGTAAACAGGACCTTTAATGCCATATTCCTAATACAAGGGATGTTTATATTTCTTGTAATAGGAACAAAAGTGATAAAAAAAAACATTTCAAGGAAAAGTGTAAAAATAAAAATAAAATAAATGATAAAGAAAAAGCCTCCATCCCCTTGTGCTTGCATGCAGAAGCAAATGCATGTGTAGGTTGTGCCCGCATTTGTAAACAGTGTTTAAAAAATTGCTGCACAAATACCATGTGACATAAAAATTTGCAACAACTGCTATTTTTTTTCCCTAGGGTCTCTGCTAACATGTGTGTGTGTGTGTGTATATATATATATATATATATATATATATATATATATATATATATAAATATGTGTGTGTGTGTATGTTTGTATGTATGTATGTTTGGGGGTTCTATGTAATTTTCTAGTAAAAAAACACAGATTTTTACATATACAGTATGAGAGAAACGTCAGAATTGGCCCAGATGGCAAGTGGTCAAGGAACGGTTAATGTTTAGAGGGGTTAAGCCTTAAAAATGTCTTAAGTCAAAAAAGTTCAGTTAAAAGAGTAGTATGGGATAAAAAAACAAACAAACAAACATCCATACTCCGCTAGGTGGATGCAGTATCAGTCCGATGTTTTATCTGTCCCTCACTGCCTCTACACTGAAAACTGAGAGATCAAAAACCACAGATCGCTCAGTTCTTAGTCTTCAATGACAGTGACTGGCTCACTGCTCTGCCCCTCCAGCATTTACTGGAGCTGTGGACTGTGCGGGGGGTGGCAGCATCCTGCTCTTTTATTTTTAAAGTTGGGATCCTTGGAGTGCCTGGATCGGCTGAGTGACATCAGTGGACTTTAGCCCCCTGTCCGCTAAATACGAGAGCAGAACTGAGTGCAGTCTTGTGACCCACAGGCAAAATATCTCCTTTAAGTCGTTTTAAAGAAACCTGATTCATGAAATTTGAGCTGGACACATATCTACAGTGTTTTCTTATTTCTCTTCAAAGCCCTATGTCTCATAGCTTTCTCCTGCCCCGTTCTTCAGCCTGAGAACATCTGACAAGTTCTGCGACACAGGACATAAAAGCAGCCTGAATTTTCAGTTGGGGAGGTTGCTATAAATAGATTAGCACGGAGCTGAACGATTCAACAAGGTCTCTACCTATAAGGAGAGGGGGTGTATGTCTTTTTCCTCCATTCAGTTGTCTTGGCTGTATTCCCAGGCTTCACTGCAGTGCTAACCAGGAAGATAAAATCTCCTAACCTGATTTGAACTTTCTGAAGAATATATAAAGCTGAAGACAGCAGATGGGCATGTAAAACTTATGTAGGGAGATTTGTTTCATCCCTGTGTATCATCTCAGGCTTTTCACTTCACTGAGTATGTGTGAGGGTTTACATCCACTAAGTGAAACTAATCTCTCACATTTATTTTGTAGTAGTTTTATCTGCTTACTAATATGCTTCAATACCTCAATAATATCCCATGAAGAAAGAGCTAGTTGTAGTAATGGGCCAACAAGCAAGAGCATGGGGACCCATTAACTCATGAAGCTCTATGTTCTCTATTTGTTAACTATCTGCTTAGTATCTCTCTGGTCCACTGTCTCCTGGCAGCTGTATACTTGTAAGTCATTGTGAATGACACAGCCGAGGTATCTTATTGAAATATATTTAATCAGTTCTAAAGTCATATTATGCTGAACACAATAGTAAAATGTCATTGCATCAACTACTAGGATTAGCTCAATAATCAAATGCTGATTTTTATCAATGTCAAAAAATAGGATTAGCAACTAAAGGCTGCCTTGTATTTATCTTTGTTTGCTTATTATCACAATGGTATTCCTTTAAGGGTTAAAGCCAATATTTTATCACATAGAAAAATAAAAGAAAATTCCCGGTCTCATTTTCCCAAACAAACAGTTTGTTTGATTTCCAATAAACAGTGTGTAATTTCCTGAAGGTGTGTTACTGTTCACCTTTGCTTTATAAGATACAATTCAGACTTGATTCTGTTGTACCAATCCAATTGAACCATGTCCCAAGAGTATCCTCTTCTACATTAGACAACTACTATACATAACTTTGCTGGATGTTTTACATAATTGCCTGTGTCTGCTCGGAAGAATTGCTAGGTTGTGTGAGCATGCAGGAGAATTATTCCTCCCTAAAATGACAGTTACTTGTGATCAGGCTCAAGGCATGGGGCTTGTAAATTAAAATGGCAGTTTTGTTATAGGCTGCCTTGAATCCAAGTGCTTTTAAGCCTCTCTACAGTTTCTGTTCAGTAATTTACACTGGTAAAAGCCTTTACTTGAAATATCTAGTAAAATCAGATTGCATTTTTCCAGCTGTGATTATGCCTGTTATTACAAAGGACAAAAGCAGCAATCAGTGCAATAGAGACTGACAAAAAGTATACCTTGCAAGTGTTTTGGCA
This sequence comes from Rana kukunoris, assembly GCA_029574335.1. Classification (NCBI taxonomy): domain Eukaryota; kingdom Metazoa; phylum Chordata; class Amphibia; order Anura; family Ranidae; genus Rana; species Rana kukunoris. Next base: position 603,135,856 of record CM056049.1, read on the forward strand.
GATTAGGAAGCTCATTTGCAGGAAAATGTTGGTCTGTGTATTCCAAATGGGGTCATGCTAAAGTCATTGAACAGGTTGCAAGCCAACTATTAAAACACTTTGACCACCTGTGGCTCCCTTGTCAGTTTTATTTACTAAACCCGCTAAGTTTGAGGTTCAATAGTACAATGTGAAGTTTACAGCTGGGGTCCTGCAAATTTGGGGCAGAGACTAAAAAGGATTCCCCTATCATGCATCACTACACTTGAAGGTGTTGCTGTCCCCTACATGCAGCAGAGGCTTACATTTTCTAAGATACATTTTTTGTGCAATAGATGCAATTTCAGTGCCATATGGAACTGTGTAAGGCCGCGTACACACGATCAAATCTATCTGCTGGAAACGGTCGGCCCGACCATCCCAGCAGACAGATTCAATCGTGTGTACGGGCGAGCCGACGGATTTGGCCAGCTGACAGATTTGAAAGCATGCTTTCAAATCTGTCGGCTGGGAACCCATCCGCCCGACATGTCTGCTAGTTAGTATGCTAACCAGCAGACATGTCTTCTCGCACACGCGTCGAATGGTTTTGACGCATGCGCGGAAGTGTTTTACTTCCTGGTGCGGTGACGTGGCGGCGTCAACGTCACCGCCACGTCAGCGCGCTGTCTGCCGGCGGGGATTTTGGTTTGATCGTGTGTACACGATCAAACCAATACGTCCCCAGCAGACAGATTTGTTCAAATCGGTCTGTCCGACCGATTTGAACAAATCTGTCTGCTCGTGTGTATGGGGCCTAAGACATATTCGCTTTATACAAACTAGCAAAAAAGTGTCAATTTGGGCATATAAAGGTCCATGACAAAGAATGTAATTTACTGTCTGGTAAGTTTGAGGGCGAAAAACAGACAGTGGCAGGATATATCCAAAGTAGCAGTCTAAGTGTGGAGTATATAACCTACAGCTGGGTGTATAGCGGGGAGTGAAGAATGTACAGCACAGTGTACAGAGGATGTTATAGGATAAAACATTTTGCTGACGTGCTATAACGTAGCATATAATTTTAGGTGTTTTAAGATAATAGGGACAGAACTGAATATTCTCTATCATAGTGGATGTAAACTTGATTCATGAAATTTGGCCTGGGCATATATATCTGTAGTGGTATCTCCCTCCAAAGCCCTAAGTCTCGTGGCTTTCTCTTGTTCCATTCTTCTAGAGCTATTAATAGATTAACAGATAGCTGGTCTATTCACAGCACAGATCTGCAGCAAGTATCATTGTTCCTCTGCCTATGTGGAGGGGGTGTGCCTTTCCTCCAATCAGCTGTCACACAGTGTATGCCAAGGTTCCCCTCTCACTGCTGGAACAGGAAGAAACCATTCTAACATGATGTGCACACTCTAAACAGTATAGAAAACTATTAATGTAAAACTTGTGTAGGAAGATGTTTCATCCCTGTGTATCATCTGAGGCTGTTCACTTCACTGGGTATGGGAGAGGGTTTACGTCCACTTTAATGCATATTAATGGCAAAGAACATTTAGAAAAGGGACCTGTAATTTGCACGTAATGCAGGATTCAACAACAGCCAAACTGCCATTTCTTTGGAGCTGCCATTGAGTGTTAGATGGGCCAGATACTTTCAGCTTAATTGCGCAATATCATTGATTCTTACAAATATTCCTATAAAAATTGTTTATAGTGTGAGGGTTCATCAGAATTTTGTTGCATGAATTGTTTAGGTAGACTCCTGCTCTTCATAATTGTTTATTACTCTAAAAGAGGTTGATCTGAGGTTGTACAATCACATGGTAGTAATATGTACTCAGCATTAGTTGAAAGAGTTGACTGGCTGTCTGTCATCTCACCACTGTCAACAGTCCTATGAAATTAATACACACCTTATCCTCAATTTTTTTTGAATATGGCTGCCACTTTAAATTCACAGAGCTTGCCAATTGATTGAGGGACATTAGCTGTGCAGTAAAATCTCTGTTCATCCATATGGGGCATAGAGGTTGCTCTATATACACATTTTAAGTCTGAGCAAAGACTCACTTTAGGAAGTATAATCTGCACACGTGTATTTGGATAGCATTTCAGCTACATCACAGATGTCTGGGATGTACTGTACTAGGTGCCAATATCCTTCAGAATTATACCCTTGTTCATAGAGTTAAAGCATACTTTAAAGTTTATGGCAGGGGGAAGGACTAAGGGGATATAAATAGTATATTAGAACATAACGTGTGATCAACAAAAGCACTGTATATTTGGGGGTTTATCACATTGTTACTTAAAAAAACAAATCATATTAACTAAATATTTATAACATACATATGACTTGTACAAAGGTTTGGTGTCCATGAATAGCGATAGCCTTCCTTGTATAGGAATAAGAAGTATGCAGTCCCTGATAGACAAAACAGTAGTACACATTTTTCTTGTTCCTGCATGGGTGGAGTAGGCAGTGGGTATTAACAATCTATAAACCATCATACACATTTCCATCTACAAATCATTATTTTCTTTGTTTTATTGTAGTCTGTAGAACAAGCTATATTATTTGATATGGAAATGCATATCCCATTCCCCATAATACAGATCTAACATTGATATTTTCTTTACTAACCTCAGATGCTCTATATTTCTGCATGCCTTTGCTAACAGTTAATGTCCTGAAATGTCTGTCTTGTTCTTTCCCCCCTTTCAACTTCACAAGCTCACTATTTGGATAAAATAGTTAAAGGTACTGTATTCTTTCTATTTGTTTAACCTTCAACAATTGGAGTATATATACACCTATATTTACCCCAATTTTTCTATGTTGTACAATCTTCAGCTAAATACCATTAACATAAATCCCACCTTCCTTTCCTCAATTTGATCAATGCTGTTTGTATGTGTGCATTATTACATGTATAGCATTTGCTGACCTTTTTATTGTGTTCTATACTTTTGGTTTTTCTTTGTGTTTTTATATTTAAAAGTTCATTACCTCTGCTGGCTTGAGAAGGGATGAAAAATACAGAAATTTTTGATTTCTTTAAATTGTTTTGCCCTGTAACTGCTCCAGTATTGGGGAGCTGTATCTGCTCAGGATTTTAAGTACAATTCTGGTGAGGCTAAACTCGACCCATGTTATGTTGGAATTTAGTTAATATGGGAAAAATATGAAAATTATTAATTATTTGCAGCAGCTTGATATCCTTCTTAAGATATTTGCTGCACTAAAAACAGTCATGATGTGCAAGTTATTTATACATCAAAAAACTAATTTTCACTCTTTTGTTTCCTTGCTATTCTGTAATAAAACCATGCATGCCTAAGTATTGCGAATTTAGGCTTGACTTTTTCTTTTTTATTTCAAAGTTGTCTTATTTGATATTAATGAGTTATTTAAAAAAATATATATATACAGACATATAACTTCCCAGCAATTAAAATACTCCAGCTAGTTTTATAATGAATGCATTAGCTTCTTTATTTAACCATTTATTTGATATTTTTTTTCCTTTTTTTATTCCAAATGAGTGTAACCTTCAGAGTTTTTTTTATTTTATTATGTTGATCATATATTTGTCCCATGCTGTCGCTTTCATTATTTCAAAGTTTAATCAGAAAGAGGAGGTCAGTTAAATAATTGTCCTTTATACATTTCAACATAACAATGTTTCTTTAATATAGAACATTTTTACGCCTTAATCATCTTAATAAATGAGTAATATTAATAAAATACTAAAATACATTTATAAATATATAGCTATAGTACATTTAGATTGTCTTATCAAACTTGAGACCAATACTGATTTTTGAAATTGGAGTATATTGTTTAGTTTGGAGAAAAATGCGGGTATATAAATTGCTTTCTTAAAGGAAACATTTTGAAGGTAATCAAGCAGAAATAGCCTATAAATGTGAACCTTTGCCCTTTGAAAACACAATTTTACAAAGACAATATTAAAAAAAAATCAAAGGCTTAAGAGCTTCATTATATATAGCACAAGATACATTTTGGAAGAAATTAATAAATAAATGTTATCATTTCTTTAATACTATTAATCAGAGTCATTTACATGTTCATATTGTATATTCCTTGCCAATTTTATATGAAATTATTATTGCTTCACTACAATTGAAATAGCTTTTTTGAGGATTTGCATAGGCAGGTGCAGAGCGTTTAGTTGGTGGGGCTTATTCAACACAGCCTGCAGTGGCAAAATTAATGTGCTCACCCAATCCAATTTTATTGCTTTACTCGTTATGTCTGTTTAATTTTAACTTGATGCATATTCTAAAAGAAAAAAAAAAAAGAAAACATTAGAAATGCTACCAAAGTCACGTTGGCAAATTGCAATGCAAGTCGAAGGCAGCCATCTTTAAATATATCATTCAACCACAATGCAAACCATTTTGTAAATACATAAGTTCCACTAAATCAATCAAATCTGTTTGGATGATCAAAAAATAAGTTTTACTGGCATATCCATTATGACATACATGTACATTTTGGTGCATAGTATAATCATAATTATTTGACTTTAGTGTAATTAATTGCCCCAAATCATGTATGCTTGACTATGCTAAATTCCTTAAAGATGGCCGCCATGAAGGAACCTCTTGGAACTGCTGTAATGTTGCTCTATCCTTTGCATCGCTCATTCCCTAAAAATGTGGCCCCTGTGTGCATGTTCCCCAAAAGTTGCCATTGTGTCTTTTGTTGCTGTGTATTTTTAAAAACCTTTAGTTTCAAATTGATGGCCTAACACGCCTTTGCCAAAAACTCTGTAGCAGGGTGAGCACTTTCCCTTTAATGGATTCCTAATACACCTTTAAAAATGTCAGCGCTGTAATTTGCTTATTAATGTCACATTGACCTACAACGAATGTTACGTCCCCAACTGAACAGGTTAACTAAGACAGCAGCCCTTTCATCTCTGAAGGTCCTAATTATAAAGCGGAAGCAAGCCCATTAGAACATTCTGTATCAAGTTATGCAGGGATAAAAGTCAATTAGGAACCACATTTTAAGGAAGAAATAAAAAAGCAACGGGCACATTCAGCTTTATAAAGTACTTTGCCTTAAAATCTGCTCACTAAGCACATTCCGCCTTCCAATTTGCAAAGATAACTCTGCTAATAATTAGACTGGAGTCAGGGAGACATAATATCCTTATTAATAACTGGCAGGCCAGGTTTCATATTGTTAGTAAAATGAAATCAAAAGCCACTCTTCGCTTTTAACCAACTAAAGGGATTCCAGTTACTTATTGGCCAAGTCAAATATGCAAAAATGTTGACTTTACGTAGATACCATACAGAGGGAATACTAAAATCCAAACAAGTTTACACATGTTCACGCACAAAGGCAAATAGACTGTTCACTTTGCAAGAGAATTTTTCCTTAACCTAGAGCATGATGTGAAGCCCTGCTGGATCCTATAATTCAGCCATGTGCAAAAGAATTTAGGTTGTAGTTTTTTTCCATTATACAGTTTTCTGTGCAATAGGGTATTCTGTGAAAATTATCTTGCAAAGTAAACAGCCAATTTTATACACACATTTTTAATATTATATTAATATTTTAGATCTATTTTACATGCAAGGTAAACCTGAGACAATCTAGAGTTTCCAAAGCCGCAATAATATATAGCACTGTACTCCTATTCACATATAACATGGGGTCTGTAGATTAAAGCATATTTGCCTGGATACAGCTTTCCTTTCATATGTGTATGGTGAAGTTAAAAACACCAGTGGACCTAATGAAACTCAGTAACTCATCTAAAAGTATCATATATTCCAAAAAAGTTGGGAGGCTGTGTAATACCTACATAAAAACATAATACAATTTGCAAATTTCATAAACCCATATTTAATTCACATTAGAAAAAAAAAAAAAAAAAACGATATACCAAATGTTTAATGTACCATTTTAAGAAAAAAATAACATAATTTTAAAATTGATGGCAGCAACACATCTCAAAAAGTTGGGACAGGGCAACAACAAGCTGGCAAAGAAATGGGTACTAACAAGAAGCATTGAGAAGAACATTTTGCAACTAATTAGGTTAATTGGCAGCAGGTCAGTATGTTATTGGGTATAAAAAGAGCATCTTAGAGTCAGGGACATGGCCATGTTTACCGCAGTGTAGCATTCCCTCTCCTTTGAACAACACTTTGTAAATGCCTGGGAACTGAATAGATCAGTTGCTGGAATTTTGGGAGAGGAATATTGTACCATTCTTGCCTGATATAGGATTTTAACTGCTCAACAGTCCTGTGTCGTCTTTGTCACATTTTTTGTTTCAAAAAGCTGCAAATATTTTCAACTGGTAAAATGTTCTGGACTGCAGGCAGGTCAGTTAAGCACACAGACTCTTCTACTACAGAGTCATCCTGCTGTGAAATATGCAAGGCCTTCCCTAAAAAAAGATGTGGTCTAGATGGGAGCACAAGCTGCTCTTAAACCTGGATATATCTTTCATCATTGATGGTGCCTTTTCAGATGTGCAAGCTGCCCATTCCATTCACATAATTGCACCCCATACCATCATAAATACAGGCTTCCATGGGTTGCCAAGAAGAATGTCAAATTTTTAATTTGTCTGACCACAGGACAGTTTTCTACTTTGCAACACACCATTTTAAATGAGCTTTGGCCCAGAGAATATGGCAGCGTTTCTGGATCATATTTTGCTATGGCATCGTCTTTGTACAATAGAGCTTAACTTGCATTTTTGATGGCATGGAGAACAGAAAGTGATTTTTAGGAAGTATTCCTGAGCCTATGCAGTGACGTCCATCACAGAATCATACTTGTTTTTTATGCAGTGCCGTCTGAGGGCCAGAGGATCACGGGCATTGAATATTGTGTTTCACCCTTGTCTCTTGCGCACATCTGTAGATAGTGAGAATCTTTTGATGATATTATAGATTGAAGATTATGATATATTTAACATTTTTGCAATTTTACATTGAGGAACATTATTCTACAATTGTTCAACAATTTTTAGACTGAGTTTTTCACAGATTGGTGGACTTCAGCCCAGCTTTACTTCTGAGACACTTTGACTTTAAGATGCTCTTTTTATACCCAATCATGTTACTGACCTGTTGCCAATTGACCTAATTAGTTGCCAAATATTCTTCAAGATCCGTCTTGTTAGTACCACTTACTTTGCCAACTTTTTATTGTCCTGCCTTAAGTTTTAAACCATGTTACTGCCACATTTTCAAAATACCTTCTTGTTTTTCTATAAAAATATTTTCTATTTTCTATTGTGAATACAATATGGGTTTATGAGACTTGCAAATCATTGCATTCTGTTTTTATGTAGATTTTACACAGATTTTTTTTTAGAATTGAGGTTATACGTTCATTGAGGTGACTGCAGGCACAACATGTCTGTAGCATCACCTTCAAGCCCCATTAACAGTACACTGTGGTCCTTAAAAGGAACCTAGGGCCACGTACACACGATCAGACCGGTCCAATGAAACTGGTGCGATGGACCACGCTGAAGTGGTTTGATGTGCGTACACACCATCGGGCCAAAAAATTAGATCAGACCAGAACGTGGTGACGTAGAACACAACGACGTGCTGAAAAAACAAAGTTCAATGCTTCCAAGCATGCGTCGACTTGATTATGAGCATGCACAGGTTTTTGGTCCGATGCTTTTGTTTACTAACCATCGTTTTTGTCTGACAGACAGGTGTCCATCGGACAGATTTTTAAGCAAGTTTTACAACTTTGGTCCGACGGACAACGGTCCGATGGGCCGTACACACCATCAAATTGGTCCGATGAAACTGGTCTTAAGACCAGTTTCATCTGACCTGGCTGATTGTGTGTACGCGTCCTAAGAGTAACAGGAAATGGTCTTCATCTGAAAGTGTTAGTTGTCGTGCTGGCAGTCTTGCTTTAATATATTGTAGCACAGACTTAGGACAAGTGCTCTAGACACGTTTATGACTTTCCTAGTCTGTATACTTATTCTGGGTCATTTAATCAGCAAGTTTTAAAGTCAGCTAACTTTAAATTGTACATTAGGGCTTGTGTCGATGGGCTTTTGTTCAGATCAGGGGTATTTAGCATTCCCATACAAGTCTATGGAAATGCAAAACCCAATTGAAGCAGGTAAGAAGGAGGTTACAAGCCCTCATTGTGTTACGGTATGATTGATGTTGCACCCACTTGCATGGTGTAGTATGGCAAGCAAATAAAATTTTATGAGAGGATCAAGAACATGAAAAGGTTGTACCTAAAGAAAGCATTTATGATATATATAAGTCCCAGTCTAAACAAATACCATTTCAGTTATCTGTGGAAAAAAGTATCCCCATTTTTAAAAGTATAAGCTTTTACCCCTACAAATCCCCCAAAAAATATTAAAAATGAATAGATATAGTAAGCAGCAGATGTACAAAATTGAGTTCATGAGCCCAATTTCACAGGAATATGTTATTGTCCAATTTTAGCCAAAACGTGATATGTTTAGTTTTGAACATTGTTTAGGAAGGTTATATTCTCTGTCAACTGTTTGTGGGTTTTTTCTGGTCCTGTTGGTCTGTATCATGGCACTTACCGTCTGTAATACTTGTGCAAGTGTATTGCAGTGTTCATGTTTGTATGCTGTGCTCTACAACTATAGGGCTCCATGTTATATGTGAATGAATAGGCTCATTACCTACCTGTTCAATATCAGACATAGCATATGCATTTACACATTGTTACATGTAAAATCCAATGTTTAAACTGTACAGATTTTTCTGACCGAGGCCATTCCCAGACAGTAATGAAAAAAAAAAAACTTGCTTTTAAAGTATCTTGGTAAAAGTGCTGCTTATAGTCTACAATCAGATCAAACGAAAAAGAACAAATTATCATTTCTACTTTTGTTTTGTTTATCGTGATACTTTTATATGTATTGTCAGCCTTGAAGACCATTTGAAGCATATTTTTTCTAATAACCCAGTCTTTTAAATTATTGTCATTTGTTTCATAAATTTTCCCTTCTTGCTCATAAAAGCAGACAAGATAGGATATAAAGGTAACCCACTGCAAAGGCCTTAGGGAGACTGTCACAAAGAAAACCTCACTTTCTGCTCTATGTCTTGAAGCACGTCACAGCCGTGTTTTTGTATAGTCTTCTCAATGTCTCTTCTTGTGGTCCTTATGGTATTTCATTTTGTCCGTCCTGAGTAACCAGAATTGCACAGCTCTTACGTTAAGTTGGAAATCTCGTCAGTCCTGTCCCCTCCGTTTGCAGCCTGATCCCTCCAATGTCTGTTAGATTAGTCGCTAAGCTGCTTCACTTTATTTCTCAGCTTTTGCTTCTTATGTGAAAAAGGAATGTACTCTCAGCATAAAGTACCATCACTGCCACCGGCGGGTACTTTGTGCAACTATGGAAAGCACTGTAAATTCACATGAAGTCTTCGAACTCTTGAGACCAGATAATATGGCTTTTAGAAATAATCAATAAAAAAAGTTAACCTGCTTATTATGTATCTCAATAGTGCTTATGGGCTGGATTTTTACATCACTGGTACTTATTTATTCAAATATCTAAAGGTAAAGCTGTTCATGTTTATGGGGACCAGTCAGATTCTTCATTGCATTCTCCCAGTGCAGTATGGGATAAGTCAACGAAGGACACAATTGGGTCCTATGGGAAATAAGAATTGTTCTTCTTTTAAGCAAATTTAATAAATAATGCCAAGTGTGTGTAATGACTGCAACCTGTCCTGCCATCTAATGGCGGGGTATCTGTACATCATACAGACTAACAGTCATACATCAGCCAGTCTTTTTTTTTTTTAAACAATCCTTCATTTTACCAAATAAAATGTTTATATAAAAAAAAAAGTAAAATCAGAAATTAGCTGTCCTATCTGGTCATCAGGATCCTGGTGTCCACAGGTCTCCAGTGCCGGCGGTGAAACCTCAAATTACCAAGGCTTCTTAGGAGTTTATGATCTGTGCAGTTTAACTCTGTCACTTTATGTGTTGTTACAGTGTTTATGCTTTTTATGAAGGCCTGTAAGTGTCCTATGTTTTGTTCAATAAATTTGGAGCTTAGGGGAATCCCCAAATCATGTCATAACTTTCCTTATGTCTGTGTCTTGGCAGAAGGCTGCCCGGGACTCTGTAACAGCAATGGAAGATGCGCGTTGGATCAAAATGGATGGCATTGTGTGTGCCAGCCGGGCTGGAGGGGAGCAGGATGTGATGTTGCCATGGAAACCTTGTGCACTGATAGTAAGGACAATGAAGGAGGTAAGATGAAGTTTCCTCTTTTTTTTTTTACATCTATTTACTTTTGATGGGAATATGACATTTTGTCAGCACACCTCATTGTTATATGAAATGGATTCTTACCAAACTGAAACTTGCTATTTTTTCAGCTACATTCAAATCTCTCTAGACACTATGATGTGGGCTTCTGATGACCTTTTTTTTCAGTTTAAAACTGATGCTTAAAGATACATTTTGAACAAATGCCTCTAAGCTTCAGCTTTTTTTTTTTTTTTCAAAGCGGTTTGTTCTTATTTTGATTTCTTTGTACTTGACCTGCTGTATGGGGAATTTGAGGATGATAATGAATTGTACTGAAGCTGTGTTGATGTCTAAGCTTTTTGGTCTTTATTATTATTCAAAATGCCAACAGGGCCGGAATAGCACGATCTGTTGTATTTAGAAGGATGTTTATATTTTAAAGCAAATGCATGCTACTGAAGGGTATAAGGAAACGGTGACAAGTTACATGATGCTGAATTTATCCTGAGCTGAAAAGGAAAGTGTATACTGTAACTGTTCATTTTCCTTAGAATTTGCCCTGGTGGGTGGATGCGAAACTTGAAGAGTTGCTTGGCAACCGTATATTTCACAAAAGGGCTGTTGCTTCTTCTAATATATATGAATCATCACTTATAAAATTATAGTAAAAGTTTTAAAGTAGAACTGTCTGTTATGTATATAAATCATATATACTGTCACACAGGACCCCTCGATATATATAGTAATTGTAAAGCAATTGAAAAATAATAATAGTATATAATTTAAACAAATCTGGTTTTCACTTTGAATATCTAACCCAAATGATGTCTGTTGCTTTACATCATTTAATGTCCACAACAACTATTTTTACACAATAGAGGCATTTAAAATGTAACTGCACTTCCTCCTAAATGTTGCATTTGTATCTTTGTCCTAGTAGTCCTTATCCAATATTACATTTTACACAGATTAGTCCTGCCTGTAAAACAATGTAGAGGACTGCACTCTGAAAGACCAAGCTCCTGTTACCTGTTCAGACCAGTGAAAGTCTTCTGTCTCCAAACAGCTTCCTCTAGTGTTGGCAAGGAGCATCACACGTGTTGCCTTGAAAACCCATTAAACCTCTCCAGTTCTCTTCAGATACATTTTCCCAACCAGTCAGAAGAGGTGATGTCTGATGTATGAATGCATTGCATGGAACAATCCATGGACACATGCTCTTAGTGATACTGAGAGCCGCCATGTGTCACAGTGTTTCTTACACATTGGAAGCAGCTTGCTTTTCCCCATCTTTACATAAACGAAACAGTGTGGCAGCTGTTACTAACATTGTTCACGCCTCACTCAGTGCTACACAGTGACACAATGCACTTGCATACTTTTCACACACTCAGAGAAGAACACATGACCATTGTCACATATAAAGACATGGTCAGAAATCTTTATATAGATAATGATTTTCAATCATTTTACATGCTACTATTCTGATTGTGTTCTGTGTTTTTCTTTGACCCAAAAATGCAATAGAGAAGTAAAGTCTATTTCACAAATATATTTCAGACCACAGTGAAAAAATACTATTCTTGTAGTAATGGTCATTCAGAAAAATTCACAGTCTCTGCCAATCAGACAGTTACCTTACATTTAGGCCTCGTACACACAACAGAGGAACTCGTCATAAATGAAACATTCTTTTTTCCTCGACGAGTTCATTGTCAGGCTTGTCGAGATTCTTGACAAGCTCTCTTTGCGTACACACTGTCAAGACCAAATCTCGTTGTTCTCAAACGCGGTGACATACAACACATACAATGGCGCTATAAAGGTGAAGTTTGATTCCACTAGCGCCACCCTTCTGAGCATGTGCGGGTTTCTAAGCATACACACGAACGTGTTTCTCAACGAAAACCAGCCCGACGAGGAACATGACAAGGAAATTGAGAGTCCCGACAAGGAAAAAGAGATCTTGTTCTCTTTTTACTTATCGAGTTCCATGACAGTTTTCTTGATGGAAAACATACACACGACCATTTTCCTGGGCAAAAAAGCTCTGCCACCAAGTTTCTTGATTGATTCTGGCGAGGAAAATGGTTGTGTGTACAAGGCCTCACAGACGCTTTTGTAATGCTGAAAAAAATCTTGATTTGTTGGCATAATTATTTGATACGCAAGTCACAGTTTATAGCAAGGATGCCTATTTTGTTTGCTTTGCTTTCTGTACTGGCTTCTGCATCTCTTTTTAAGAGTGTTACCACTTACAACATTTTGTGAAGTAGACACAATATGGAAAGATGCCTAATAGAACCAATATAAGTAAAAATTGGTTCTGATGGGTCTACCATACATTGATCCTTTCTTAAGGTGGTTGAAAACCTCAGACATCAAACAAAGCATATCCCTCTATAGTGGGGGCCAGCAACCTGTTGATCGTGATAGCGGACTCGGGACTGGTAGATCACAGTCTGGGCTTTCTGACCCACCATTCCAGAGCATCAAAGTGCAATGCAGAAGGACAACTACTACTGTAAAGTTGGAACTGTAGTAGGGAGCAAAAGCCAAATAAGCCAATGTTTCATCTGTAGTGCTGGCGCCTGACCCCTGTGGAGTGATACCAGGCTGATTGGAGGAAAGCCAATGTAGTATCAATAAATGGCCCAAAATACATCCCTGGGAATTACAGACCAGTTAGCCTAACGTCAATAGTATGCAAGCTCTTGGAGGAGATGATAAGGGACTATATACAAGATTTTAGTAATGAGAACAGTATCATTAGCAGTAATCAGCATGGATTCATGAAGAATCATTCTTGCCAAACCAATCTATTAACCTTCAATGAGGAGGAGAGTTGCCATCTAGAAAAAGGAAGGCCCGTAGACGTGGTGTATCTAGATTTTGAAAAAGCATTTGAAACAGTTCACCATAAACGTTTACTGTACAAAATAAGGTCTGTTGGCATGGACCATAGGGTGAGTACATGAATTGAAAAATGGGGAGTACTTAGAATGGTCAGGGGTGGGTAGTGGGGTACCCCAGGGTTCTGTCCTAGGACCAATCCTTTAATTTGTTCATAAACGACCTGGAGGATGGGTAAACAGTTCAATATCTGACACTAAGCTAAGCAGGACAATAACTTTTCTGAGACAATCAGTGAGCCAATCACACAAGCAGGAAATTGTTTCTGGAGGGTGTTCTGTACACCATCTGTATATAGAATGCCTTCAGGTGGCCATATTGTATTGCATTTTACACAAAATTATAGTGATGCAGATTAAGGAAAGGTAACATAACAATTCAATTACAACATGACTTGTGTTTCAATTGTATCTGATATATATATATATATATATATATATATATATATATATATATACAGTATATATATATATATATATATATATATATAATGAAAGTGGTTACCCTTTAACCACTTTAGCCCCGGGCTTTAACTGACAATTGCGCGGTTGTGTGATGCTGTACCCACACACAATTTAGAGCTGTCTTTTGGTGGTATTTGGTCATCTCTGCGGTATAAACAAAAAAAGAGTGACAATTTAGAAAAAAACTTTTTGCTATACTAAATATCCCAAATAAAATAAAAAAATGAAAATTTCTTCATCAGTTTAAGCCGATATGTATTCTTCTACATATTTTTTGTAATAAAAATCGCAATAACCGTATATTGATTGATTTGTGCAAAAGTTAGGGCATCTACAAAATAGGGGAAAGATTTATGGCATTTTTATTATTATTATTATTATTATTATTTTACTAGTAATGGCAGGGATCAGCATTTTTTATCGGGACTACGACATTATGGCAGACAGATCGGACATCTTTGATACGTTTTTGGGACCATTGACAATTATACAGAGATCAGTGCTATAAAAATGCACTGATTACTTTGTAAATGTCACTGAAAGGGAAGGGGTTAACACTAGGGGGTGATCAAGAGATTAACTGTGTTCCCTTGTGTGTGTTCTAACTGTAGGGGGATGGGACAGACTGGAGGAGATGACAGATCGCTGTTCCTAGCCTAGTAGGAACACACAATCTGTCTCTCCTCACAGAACAGAGATTTGTGTCTTTACACACACATGTCCCTCATTTGGCTCTTGTGCCCGTGATCGCATCTTGACCGCCATCCAGGTGCATCAGCACCCCCTCAGTTCAGCAGGCACACGCACATGCGCGATATCCCCGCTTCAAAGGCCGACATACAGCTACGACGATTTACAGGAACATGCCGACCTGCCGCCGTATAATGACGGTGGCTGGTCGGCAAGCGGTTAAAGAAAACATGTAACGAGAGAAACATAGAGGCTGCCATTATTGACCACATATTTTAAAAATACTAATTGCCTGGCTGTCACTTTGGTTTGAACTCCATATGGGTCACGTACTAGGAATAAGTGCGGAGATAAAAACTTGACTTTCCATATCTGTATATTTGTTTCAGGTCTGTGATTCATAGAGATATGAAGATATTTCTTCTGTCTAACATCTCCAGACAAGGAGCAGCAATGGCAGCCCCCATATTTCTCATTTTACAGGTTTACTTTAATTTGCATATTTGCCCTGAGTATTTAATAGCTGCAGTATATAGAATTTCCCGATTATATCCAGCAGCGTCATGTCAATAAAATAGTGTGATAAATGTGAAAGACCTGCTGTGGATTTCTCTGATAATCTTTCTCTAAACATACTCTGTAAACAGCAAAGCAGTTTCATTATAACCATCCCAAAAGCATTAAAATATTTTCCGCATTCACCGGCCGCATTTGTACCTTTATAATGTAGACTTAGGCATTTATGCCACTCAAAGGCATTCCAAACAGGAATATTGCATCTTATTTAAGTAGCCCTGGAGTGCTGTTAGTGATTACAGCTCTGGCCATTTCAGGCTGCAGCTGATTGGATTGTGTGCAGCACATAAGCATTTCTTTGTAAGACGGGGGATTTATTTATTTCAATTCCAATCTCCTAAGCGCAGTTAGCTTCTGAAAAGAATTTCCATGATACGTATTGCAGCCATTGCCAAAACTCCAGGGGGCAGCAAAACTTCTAGGAGACTCACCCAATGACCTGCTATAAGTCTGCAGCCGAGTCTCTCCACAATTACTTAAACAAGCAGCTTGTGCTACCCATACACTTTAAGCACCACTCAGCAATCATCAGGGCAAATCTGCTGAGACTGTCAAGTGAGAATTGTGTCTTGCAAATACATCTGTGTGTGTATGTGTTTTTTCTTTTCATATTGTTCCTGTTTTATGCATTTATATGAAGGCTAGTGTGTAGGATAGAATGCCCTGTACATTCCTAAATTATGTTCCTGGCTGGGTCTTCCTCAGAGAATTGTACATGCTAATAAAACAGCCATTCAACAAAATGACAGGGCATCGACATTGTCAAAAATCAATCAATCTTTAAGGCATACGTATATTTATTAGGCAAAAACAAAACAAATGACATTATATGTTTGAGGTCAAAGAGCTGCTGTGAGTTTTAAACTATGTATGTGAAAGTGTCCATCTGCACATACTGAAATATTTAGAGTACATCTAAAGCCAAAAGATTTTCATTTAGTTTTGGATAGACTACGGGGAGCATTAAAAGCATTGTCAGTATTTTTTGTTGTCTTTGTCACATTGAGGAAATTTCCCCTTTACTATATGTCCTGTGGGCACAAAAGAAAGCAAGAGGAAATTCTACAAATTAAGGCAGTCTCTTCCGTTTAGAATAATCAATCTATAGTCAAAAACCCATTCAACCGATATGGAACACACATGAAGTGGATTTATACGGAAAAATAAGTATGGGATTTGTTTTTTTTTGTTTTTTAGGTGGATGCAGCATCGGTCCCCTACTAGCTTTAGCACTGAGAAGTGCTTGGTTCTCACAGCTCTATGAGCATAGAGCTGTTCAGTCACTGGCCCTCTGCTCTGCATGCTCTCAGGCTGTACCAGGTTTCGGTCCGGGCATGTGGACGGATCTCGACCATATTTTCGTGATCTTTCTCAAGCCTGGACCAGCTCTCTGGCATCATCTGACAGCAGACTTCAGCCCACTGTCTGCTTAAAATGGGTGACAAAAGTGCAAAATAAGCTGAACTCCTGTGATTCATAGGAGAAGTACAGCCCATAAGAAAAGGGGGGTAATCCTGAGGAAAGCACCAAGACTAGATGCCTCCAAGGGTAAAAGTATCTATTAAGGTAGCTTTGGCTGTACTTCTCTTTTAAGATAGTGATAAGTCATAAGTCAGGGGTGCCCGACCTTTTAATGAGCAAGGGCCACTTAAGTGATTTGGTAATTGGTTACAAGCCACAATAAAATGAAGCTGTTCAAAATGTTACATTTTTTAATTTCCTCCTGCAGCCGCTGATTACCGATGGGAGGAGAAGCTAGCTTTCAGCAGTTATGGGAGGGAAATGGAGAGGATCAGCTCCTGTATATGCTGCCGCTCCTGTCCAAGTGTAAAACAGAAAGTGACAGGGAGGCTGAACTGGACCCCGGGAGCATAGGGTGGGGTGATCATTGTGACCTCCAATGCTACATCAGTGGTTGGAGGTGTGGCCCCCCAAAACGCAAATTTAAACAAGCCCTTACTGTCCTAAACCCTTCTAAACTTGTGGTTTACCCACACTGTGGGTGCTGCGCAGTTTCTTGTGGGTTAGCTGTTTTTTACCATAGACTTCTATTATATTTTGCAGATGTGGTGCACTTTCTGAAATAACACCCAAAACTCCTGCATTCAGTTTAAGGTCGAGGGCCCGTTCAGAGGGCCAGTTGTGGCCCACGGGTTGAGCACCCCTGTCATAAGTTATGATTGGCAGGTATTGATTGTATCTGTTGTGTCCAAGTAACCTAATCTGATCGAAATACAATCATATTTATGAACAAAGTATCTCAATCCTGCTGATCAATGCGAAAATATTGTGAATTGTGATTGAATCAGAATGTAATTGCATCTGAAGTGATTGGAAGGAAACTTATGGCTATTCCCTTTTTTTGCAGATTTTATCATTTTGATAGAATCACAGAATGATTGGATGAAAAAAATTTAAGCACCCAGTGCCCCCTTGGGAAGATTATCCTTCACTTCCTGTTCTGGCGACAATTTAGAATGTTCGATTTTCTCCCACTAGAGGGCAGAGAAGCAAGGGCAGTGGTTCTCAGGACAAACCGAGAAGGGTAGCCTCCTTTCTAGGAACAAAGAGAGCAATAAAAAAAACGGTTCTAAAAAAAAAAGGTTTTAGGTTGTGATACTCTTTAACCTTGTTCCTTTTGCTGCTCTTTCTGCTGGTGCCAGTGGAGGCAAAAAATGCAGCACAATGATAGTGTTGCCAACTATCTGTTAAAAATATTTTGGTTTGCCATTTGTGTCCCATTGGGGAAATTTCCCTTTACTTCCTGTCCCATAGCCAATACAGGAAGTTAGATTAAATCCTTCCAAAGTTAGAGAATCCCTGGCTGTCACCAGGGTCTCTATTGGAAGGTTTCCCCTCTAATGGCGCGTACAGACGATCGGACATTCCAACAACAAAACCGTGGATTTTTCACACATGTTGTCGGAAATGCATATCGCCAAGAACGGGGTCACGTACAACACGTATGACGGCACTGAGCGCTCCCAACACAAGTACCAAGCAGTCACAAACCACTCTCATTCTCTGTTAATGATCAGAAACCCACTCTGTTGGCTCCTGATCATTAGCATAGAATGGGAGCCAATTACAGTAACCACATGATCGGCATTAAGACCCAGTTAAAGGGTCACCTGGAGGGGTGGCAATAGGTTAAGAAAAAAATAGGAGCTGTCCAGATTCTGAAAAATAAATAATTTTAAAGAGTTTATTGTTCACATTATGAAGCACAGCATACCACTAAACAATTATCGCCCTGGGATGCCATAACATCTCCCTATTCTTGGCTTTCAGCTGTTTGGAGAAATCTTCAATTCACTGATGGTCTATAATTGCCTGTAGAATTTGGAAACATTCACTGTAAGAATGAGAGGATATGCCAAGCAGAATATGACATTCCCTAGATGCAGACAGATTTCACAGTGAAATTTACTAATCTAGGAACAGCAAGAAAACCCAGTTTGCACAGAGTTGCCGGCATTCCCTAATGATTAGTGGCTGCATAAGACTAAAATAATGCACTGCTAATTTGTATTTAATGTGTGGTATGCATCATTTTTAGAACTATAAGCCAGCTTTTCTCAGCATTTTGTATACAGAGGAACCCTTGAAATAATTTTCATGTCTCGGAATCCTCTGCTAACTTATTATATCTCTAGTTCATGGCATATTTGCATGCTCAGTAAGTTGTAAATATAATCATATATAAAGGAACAAAGGCTGTAGTGTGTCTAGTGAATTTGACACTCTATAGAAATAAATGTTTCACTAACACTCATGAAATGGAATGAATAATAATAAAGGCCAGAAAATAGACACCCAACTGTGAAAATTGTAGTACCCTCTACGTTGGTGGTCAGTAGAAAAGTGTCTTCTTATATTGGTAAGTGGGTGTAGTGGTATGACAACAAAATCTGTTCTCGTAAATTCCACACATGTGTAGACATTTCTGACGTACAAAATTTCACGCATGCTCTGAATCAAGTACGAGACGAAAGCGCTCAGTCTGGTAAAACTAGCGTTCCGAGATAACACATTTGTCACGCTGTAACGGACTAAAAAACACAAGGCTGAAAAGCGCGAATCGTCCCTTACCAAACTTCTACTAACAGGACTGGTATTGGTCTTCCTATTATACGTGACCACGTTCTTGGTGATCGGAATTTCCGACAACATTTGTGCGACCGTGTGTATGAGCCAACATCCGTCGTAAAAAAAAAAAAACGGCTTTGTTGTCGGAATGTTGTGTGTACGCGGCATTAGAGTACACTGAGTGCCGGTTCACACAGGAGCAGCTCTGAAACCGCCCCACACAGCGCGACCTCAACGCAGCTTGTTAACAACTTATTTAATAGAAGTCAATGCAAGCCACTCTGAATAGTAGCACAGGAACCTTTTTCCAAGTCAGATGACTTGAGTTGCTCCTATTAGAATGGTTACATTGCACTGCATGAAGCATGACCTGACCGGTCGCCATTGTGTGAACCAGGTCTAAGTGTAAAAGTGCAATCCAGACACAATTCAAAACATATGTTACAATAAAGGTATAACTCAGCATACATCATTAAACAGTACCAGTAATGGAGTAACATAGTCCAAATCAAGAAAAAAATACAAACAGAACTCTAAGGAGGTTATTTACTAATGACAAATCCACTTTGCACTACAAATGCACTGCAAGTGCAGTCACTGTAGATCTGAGGGGGACATGCATGTGAAAAAAAAGCATTTTAGCTTGTACATGATTGGATGCTAAAATCAGTAGAGCTTCCCCTCAGATCTACAGCGATCTTCAGCGACTGCACTTACAAGTGCACTTTTAAGTGTACTTGTAGTGCAGAGTGGATTTGCCTTTAGTAAATCAACCCTTAAGTCATACACACACACAAATGCCTCCCCTCTTCCCCCAAGTGCATTACAAAATCCAAGAAACACCTGTAAACAGTACTCTAATGCCTAGTACACGTGTATGGGATTCCCTGCGCTAAAAAGTCAGCCGGGAAAACCGAGAATGTGCTCGGTACATTTTTCCCCCTACACACAAGAAGTTTTTTGAAAAAAAGAGACAGAATTGTGGGTGGAGAGATAGGGCTGCACACCCCGATATAATGAAAAATAAATTGTCCCGGTGGGGCTTTAAAACAGCAAAGTTGTAAAAATATGGAGATGCAACGTGTAAAATACAACGTTTTATTATGAAAAAGATATGACATAAAAATAAGGAATGAGTTGCGACATAATGCACAGTATAAAAATATCCATACACAGATCATAATGTAACAATAGAATACATGGCCTGTAAAAGTGACAAGCATTTGCAGTTACTAACGCGTTTTGACCTCTTGGATCTCCATATTTTTTCAACTTTGCCGTTTTAAAGCCCCACCGGGACAATTTCTTTTTCACACACAAGAAGTTTTCCCAACAGGAAAACTGCGATGGAGTTTTTCACATAGGAAAACTGCCGGGGGAAAAAGACCGCCGGTTCTCTTTTTTTCTGTCAGTTTTCCTGTCGGGGAAAACTGCAATGGAGCATTGCACATTGCACACTGCCGGGATTCATGGCCAAAAGCTCTCATGGCAGTTTTCCTGACCGGAAAACGAGTCATGTGTACGAGACATTAGAAGCTACATCCAAAGAGGGAACCTCTGAGTAAGAGAACATAAAGGATTCTAGCCAATGGATTCCAGATTTTCTAAAAAAAAGTTGGGGCATGCTCTCCCTTCATATATTATTTTAAATGTAGGGAATTCTGCATTTATCCTAAGAATGACATTTGGGATGGTGGGTTAGGTTTCTATCAGCCAGTACATGATACGTCCATTGATCATGTGAATGGGCAGGAGCGGCCTTTAATGTGCCGTTGTACGTGTTGTACATCACCGCGTTTGAGAACGACGAGATTTTGTCTTGACAGTGTGTACGCAAAGAAAGCTTGACAAGATTCTCGACAAGCCTGACAAGGAACTCGTTGAGGAAAACAATGTTTCTTTTACGACGAGTTTCTCGGTCGTGTGTACGAGGCTATACACACAGCTAAAAAGATATTTGATATCAACAGTAACTGGAAGTTAGAAACTCTTTATTGCTCAAGGAACTCCTGGCAACCTCTGGAGGAACCCCAAGGTTCCACAGAACCTTAGTTGACAAACCGTATTCTAAACTGTGAGGAGAAAGAATGTTAAAATGTGCAATCCAAGTTAAAAGGAAACCATTGACCACAGCAACCAGAATCTGTTTCTGACATGTGTTCTCTAACCACTGACTGCATGAAAGGAAAATAGTGATTGGTTGCTGAGTGACTTTCGCACACTTTTCTACATGATCCCTATTGCAGCTCTTTCCTGCGGATATCTTTGCAGCAGAACATACTGTGCGTACTTGCCTTTCAAAACATCCCAGCGGTGCGAAATAAATGGAGTATGAACTCGCAGTCGGTCAGAGCACTTTCCATGCAGCTCAGCCAGGCCAGAGTGAGCGCGTTCCGTTAGTTATACTAGATAATAGAGGCTACTGACATGCAGAGAAAGGATGAGAAATGTTTTCTCCAGTTATACAGAGCCAGATTCATAACCATCCGTCATCCGCTTGGGCAAGTTGCTGATAAACTCCACACAGAAATAACAAACAGTATGTCCCTGCATCTCGGCTGCTGAAAATGAGATCCTTCCTCTGATTGATGTCAGCAGAGAGGCTTGTAAAAAATGCATTTCCAGCTGATTAGTTCAGAATGTGTCAATCTCATGCAGTTTTTATGACCCGCACACTACATGCCAGATGTACATTTGCTTTTTATAAACTAACAAAGATGAATTACTAAATGCAAGAGTTTTTCCCCCCGGAACTATACCCCATGTTGCCCTGGAGAATAAGCAAACTTTATTTTGTCATAAATCACAAAGTGCTACTTTATATAGAAGCCCAATGGAGAGCACTCATATCACTGCCTATGTTGTGTATGGGTGCCTGTGGATTGGATATATTGTGACATCATGACAGCAGGGTAGGGACACGCAGGTGCCGTTACGCCTGACAGATATTCTGTAGGTACTATTTGATATCACCCCAAAGACATCTTGTTATATTTCATCTCGGATCCATAGTGTTGTGTATTTTTATTATGTTTTTTTTTTTTTTTAAGTCATAAAATCATTACATGGAAAACAAGTTTCACATTGTTACATATCAAACAGGGAGTTTTGAAATAAAAGCATTAGTATGTTAAATTAGCAGGCTTATGACAGCTCAGCATCACTCTTGCTGACACCGGCCTGCTGATGCTCACACTGATAACGGTTATTAAACTCTGCGCCATAGCAACATCTAAATCATATTCTACCCAGCCTAGTGCGGAGGATGTGTTACAGCTGCACTATATCAGCTTTTGAGCAAGGACTCGTGCTAGTGTTTATTCTAATTAAATTTAGCTTGGTGAGAATGCTGACACTCCGACAAGCTGTTATGTGTGGTTACATCGGTGTCATGTAGGCACAGGTCTTTTATAAGAAGTATCCTCTCTCTCTAGGTGATATATTAAAGCTAGCATAGTTCCATGCTTTTCTTATGCATTCATTTCTTATTCACTTTGTCTCCTTCCCAGCCATAGGTTTCAGAGATTTGACACTCTGCCAGTTTGTCCGTTTGCATTTAACCTGACTAACAGAGCATTCATTTTTAAGGGCTATGTCTGCAGTATGGCAGAGGGTTTCTGGAACTGGTGCTGATACTTTTGTCCTTTGCCCTAGCTTTTTGTTGCTTGTGGTTTGAAGAGACCCTGTCTTCAGCTTATAGAATTGAAAGGAAAGCACAGAAAAAGTAAGCATATTAAATGCTTGCTTTCTGTAATTTTTCTTCCCTAATGCCCCGTACACATGATTGGGCTTTTGCCAGGCCAAACTCACATCGGAATTCCATCGGAGTAAAAGAGAATGCGTTCTCTGTCTAAACTCCGATGGGATTCATCGGAATTACTCCGATGGGGCATACACACAGTCGGAATTTCAGTCTGACTTTTTCCATCGGAAATTACGATCGTGTGTACAGGGCTTTAAACTGTTTTTATTCTCTTGTAATGTGCCTTTGAGCTGGTGAAATCAACCACTCCAAGAAAAGTTTATTACCTGGAACATCAACAATTCACTATTTGTTCTTCTACATCATGTCTGACTACAGTATTTGATACCCTGATGATTTTGTAGGTTTGCCCCCTGACAAATAATTGATCAGTCTATAATTTTAATGGTAGCTTTATTTTAACAGTGAAGGACAGAATAACAACAAAAATATCCATAAAAATTCATTCAAAACATTGATTTGCATTTTAATGAATGTAATAAGTATTTGACCCCTTTGCAAAACATGATTTAGTACTTGGATTTTGACAATCACAGAGGTCAGACATTTCTTGTAGTTGACTACCAGGTTTGCACACATCTCAGGAGGGATTTTGTCCCACTCCTCTTTGCAGATCCTCTCTAAGTCATTAAGGTTTTGAGGCTGACGTTTAATAATTCGAACCTTCAGCTATCTCCACATATTTTCTATGGAAATAAGGTCTGGAGATTGGCTAGGCCACTCCGGAACTTTAACATGCTTCTTCTTGAGCCACTCATTTGTTGCCTTGGCTGTGTGTTTTGGGTAATTTTTACGCTGGAATACTTATCCACAACCCATTTTCAATGCCCTGGTGTCATTGAAGGAGGTTCTCATCCAAGATGTAATGGTACATGGCCCCGTTCCTCCTCCCTTTAATGCAGTGAAGTTGTCCTTTCCCCTTAGCAGAAAAACACACCCAAAGCATAATGTTTCCACCTCCATGTTTGACTTGTGGATAGTGTTCTTGGGGTCATCCTCTAAAAACGGCGAGATGAGTTGATGCCAAAAAACTAGATTTTGGAGTCATCTGACCACAAAATTTTCACCCTGTTCTCCTTTAAATCATTCAGATGTTCATTAGCTGATTTCAGACTGGCCTGTACATGTGCTTTCTTAACTACTTCCCGACCGCCCACCGCCGTTATGACTTTAAAGATGGATATCTCGGTAACGGCAGCAGCTGCTGCCACAACCGAGATATCCATCTCTTCTGTGGGTGGTCGGTCAAACGATAATGGTGGTCTCCGCGACGGATTCGCCGCGAGATCGCCGTTATCGGTGGCGGGCGAGGACCCCCCCTCCCGCTGCGTTCCCGCGCCCTCCGCCTCTTATAGGAGACGTCGGTAGCGGCGGAGGCGATCGGGTCCGCTCCCATGCTCAGTGTGGATGCGAGTGAGGGAAACATTTCCCTCATCCATCCCCGTAGCTCTGCTGGGTGAAAGTGACGTCAAAACGTCAGTCCCGCCCAGCATCTTAAAGAGACATTTTTTTTTAATGTTATTTAAAAAATGCCATTTTACGAAAACAATTTTTTTTTTTTTAAATCGCATTAAATTGCATTTAAGCCTAAATATGAGATCTGAGGTATTTTTGACCCCAGATCTCATATTTAGGAGGACCTGTCATGCTTTTTTCTATTACAAGGGATGTTTACATTCCTTGTAATAGGAATAAAAGTGATAATTTTTTTATTTTTTTTATTTTAGTGTTAAAAATTGGTAAAATAAATAAAAATAAATCCGAAAACAAAAAAAAAAATTTAAATCGCCCCGTCCCGACGAGCTCACGCGCTTCTTAGAAGCGAGCGCATACGCGAGTAGCGCCCGCATATGAAAACGGTGTTCAAACCACACATGTGAGGTATCGGCGCGACCGTTAGAGCGAGAGCAATGATTCTAGCCCTAGACCTCCTCTGTATCTCAAAAAATGCAACCTGTAGAATTTTTTAAACGTCGCCTATCGAGATTTTTAAGGGTAAAAGTTTGACGCCATGCCATGAGCGGGTGCAATTTTTAAGCGTGACATGTTGGGTATCATTTTACTCGGCATAACATTATTTTTCACAATATGTAAAGAAATTGGGCCAAATGTATTGTTGTCTTATTTTTTAATTTAAAAAGTGAATTTTTTCCAAAAAAAGTGCGCTTGTAAGACCGCTGCGCAAATACGGTGTGACAAAAAGTATTGCAATGACTGCCATTTTATTCTCTAGGGTGTTGCCTTGAGATCATTGATCAGATTCTCCCATGTAGTTCTGGGCTGATTCCTTACCGTTCTCATGATCATTAAAACTCCATGAGGAGAGCCCGGGACCAAGGGAGATTGACAGTTATTTTGTGTTTCTGCCATTTGCAAATAATCACACCAACTGTGGTCACCCTCTCACCAAGCTGCTTGGCAATGGTCTTGTAGCCCATTCCAGCCTTGTGTAGGTCTACAATCTTGTCCGTGATATCCTTGGACAGCTCTTGGTCATGGTGGAAAAATTGGAATCTGATTGCTTCTATGAACAAGTGTCTTTTCTACAGGTAACGAGCTGTGATTAGGAGCACTCAGCTCGTTATCTGAATAGAAGACACCTGGGAGCCAGACATTTTGCACATTGATAGGGGGTCAAATATTTATTTCACTCATTAAAATGCAAATCTATTTAAAACTTTTTTGAAATGCATTTGTGTTGTTATTCTGTCTCTCGCTGTTAAAATAAGCCTACCATTACAATTATACACTGATAATTTCTTTGTCAGTGGGCAAATGTACAAAATCAGCAGTGGATCAAATACCTTTTCCCTAACTGTATGTAAATGCTGGAGGAGATCAAAAGGAAATACTATACAATCTCACTTAAGGCGGAGCAATGCAGCGGTTTCATTCCTTGCCAGCTGCTGTACTCTTCTCCCTGGGTGCAGGGTTTTGGCCTCTTGATTGGCCAGTTGGGGATGTTATCTCGCGCATGCACAGAGGGTTTAGACGTTCCAGCGCAGCCAAATTGTGCTGGGAATGCATGCTGAACCACGTGTACATTGTACATGTACAGTGAGCTATGAATAGAAAACATAGCAGGCAGGTAAGTGTATATCATTGCAGAAGAGATACAGCATGTCTATTTATTTTTGTTAATCACTGACTTCTTCAAGCGGGGGCAGCTTTCCCCGCCGGGACAATACAATGGCCTGGCAGGAAGAATTCCTGCATCAACACTGTCTGTGTTGATGGGGGAATCCATCGAATTTATTTTCTGCAACCTGTGGTTACAGGAAATACATTTTCCTTAATGTATGACCAGCCTCACTAAGGAGCCAATTAACCTTCCAGCATGTTTTTTGAATGTGGAAGAAAACCGGAGGATGTAGAGGAAACCCACACAGGCACAAGGAGAACATGCAGACTCCGGAAAGGTGTTATACAATAAGGCACTGCCTTCTCACAGTTTTGTTCAACTTTTAGATGGCAGCTCAGAGTCTGCCGGGCCTTCTGAGATCATACGCAAGAGGGCGGCACCCAACAGCAGTCATAAGCCTTTTTGGATGTCTACACAAAAGAGACTTTGTACAAGTAAATAGCATAATAAAAATATTATTGCACATATAATACTATGGAATTATTTTTGTTGAACTGTCAAGAGGGTCTCCTGAACTCATCTGCTGCCTGATTGGTTACTATTGCACTGTGGAATCTCTTGAAATAATTGGGCTGCGTCTTCAAAAGAGATAAATCAGCTCAGCCTCTCCCCATGAAACATCAGTTGCATTCTTCTATGTCATAGATGCTTATAGATTGTGAAATCCCTTAGGTGTGCTCAGAGTGCAAGAACCTTAACATATATATTTGTGAGTGTATCTAGGATTGTATCTTGTTTATGTGATTTAACAATATTTTTTGATGTAGTAGAATGTTAGATAAGTTATACCATTCTTGGAAAGGAGTCAATGAAAGTGTTAATACAATAAAGAAATAATCCTGATGAGTATAAATTCAGTCAAGTCCTTTCTTCTGGCAGATGGCTTAATCGACTGCATGGACCCAGACTGCTGCTTACAGAGCTCCTGCCAGAATCAACCGTACTGCCGTGGTCTACCTGATCCACAGGACATTATCAGCCAGAGCCAGCAGTCACCGTCCCAGCAGGCTGCCAAGTCTTTTTACGATAGGATCAGCTTCCTCACAGGACCTGACAGCACCCATGTCATCCCCGGAGACAACCCTTTCAATAAAAGGTAAATCTGTCACCAGCACTAAAGCTGTGTGCAACAAACAAGTACTTTTCTACCTGCCTGCAAGATTCTTTATTAACATTTTATGCCTAAAGAAACTTGGTATTATAAAGCCTCCCTGAGCCAGTAATAGTGAGCATCTTCTAATTACCACGTAAACTGGATTGTGACTTCTAAATATTAAATATTCTCCACATATCTGGGGAGTCATTATCTCAAATATTTTTAAATCGAATAGAAAACATGTCAAGTTATGCCAAGACTCATAAGAAATAGGTGAGACAGACAGGTATAGAATTGCTATAGGCTACTTGAATTTCTGACAGTGATATTTTACTGACATGACCCTGCCTTGTTATGTGCAAATTGGCCTTATTCAGTATAGAGTTCCTATTAAGAGTAATAACCCTTAGCAACCAATCTAAATCCATTGCATCAGAATCAAATGTAAATGGTTGCTATGGGTTATTTTTACTTAACAATTAGCTTTTAAGAATAAGAACTCTGAAATAAGGCTGTATATTTGTTGCTCTGTAAACAGAAGTAGAAGTGGGAAAGAGTAAGCCTTTGTTAAGCTCAAAAAGCCCAACGTTTGCTAGGTGATAAAAACATCTATCTCTTGGTACAGAAAAGCAGTGCATCACACATGGTAATATTATTTGTGCTTTCCTCTGAAATCTCAGATAAATAAGTTTGGTTAGTGAATCTTTTCTCGGTTTCTTTTTGGAGACTTGCTATAGCATGATTCATATGTACCATGTGGAGTAGTTCAATAGATTATTGATATTCTGCATTATAATTGAATGCATTTAAAGGCCAACGCTGGGTAAAGCATGAGCCCCGTCCCACCCCTCGCCCCCCTCTAACTGATCACTGAAATTTAAAAAAGAATGGCCTTTTTATTCACTGAAAGTTGGTGCTCCAGGCCTGAATCTTCTTTCCTCTTCTGTTTACAACCATCATGGTCCTTCTTTGGGTTTACACAACACTGCCTACATGACTTGTATGCTTCCTGTTAGCTGCCCAGTCACAGAGACAGCTTAGGCCTACAGGTCGGGTTTACACCTACCTGCCAACAGGTTTCCGACAGGACCCTGTAGGATCGTGTGGATAAATTATTAAACTCTCATCCAACTCCAACCCAGCCATCAGAACTGACTGGTCCACATAACATGTGGCCACTTCACACCAAGTGAGATAACACTTCCAGAGGTTGTATGCCAAGGGTTAGAGTCCATCTCACACCTATACACCTATTAAAAAGTAGCATCAAAAGAAGAGTGTATTCATTACAGAATGCTTCTGTTTTTGCTCCCTTTTTACATTTGAAAAGCTGAATTTGTATATAAAATTTGTCATTTTTAACTCTGTGCATATTTCTATGCACTGGCCACCTAGGAATATAAATTAGAAAAAAAATAATAATGAGTGGCCTTTGTCTACAAAGCTAAGAATGTATACCTCCTAGAGAGATTTTTGTAATATACCGGTGCATCCAAAAAAAATAGAATATCATCAAAAAGTTAATTGTATTTGAGTAATTCAGTTCAAAACGAGAAACTCATATATTATATAGATTTATTACACACAGGGTGATATATTTCAAGCATTTCTTTATTTTAATGTTGATGATTATGGCATACAGTTATTGAAAACTCAAGATTTAGTATCTCTCAAAATTAGATTATTGTGAAAAAGTTCAATATTGTAGACTTATGGTGTCACTCTTGTCAGCTAATTAACTTAAAACACCTATAAAGGTTTCCTAAGTTTTTTAAATGACTTCTCAGTCTGGTTCAGTAAGTTACACAATCATGGGGAAGACTGCTGACTTGACTGTTGTCCAGAAGACAGTCATGGACACCATCCACAATGAGGGTAAGTCACAAGAGGTCATTGCTAAAGAAGCTGGCTGTTCAGAGTGCTGTATCCATGCATATTAATGGGAAGTTGAGTGGAAGGAAAGTGTGGTAGAAATAGATGCACAAGCAAAAGGGATAACCGTAGTTTGGGGGAGATTCACAAGGAGAGGACTATGGCTGGTGTCAGTGCTTCAAGAGCCACCACACTGAATTATCCAGGAAATGGGCTAAAACTGTCGCATTCCTTGTGTCAAGCCACTCCTGAACCAGCGTCTGACCTGGGCTAAGGAAAAAAAGGATTGGACTGTTGCTCAGTGGTCCAAAGTCCTCTTTTTGGATGAAAGTAAAATCTGCATTTCATTTGGAAATCAAGGTCCCAGACTCTGGAGGAAGAGCGGAGAGGCACAAAAAAGTTGCATGCGGTCCAGTGCGAAGTTTCCAGTCAGTGATGATTTGGGGAGCCATGTCATCTGCTGGTGTTGGTCCACTGTGTTTTACCAAGTCCAAAGTCAGCACAGCCCTCTACCAGGAAATTCTACAGCACTTCATGCTTCCCTCTGCTGATCAGCTTTATGGAGATGCCGATTTAATTTTCTAGCAGGACTTGGTACCTGCCCACACTGACAAAAGTACCGATATCTGGTTTAATGATCATGGTATCACAATGCTTGATTGGCCAGCAAACTTGCCAGACATAAACCCTATAGGGAATCTGTGGGGTATTGTCAAGAGGAAGATGAGACACCAGACCCAACATTGCAGATGAGCTGTAGGCCGCTATCAAAGCAACATGGGCTTCCATAACACCTCAGCAGTACCACAGGTTGATCGCCTCCATGCCACGCTACATTGATGCAGTAATTCATACAAAAGGAGCCACGACCAGGTAGTGAGTGCATACAATGCTGTACATGGACATACTTTTAGTAAGCCAACATTTCTGTATTAAAAATCCGTTTTTTATTGGTCTTATGTAATATTCTAATTTTCTGAGATACTGAATTTGGGGTTTTCACTGGCTGTAAGCCATAATCATCACATTTTTAAGAAAGGAGTGCTTGAAACATATCACTCTAGGTGTAATGAATCTACATAATATATGAGTTTCACTTTTTAAATGAATTATTGAAAAATGTTTACTTTTTGATGATATTCTAACTTTCTGAGATGCACCTTTATTACTAGTACCTGTATTCTTGGTCATAAATTCACTGTTAATCTGTGAGAAACTGTGTGGCTACCGACTGCATGCAAAATAATATAATTGTGTGGAAGCTATCATATCTGCCAGACAATGTTTGTTTACCTAGCAGACCAATCAGCTGACAACATGCAGGTGGTGGCAAGCTACCCCAAATTGTGGTCTTCGGACTGTAGGCAGTGGCAAAAGTGACCATGGAAGAATTTCAGAAGTGTGTAGTAATCAATTGGCTGCTCCACAACTCCTAAACCGCGTACACATGGTCGGAATTTCCGATGGAAAAAGTCAGGTGATATCTTTTCATCAGATATTCCGACCGTGTGTTTATGCCCCATTCAATTTTATCTGTCGAAATTATCAAACAAACTCAGATAGAGAGCAGGTTCTCTATTTTTCTGTCGGAAACTCCGACAGAGTTTTGACCGGTCAAAAGTCTGACTGTGTGTACGCGGTACTAGAGTTCCCCATATTATATGCAAGATTTGTATCTGCAGATGTGTGTCCAGCCAGCTAGATTTAGCTGAGCCTTCCCTTAGCTTACCCCCCTAATGGAAGCCCATTCCTCATTCCTCCAAGTATTTTGCTCCAGTTAGCAAATTGCCAATGGCATGATTCCTTGACATGGGCTTTAAAAGTATTTATAAAGCTTAAATATTGTTTACCTTTAATGCACTCCTAGCAATAAGGTAAAAAATAAATAAAAGTTGTATCACCCCATAACCCCCCCCATATACTTACTTAAGTCCTCACTCACTCCAGCGATGTACTCATCTGTAGAGTCTCTCCCCGCTCTTAGGCCTTGTACACACGAGCAGACACATTTGTTCAAATCGGTCGGACAGACCGATTTGAACAAATCTGTCTGCTGGGACGGCATGCTGACGTGTCGGTGATGTGGCGGTGACGTTGACGCCGCCACGTCACTGCACCAGGAAGTGAATTACTTCCGCGCATGCGTCGAATCCATTCGACGCATGTGCGAGAAGATATGTCTGCTGGTTAGCGTACTAACCAGCAGACATATTGGGCTGATGGGTTCCCAGCCGACAGATTTCAAAGCATGCTTTGAAATCTGTCGGGTGGCCAAATCCGTCGGCTCGCCCGTACACACAATCGAATCTGTCTGCTGGGATGGTCGGGCCGACTGTTTCCAGCAGATAGATTTGATCGTGTGTACGCGACCTTAGAGGCATTGTTGAAGCAGCTGTCAGTCAAATCTTGTGAGGAAGGGGATAGGGCACTGGGCCTGTGTCTATGGACAAGGATCGAGACTGTGGTTTGTTACCATAGAAAGAGTCTTCTTGTGGTGACACATTGAGATGGGGAGGAGCCAGGAGCACTGGCAGGACCTAAGCAGAGGAGGATCGGGGCAACGTTATGCAATTCATTTGCACATAATAGATAAATATAATGTGTTTGTTTTAAATAAATAGACTTTACAATCATTTTAAATTATTTTGGTATAGTCGAATCTCTGTTTTTCCAGACAGGCTCCCTTGCTTTGAATTTTTAATCTGCATTAGCAGTCAGCAGGTGCAGAGCTAGTGATCCCAGTATACTCTGCAAATACTATTATAGAAGCACCCTCTGCCATATGCAGGGGACTGCCAGCAAACCATTAAATCTCATAGTAGCAGGAGATTAAAATTGTCAGTGTATCTGGATTTCCCAAGGTTTCTGTTTCTCACTTGGATTTCCCTTTTCCTCTCCAGTTACCAATATTGTCATGTTTTTCCGTGCTTTGGTTTTTATCCTCATGGCCTCCCCCAGGCATTGACGAGAGACCCTTCATTAGACAGTCCAGATGTACGGATTGCACTTTTCCCTGGGCTCCAATACTCTTTTGCCAGATCATATATGGGAATAATTTTTGTATTGCTTATCTATTGAATTGTGTTTGCTGGAAGTATGTTGTGCATCTGAAATTGTACTTTTAGAAATGAATACAAAGTTATTTGACAAAAAAAAAAGAATTGCTAGTGTAGCCTTAACCTAGTCAGGTCTAATACTGATTGGAGTTGGGCAGAATTAACATTCTTAGTAAGAACACATTGATACACAAGGCTGTAAGTATTTTGAGGTAGAAAGGGTTTTTCTGTATTAATCAGAGCTTCCTTTATGAGTTTGTTTTAAGATATGAGTAACATTCCTGGATACCCATCAGAGGTATCCTAACCAAAGCCATTGAGCTTATGTGTCATCTTTATTTTTGATACTCTATAGCAGGGATCTCCAAACTACGGCCCTCCAGCTGCTGTGGAACTACACTTCCCATGAGGCATTGTAAAACTCTGACATTCGTAGACATGACTAGGCATGATGGGAATTGTAGTTCCTGAACACCTGGAGGGCCGTAGTTTGGAAACTCCTGCTCTATAGTAAGAAGCATTGAAGTTCTACCTTTGCTTAATTGTATCCATTTAAAGTGATATTAAAGGCAGAAAAATAAAAACATGTCATACTTACCTGCTCTGTTCAGTGGTTTTGCACAAAGTAGCCCCAATCCTTCTCTTCTCGAGTCCCCTGTCGGCACATCTAGCCCATCCCTTCTGCTTGCTATTGTGGCACCTGAGCAGGTTTGCTCCCGAACCTCTGCTGTGTGCCCATCCAAACATGGAGCATGGCTCAGCCCTACCCCACTCTTCTCATTCGCTCACTCGCTGTGATTGACAGCAGCGGGAGACAATGAGGAGGAAGAGACCCAGGAGAGCCACTGCCCATCACTGGATCGAGATGGGACAAAGGTAAGTATTGGGGTGGGCTGCTGCAGATAGAAGGTTTTTTACCTTCATCCATAGAATGAATGAAACCTTGAGCCTTTACAACCACTTTAAACATTCTGTATTAATATAATAAGTTAAAAAGTTCTCAGTGTATCCCCCCAAAATAATTCCTTATTAGAAGCTACAAATTCAATTATCTGAATACCAGACAAATAAAAATCAATAAAAGCAAATAGGTGAGCCTCATGTGATTTAAATTGAATTAAAAAAAAACATATACCAAAATAATTACTACACAAAATGCTCACAGTTCAAAACACAGTGGGGGGCATTTGTTATCTGGTGGAGCTGTGTATGGTAGCCAATTAGCTTCTAACTTCAGTTTGTTCAGTTAAGCTTTGGCAATAAACCTGGAAGCTGATTGGTTTCTATGTACAGTTGCACCAAATTTTGCACTCTCCAGTTTTATGATCCACCAAGGTGTCCAAGAAGTTGTTCAAATGTAAATGATAAATGCCAATGCAATTCATCAACTATGAAGGTGAAGCCAGCAGGTGAATATTCAAATCAGAAGATCTCCACCACTATCCACAAAGCCTCTTTCCAGATCTACATGATCTCAAGTAAACAGAGAACATGTAACGCTTGTGTAACAGCCCACAGGAAAGGCAGCCTGGTTCAGCATATCCAACTCAGATTAATAGATCAATTTAAGCATGAGGTTAGATAGTGTAACACTGCAATAATATCTTCCTTTATTGCATACAGACAGGCACTTACTGTGTAAATACAGAGATCAGCATACAGCGCCGTGCTTACAACAGTCAGCAGGTCTGATGACGTCACTGGTTAAGCCCCACTCTAGTATTAGTAGCTGATTTTAAGGCCCAAGAAGTCAACATATACTACTGCTTCATGCAACATATCAATAAATAAAACCTTTTGAACATGTAACTTGTGTGTTCTCAGTCATAGCCAAACATTAGTTTATAATGGTAAACATTTATACCCCAACAATTGGGAGAAAATCCCTTCATATATAAGAGACTGATATATGCTCATTTATGCAGCTGTGGAAATCTAGAAAGTGCCAAGACTATTTTATTTCTCATATACTCACAAAAACATTCCAACGTAATCAGCCTGCAATATTTCTATAATTACAGTCCGTTTTGATTTTTTAGGTGTTATTTTATTTCAAGCACCCTTGAAGTAATTGTGTACGCTACTTATTCAGTCCCTGGCTGCATTCCTCAGTCTGCTCTTCACACATATTTTTCAAAGTCTGTTTGAACATTTTTGTCCCGATTTTGATTTCCATTGTTACCTTCAACACATTTAGTTCCAGATGTCCTTGCAGCGCAATGTATTCCATTCTCAGCCTCTCCACCTAGCAAGGTGCTAATGACATCAGCCTGATGTATTCCAAATGAGAAAAGCAACAGTCTTTTAAAAAAAATCAACAAAGAACGGTGTAAACTCTATTCCAGAATTCTTAATGAAATGTCATAAAATGTGCTTACTTAAAGTTTTTTTTTTTTTTTAATAATTGCAAAGAAAACATTTGTTATGAATCTGTGATTTCTTAATCAGCCCAAATGGTATTTTATTAAAGCAGTAATGATTTGAAATACTAGCAGTAAGCAAGAGCAGGTGCCTTGTGTCCTGCTGAGTAAAGGAAGATGATTTACACTAGAACTCCTGGGTCTAAGGTAATTTAGCAGTATTAATGCAGTTAGGCACAGCAGTTGATTAAAAGTTGTTGCACAAATGTTCCTTATTGCCCCCTCTAAATCTTCTCCCTTCCTGTTCCCATCAGGTGTACCAATTGCTAGAAAATTAATTGGAAAGAATACTTTTCTCCATGCAAGTGCCAGATATTTGACACGTCGAAAGCTTGGAGGCTTATACATTTGTGAGAGCTTTTATAGCTCCTGTAAATGAATGGACTAATCATTGAGTACCTTGCCTTTCATTAGGCAATATTAGACTTTTTAGTAGGAAATCATTTTGTAGGCTTTATGTCTACAGTGCTTGTATAAGTACAGTGGGTTCTCAATGGCCATACTTCTCACCAAACGACAGGTCAGCTATTAGGTTTTGCATTAGAACCGTTTACAGTAAGTGACCACAGGGCATATTATTATAAGTTAAAGCATCCTAGGGATTTAATAAAAGTTTGCTATTCTTAGCCACCATTTGCTATTTCAAGGACATTTCCAATTCATTAAAGATCTGTAATTGCTTTTAGAAATGGTTAATGGATATGGAGGCACTCAGTGTAAGAATTAGTGAATATGCCAGGTGTGAGCGGGCATACATGTCGGATGCAAATACAGACGTCAGTTGGGCGATAAAATGCACACAATGTATTTTGATGGTTTATGGCAAATTCCCTAATCACTGTATCCAGAAATGACAGGTAAATTGCATTGGCGCTTGACTAATAGCATTCACAAAACTATCGATAACTGCGTGGATTCATTCCTGACATGCCCCAGCAAACACAAAATATTATTTTGCAGACAAATAATACTTAACTTATTATAGGTTGCCTTCATTTTAGATGCTTACTATGTATCATAAATAAATGACAGGTAAAAATATTAATAATTTTAATAAAAATATTTTTGTTTACCTTTTTTATCCTTTATTCTTGGTAATTATGATCTCCTGCAGCTTTTTTGTAGCCACATTTTGTCTACATACATGTGCTCCAGTGATGACTATATGACATTAAAGCGGATCTCCACCCTAAAGTGGAGTCGCGCTGATCGGAACACTCTCCCCCTCCGGTGTCACATTTGACACCTTTCAGGGGGAGGGGGGGGTATTGCAGATACCTGTCTAAAGACAGGTATTTGCACCCACTTTTTTTTTCCGGCCACACGTTTTTTTGTTAACAATCCTGTCTGTCCCCCGTTGTGTGCTGGGGAACACTCGGCTCACAGCACCACAGTTGGGAGCCAATTGGCTTGGCGGGCGCAGCGCGACTCACGCATGCACCATCAGGGAACGGGGCAGTGAAGCCGGAGCGCTATCACTTCCTGGTCATCCCTCACCATGGATGGAGGGGGGTATAAGCAGCAGGGTGACGAGCGATCGCTCGAACCTCTGCTGCGGACGCCGCTGGACTCCAGGACAGGTAAGTGTCCTAATATTAAAAGTCAGCAGCTGCATTATTAGTAGCTGCTGGCTTTTAATATTGTTTTTTCATGGGCCATCCGCTGTGGTGGACCATGCTTAGCTCCCAACTGTTCCAGATTTCAAGGGACTGTCACTGATTTGGAACACAGTCCCTCTGTCCCTCTTTCCTCCTCATGTGTCCCTCATTTTAGACTGATTTATATAGTTTTATATAAAATGCACATTTTACCTTTCAAAAAGTGTTTCCCAGTGCAAAACCATTCATACAATCTTTAAATTGCTGCATTTGTAAATTTCAAAAGCCAGTATAAAGGAATAGTAGTGGTAAAAAAAAAAGCACTTGTTGGTTTAACTAATAATTTTTGTTGTGCAATTTTTGTGTCCTATGCCTACATATGTTTGCTTATAGGTGTCCCTCGTTCTCATCTCAAAAAGTTGGAAGTTTTGGACCATGTACAATGTGTGTTGGAACGACCACTTTTACAGTAGTCTTCATTGGAAAAAATGGGACCACAATGGGAGACAAAGTGTTGTCACTCTATAACAAGAAGTACCTGAACAAGAATGATCATGGCAGGATCACCAGTTAATATGTTACTGAAAGATTGAGACTCAAAACAATAAAAATAACTTTTAAAATTGACATTAGGATGTTAAAGCCTATATGTAATTTGACTGACTGGGTTTCATATAGGTTTCATATACTTATACAGTAAATGAGTGTGTGTATATATATATATTTCTATATCAGGCCCATTGCAACTTTAAGGCAGTTACTATGGTTCTCAAGAGGTGGAAGCAGGGGACTGATCTGTGTGTGAGAATTTCCATATGCACACAGTCAAAAACAGTTGGTGCAGGCACCAGAATTTACATGATTGTGCCATCTATGGACCATTTTGGTGCAGTAAGTGGACGACCCTTTGATAATCTTAATTAGTATGCATACACTTACCATGGAGAAGTTTGCAGTTAGGCCCACTTTAAGATAGCAATGCTGCTTTCAAAATGTGTATTGAATCCAAGGGTATAAAATAAAGGGTATAAAATAAAAATATAACTGTAAAATGTAGAAATGTACATTTAGGTTTACTACTTCCCTGAAGGAGACACTGGAAAGAAATG